>CAWUFW010001788.1:701652-1301652 GCA_963921515.1 Calotriton arnoldi
GATGTGCAGATTTGACCCTAAGGCGACCAGTGACATCTTCCTGGCGCGGCATTAGAACTTGGGTTCCTAAGTGTAGGATGTGCAGATTTGACCCTAAGGCGACCAGTGACATCTTCCTGGCGCGGCATTAGAACTTGGGTTCCTAAGTGTAGGATGTGCAGATTTGACCCTAAGGCGACCAGTGACATCTTCCTGGCGCGGCATTTAGAACTTGGGTTCCTAAGTGTAGGATGTGCAGATTTGACCCTAAGGCGACCAGTGACATCTTCCTGGCGCGGCATTAGAGACTTGGTGTTCCTAAGTGTTGGATGCGCAGATTTGACCCTAAGGCGACCAGTGACATCTTCCTGAGTGCGGCATTAGAACTTGGGTTCCTAAGTGTAGGATGTGCAGATTTGACCCTAAGGCGACCAGTGACATCTTCCTGGCGCGGCATTAGAGACTTGGGTTCCTAAGTGTAGGATGTGCAGATTTGACCCTAAGGCGACCAGTGACATCTTCCTGGCGCGGCATTAGAACAGGGTTCCTAAGTGTAGGATGTGCAGATTTGACCCTAAGGCGACCAGTGACATCTTCCTGGCGCGGCATTAGAACTTGGGTTCCTAAGTGTAGGATGTGCAGATTTGACCCTAAGGCGACCAGTGACATCTTCCTGGCGCGGCATTAGAACTTGGGTTCCTAAGTGTAGGATGTGCAGATTTGACCCTAAGGCGACCAGTGACATCTTCCTGGCGCGGCATTAGAACTTGGGTTCCTAAGTGTAGGATGTGCAGATTTGACCCTAAGGCGACCAGTGACATCTTCCTGGCGCGGCATTAGAACTTGGGTTCCTAAGTGTAGGATGTGCAGATTTGACCCTAAGGCGACCAGTGACATCTTCCTGGCGCGGCATTAGAACTTGGGTTCCTAAGTGTAGGATGTGCAGATTTGACCCTAAGGCGACCAGTGACATCTTCCTGGCGCGGCATTAGAACTTGGGTTCCTAAGTGTAGGATGTGCAGATTTGACCCTAAGGCGACCAGTGACATCTTCCTGGCGCGGCATTAGAACTTGGTGTTCCTAAGTGTAGGATGTGCAGATTTGACCCTAAGGCGACCAGTGACATCTTCCTGGCGCGGCATTAGAACTTGGGTTCCTAAGTGTAGGATGTGCAGATTTGACCCTAAGGCGACCAGTGACATCTTCCTGGCGCGGCATTAGAACTTGGGTTCCTAAGTGTAGGATGTGCAGATTTGACCCTAAGGCGACCAGTGACATCTTCCTGGCGCGGCATTAGAACTTGGGTTCCTAAGTGTAGGATGTGCAGATTTGACCCTAAGGCGACCAGTGACATCTTCCTGGCGCGGCATTAGAACTTGGGTTCCTAAGTGTAGGATGTGCAGATTTGACCCTAAGGCGACCAGTGACATCTTCCTGGCGCGGCATTAGAACTTGGGTTCCTAAGTGTAGGATGTGCAGATTTGACCCTAAGGCGACCAGTGACATCTTCCTGGCGCGGCATTAGAACTTGGGTTCCTAAGTGTAGGATGTGCAGATTTGACCCTAAGGCGACCAGTGACATCTTCCTGGCGCGGCATTAGAACTTGGTGTTCCTAAGTGTAGGATGTGCAGATTTGACCCTAAGGCGACCAGTGACATCTTCCTGGCGCGGCATTAGAGACTTGGGTTCCTAAGTGTAGGATGTGCAGATTTGACCCTAAGGCGACCAGTGACATCTTCCTGGCGCGGCATTAGAACTTGGGTTCATAAGTGTAGGATGTGCAGATTTGACCCTAAGGCGACCAGTGACATCTTCCTGGCGCGGCATTAGAACTTGGGTTCCTAAGTGTAGGATGTGCAGATTTGACCCTAAGGCGACCAGTGACATCTTCCTGGCGCGGCATTAGAACTTGGGTTCCTAAGTGTAGGATGTGCAGATTTGACCCTAAGGCGACCAGTGACATCTTCCTGGCGCGGCATTAGAACTTGGGTTCCTAAGTGTAGGATGTGCAGATTTGACCCTAAGGCGACCAGTGACATCTTCCTGGCGCGGCATTAGAACTTGGGTTCCTAAGTGTAGGATGTGCAGATTTGACCCTAAGGCGACCAGTGACATCTTCCTGGCGCGGCATTAGAACTTGGGTTCCTAAGTGTAGGATGTGCAGATTTGACCCTAAGGCGACCAGTGACATCTTCCTGGCGCGGCATTAGAACTTGGGTTCCTAAGTGTAGGATGTGCAGATTTGACCCTAAGGCGACCAGTGACATCTTCCTGGCGCGGCATTAGAACTTGGGTTCATAAGTGTAGGATGTGCAGATTTGACCCTAAGGCGACCAGTGACATCTTCCTGGCGCGGCATTAGAACTTGGGTTCCTAAGTGTAGGATGTGCAGATTTGACCCTAAGGCGACCAGTGACATCTTCCTGGCGCGGCATTAGAACTTGGGTTCCTAAGTGTAGGATGTGCAGATTTGACCCTAAGGCGACCAGTGACATCTTCCTGGCGCGGCATTAGAACTTGGGTTCCTAAGTGTAGGATGTGCAGATTTGACCCTAAGGCGACCAGTGACATCTTCCTGGCGCGGCATTAGAACTTGGGTTCCTAAGTGTAGGATGTGCAGATTTGACCCTAAGGCGACCAGTGACATCTTCCTGGCGCGGCATTAGAACTTGGGTTCCTAAGTGTAGGATGTGCAGATTTGACCCTAAGGCGACCAGTGACATCTTCCTGGCGCGGCATTAGAACTTGGGTTCCTAAGTGTAGGATGTGCAGATTTGACCCTAAGGCGACCAGTGACATCTTCCTGGCGCGGCATTAGAACTTGGGTTCCTAAGTGTAGGATGTGCAGATTTGACCCTAAGGCGACCAGTGACATCTTCCTGGCGCGGCATTAGAACTTGGGTTCCTAAGTGTAGGATGTGCAGATTTGACCCTAAGGCGACCAGTGACATCTTCCTGGCGCGGCATTAGAACTTGGGTTCCTAAGTGTAGGATGTGCAGATTTGACCCTAAGGCGACCAGTGACATCTTCCTGGCGCGGCATTAGAACTTGGGTTCCTAAGTGTAGGATGTGCAGATTTGACCCTAAGGCGACCAGTGACATCTTCCTGGCGCGGCATTAGAACTTGGGTTCCTAAGTGTAGGATGTGCAGATTTGACCCTAAGGCGACCAGTGACATCTTCCTGGCGCGGCATTAGAACTTGGGTTCCTAAGTGTAGGATGTGCAGATTTGACCCTAAGGCGACCAGTGACATCTTCCTGGCGCGGCATTAGAACTTGGGTTCCTAAGTGTAGGATGTGCAGATTTGACCCTAAGGCGACCAGTGACATCTTCCTGGCGCGGCATTAGAACTTGGGTTCCTAAGTGTAGGATGTGCAGATTTGACCCTAAGGCGACCAGTGACATCTTCCTGGCGCGGCATTAGAACTTGGGTTCCTAAGTGTAGGATGTGCAGATTTGACCCTAAGGCGACCAGTGACATCTTCCTGGCGCGGCATTAGAACTTGGGTTCCTAAGTGTAGGATGTGCAGATTTGACCCTAAGGCGACCAGTGACATCTTCCTGGCGCGGCATTAGAACTTGGGTTCCTAAGTGTAGGATGTGCAGATTTGACCCTAAGGCGACCAGTGACATCTTCCTGGCGCGGCATTAGAACTTGGGTTCCTAAGTGTAGGATGTGCAGATTTGACCCTAAGGCGACCAGTGACATCTTCCTGGCGCGGCATTAGAACTTGGGTTCCTAAGTGTAGGATGTGCAGATTTGACCCTAAGGCGACCAGTGACATCTTCCTGGCGCGGCATTAGAACTTGGGTTCCTAAGTGTAGGATGTGCAGATTTGACCCTAAGGCGACCAGTGACATCTTCCTGGCGCGGCATTAGAACTTGGGTTCCTAAGTGTAGGATGTGCAGATTTGACCCTAAGGCGACCAGTGACATCTTCCTGGCGCGGCATTAGAACTTGGGTTCCTAAGTGTAGGATGTGCAGATTTGACCCTAAGGCGACCAGTGACATCTTCCTGGCGCGGCATTAGAACTTGGGTTCCTAAGTGTAGGATGTGCAGATTTGACCCTAAGGCGACCAGTGACATCTTCCTGGCGCGGCATTAGAACTTGGGTTCCTAAGTGTAGGATGTGCAGATTTGACCCTAAGGCGACCAGTGACATCTTCCTGGCGCGGCATTAGAACTTGGGTTCCTAAGTGTAGGATGTGCAGATTTGACCCTAAGGCGACCAGTGACATCTTCCTGGCGCGGCATTAGAACTTGGGTTCCTAAGTGTAGGATGTGCAGATTTGACCCTAAGGCGACCAGTGACATCTTCCTGGCGCGGCATTAGAACTTGGGTTCCTAAGTGTAGGATGTGCAGATTTGACCCTAAGGCGACCAGTGACATCTTCCTGGCGCGGCATTAGAACTTGGGTTCCTAAGTGTAGGATGTGCAGATTTGACCCTAAGGCGACCAGTGACATCTTCCTGGCGCGGCATTAGAACTTGGGTTCCTAAGTGTAGGATGTGCAGATTTGACCCTAAGGCGACCAGTGACATCTTCCTGGCGCGGCATTAGAACTTGGGTTCCTAAGTGTAGGATGTGCAGATTTGACCCTAAGGCGACCAGTGACATCTTCCTGGCGCGGCATTAGAACTTGGGTTCCTAAGTGTAGGATGTGCAGATTTGACCCTAAGGCGACCAGTGACATCTTCCTGGCGCGGCATTAGAACTTGGGTTCCTAAGTGTAGGATGTGCAGATTTGACCCTAAGGCGACCAGTGACATCTTCCTGGCGCGGCATTAGAACTTGGGTTCCTAAGTGTAGGATGTGCAGATTTGACCCTAAGGCGACCAGTGACATCTTCCTGGCGCGGCATTAGAACTTGGGTTCCTAAGTGTAGGATGTGCAGATTTGACCCTAAGGCGACCAGTGACATCTTCCTGGCGCGGCATTAGAACTTGGGTTCCTAAGTGTAGGATGTGCAGATTTGACCCTAAGGCGACCAGTGACATCTTCCTGGCGCGGCATTAGAACTTGGGTTCCTAAGTGTAGGATGTGCAGATTTGACCCTAAGGCGACCAGTGACATCTTCCTGGCGCGGCATTAGAACTTGGGTTCCTAAGTGTAGGATGTGCAGATTTGACCCTAAGGCGACCAGTGACATCTTCCTGGCGCGGCATTAGAACTTGGGTTCCTAAGTGTAGGATGTGCAGATTTGACCCTAAGGCGACCAGTGACATCTTCCTGGCGCGGCATTAGAACTTGGGTTCCTAAGTGTAGGATGTGCAGATTTGACCCTAAGGCGACCAGTGACATCTTCCTGGCGCGGCATTAGAACTTGGGTTCCTAAGTGTAGGATGTGCAGATTTGACCCTAAGGCGACCAGTGACATCTTCCTGGCGCGGCATTAGAACTTGGGTTCCTAAGTGTAGGATGTGCAGATTTGACCCTAAGGCGACCAGTGACATCTTCCTGGCGCGGCATTAGAACTTGGGTTCCTAAGTGTAGGATGTGCAGATTTGACCCTAAGGCGACCAGTGACATCTTCCTGGCGCGGCATTAGAACTTGGGTTCCTAAGTGTAGGATGTGCAGATTTGACCCTAAGGCGACCAGTGACATCTTCCTGGCGCGGCATTAGAACTTGGGTTCCTAAGTGTAGGATGTGCAGATTTGACCCTAAGGCGACCAGTGACATCTTCCTGGCGCGGCATTAGAACTTGGGTTCCTAAGTGTAGGATGTGCAGATTTGACCCTAAGGCGACCAGTGACATCTTCCTGGCGCGGCATTAGAACTTGGGTTCCTAAGTGTAGGATGTGCAGATTTGACCCTAAGGCGACCAGTGACATCTTCCTGGCGCGGCATTAGAACTTGGGTTCCTAAGTGTAGGATGTGCAGATTTGACCCTAAGGCGACCAGTGACATCTTCCTGGCGCGGCATTAGAACTTGGGTTCCTAAGTGTAGGATGTGCAGATTTGACCCTAAGGCGACCAGTGACATCTTCCTGGCGCGGCATTAGAACTTGGGTTCCTAAGTGTAGGATGTGCAGATTTGACCCTAAGGCGACCAGTGACATCTTCCTGGCGCGGCATTAGAACTTGGGTTCCTAAGTGTAGGATGTGCAGATTTGACCCTAAGGCGACCAGTGACATCTTCCTGGCGCGGCATTAGAACTTGGGTTCCTAAGTGTAGGATGTGCAGATTTGACCCTAAGGCGACCAGTGACATCTTCCTGGCGCGGCATTAGAACTTGGGTTCCTAAGTGTAGGATGTGCAGATTTGACCCTAAGGCGACCAGTGACATCTTCCTGGCGCGGCATTAGAACTTGGGTTCCTAAGTGTAGGATGTGCAGATTTGACCCTAAGGCGACCAGTGACATCTTCCTGGCGCGGCATTAGAACTTGGGTTCCTAAGTGTAGGATGTGCAGATTTGACCCTAAGGCGACCAGTGACATCTTCCTGGCGCGGCATTAGAACTTGGGTTCCTAAGTGTAGGATGTGCAGATTTGACCCTAAGGCGACCAGTGACATCTTCCTGGCGCGGCATTAGAACTTGGGTTCCTAAGTGTAGGATGTGCAGATTTGACCCTAAGGCGACCAGTGACATCTTCCTGGCGCGGCATTAGAACTTGGGTTCCTAAGTGTAGGATGTGCAGATTTGACCCTAAGGCGACCAGTGACATCTTCCTGGCGCGGCATTAGAACTTGGGTTCCTAAGTGTAGGATGTGCAGATTTGACCCTAAGGCGACCAGTGACATCTTCCTGGCGCGGCATTAGAACTTGGGTTCCTAAGTGTAGGATGTGCAGATTTGACCCTAAGGCGACCAGTGACATCTTCCTGGCGCGGCATTAGAACTTGGGTTCCTAAGTGTAGGATGTGCAGATTTGACCCTAAGGCGACCAGTGACATCTTCCTGGCGCGGCATTAGAACTTGGGTTCCTAAGTGTAGGATGTGCAGATTTGACCCTAAGGCGACCAGTGACATCTTCCTGGCGCGGCATTAGAACTTGGGTTCCTAAGTGTAGGATGTGCAGATTTGACCCTAAGGCGACCAGTGACATCTTCCTGGCGCGGCATTAGAACTTGGGTTCCTAAGTGTAGGATGTGCAGATTTGACCCTAAGGCGACCAGTGACATCTTCCTGGCGCGGCATTAGAACTTGGGTTCCTAAGTGTAGGATGTGCAGATTTGACCCTAAGGCGACCAGTGACATCTTCCTGGCGCGGCATTAGAACTTGGGTTCCTAAGTGTAGGATGTGCAGATTTGACCCTAAGGCGACCAGTGACATCTTCCTGGCGCGGCATTAGAACTTGGGTTCCTAAGTGTAGGATGTGCAGATTTGACCCTAAGGCGACCAGTGACATCTTCCTGGCGCGGCATTAGAACTTGGGTTCCTAAGTGTAGGATGTGCAGATTTGACCCTAAGGCGACCAGTGACATCTTCCTGGCGCGGCATTAGAACTTGGGTTCCTAAGTGTAGGATGTGCAGATTTGACCCTAAGGCGACCAGTGACATCTTCCTGGCGCGGCATTAGAACTTGGGTTCCTAAGTGTAGGATGTGCAGATTTGACCCTAAGGCGACCAGTGACATCTTCCTGGCGCGGCATTAGAACTTGGGTTCCTAAGTGTAGGATGTGCAGATTTGACCCTAAGGCGACCAGTGACATCTTCCTGGCGCGGCATTAGAACTTGGGTTCCTAAGTGTAGGATGTGCAGATTTGACCCTAAGGCGACCAGTGACATCTTCCTGGCGCGGCATTAGAACTTGGGTTCCTAAGTGTAGGATGTGCAGATTTGACCCTAAGGCGACCAGTGACATCTTCCTGGCGCGGCATTAGAACTTGGGTTCCTAAGTGTAGGATGTGCAGATTTGACCCTAAGGCGACCAGTGACATCTTCCTGGCGCGGCATTAGAACTTGGGTTCCTAAGTGTAGGATGTGCAGATTTGACCCTAAGGCGACCAGTGACATCTTCCTGGCGCGGCATTAGAACTTGGGTTCCTAAGTGTAGGATGTGCAGATTTGACCCTAAGGCGACCAGTGACATCTTCCTGGCGCGGCATTAGAACTTGGGTTCCTAAGTGTAGGATGTGCAGATTTGACCCTAAGGCGACCAGTGACATCTTCCTGGCGCGGCATTAGAACTTGGGTTCCTAAGTGTAGGATGTGCAGATTTGACCCTAAGGCGACCAGTGACATCTTCCTGGCGCGGCATTAGAACTTGGGTTCCTAAGTGTAGGATGTGCAGATTTGACCCTAAGGCGACCAGTGACATCTTCCTGGCGCGGCATTAGAACTTGGGTTCCTAAGTGTAGGATGTGCAGATTTGACCCTAAGGCGACCAGTGACATCTTCCTGGCGCGGCATTAGAACTTGGGTTCCTAAGTGTAGGATGTGCAGATTTGACCCTAAGGCGACCAGTGACATCTTCCTGGCGCGGCATTAGAACTTGGGTTCCTAAGTGTAGGATGTGCAGATTTGACCCTAAGGCGACCAGTGACATCTTCCTGGCGCGGCATTAGAACTTGGGTTCCTAAGTGTAGGATGTGCAGATTTGACCCTAAGGCGACCAGTGACATCTTCCTGGCGCGGCATTAGAACTTGGGTTCCTAAGTGTAGGATGTGCAGATTTGACCCTAAGGCGACCAGTGACATCTTCCTGGCGCGGCATTAGAACTTGGGTTCCTAAGTGTAGGATGTGCAGATTTGACCCTAAGGCGACCAGTGACATCTTCCTGGCGCGGCATTAGAACTTGGGTTCCTAAGTGTAGGATGTGCAGATTTGACCCTAAGGCGACCAGTGACATCTTCCTGGCGCGGCATTAGAACTTGGGTTCCTAAGTGTAGGATGTGCAGATTTGACCCTAAGGCGACCAGTGACATCTTCCTGGCGCGGCATTAGAACTTGGGTTCCTAAGTGTAGGATGTGCAGATTTGACCCTAAGGCGACCAGTGACATCTTCCTGGCGCGGCATTAGAACTTGGGTTCCTAAGTGTAGGATGTGCAGATTTGACCCTAAGGCGACCAGTGACATCTTCCTGGCGCGGCATTAGAACTTGGGTTCCTAAGTGTAGGATGTGCAGATTTGACCCTAAGGCGACCAGTGACATCTTCCTGGCGCGGCATTAGAACTTGGGTTCCTAAGTGTAGGATGTGCAGATTTGACCCTAAGGCGACCAGTGACATCTTCCTGGCGCGGCATTAGAACTTGGGTTCCTAAGTGTAGGATGTGCAGATTTGACCCTAAGGCGACCAGTGACATCTTCCTGGCGCGGCATTAGAACTTGGGTTCCTAAGTGTAGGATGTGCAGATTTGACCCTAAGGCGACCAGTGACATCTTCCTGGCGCGGCATTAGAACTTGGGTTCCTAAGTGTAGGATGTGCAGATTTGACCCTAAGGCGACCAGTGACATCTTCCTGGCGCGGCATTAGAACTTGGGTTCCTAAGTGTAGGATGTGCAGATTTGACCCTAAGGCGACCAGTGACATCTTCCTGGCGCGGCATTAGAACTTGGGTTCCTAAGTGTAGGATGTGCAGATTTGACCCTAAGGCGACCAGTGACATCTTCCTGGCGCGGCATTAGAACTTGGGTTCCTAAGTGTAGGATGTGCAGATTTGACCCTAAGGCGACCAGTGACATCTTCCTGGCGCGGCATTAGAACTTGGGTTCCTAAGTGTAGGATGTGCAGATTTGACCCTAAGGCGACCAGTGACATCTTCCTGGCGCGGCATTAGAACTTGGGTTCCTAAGTGTAGGATGTGCAGATTTGACCCTAAGGCGACCAGTGACATCTTCCTGGCGCGGCATTAGAACTTGGGTTCCTAAGTGTAGGATGTGCAGATTTGACCCTAAGGCGACCAGTGACATCTTCCTGGCGCGGCATTAGAACTTGGGTTCCTAAGTGTAGGATGTGCAGATTTGACCCTAAGGCGACCAGTGACATCTTCCTGGCGCGGCATTAGAACTTGGGTTCCTAAGTGTAGGATGTGCAGATTTGACCCTAAGGCGACCAGTGACATCTTCCTGGCGCGGCATTAGAACTTGGGTTCCTAAGTGTAGGATGTGCAGATTTGACCCTAAGGCGACCAGTGACATCTTCCTGGCGCGGCATTAGAACTTGGGTTCCTAAGTGTAGGATGTGCAGATTTGACCCTAAGGCGACCAGTGACATCTTCCTGGCGCGGCATTAGAACTTGGGTTCCTAAGTGTAGGATGTGCAGATTTGACCCTAAGGCGACCAGTGACATCTTCCTGGCGCGGCATTAGAACTTGGGTTCCTAAGTGTAGGATGTGCAGATTTGACCCTAAGGCGACCAGTGACATCTTCCTGGCGCGGCATTAGAACTTGGGTTCCTAAGTGTAGGATGTGCAGATTTGACCCTAAGGCGACCAGTGACATCTTCCTGGCGCGGCATTAGAACTTGGGTTCCTAAGTGTAGGATGTGCAGATTTGACCCTAAGGCGACCAGTGACATCTTCCTGGCGCGGCATTAGAACTTGGGTTCCTAAGTGTAGGATGTGCAGATTTGACCCTAAGGCGACCAGTGACATCTTCCTGGCGCGGCATTAGAACTTGGGTTCCTAAGTGTAGGATGTGCAGATTTGACCCTAAGGCGACCAGTGACATCTTCCTGGCGCGGCATTAGAACTTGGGTTCCTAAGTGTAGGATGTGCAGATTTGACCCTAAGGCGACCAGTGACATCTTCCTGGCGCGGCATTAGAACTTGGGTTCCTAAGTGTAGGATGTGCAGATTTGACCCTAAGGCGACCAGTGACATCTTCCTGGCGCGGCATTAGAACTTGGGTTCCTAAGTGTAGGATGTGCAGATTTGACCCTAAGGCGACCAGTGACATCTTCCTGGCGCGGCATTAGAACTTGGGTTCCTAAGTGTAGGATGTGCAGATTTGACCCTAAGGCGACCAGTGACATCTTCCTGGCGCGGCATTAGAACTTGGGTTCCTAAGTGTAGGATGTGCAGATTTGACCCTAAGGCGACCAGTGACATCTTCCTGGCGCGGCATTAGAACTTGGGTTCCTAAGTGTAGGATGTGCAGATTTGACCCTAAGGCGACCAGTGACATCTTCCTGGCGCGGCATTAGAACTTGGGTTCCTAAGTGTAGGATGTGCAGATTTGACCCTAAGGCGACCAGTGACATCTTCCTGGCGCGGCATTAGAACTTGGGTTCCTAAGTGTAGGATGTGCAGATTTGACCCTAAGGCGACCAGTGACATCTTCCTGGCGCGGCATTAGAACTTGGGTTCCTAAGTGTAGGATGTGCAGATTTGACCCTAAGGCGACCAGTGACATCTTCCTGGCGCGGCATTAGAACTTGGGTTCCTAAGTGTAGGATGTGCAGATTTGACCCTAAGGCGACCAGTGACATCTTCCTGGCGCGGCATTAGAACTTGGGTTCCTAAGTGTAGGATGTGCAGATTTGACCCTAAGGCGACCAGTGACATCTTCCTGGCGCGGCATTAGAACTTGGGTTCCTAAGTGTAGGATGTGCAGATTTGACCCTAAGGCGACCAGTGACATCTTCCTGGCGCGGCATTAGAACTTGGGTTCCTAAGTGTAGGATGCGCAGATTTGACCCTAAGGCGACCAGTGACATCTTCCTGGCGCGGCATTAGAACTTGGGTTCCTAAGTGTAGGATGTGCAGATTTGACCCTAAGGCGACCAGTGACATCTTCCTGGCGCGGCATTAGAACTTGGGTTCCTAAGTGTAGGATGTGCAGATTTGACCCTAAGGCGACCAGTGACATCTTCCTGGCGCGGCATTAGAACTTGGGTTCCTAAGTGTAGGATGTGCAGATTTGACCCTAAGGCGACCAGTGACATCTTCCTGGCGCGGCATTAGAACTTGGGTTCCTAAGTGTAGGATGTGCAGATTTGACCCTAAGGCGACCAGTGACATCTTCCTGGCGCGGCATTAGAACTTGGGTTCCTAAGTGTAGGATGTGCAGATTTGACCCTAAGGCGACCAGTGACATCTTCCTGGCGCGGCATTAGAACTTGGGTTCCTAAGTGTAGGATGTGCAGATTTGACCCTAAGGCGACCAGTGACATCTTCCTGGCGCGGCATTAGAACTTGGGTTCCTAAGTGTAGGATGTGCAGATTTGACCCTAAGGCGACCAGTGACATCTTCCTGGCGCGGCATTAGAACTTGGGTTCCTAAGTGTAGGATGTGCAGATTTGACCCTAAGGCGACCAGTGACATCTTCCTGGCGCGGCATTAGAACTTGGGTTCCTAAGTGTAGGATGTGCAGATTTGACCCTAAGGCGACCAGTGACATCTTCCTGGCGCGGCATTAGAACTTGGGTTCCTAAGTGTAGGATGTGCAGATTTGACCCTAAGGCGACCAGTGACATCTTCCTGGCGCGGCATTAGAACTTGGGTTCCTAAGTGTAGGATGTGCAGATTTGACCCTAAGGCGACCAGTGACATCTTCCTGGCGCGGCATTAGAACTTGGGTTCCTAAGTGTAGGATGTGCAGATTTGACCCTAAGGCGACCAGTGACATCTTCCTGGCGCGGCATTAGAACTTGGGTTCCTAAGTGTAGGATGTGCAGATTTGACCCTAAGGCGACCAGTGACATCTTCCTGGCGCGGCATTAGAACTTGGGTTCCTAAGTGTAGGATGCGCAGATTTGACCCTAAGGCGACCAGTGACATCTTCCTGGCGCGGCATTAGAACTTGGGTTCCTAAGTGTAGGATGTGCAGATTTGACCCTAAGGCGACCAGTGACATCTTCCTGGCGCGGCATTAGAACTTGGGTTCCTAAGTGTAGGATGTGCAGATTTGACCCTAAGGCGACCAGTGACATCTTCCTGGCGCGGCATTAGAACTTGGGTTCCTAAGTGTAGGATGTGCAGATTTGACCCTAAGGCGACCAGTGACATCTTCCTGGCGCGGCATTAGAACTTGGGTTCCTAAGTGTAGGATGTGCAGATTTGACCCTAAGGCGACCAGTGACATCTTCCTGGCGCGGCATTAGAACTTGGGTTCCTAAGTGTAGGATGTGCAGATTTGACCCTAAGGCGACCAGTGACATCTTCCTGGCGCGGCATTAGAACTTGGGTTCCTAAGTGTAGGATGTGCAGATTTGACCCTAAGGCGACCAGTGACATCTTCCTGGCGCGGCATTAGAACTTGGGTTCCTAAGTGTAGGATGTGCAGATTTGACCCTAAGGCGACCAGTGACATCTTCCTGGCGCGGCATTAGAACTTGGGTTCCTAAGTGTAGGATGTGCAGATTTGACCCTAAGGCGACCAGTGACATCTTCCTGGCGCGGCATTAGAACTTGGGTTCCTAAGTGTAGGATGTGCAGATTTGACCCTAAGGCGACCAGTGACATCTTCCTGGCGCGGCATTAGAACTTGGGTTCCTAAGTGTAGGATGTGCAGATTTGACCCTAAGGCGACCAGTGACATCTTCCTGGCGCGGCATTAGAACTTGGGTTCCTAAGTGTAGGATGTGCAGATTTGACCCTAAGGCGACCAGTGACATCTTCCTGGCGCGGCATTAGAACTTGGGTTCCTAAGTGTAGGATGTGCAGATTTGACCCTAAGGCGACCAGTGACATCTTCCTGGCGCGGCATTAGAACTTGGGTTCCTAAGTGTAGGATGTGCAGATTTGACCCTAAGGCGACCAGTGACATCTTCCTGGCGCGGCATTAGAACTTGGGTTCCTAAGTGTAGGATGTGCAGATTTGACCCTAAGGCGACCAGTGACATCTTCCTGGCGCGGCATTAGAACTTGGGTTCCTAAGTGTAGGATGTGCAGATTTGACCCTAAGGCGACCAGTGACATCTTCCTGGCGCGGCATTAGAACTTGGGTTCCTAAGTGTAGGATGTGCAGATTTGACCCTAAGGCGACCAGTGACATCTTCCTGGCGCGGCATTAGAACTTGGGTTCCTAAGTGTAGGATGTGCAGATTTGACCCTAAGGCGACCAGTGACATCTTCCTGGCGCGGCATTAGAACTTGGGTTCCTAAGTGTAGGATGTGCAGATTTGACCCTAAGGCGACCAGTGACATCTTCCTGGCGCGGCATTAGAACTTGGGTTCCTAAGTGTAGGATGTGCAGATTTGACCCTAAGGCGACCAGTGACATCTTCCTGGCGCGGCATTAGAACTTGGGTTCCTAAGTGTAGGATGTGCAGATTTGACCCTAAGGCGACCAGTGACATCTTCCTGGCGCGGCATTAGAACTTGGGTTCCTAAGTGTAGGATGTGCAGATTTGACCCTAAGGCGACCAGTGACATCTTCCTGGCGCGGCATTAGAACTTGGGTTCCTAAGTGTAGGATGTGCAGATTTGACCCTAAGGCGACCAGTGACATCTTCCTGGCGCGGCATTAGAACTTGGGTTCCTAAGTGTAGGATGTGCAGATTTGACCCTAAGGCGACCAGTGACATCTTCCTGGCGCGGCATTAGAACTTGGGTTCCTAAGTGTAGGATGTGCAGATTTGACCCTAAGGCGACCAGTGACATCTTCCTGGCGCGGCATTAGAACTTGGGTTCCTAAGTGTAGGATGTGCAGATTTGACCCTAAGGCGACCAGTGACATCTTCCTGGCGCGGCATTAGAACTTGGGTTCCTAAGTGTAGGATGTGCAGATTTGACCCTAAGGCGACCAGTGACATCTTCCTGGCGCGGCATTAGAACTTGGGTTCCTAAGTGTAGGATGTGCAGATTTGACCCTAAGGCGACCAGTGACATCTTCCTGGCGCGGCATTAGAACTTGGGTTCCTAAGTGTAGGATGTGCAGATTTGACCCTAAGGCGACCAGTGACATCTTCCTGGCGCGGCATTAGAACTTGGGTTCCTAAGTGTAGGATGTGCAGATTTGACCCTAAGGCGACCAGTGACATCTTCCTGGCGCGGCATTAGAACTTGGGTTCCTAAGTGTAGGATGTGCAGATTTGACCCTAAGGCGACCAGTGACATCTTCCTGGCGCGGCATTAGAACTTGGGTTCCTAAGTGTAGGATGTGCAGATTTGACCCTAAGGCGACCAGTGACATCTTCCTGGCGCGGCATTAGAACTTGGGTTCCTAAGTGTAGGATGTGCAGATTTGACCCTAAGGCGACCAGTGACATCTTCCTGGCGCGGCATTAGAACTTGGGTTCCTAAGTGTAGGATGTGCAGATTTGACCCTAAGGCGACCAGTGACATCTTCCTGGCGCGGCATTAGAACTTGGGTTCCTAAGTGTAGGATGTGCAGATTTGACCCTAAGGCGACCAGTGACATCTTCCTGGCGCGGCATTAGAACTTGGGTTCCTAAGTGTAGGATGTGCAGATTTGACCCTAAGGCGACCAGTGACATCTTCCTGGCGCGGCATTAGAACTTGGGTTCCTAAGTGTAGGATGTGCAGATTTGACCCTAAGGCGACCAGTGACATCTTCCTGGCGCGGCATTAGAACTTGGGTTCCTAAGTGTAGGATGTGCAGATTTGACCCTAAGGCGACCAGTGACATCTTCCTGGCGCGGCATTAGAACTTGGGTTCCTAAGTGTAGGATGTGCAGATTTGACCCTAAGGCGACCAGTGACATCTTCCTGGCGCGGCATTAGAACTTGGGTTCCTAAGTGTAGGATGTGCAGATTTGACCCTAAGGCGACCAGTGACATCTTCCTGGCGCGGCATTAGAACTTGGGTTCCTAAGTGTAGGATGTGCAGATTTGACCCTAAGGCGACCAGTGACATCTTCCTGGCGCGGCATTAGAACTTGGGTTCCTAAGTGTAGGATGTGCAGATTTGACCCTAAGGCGACCAGTGACATCTTCCTGGCGCGGCATTAGAACTTGGGTTCCTAAGTGTAGGATGTGCAGATTTGACCCTAAGGCGACCAGTGACATCTTCCTGGCGCGGCATTAGAACTTGGGTTCCTAAGTGTAGGATGTGCAGATTTGACCCTAAGGCGACCAGTGACATCTTCCTGGCGCGGCATTAGAACTTGGGTTCCTAAGTGTAGGATGTGCAGATTTGACCCTAAGGCGACCAGTGACATCTTCCTGGCGCGGCATTAGAACTTGGGTTCCTAAGTGTAGGATGTGCAGATTTGACCCTAAGGCGACCAGTGACATCTTCCTGGCGCGGCATTAGAACTTGGGTTCCTAAGTGTAGGATGTGCAGATTTGACCCTAAGGCGACCAGTGACATCTTCCTGGCGCGGCATTAGAACTTGGGTTCCTAAGTGTAGGATGTGCAGATTTGACCCTAAGGCGACCAGTGACATCTTCCTGGCGCGGCATTAGAACTTGGGTTCCTAAGTGTAGGATGTGCAGATTTGACCCTAAGGCGACCAGTGACATCTTCCTGGCGCGGCATTAGAACTTGGGTTCCTAAGTGTAGGATGTGCAGATTTGACCCTAAGGCGACCAGTGACATCTTCCTGGCGCGGCATTAGAACTTGGGTTCCTAAGTGTAGGATGTGCAGATTTGACCCTAAGGCGACCAGTGACATCTTCCTGGCGCGGCATTAGAACTTGGGTTCCTAAGTGTAGGATGTGCAGATTTGACCCTAAGGCGACCAGTGACATCTTCCTGGCGCGGCATTAGAACTTGGGTTCCTAAGTGTAGGATGTGCAGATTTGACCCTAAGGCGACCAGTGACATCTTCCTGGCGCGGCATTAGAACTTGGGTTCCTAAGTGTAGGATGTGCAGATTTGACCCTAAGGCGACCAGTGACATCTTCCTGGCGCGGCATTAGAACTTGGGTTCCTAAGTGTAGGATGTGCAGATTTGACCCTAAGGCGACCAGTGACATCTTCCTGGCGCGGCATTAGAACTTGGGTTCCTAAGTGTAGGATGTGCAGATTTGACCCTAAGGCGACCAGTGACATCTTCCTGGCGCGGCATTAGAACTTGGGTTCCTAAGTGTAGGATGTGCAGATTTGACCCTAAGGCGACCAGTGACATCTTCCTGGCGCGGCATTAGAACTTGGGTTCCTAAGTGTAGGATGTGCAGATTTGACCCTAAGGCGACCAGTGACATCTTCCTGGCGCGGCATTAGAACTTGGGTTCCTAAGTGTAGGATGTGCAGATTTGACCCTAAGGCGACCAGTGACATCTTCCTGGCGCGGCATTAGAACTTGGGTTCCTAAGTGTAGGATGTGCAGATTTGACCCTAAGGCGACCAGTGACATCTTCCTGGCGCGGCATTAGAACTTGGGTTCCTAAGTGTAGGATGTGCAGATTTGACCCTAAGGCGACCAGTGACATCTTCCTGGCGCGGCATTAGAACTTGGGTTCCTAAGTGTAGGATGTGCAGATTTGACCCTAAGGCGACCAGTGACATCTTCCTGGCGCGGCATTAGAACTTGGGTTCCTAAGTGTAGGATGTGCAGATTTGACCCTAAGGCGACCAGTGACATCTTCCTGGCGCGGCATTAGAACTTGGGTTCCTAAGTGTAGGATGTGCAGATTTGACCCTAAGGCGACCAGTGACATCTTCCTGGCGCGGCATTAGAACTTGGGTTCCTAAGTGTAGGATGTGCAGATTTGACCCTAAGGCGACCAGTGACATCTTCCTGGCGCGGCATTAGAACTTGGGTTCCTAAGTGTAGGATGTGCAGATTTGACCCTAAGGCGACCAGTGACATCTTCCTGGCGCGGCATTAGAACTTGGGTTCCTAAGTGTAGGATGTGCAGATTTGACCCTAAGGCGACCAGTGACATCTTCCTGGCGCGGCATTAGAACTTGGGTTCCTAAGTGTAGGATGTGCAGATTTGACCCTAAGGCGACCAGTGACATCTTCCTGGCGCGGCATTAGAACTTGGGTTCCTAAGTGTAGGATGTGCAGATTTGACCCTAAGGCGACCAGTGACATCTTCCTGGCGCGGCATTAGAACTTGGGTTCCTAAGTGTAGGATGTGCAGATTTGAC
Source organism: Calotriton arnoldi (assembly GCA_963921515.1). Lineage (NCBI taxonomy): Eukaryota > Metazoa > Chordata > Amphibia > Caudata > Salamandridae > Calotriton > Calotriton arnoldi. Next base: position 719,536 of record CAWUFW010001788.1, read on the forward strand.
CCTAAGGCGACCAGTGACATCTTCCTGGCGCGGCATTAGAACTTGGGTTCCTAAGTGTAGGATGTGCAGATTTGACCCTAAGGCGACCAGTGACATCTTCCTGGCGCGGCATTAGAACTTGGGTTCCTAAGTGTAGGATGTGCAGATTTGACCCTAAGGCGACCAGTGACATCTTCCTGGCGCGGCATTAGAACTTGGGTTCCTAAGTGTAGGATGTGCAGATTTGACCCTAAGGCGACCAGTGACATCTTCCTGGCGCGGCATTAGAACTTGGGTTCCTAAGTGTAGGATGTGCAGATTTGACCCTAAGGCGACCAGTGACATCTTCCTGGCGCGGCATTAGAACTTGGGTTCCTAAGTGTAGGATGTGCAGATTTGACCCTAAGGCGACCAGTGACATCTTCCTGGCGCGGCATTAGAACTTGGGTTCCTAAGTGTAGGATGTGCAGATTTGACCCTAAGGCGACCAGTGACATCTTCCTGGCGCGGCATTAGAACTTGGGTTCCTAAGTGTAGGATGTGCAGATTTGACCCTAAGGCGACCAGTGACATCTTCCTGGCGCGGCATTAGAACTTGGGTTCCTAAGTGTAGGATGTGCAGATTTGACCCTAAGGCGACCAGTGACATCTTCCTGGCGCGGCATTAGAACTTGGGTTCCTAAGTGTAGGATGTGCAGATTTGACCCTAAGGCGACCAGTGACATCTTCCTGGCGCGGCATTAGAACTTGGGTTCCTAAGTGTAGGATGTGCAGATTTGACCCTAAGGCGACCAGTGACATCTTCCTGGCGCGGCATTAGAACTTGGGTTCCTAAGTGTAGGATGTGCAGATTTGACCCTAAGGCGACCAGTGACATCTTCCTGGCGCGGCATTAGAACTTGGGTTCCTAAGTGTAGGATGTGCAGATTTGACCCTAAGGCGACCAGTGACATCTTCCTGGCGCGGCATTAGAACTTGGGTTCCTAAGTGTAGGATGTGCAGATTTGACCCTAAGGCGACCAGTGACATCTTCCTGGCGCGGCATTAGAACTTGGGTTCCTAAGTGTAGGATGTGCAGATTTGACCCTAAGGCGACCAGTGACATCTTCCTGGCGCGGCATTAGAACTTGGGTTCCTAAGTGTAGGATGTGCAGATTTGACCCTAAGGCGACCAGTGACATCTTCCTGGCGCGGCATTAGAACTTGGGTTCCTAAGTGTAGGATGTGCAGATTTGACCCTAAGGCGACCAGTGACATCTTCCTGGCGCGGCATTAGAACTTGGGTTCCTAAGTGTAGGATGTGCAGATTTGACCCTAAGGCGACCAGTGACATCTTCCTGGCGCGGCATTAGAACTTGGGTTCCTAAGTGTAGGATGTGCAGATTTGACCCTAAGGCGACCAGTGACATCTTCCTGGCGCGGCATTAGAACTTGGGTTCCTAAGTGTAGGATGTGCAGATTTGACCCTAAGGCGACCAGTGACATCTTCCTGGCGCGGCATTAGAACTTGGGTTCCTAAGTGTAGGATGTGCAGATTTGACCCTAAGGCGACCAGTGACATCTTCCTGGCGCGGCATTAGAACTTGGGTTCCTAAGTGTAGGATGTGCAGATTTGACCCTAAGGCGACCAGTGACATCTTCCTGGCGCGGCATTAGAACTTGGGTTCCTAAGTGTAGGATGTGCAGATTTGACCCTAAGGCGACCAGTGACATCTTCCTGGCGCGGCATTAGAACTTGGGTTCCTAAGTGTAGGATGTGCAGATTTGACCCTAAGGCGACCAGTGACATCTTCCTGGCGCGGCATTAGAACTTGGGTTCCTAAGTGTAGGATGTGCAGATTTGACCCTAAGGCGACCAGTGACATCTTCCTGGCGCGGCATTAGAACTTGGGTTCCTAAGTGTAGGATGTGCAGATTTGACCCTAAGGCGACCAGTGACATCTTCCTGGCGCGGCATTAGAACTTGGGTTCCTAAGTGTAGGATGTGCAGATTTGACCCTAAGGCGACCAGTGACATCTTCCTGGCGCGGCATTAGAACTTGGGTTCCTAAGTGTAGGATGTGCAGATTTGACCCTAAGGCGACCAGTGACATCTTCCTGGCGCGGCATTAGAACTTGGGTTCCTAAGTGTAGGATGTGCAGATTTGACCCTAAGGCGACCAGTGACATCTTCCTGGCGCGGCATTAGAACTTGGGTTCCTAAGTGTAGGATGTGCAGATTTGACCCTAAGGCGACCAGTGACATCTTCCTGGCGCGGCATTAGAACTTGGGTTCCTAAGTGTAGGATGTGCAGATTTGACCCTAAGGCGACCAGTGACATCTTCCTGGCGCGGCATTAGAACTTGGGTTCCTAAGTGTAGGATGTGCAGATTTGACCCTAAGGCGACCAGTGACATCTTCCTGGCGCGGCATTAGAACTTGGGTTCCTAAGTGTAGGATGTGCAGATTTGACCCTAAGGCGACCAGTGACATCTTCCTGGCGCGGCATTAGAACTTGGGTTCCTAAGTGTAGGATGTGCAGATTTGACCCTAAGGCGACCAGTGACATCTTCCTGGCGCGGCATTAGAACTTGGGTTCCTAAGTGTAGGATGTGCAGATTTGACCCTAAGGCGACCAGTGACATCTTCCTGGCGCGGCATTAGAACTTGGGTTCCTAAGTGTAGGATGTGCAGATTTGACCCTAAGGCGACCAGTGACATCTTCCTGGCGCGGCATTAGAACTTGGGTTCCTAAGTGTAGGATGTGCAGATTTGACCCTAAGGCGACCAGTGACATCTTCCTGGCGCGGCATTAGAACTTGGGTTCCTAAGTGTAGGATGTGCAGATTTGACCCTAAGGCGACCAGTGACATCTTCCTGGCGCGGCATTAGAACTTGGGTTCCTAAGTGTAGGATGTGCAGATTTGACCCTAAGGCGACCAGTGACATCTTCCTGGCGCGGCATTAGAACTTGGGTTCCTAAGTGTAGGATGTGCAGATTTGACCCTAAGGCGACCAGTGACATCTTCCTGGCGCGGCATTAGAACTTGGGTTCCTAAGTGTAGGATGTGCAGATTTGACCCTAAGGCGACCAGTGACATCTTCCTGGCGCGGCATTAGAACTTGGGTTCCTAAGTGTAGGATGTGCAGATTTGACCCTAAGGCGACCAGTGACATCTTCCTGGCGCGGCATTAGAACTTGGGTTCCTAAGTGTAGGATGTGCAGATTTGACCCTAAGGCGACCAGTGACATCTTCCTGGCGCGGCATTAGAACTTGGGTTCCTAAGTGTAGGATGTGCAGATTTGACCCTAAGGCGACCAGTGACATCTTCCTGGCGCGGCATTAGAACTTGGGTTCCTAAGTGTAGGATGTGCAGATTTGACCCTAAGGCGACCAGTGACATCTTCCTGGCGCGGCATTAGAACTTGGGTTCCTAAGTGTAGGATGTGCAGATTTGACCCTAAGGCGACCAGTGACATCTTCCTGGCGCGGCATTAGAACTTGGGTTCCTAAGTGTAGGATGTGCAGATTTGACCCTAAGGCGACCAGTGACATCTTCCTGGCGCGGCATTAGAACTTGGGTTCCTAAGTGTAGGATGTGCAGATTTGACCCTAAGGCGACCAGTGACATCTTCCTGGCGCGGCATTAGAACTTGGGTTCCTAAGTGTAGGATGTGCAGATTTGACCCTAAGGCGACCAGTGACATCTTCCTGGCGCGGCATTAGAACTTGGGTTCCTAAGTGTAGGATGTGCAGATTTGACCCTAAGGCGACCAGTGACATCTTCCTGGCGCGGCATTAGAACTTGGGTTCCTAAGTGTAGGATGTGCAGATTTGACCCTAAGGCGACCAGTGACATCTTCCTGGCGCGGCATTAGAACTTGGGTTCCTAAGTGTAGGATGTGCAGATTTGACCCTAAGGCGACCAGTGACATCTTCCTGGCGCGGCATTAGAACTTGGGTTCCTAAGTGTAGGATGTGCAGATTTGACCCTAAGGCGACCAGTGACATCTTCCTGGCGCGGCATTAGAACTTGGGTTCCTAAGTGTAGGATGTGCAGATTTGACCCTAAGGCGACCAGTGACATCTTCCTGGCGCGGCATTAGAACTTGGGTTCCTAAGTGTAGGATGTGCAGATTTGACCCTAAGGCGACCAGTGACATCTTCCTGGCGCGGCATTAGAACTTGGGTTCCTAAGTGTAGGATGTGCAGATTTGACCCTAAGGCGACCAGTGACATCTTCCTGGCGCGGCATTAGAACTTGGGTTCCTAAGTGTAGGATGTGCAGATTTGACCCTAAGGCGACCAGTGACATCTTCCTGGCGCGGCATTAGAACTTGGGTTCCTAAGTGTAGGATGTGCAGATTTGACCCTAAGGCGACCAGTGACATCTTCCTGGCGCGGCATTAGAACTTGGGTTCCTAAGTGTAGGATGTGCAGATTTGACCCTAAGGCGACCAGTGACATCTTCCTGGCGCGGCATTAGAACTTGGGTTCCTAAGTGTAGGATGTGCAGATTTGACCCTAAGGCGACCAGTGACATCTTCCTGGCGCGGCATTAGAACTTGGGTTCCTAAGTGTAGGATGTGCAGATTTGACCCTAAGGCGACCAGTGACATCTTCCTGGCGCGGCATTAGAACTTGGGTTCCTAAGTGTAGGATGTGCAGATTTGACCCTAAGGCGACCAGTGACATCTTCCTGGCGCGGCATTAGAACTTGGGTTCCTAAGTGTAGGATGTGCAGATTTGACCCTAAGGCGACCAGTGACATCTTCCTGGCGCGGCATTAGAACTTGGGTTCCTAAGTGTAGGATGTGCAGATTTGACCCTAAGGCGACCAGTGACATCTTCCTGGCGCGGCATTAGAACTTGGGTTCCTAAGTGTAGGATGTGCAGATTTGACCCTAAGGCGACCAGTGACATCTTCCTGGCGCGGCATTAGAACTTGGGTTCCTAAGTGTAGGATGTGCAGATTTGACCCTAAGGCGACCAGTGACATCTTCCTGGCGCGGCATTAGAACTTGGGTTCCTAAGTGTAGGATGTGCAGATTTGACCCTAAGGCGACCAGTGACATCTTCCTGGCGCGGCATTAGAACTTGGGTTCCTAAGTGTAGGATGTGCAGATTTGACCCTAAGGCGACCAGTGACATCTTCCTGGCGCGGCATTAGAACTTGGGTTCCTAAGTGTAGGATGTGCAGATTTGACCCTAAGGCGACCAGTGACATCTTCCTGGCGCGGCATTAGAACTTGGGTTCCTAAGTGTAGGATGTGCAGATTTGACCCTAAGGCGACCAGTGACATCTTCCTGGCGCGGCATTAGAACTTGGGTTCCTAAGTGTAGGATGTGCAGATTTGACCCTAAGGCGACCAGTGACATCTTCCTGGCGCGGCATTAGAACTTGGGTTCCTAAGTGTAGGATGTGCAGATTTGACCCTAAGGCGACCAGTGACATCTTCCTGGCGCGGCATTAGAACTTGGGTTCCTAAGTGTAGGATGTGCAGATTTGACCCTAAGGCGACCAGTGACATCTTCCTGGCGCGGCATTAGAACTTGGGTTCCTAAGTGTAGGATGTGCAGATTTGACCCTAAGGCGACCAGTGACATCTTCCTGGCGCGGCATTAGAACTTGGGTTCCTAAGTGTAGGATGTGCAGATTTGACCCTAAGGCGACCAGTGACATCTTCCTGGCGCGGCATTAGAACTTGGGTTCCTAAGTGTAGGATGTGCAGATTTGACCCTAAGGCGACCAGTGACATCTTCCTGGCGCGGCATTAGAACTTGGGTTCCTAAGTGTAGGATGTGCAGATTTGACCCTAAGGCGACCAGTGACATCTTCCTGGCGCGGCATTAGAACTTGGGTTCCTAAGTGTAGGATGTGCAGATTTGACCCTAAGGCGACCAGTGACATCTTCCTGGCGCGGCATTAGAACTTGGGTTCCTAAGTGTAGGATGTGCAGATTTGACCCTAAGGCGACCAGTGACATCTTCCTGGCGCGGCATTAGAACTTGGGTTCCTAAGTGTAGGATGTGCAGATTTGACCCTAAGGCGACCAGTGACATCTTCCTGGCGCGGCATTAGAACTTGGGTTCCTAAGTGTAGGATGTGCAGATTTGACCCTAAGGCGACCAGTGACATCTTCCTGGCGCGGCATTAGAACTTGGGTTCCTAAGTGTAGGATGTGCAGATTTGACCCTAAGGCGACCAGTGACATCTTCCTGGCGCGGCATTAGAACTTGGGTTCCTAAGTGTAGGATGTGCAGATTTGACCCTAAGGCGACCAGTGACATCTTCCTGGCGCGGCATTAGAACTTGGGTTCCTAAGTGTAGGATGTGCAGATTTGACCCTAAGGCGACCAGTGACATCTTCCTGGCGCGGCATTAGAACTTGGGTTCCTAAGTGTAGGATGTGCAGATTTGACCCTAAGGCGACCAGTGACATCTTCCTGGCGCGGCATTAGAACTTGGGTTCCTAAGTGTAGGATGTGCAGATTTGACCCTAAGGCGACCAGTGACATCTTCCTGGCGCGGCATTAGAACTTGGGTTCCTAAGTGTAGGATGTGCAGATTTGACCCTAAGGCGACCAGTGACATCTTCCTGGCGCGGCATTAGAACTTGGGTTCCTAAGTGTAGGATGTGCAGATTTGACCCTAAGGCGACCAGTGACATCTTCCTGGCGCGGCATTAGAACTTGGGTTCCTAAGTGTAGGATGTGCAGATTTGACCCTAAGGCGACCAGTGACATCTTCCTGGCGCGGCATTAGAACTTGGGTTCCTAAGTGTAGGATGTGCAGATTTGACCCTAAGGCGACCAGTGACATCTTCCTGGCGCGGCATTAGAACTTGGGTTCCTAAGTGTAGGATGTGCAGATTTGACCCTAAGGCGACCAGTGACATCTTCCTGGCGCGGCATTAGAACTTGGGTTCCTAAGTGTAGGATGTGCAGATTTGACCCTAAGGCGACCAGTGACATCTTCCTGGCGCGGCATTAGAACTTGGGTTCCTAAGTGTAGGATGTGCAGATTTGACCCTAAGGCGACCAGTGACATCTTCCTGGCGCGGCATTAGAACTTGGGTTCCTAAGTGTAGGATGTGCAGATTTGACCCTAAGGCGACCAGTGACATCTTCCTGGCGCGGCATTAGAACTTGGGTTCCTAAGTGTAGGATGTGCAGATTTGACCCTAAGGCGACCAGTGACATCTTCCTGGCGCGGCATTAGAACTTGGGTTCCTAAGTGTAGGATGTGCAGATTTGACCCTAAGGCGACCAGTGACATCTTCCTGGCGCGGCATTAGAACTTGGGTTCCTAAGTGTAGGATGTGCAGATTTGACCCTAAGGCGACCAGTGACATCTTCCTGGCGCGGCATTAGAACTTGGGTTCCTAAGTGTAGGATGTGCAGATTTGACCCTAAGGCGACCAGTGACATCTTCCTGGCGCGGCATTAGAACTTGGGTTCCTAAGTGTAGGATGTGCAGATTTGACCCTAAGGCGACCAGTGACATCTTCCTGGCGCGGCATTAGAACTTGGGTTCCTAAGTGTAGGATGTGCAGATTTGACCCTAAGGCGACCAGTGACATCTTCCTGGCGCGGCATTAGAACTTGGGTTCCTAAGTGTAGGATGTGCAGATTTGACCCTAAGGCGACCAGTGACATCTTCCTGGCGCGGCATTAGAACTTGGGTTCCTAAGTGTAGGATGTGCAGATTTGACCCTAAGGCGACCAGTGACATCTTCCTGGCGCGGCATTAGAACTTGGGTTCCTAAGTGTAGGATGTGCAGATTTGACCCTAAGGCGACCAGTGACATCTTCCTGGCGCGGCATTAGAACTTGGGTTCCTAAGTGTAGGATGTGCAGATTTGACCCTAAGGCGACCAGTGACATCTTCCTGGCGCGGCATTAGAACTTGGGTTCCTAAGTGTAGGATGTGCAGATTTGACCCTAAGGCGACCAGTGACATCTTCCTGGCGCGGCATTAGAACTTGGGTTCCTAAGTGTAGGATGTGCAGATTTGACCCTAAGGCGACCAGTGACATCTTCCTGGCGCGGCATTAGAACTTGGGTTCCTAAGTGTAGGATGTGCAGATTTGACCCTAAGGCGACCAGTGACATCTTCCTGGCGCGGCATTAGAACTTGGGTTCCTAAGTGTAGGATGTGCAGATTTGACCCTAAGGCGACCAGTGACATCTTCCTGGCGCGGCATTAGAACTTGGGTTCCTAAGTGTAGGATGTGCAGATTTGACCCTAAGGCGACCAGTGACATCTTCCTGGCGCGGCATTAGAACTTGGGTTCCTAAGTGTAGGATGTGCAGATTTGACCCTAAGGCGACCAGTGACATCTTCCTGGCGCGGCATTAGAACTTGGGTTCCTAAGTGTAGGATGTGCAGATTTGACCCTAAGGCGACCAGTGACATCTTCCTGGCGCGGCATTAGAACTTGGGTTCCTAAGTGTAGGATGTGCAGATTTGACCCTAAGGCGACCAGTGACATCTTCCTGGCGCGGCATTAGAACTTGGGTTCCTAAGTGTAGGATGTGCAGATTTGACCCTAAGGCGACCAGTGACATCTTCCTGGCGCGGCATTAGAACTTGGGTTCCTAAGTGTAGGATGTGCAGATTTGACCCTAAGGCGACCAGTGACATCTTCCTGGCGCGGCATTAGAACTTGGGTTCCTAAGTGTAGGATGTGCAGATTTGACCCTAAGGCGACCAGTGACATCTTCCTGGCGCGGCATTAGAACTTGGGTTCCTAAGTGTAGGATGTGCAGATTTGACCCTAAGGCGACCAGTGACATCTTCCTGGCGCGGCATTAGAACTTGGGTTCCTAAGTGTAGGATGTGCAGATTTGACCCTAAGGCGACCAGTGACATCTTCCTGGCGCGGCATTAGAACTTGGGTTCCTAAGTGTAGGATGTGCAGATTTGACCCTAAGGCGACCAGTGACATCTTCCTGGCGCGGCATTAGAACTTGGGTTCCTAAGTGTAGGATGTGCAGATTTGACCCTAAGGCGACCAGTGACATCTTCCTGGCGCGGCATTAGAACTTGGGTTCCTAAGTGTAGGATGTGCAGATTTGACCCTAAGGCGACCAGTGACATCTTCCTGGCGCGGCATTAGAACTTGGGTTCCTAAGTGTAGGATGTGCAGATTTGACCCTAAGGCGACCAGTGACATCTTCCTGGCGCGGCATTAGAACTTGGGTTCCTAAGTGTAGGATGTGCAGATTTGACCCTAAGGCGACCAGTGACATCTTCCTGGCGCGGCATTAGAACTTGGGTTCCTAAGTGTAGGATGTGCAGATTTGACCCTAAGGCGACCAGTGACATCTTCCTGGCGCGGCATTAGAACTTGGGTTCCTAAGTGTAGGATGTGCAGATTTGACCCTAAGGCGACCAGTGACATCTTCCTGGCGCGGCATTAGAACTTGGGTTCCTAAGTGTAGGATGTGCAGATTTGACCCTAAGGCGACCAGTGACATCTTCCTGGCGCGGCATTAGAACTTGGGTTCCTAAGTGTAGGATGTGCAGATTTGACCCTAAGGCGACCAGTGACATCTTCCTGGCGCGGCATTAGAACTTGGGTTCCTAAGTGTAGGATGTGCAGATTTGACCCTAAGGCGACCAGTGACATCTTCCTGGCGCGGCATTAGAACTTGGGTTCCTAAGTGTAGGATGTGCAGATTTGACCCTAAGGCGACCAGTGACATCTTCCTGGCGCGGCATTAGAACTTGGGTTCCTAAGTGTAGGATGTGCAGATTTGACCCTAAGGCGACCAGTGACATCTTCCTGGCGCGGCATTAGAACTTGGGTTCCTAAGTGTAGGATGTGCAGATTTGACCCTAAGGCGACCAGTGACATCTTCCTGGCGCGGCATTAGAACTTGGGTTCCTAAGTGTAGGATGTGCAGATTTGACCCTAAGGCGACCAGTGACATCTTCCTGGCGCGGCATTAGAACTTGGGTTCCTAAGTGTAGGATGTGCAGATTTGACCCTAAGGCGACCAGTGACATCTTCCTGGCGCGGCATTAGAACTTGGGTTCCTAAGTGTAGGATGTGCAGATTTGACCCTAAGGCGACCAGTGACATCTTCCTGGCGCGGCATTAGAACTTGGGTTCCTAAGTGTAGGATGTGCAGATTTGACCCTAAGGCGACCAGTGACATCTTCCTGGCGCGGCATTAGAACTTGGGTTCCTAAGTGTAGGATGTGCAGATTTGACCCTAAGGCGACCAGTGACATCTTCCTGGCGCGGCATTAGAACTTGGGTTCCTAAGTGTAGGATGTGCAGATTTGACCCTAAGGCGACCAGTGACATCTTCCTGGCGCGGCATTAGAACTTGGGTTCCTAAGTGTAGGATGTGCAGATTTGACCCTAAGGCGACCAGTGACATCTTCCTGGCGCGGCATTAGAACTTGGGTTCCTAAGTGTAGGATGTGCAGATTTGACCCTAAGGCGACCAGTGACATCTTCCTGGCAGCGGCATTAGAACTTGGGTTCCTAAGTGTAGGATGTGCAGATTTGACCCTAAGGCGACCAGTGACATCTTCCTGGCGCGGCATTAGAACTTGGGTTCCTAAGTGTAGGATGTGCAGATTTGACCCTAAGGCGACCAGTGACATCTTCCTGGCGCGGCATTAGAACTTGGGTTCCTAAGTGTAGGATGTGCAGATTTGACCCTAAGGCGACCAGTGACATCTTCCTGGCGCGGCATTAGAACTTGGGTTCCTAAGTGTAGGATGTGCAGATTTGACCCTAAGGCGACCAGTGACATCTTCCTGGCGCGGCATTAGAACTTGGGTTCCTAAGTGTAGGATGTGCAGATTTGACCCTAAGGCGACCAGTGACATCTTCCTGGCGCGGCATTAGAACTTGGGTTCCTAAGTGTAGGATGTGCAGATTTGACCCTAAGGCGACCAGTGACATCTTCCTGGCGCGGCATTAGAACTTGGGTTCCTAAGTGTAGGATGTGCAGATTTGACCCTAAGGCGACCAGTGACATCTTCCTGGCGCGGCATTAGAACTTGGGTTCCTAAGTGTAGGATGTGCAGATTTGACCCTAAGGCGACCAGTGACATCTTCCTGGCGCGGCATTAGAACTTGGGTTCCTAAGTGTAGGATGTGCAGATTTGACCCTAAGGCGACCAGTGACATCTTCCTGGCGCGGCATTAGAACTTGGGTTCCTAAGTGTAGGATGTGCAGATTTGACCCTAAGGCGACCAGTGACATCTTCCTGGCGCGGCATTAGAACTTGGGTTCCTAAGTGTAGGATGCGCAGATTTGACCCTAAGGCGACCAGTGACATCTTCCTGGCGCGGCATTAGAACTTGGGTTCCTAAGTGTAGGATGTGCAGATTTGACCCTAAGGCGACCAGTGACATCTTCCTGGCGCGGCATTAGAACTTGGGTTCCTAAGTGTAGGATGTGCAGATTTGACCCTAAGGCGACCAGTGACATCTTCCTGGCGCGGCATTAGAACTTGGGTTCCTAAGTGTAGGATGTGCAGATTTGACCCTAAGGCGACCAGTGACATCTTCCTGGCGCGGCATTAGAACTTGGGTTCCTAAGTGTAGGATGTGCAGATTTGACCCTAAGGCGACCAGTGACATCTTCCTGGCGCGGCATTAGAACTTGGGTTCCTAAGTGTAGGATGTGCAGATTTGACCCTAAGGCGACCAGTGACATCTTCCTGGCGCGGCATTAGAACTTGGGTTCCTAAGTGTAGGATGCGCAGATTTGACCCTAAGGCGACCAGTGACATCTTCCTGGCGCGGCATTAGAACTTGGGTTCCTAAGTGTAGGATGTGCAGATTTGACCCTAAGGCGACCAGTGACATCTTCCTGGCGCGGCATTAGAACTTGGGTTCCTAAGTGTAGGATGTGCAGATTTGACCCTAAGGCGACCAGTGACATCTTCCTGGCGCGGCATTAGAACTTGGGTTCCTAAGTGTAGGATGTGCAGATTTGACCCTAAGGCGACCAGTGACATCTTCCTGGCGCGGCATTAGAACTTGGTGTTCCTAAGTGTAGGATGTGCAGATTTGACCCTAAGGCGACCAGTGACATCTTCCTGGCGCGGCATTAGAACTTGGGTTCCTAAGTGTAGGATGTGCAGATTTGACCCTAAGGCGACCAGTGACATCTTCCTGGCGCGGCATTAGAACTTGGGTTCCTAAGTGTAGGATGTGCAGATTTGACCCTAAGGCGACCAGTGACATCTTCCTGGCGCGGCATTAGAACTTGGGTTCCTAAGTGTAGGATGTGCAGATTTGACCCTAAGGCGACCAGTGACATCTTCCTGGCGCGGCATTAGAACTTGGGTTCCTAAGTGTAGGATGTGCAGATTTGACCCTAAGGCGACCAGTGACATCTTCCTGGCGCGGCATTAGAACTTGGGTTCCTAAGTGTAGGATGTGCAGATTTGACCCTAAGGCGACCAGTGACATCTTCCTGGCGCGGCATTAGAACTTGGGTTCCTAAGTGTAGGATGTGCAGATTTGACCCTAAGGCGACCAGTGACATCTTCCTGGCGCGGCATTAGAACTTGGTGTTCCTAAGTGTAGGATGTGCAGATTTGACCCTAAGGCGACCAGTGACATCTTCCTGGCGCGGCATTAGAACTTGGGTTCATAAGTGTAGGATGTGCAGATTTGACCCTAAGGCGACCAGTGACATCTTCCTGGCGCGGCATTAGAACTTGGGTTCCTAAGTGTAGGATGTGCAGATTTGACCCTAAGGCGACCAGTGACATCTTCCTGGCGCGGCATTAGAACTTGGGTTCCTAAGTGTAGGATGTGCAGATTTGACCCTAAGGCGACCAGTGACATCTTCCTGGCGCGGCATTAGAACTTGGGTTCCTAAGTGTAGGATGTGCAGATTTGACCCTAAGGCGACCAGTGACATCTTCCTGGCGCGGCATTAGAACTTGGGTTCCTAAGTGTAGGATGTGCAGATTTGACCCTAAGGCGACCAGTGACATCTTCCTGGCGCGGCATTAGAACTTGGGTTCCTAAGTGTAGGATGTGCAGATTTGACCCTAAGGCGACCAGTGACATCTTCCTGGCGCGGCATTAGAACTTGGGTTCCTAAGTGTAGGATGTGCAGATTTGACCCTAAGGCGACCAGTGACATCTTCCTGGCGCGGCATTAGAACTTGGTGTTCATAAGTGTAGGATGTGCAGATTTGACCCTAAGGCGACCAGTGACATCTTCCTGGCGCGGCATTAGAACTTGGGTTCCTAAGTGTAGGATGTGCAGATTTGACCCTAAGGCGACCAGTGACATCTTCCTGGCGCGGCATTAGAACTTGGGTTCCTAAGTGTAGGATGTGCAGATTTGACCCTAAGGCGACCAGTGACATCTTCCTGGCGCGGCATTAGAACTTGGGTTCCTAAGTGTAGGATGCGCAGATTTGACCCTAAGGCGACCAGTGACATCTTCCTGGCGCGGCATTAGAACTTGGGTTCCTAAGTGTAGGATGTGCAGATTTGACCCTAAGGCGACCAGTGACATCTTCCTGGCGCGGCATTAGAACTTGGGTTCCTAAGTGTAGGATGCGCAGATTTGACCCTAAGGCGACCAGTGACATCTTCCTGGCGCGGCATTAGAACTTGGGTTCCTAAGTGTAGGATGTGCAGATTTGACCCTAAGGCGACCAGTGACATCTTCCTGGCGCGGCATTAGAACTTGGGTTCCTAAGTGTAGGATGTGCAGATTTGACCCTAAGGCGACCAGTGACATCTTCCTGGCGCGGCATTAGAACTTGGGTTCCTAAGTGTAGGATGTGCAGATTTGACCCTAAGGCGACCAGTGACATCTTCCTGGCGCGGCATTAGAACTTGGGTTCCTAAGTGTAGGATGTGCAGATTTGACCCTAAGGCGACCAGTGACATCTTCCTGGCGCGGCATTAGAACTTGGGTTCCTAAGTGTAGGATGTGCAGATTTGACCCTAAGGCGACCAGTGACATCTTCCTGGCGCGGCATTAGAACTTGGGTTCCTAAGTGTAGGATGCGCAGATTTGACCCTAAGGCGACCAGTGACATCTTCCTGGCGCGGCATTAGAACTTGGGTTCCTAAGTGTAGGATGTGCAGATTTGACCCTAAGGCGACCAGTGACATCTTCCTGGCGCGGCATTAGAACTTGGGTTCCTAAGTGTAGGATGTGCAGATTTGACCCTAAGGCGACCAGTGACATCTTCCTGGCGCGGCATTAGAACTTGGGTTCCTAAGTGTAGGATGTGCAGATTTGACCCTAAGGCGACCAGTGACATCTTCCTGGCGCGGCATTAGAACTTGGGTTCCATAAGTGTAGGATGTGCAGATTTGACCCTAAGGCGACCAGTGACATCTTCCTGGCGCGGCATTAGAACTTGGGTTCATAAGTGTAGGATGTGCAGATTTGACCCTAAGGCGACCAGTGACATCTTCCTGGCGCGGCATTAGAACTTGGGTTCATAAGTGTAGGATGTGCAGATTTGACCCTAAGGCGACCAGTGACATCTTCCTGGCGCGGCATTAGAACTTGGGTTCCTAAGTGTAGGATGCGCAGATTTGACCCTAAGGCGACCAGTGACATCTTCCTGGCGCGGCATTAGAACTTGGGTTCCTAAGTGTAGGATGTGCAGATTTGACCCTAAGGCGACCAGTGACATCTTCCTGGCGCGGCATTAGAACTTGGGTTCCTAAGTGTAGGATGTGCAGATTTGACCCTAAGGCGACCAGTGACATCTTCCTGGCGCGGCATTAGAACTTGGGTTCCTAAGTGTAGGATGTGCAGATTTGACCCTAAGGCGACCAGTGACATCTTCCTGGCGCGGCATTAGAACTTGGTGTTCATAAGTGTAGGATGTGCAGATTTGACCCTAAGGCGACCAGTGACATCTTCCTGGCGCGGCATTAGAACTTGGGTTCATAAGTGTAGGATGTGCAGATTTGACCCTAAGGCGACCAGTGACATCTTCCTGGCGCGGCATTAGAACTTGGGTTCATAAGTGTAGGATGCGCAGATTTGACCCTAAGGCGACCAGTGACATCTTCCTGGCGCGGCATTAGAACTTGGGTTCATAAGTGTAGGATGCGCAGATTTGACCCTAAGGCGACCAGTGACATCTTCCTGGCGCGGCATTAGAACTTGGGTTCCTAAGTGTAGGATGCGCAGATTTGACCCTAAGGCGACCAGTGACATCTTCCTGGCGCGGCATTAGAACTTGGGTTCCTAAGTGTAGGATGTGCAGATTTGACCCTAAGGCGACCAGTGACATCTTCCTGGCGCGGCATTAGAACTTGGGTTCCTAAGTGTAGGATGTGCAGATTTGACCCTAAGGCGACCAGTGACATCTTCCTGGCGCGGCATTAGAACTTGGGTTCCTAAGTGTAGGATGTGCAGATTTGACCCTAAGGCGACCAGTGACATCTTCCTGGCGCGGCATTAGAACTTGGGTTCCTAAGTGTAGGATGTGCAGATTTGACCCTAAGGCGACCAGTGACATCTTCCTGGCGCGGCATTAGAACTTGGGTTCCTAAGTGTAGGATGTGCAGATTTGACCCTAAGGCGACCAGTGACATCTTCCTGGCAGCGGCATTAGAACTTGGGTTCCTAAGTGTAGGATGTGCAGATTTGACCCTAAGGCGACCAGTGACATCTTCCTGGCGCGGCATTAGAACTTGGGTTCCTAAGTGTAGGATGTGCAGATTTGACCCTAAGGCGACCAGTGACATCTTCCTGGCGCGGCATTAGAACTTGGGTTCCTAAGTGTAGGATGCGCAGATTTGACCCTAAGGCGACCAGTGACATCTTCCTGGCGCGGCATTAGAACTTGGGTTCCTAAGTGTAGGATGTGCAGATTTGACCCTAAGGCGACCAGTGACATCTTCCTGGCGCGGCATTAGAACTTGGGTTCCTAAGTGTAGGATGTGCAGATTTGACCCTAAGGCGACCAGTGACATCTTCCTGGCGCGGCATTAGAACTTGGGTTCCTAAGTGTAGGATGTGCAGATTTGACCCTAAGGCGACCAGTGACATCTTCCTGGCGCGGCATTAGAACTTGGGTTCCTAAGTGTAGGATGTGCAGATTTGACCCTAAGGCGACCAGTGACATCTTCCTGGCGCGGCATTAGAACTTGGGTTCCTAAGTGTAGGATGTGCAGATTTGACCCTAAGGCGACCAGTGACATCTTCCTGGCGCGGCATTAGAACTTGGGTTCCTAAGTGTAGGATGCGCAGATTTGACCCTAAGGCGACCAGTGACATCTTCCTGGCGCGGCATTAGAACTTGGGTTCCTAAGTGTAGGATGTGCAGATTTGACCCTAAGGCGACCAGTGACATCTTCCTGGCGCGGCATTAGAACTTGGGTTCCTAAGTGTAGGATGTGCAGATTTGACCCTAAGGCGACCAGTGACATCTTCCTGGCGCGGCATTAGAACTTGGGTTCCTAAGTGTAGGATGTGCAGATTTGACCCTAAGGCGACCAGTGACATCTTCCTGGCGCGGCATTAGAACTTGGGTTCATAAGTGTAGGATGTGCAGATTTGACCCTAAGGCGACCAGTGACATCTTCCTGGCGCGGCATTAGAACTTGGGTTCCTAAGTGTAGGATGTGCAGATTTGACCCTAAGGCGACCAGTGACATCTTCCTGGCGCGGCATTAGAACTTGGGTTCATAAGTGTAGGATGTGCAGATTTGACCCTAAGGCGACCAGTGACATCTTCCTGGCGCGGCATTAGAACTTGGGTTCCTAAGTGTAGGATGTGCAGATTTGACCCTAAGGCGACCAGTGACATCTTCCTGGCGCGGCATTAGAACTTGGGTTCCTAAGTGTAGGATGTGCAGATTTGACCCTAAGGCGACCAGTGACATCTTCCTGGCGCGGCATTAGAACTTGGGTTCCTAAGTGTAGGATGTGCAGATTTGACCCTAAGGCGACCAGTGACATCTTCCTGGCGCGGCATTAGAACTTGGGTTCCTAAGTGTAGGATGTGCAGATTTGACCCTAAGGCGACCAGTGACATCTTCCTGGCGCGGCATTAGAACTTGGTGTTCATAAGTGTAGGATGTGCAGATTTGACCCTAAGGCGACCAGTGACATCTTCCTGGCGCGGCATTAGAACTTGGGTTCATAAGTGTAGGATGTGCAGATTTGACCCTAAGGCGACCAGTGACATCTTCCTGGCGCGGCATTAGAACTTGGGTTCATAAGTGTAGGATGCGCAGATTTGACCCTAAGGCGACCAGTGACATCTTCCTGGCGCGGCATTAGAACTTGGGTTCATAAGTGTAGGATGCGCAGATTTGACCCTAAGGCGACCAGTGACATCTTCCTGGCGCGGCATTAGAACTTGGGTTCCTAAGTGTAGGATGCGCAGATTTGACCCTAAGGCGACCAGTGACATCTTCCTGGCGCGGCATTAGAACTTGGTGTTCATAAGTGTAGGATGTGCAGATTTGACCCTAAGGCGACCAGTGACATCTTCCTGGCGCGGCATTAGAACTTGGGTTCCTAAGTGTAGGATGTGCAGATTTGACCCTAAGGCGACCAGTGACATCTTCCTGGCGCGGCATTAGAACTTGGGTTCATAAGTGTAGGATGTGCAGATTTGACCCTAAGGCGACCAGTGACATCTTCCTGGCGCGGCATTAGAACTTGGGTTCCTAAGTGTAGGATGTGCAGATTTGACCCTAAGGCGACCAGTGACATCTTCCTGGCGCGGCATTAGAACTTGGGTTCCTAAGTGTAGGATGTGCAGATTTGACCCTAAGGCGACCAGTGACATCTTCCTGGCGCGGCATTAGAACTTGGGTTCATAAGTGTAGGATGTGCAGATTTGACCCTAAGGCGACCAGTGACATCTTCCTGGCGCGGCATTAGAACTTGGGTTCCTAAGTGTAGGATGTGCAGATTTGACCCTAAGGCGACCAGTGACATCTTCCTGGCGCGGCATTAGAACTTGGGTTCCTAAGTGTAGGATGTGCAGATTTGACCCTAAGGCGACCAGTGACATCTTCCTGGCGCGGCATTAGAACTTGGGTTCCTAAGTGTAGGATGTGCAGATTTGACCCTAAGGCGACCAGTGACATCTTCCTGGCAGCGGCATTAGAACTTGGGTTCCTAAGTGTAGGATGTGCAGATTTGACCCTAAGGCGACCAGTGACATCTTCCTGGCGCGGCATTAGAACTTGGGTTCCTAAGTGTAGGATGTGCAGATTTGACCCTAAGGCGACCAGTGACATCTTCCTGGCGCGGCATTAGAACTTGGGTTCCTAAGTGTAGGATGTGCAGATTTGACCCTAAGGCGACCAGTGACATCTTCCTGGCAGCGGCATTAGAACTTGGGTTCCTAAGTGTAGGATGCGCAGATTTGACCCTAAGGCGACCAGTGACATCTTCCTGGCGCGGCATTAGAACTTGGGTTCCTAAGTGTAGGATGTGCAGATTTGACCCTAAGGCGACCAGTGACATCTTCCTGGCGCGGCATTAGAACTTGGGTTCCTAAGTGTAGGATGTGCAGATTTGACCCTAAGGCGACCAGTGACATCTTCCTGGCGCGGCATTAGAACTTGGGTTCCTAAGTGTAGGATGTGCAGATTTGACCCTAAGGCGACCAGTGACATCTTCCTGGCGCGGCATTAGAACTTGGGTTCCTAAGTGTAGGATGTGCAGATTTGACCCTAAGGCGACCAGTGACATCTTCCTGGCGCGGCATTAGAACTTGGTGTTCATAAGTGTAGGATGTGCAGATTTGACCCTAAGGCGACCAGTGACATCTTCCTGGCACGGCATTAGAACTTGGGTTCCTAAGTGTAGGATGTGCAGAATTGACCCTAAGGCGACCAGTGACATCTTCCTGGCACGGCATTAGAACTTGGGTTCCTAAGTGTAGGATGTGCAGATTTGACCCTAAGGCGACCAGTGACATCTTCCTGGCGCGGCATTAGAACTTGGGTTCCTAAGTGTAGGATGCGCAGATTTGACCCTAAGGCGACCAGTGACATCTTCCTGGCGCGGCATTAGAACTTGGTGTTCATAAGTGTAGGATGTGCAGATTTGACCCTAAGGCGACCAGTGACATCTTCCTGGCACGTAGGATGCGCAGATTTGACCCTAAGGCGACCAGTGACATCTTCCTGGCGCGGCATTAGAACTTGGGTTCCTAAGTGTAGGATGTGCAGATTTGACCCTAAGGCGACCAGTGACATCTTCCTGGCGCGGCATTAGAACTTGGGTTCCTAAGTGTAGGATGTGCAGATTTGACCCTAAGGCGACCAGTGACATCTTCCTGGCGCGGCATTAGAACTTGGGTTCCTAAGTGTAGGATGTGCAGATTTGACCCTAAGGCGACCAGTGACATCTTCCTGGCGCGGCATTAGAACTTGGGTTCCTAAGTGTAGGATGTGCAGATTTGACCCTAAGGCGACCAGTGACATCTTCCTGGCGCGGCATTACAACTTGGGTTCCTAAGTGTAGGATGTGCAGATTTGACCCTAAGGCGACCAGTGACATCTTCCTGGCGCGGCATTAGAACTTGGGTTCCTAAGTGTAGGATGTGCAGATTTGACCCTAAGGCGACCAGTGACATCTTCCTGGCGCGGCATTAGAACTTGGGTTCCTAAGTGTAGGATGTGCAGATTTGACCCTAAGGCGACCAGTGACATCTTCCTGGCGCGGCATTAGAACTTGGGTTCCTAAGTGTAGGATGTGCAGATTTGACCCTAAGGCGACCAGTGACATCTTCCTGGCGCGGCATTAGAACTTGGGTTCCTAAGTGTAGGATGCGCAGATTTGACCCTAAGGCGACCAGTGACATCTTCCTGGCGCGGCATTAGAACTTGGTGTTCATAAGTGTAGGATGTGCAGATTTGACCCTAAGGCGACCAGTGACATCTTCCTGGCGCGGCATTAGAACTTGGGTTCCTAAGTGTAGGATGTGCAGATTTGACCCTAAGGCGACCAGTGACATCTTCCTGGCGCGGCATTAGAACTTGGGTTCCTAAGTGTAGGATGTGCAGATTTGACCCTAAGGCGACCAGTGACATCTTCCTGGCGCGGCATTAGAACTTGGGTTCCTAAGTGTAGGATGTGCAGATTTGACCCTAAGGCGACCAGTGACATCTTCCTGGCGCGGCATTAGAACTTGGGTTCCTAAGTGTAGGATGTGCAGATTTGACCCTAAGGCGACCAGTGACATCTTCCTGGCGCGGCATTAGAACTTGGGTTCATAAGTGTAGGATGTGCAGATTTGACCCTAAGGCGACCAGTGACATCTTCCTGGCGCGGCATTAGAACTTGGGTTCCTAAGTGTAGGATGTGCAGATTTGACCCTAAGGCGACCAGTGACATCTTCCTGGCGCGGCATTAGAACTTGGGTTCCTAAGTGTAGGATGTGCAGATTTGACCCTAAGGCGACCAGTGACATCTTCCTGGCGCGGCATTAGAACTTGGGTTCCTAAGTGTAGGATGTGCAGATTTGACCCTAAGGCGACCAGTGACATCTTCCTGGCGCGGCATTAGAACTTGGGTTCCTAAGTGTAGGATGTGCAGATTTGACCCTAAGGCGACCAGTGACATCTTCCTGGCGCGGCATTAGAACTTGGGTTCCTAAGTGTAGGATGTGCAGATTTGACCCTAAGGCGACCAGTGACATCTTCCTGGTGCGGCATTAGAACTTGGGTTCCTAAGTGTAGGATGTGCAGATTTGACCCTAAGGCGACCAGTGACATCTTCCTGGCGCGGCATTAGAACTTGGGTTCCTAAGTGTAGGATGTGCAGATTTGACCCTAAGGCGACCAGTGACATCTTCCTGGCGCGGCATTAGAACTTGGGTTCCTAAGTGTAGGATGTGCAGATTTGACCCTAAGGCGACCAGTGACATCTTCCTGGCGCGGCATTAGAACTTGGTGTTCATAAGTGTAGGATGCGCAGATTTGACCCTAAGGCGACCAGTGACATCTTCCTGGCGCGGCATTAGAACTTGGGTTCCTAAGTGTAAGATGTGCAGATTTGACCGTAAGGCGACCAGTGACATCTTCCTGGCGCGGCATTAGAACTTGGGTTCCTAAGTGTAGGATGTGCAGATTTGACCCTAAGGCGACCAGTGACATCTTCCTGGCGCGGCATTAGAACTTGGGTTCCTAAGTGTAGGATGTGCAGATTTGACCCTAAGGCGACCAGTGACATCTTCCTGGCGCGGCATTAGAACTTGGGTTCCTAAGTGTAGGATGTGCAGATTTGACCCTAAGGCGACCAGTGACATCTTCCTGGCGCGGCATTAGAACTTGGGTTCCTAAGTGTAGGATGTGCAGATTTGACCCTAAGGCGACCAGTGACATCTTCCTGGCGCGGCATTAGAACTTGGGTTCCTAAGTGTAGGATGCGCAGATTTGACCCTAAGGCGACCAGTGACATCTTCCTGGCGCGGCATTAGAACTTGGGTTCCTAAGTGTAGGATGCGCAGATTTGACCCTAAGGCGACCAGTGACATCTTCCTGGCGCGGCATTAGAACTTGGGTTCCTAAGTGTAGGATGTGCAGATTTGACCCTAAGGCGACCAGTGACATCTTCCTGGCGCGGCATTAGAACTTGGGTTCCTAAGTGTAGGATGTGCAGATTTGACCCTAAGGCGGCCAGTGACATCTTCCTGGCGCGGCATTAGAACTTGGGTTCCTAAGTGTAGGATGTGCAGATTTGACCCTAAGGCGACCAGTGACATCTTCCTGGCACGGCATTAGAACTTGGGTTCCTAAGTGTAGGATGCGCAGATTTGACCCTAAGGCGACCAGTGACATCTTCCTGGCGCGGCATTAGAACTTGGGTTCCTAAGTGTAGGATGTGCAGATTTGACCCTAAGGCGACCAGTGACATCTTCCTGGCGCGGCATTAGAACTTGGGTTCCTAAGTGTAGGATGTGCAGATTTGACCCTAAGGCGACCAGTGACATCTTCCTGGCGCGGCATTAGAACTTGGGTTCCTAAGTGTAGGATGTGCAGATTTGACCCTAAGGCGACCAGTGACATCTTCCTGGCGCGGCATTAGAACTTGGGTTCCTAAGTGTAGGATGCGCAGATTTGACCCTAAGGCGACCAGTGACATCTTCCTGGCGCGGCATTAGAACTTGGGTTCCTAAGTGTAGGATGCGCAGATTTGACCCTAAGGCGACCAGTGACATCTTCCTGGCGCGGCATTAGAACTTGGGTTCCTAAGTGTAGGATGTGCAGATTTGACCCTAAGGCGACCAGTGACATCTTCCTGGCGCGGCATTAGAACTTGGGTTCCTAAGTGTAGGATGTGCAGATTTGACCCTAAGGCGACCAGTGACATCTTCCTGGCGCGGCATTAGAACTTGGGTTCCTAAGTGTAGGATGTGCAGATTTGACCCTAAGGCGACCAGTGACATCTTCCTGGCGCGGCATTAGAACTTGGGTTCCTAAGTGTAGGATGTGCAGATTTGACCCTAAGGCGACCAGTGACATCTTCCTGGCGCGGCATTAGAACTTGGGTTCATAAGTGTAGGATGTGCAGATTTGACCCTAAGGCGACCAGTGACATCTTCCTGGCGCGGCATTAGAACTTGGGTTCCTAAGTGTAGGATGTGCAGATTTGACCCTAAGGCGACCAGTGACATCTTCCTGGCGCGGTATTAGAACTTGGTGTTCCTAAGTGTAGGATGTGCAGATTTGACCCTAAGGCGACCAGTGACATCTTCCTGGCGCGGCATTAGAACTTGGGTTCCTAAGTGTAGGATGCGCAGATTTGACCCTAAGGCGACCAGTGACATCTTCCTGGCGCGGCATTAGAACTTGGGTTCCTAAGTGTAGGATGTGCAGATTTGACCCTAAGGCGACCAGTGACATCTTCCTGGCGCGGCATTAGAACTTGGGTTCCTAAGTGTAGGATGTGCAGATTTGACCCTAAGGCGACCAGTGACATCTTCCTGGCGCGGCATTAGAACTTGGGTTCCTAAGTGTAGGATGCGCAGATTTGACCCTAAGGCGACCAGTGACATCTTCCTGGCGCGGCATTAGAACTTGGGTTCCTAAGTGTAGGATGTGCAGATTTGACCCTAAGGCAACCAGTGACATCTTCCTGGCGCGGCATTAGAACTTGGGCTCCTAAGTGTAGGATGCGCAGATTTGACCCTAAGGCGACCAGTGACATCTTCCTGGCGCGGCATTAGAACTTGGGTTCCTAAGTGTAGGATGTGCAGATTTGACCCTAAGGCGACCAGTGACATCTTCCTGGCGCGGCATTAGAACTTGGGTTCCTAAGTGTAGGATGCGCAGATTTGACCCTAAGGCGACCAGTGACATCTTCCTGGCGCGGCATTAGAACTTGAGTTCCTAAGTGTAGGATGTGCAGATTTGACCCTAAGGCGACCAGTGACATCTTCCTGGCGCGGCATTAGAACTTGGGTTCCTAAGTGTAGGATGTGCAGATTTGACCCTAAGGCGACCAGTGACATCTTCCTGGCGCGGCATTAGAACTTGGGTTCCTAAGTGTAGGATGTGCAGATTTGACCCTAAGGCGACCAGTGACATCTTCCTGGCGCGGCATTAGAACTTGGGTTCCTAAGTGTAGGATGTGCAGATTTGACCCTAAGGCGACCAGTGACATCTTCCTGGCGCGGCATTAGAACTTGGGTTCCTAAGTGTAGGATGCGCAGATTTGACCCTAAGGCGACCAGTGACATCTTCCTGGCGCGGCATTAGAACTTGGGTTCCTATGTGTAGGATGCGCAGATTTGACCCTAAGGCGACCAGTGACATCTTCCTGGCGCGGCATTAGAACTTGGGTTCCTAAGTGTAGGATGCGCAGATTTGACCCTAAGGCGACCAGTGACATCTTCCTGGCGCGGCATTAGAACTTGGGTTCCTAAGTGTAGGATGTGCAGATTTGACCCTAAGGCGACCAGTGACATCTTCCTGGCGCGGCATTAGAACTTGGGTTCCTAAGTGTAGGATGTGCAGATTTGACCCTAAGGCGACCAGTGACATCTTCCTGGCGCGGCATTAGAACTTGGGTTCCTAAGTGTAGGATGTGCAGATTTGACCCTAAGGCGACCAGTGACATCTTCCTGGCGCGGCATTAGAACTTGGGTTCCTAAGTGTAGGATGTGCAGATTTGACCCTAAGGCGACCAGTGACATCTTCCTGGCGCGGCATTTGAACTTGGGTTCCTAAGTGTAGGATGCGCAGATTTGACCCTAAGGCGACCAGTGACATCTTCCTGGCGCGGCATTTGAACTTGGGTTCCTAAGTGTAGGATGTGCAGATTTGACCCTAAGGCGACCAGTGACATCTTCCTGGCGCGGCATTAGAACTTGGGTTCCTAAGTGTAGGATGCGCAGATTTGACCCTAAGGCGACCAGTGACATCTTCCTGGCGCGGCATTAGAACTTGGGTTCCTATGTGTAGGATGCGCAGATTTGACCCTAAGGCGACCAGTGACATCTTCCTGGCGCGGCATTAGAACTTGGGTTCCTAAGTGTAGGATGCGCAGATTTGACCCTAAGGCGACCAGTGACATCTTCCTGGCGCGGCATTAGAACTTGGGTTCCTAAGTGTAGGATGTGCAGATTTGACCCTAAGGCGACCAGTGACATCTTCCTGGCGCGGCATTAGAACTTGGGTTCCTAAGTGTAGGATGTGCAGATTTGACCCTAAGGCGACCAGTGACATCTTCCTGGCGCGGCATTAGAACTTGGGTTCCTAAGTGTAGGATGTGCAGATTTGACCCTAAGGCGACCAGTGACATCTTCCTGGCGCGGCATTAGAACTTGGGTTCCTAAGTGTAGGATGTGCAGATTTGACCCTAAGGCGACCAGTGACATCTTCCTGGCGCGGCATTTGAACTTGGGTTCCTAAGTGTAGGATGCGCAGATTTGACCCTAAGGCGACCAGTGACATCTTCCTGGCGCGGCATTTGAACTTGGGTTCCTAAGTGTAGGATGCGCAGATTTGACCCTAAGGCGACCAGTGACATCTTCCTGGCGCGGCATTAGAACTTGGGTTCCTAAGTGTAGGATGTGCAGATTTGACCCTAAGGCGACCAGTGACATCTTCCTGGCGCGGCATTAGAACTTGGGTTCCTAAGTGTAGGATGCGCAGATTTGACCCTAAGGCGACCAGTGACATCTTCCTGGCGCGGCATTAGAACTTGGGTTCCTAAGTGTAGGATGTGCAGATTTGACCCTAAGGCGACCAGTGACATCTTCCTGGCGCGGCATTAGAACTTGGGTTCCTAAGTGTAGGATGTGCAGATTTGACCCTAAGGCGACCAGTGACATCTTCCTGGCGCGGCATTAGAACTTGGGTTCCTAAGTGTAGGATGTGCAGATTTGACCCTAAGGCGACCAGTGACATCTTCCTGGCGCGGCATTAGAACTTGGTGTTCATAAGTGTAGGATGTGCAGATTTGACCCTAAGGCGACCAGTGACATCTTCCTGGCGCTGCATTAGAACTTGGGTTCATAAGTGTAGGATGTGCAGATTTGACCCTAAGGCGACCAGTGACATCTTCCTGGCGCAGCATTAGAACTTGGGTTCATAAGTGTAGGATGTGCAGATTTGACCCTAAGGCGACCAGTGACATCTTCCTGGCGCGGCATTAGAACTTGGGTTCCTAAGTGTAGGATGCGCAGATTTGACCCTAAGGCGACCAGTGACATCTTCCTGGCGCGGCATTAGAACTTGGGTTCCTAAGTGTAGGATGTGCAGATTTGACCCTAAGGCGACCAGTGACATCTTCCTGGCGCGGCATTAGAACTTGGGTTCCTAAGTGTAGGATGGGCAGAATTGACCCTAAGGCGACCAGTGACATCTTCCTGGCGCGGCATTAGAACTTGGGTTCCTAAGTGTAGGATGTGCAGATTTGACCCTAAGGCGACCAGTGACATCTTCCTGGCACGGCATTAGAACTTGGTGTTCATAAGTGTAGGATGTGCAGATTTGACCCTAAGGCGACCAGTGACATCTTCCTGGCGCGGCATTAGAACTTGGGTTCCTAAGTGTAGGATGTGCAGATTTGACCCTAAGGCGACCAGTGACATCTTCCTGGCGCGGCATTAGAACTTGGGTTCCTAAGTGTAGGATGTGCAGATTTGACCCTAAGGCGACCAGTGACATCTTCCTGGCAGGGCATTAGAACTTGGGTTCCTAAGTGTAGGATGTGCAGATTTGACCCTAAGGTGACCAGTGACATCTTCCTGGCGCGGCATTAGAACTTGGGTTCCTAAGTGTAGGATGTGCAGATTTGACCCTAAGGCGACCAGTGACATCTTCCTGGCGCGGCATTAGAACTTGGGTTCCTAAGTGTAGGATGTGCAGATTTGACCCTAAGGCGACCAGTGACATCTTCCTGGCAGGGCATTAGAACTTGGGTTCCTAAGTGTAGGATGCGCAGATTTGACCCTAAGGCGACCAGTGACATTTTCCTGGCGCGGCATTAGAACTTGGGTTCCTAAGTGTAGGATGTGCAGATTTGACCCTAAGGCGACCAGTGACATCTTCCTGGCGCGGCATTAGAACTTGGGTTCCTAAGTGTAGGATGTGCAGATTTGACCCTAAGGCGACCAGTGACATCTTCCTGGCGCGGCATTAGAACTTGGGTTCCTAAGTGTAGGATGTGCAAATTTGACCCTAAGGCGACCAGTGACATCTTCCTGGCGCGGCATTAGAACTTGGGTTCCTAAGTGTAGGATGTGCAGATTTGACCCTAAGGCGACCAGTGACATCTTCCTGGCGCGGCATTAGAACTTGGTGTTCATAAGTGTAGGATGTGCAGATTTGACCCTAAGGCGACCAGTGACATCTTCCTGGCACGGCATTAGAACTTGGGTTCCTAAGTGTAGGATGTGCAGAATTGACCCTAAGGCGACCAGTGACATCTTCCTGCATTAGAAGTTGGGTTCCTAAGTGTAGGATGTGCAGATTTGACCCTAAGGCGACCAGTGACATCTTCCTGGCGCGGCATTAGAACTTGGGTTCCTAAGTGTAGGATGCGCAGATTTGACCCTAAGGCGACCAGTGACATCTTCCTGGCGCGGCATTAGAACTTGGGTTCCTATGTGTAGGATGTGCAGATTTGACCCTAAGGCGACCAGTGACATCTTCCTGGCGCGGCATTAGAACTTGGGTTCCTAAGTGTAGGATGCGCAGATTTGACCCTAAGGCGACCAGTGACATCTTCCTGGCGCGGCATTAGAACTTGGGTTCCTAAGTGTAGGATGTGCAGATTTGACCCTAAGGCGACCAGTGACATCTTCCTGGCGCGGCATTAGAACTTGGGTTCCTAAGTGTAGGATGTGCAGATTTGACCCTAAGGCGACCAGTGACATCTTCCTGGCGCGGCATTAGAACTTGGGTTCCTAAGTGTAGGATGTGCAGATTTGACCCTAAGGCGACCAGTGACATCTTCCTGGCGCGGCATTAGAACTTGGGTTCCTAAGTGTAGGATGTGCAGATTTGACCCTAAGGTGACCAGTGACATCTTCCTGGCGCGGCATTAGAACTTGGGTTCCTAAGTGTAGGATGTGCAGATTTGACCCTAAGGCGACCAGTGACATCTTCCTGGCGCGGCATTAGAACTTGGGTTCCTAAGTGTATGATGCGCAGATTTGACCCTAAGGTGACCAGTGACATCTTCCTGGCGCGGCATTAGAACTTGGGTTCCTAAGTGTAGGATGTGCAGATTTGACCCTAAGGCGACCAGTGACATCTTCCTGGCGCGGCATTAGAACTTGGGTTCCTAAGTGTAGGATGTGCAGATTTGACCCTAAGGCGACCAGTGACATCTTCCTGGCGCGTCATTAGAACTTGGGTTCCTAAGTGTAGGATGTGCAGATTTGACCCTAAGGCGACCAGTGACATCTTCCTGGCGCGGCATTAGAACTTGGTGTTCATAAGTGTAGGATGTGCAGATTTGACCCTAAGGCGACCAGTGACATCTTCCTGGCGCGGCATTAGAACTTGGGTTCATAAGTGTAGGATGTGCAGATTTGACCCTAAGGCGACCAGTGACATCTTCCTGGCGCGGCATTAGAACTTGGGTTCATAAGTGTAGGATGTGCAGATTTGACCCTAAGGCGACCAGTGACATCTTCCTGGCGCGGCATTAGAACTTGGGTTCCTAAGTGTAGGATGCGCAGATTTGACCCTAAGGCGACCAGTGACATCTTCCTGGCGCGGCATTAGAACTTGGGTTCCTAAGTGTAGGATGTGCAGATTTGACCCTAAGGCGACCAGTGACATCTTCCTGGCGCGGCATTAGAACTTGGGTTCCTAAGTGTAGGATGTGCAGAATTGACCCTAAGGCGACCAGTGACATCTTCCTGGCGCGGCATTAGAACTTGGGTTCCTAAGTGTAGGATGTGCAGATTTGACCCTAAGGCGACCAGTGACATCTTCCTGGCGCGGCATTAGAACTTGGTGTTCATAAGTGTAGGATGTGCAGATTTGACCCTAAGGCGACCAGTGACATCTTCATGGCGCGGCATTAGAACTTGGGTTCATAAGTGTAGGATGTGCAGATTTGACCCTAAGGCGACCAGTGACATTTTCCTGGCGCGGCATTAGAACTTGGGTTCCTAAGTGTAGGATGTGCAGATTTGACCCTAAGGCGACCAGTGACATCTTCCTGGCAGGGCATTAGAACTTGGGTTCCTAAGTGTAGGATGCGCAGATTTGACCCTAAGGCGACCAGTGACATCTTCCTGGCGCGGCATTAGAACTTGGGTTCCTAAGTGTAGGATGTGCAGATTTGACCCTAAGGCGACCAGTGACATCTTCCTGGCGCAGCATTAGAACTTGGGTTCCTAAGTGTAGGATGTGCAGATTTGACCCTAAGGCGACCAGTGACATCTTCCTGGCGCGGCATTAGAACTTGGGTTCCTAAGTGTAGGATGTGCAGATTTGACCCTAAGGCGACCAGTGACATCTTCCTGGCGCGGCATTAGAACTTGGGTTCCTAAGTGTAGGATGTGCAGATTTGACCCTAAGGCGACCAGTGACATCTTCCTGGCGCCGCATTAGAACTTGGTGTTCATAAGTGTAGGATGTGCAGATTTGACCCTAAGGCGACCAGTGACATCTTCCTGGCACGGCATTAGAACTTGGGTTCCTAAGTGTAGGATGTGCAGAATTGACCCTAAGGCGACCAGTGACATCTTCCTGCATTAGAAGTTGGGTTCCTAAGTGTAGGATGTGCAGATTTGACACTAAGGCGACCAGTGACATCTTCCTGGCGCGGCATTAGAACTTGGGTTCCTAAGTGTAGGATGCGCAGATTTGACCCTAAGGCGACCAGTGACATCTTCCTGGCGCGGCATTAGAACTTGGGTTCCTATGTGTAGGATGTGCAGATTTGACCCTAAGGCGACCAGTGACATCTTCCTGGCGCGGCATTAGAACTTGGGTTCCTAAGTGTAGGATGCGCAGATTTGACCCTAAGGCGACCAGTGACATCTTCCTGGCGCGGCATTAGAACTTGGGTTCCTAAGTGTAGGATGTGCAGATTTGACCCTAAGGCGACCAGTGACATCTTCCTGGCGCGGGATTAGAACTTGGGTTCCTAAGTGTAGGATGTGCAGATTTGACCCTAAGGCGACCAGTGACATCTTCCTGGCGCGGCATTAGAACTTGGGTTCCTAAGTGTAGGATGTGCAGATTTGACCCTAAGGCGACCAGTGACATCTTCCTGGCGCGGCATTAGAACTTGGGTTCCTAAGTGTAGGATGTGCAGATTTGACCCTAAGGTGACCAGTGACATCTTCCTGGCGCGGCATTAGAACTTGGGTTCCTAAGTGTAGGATGTGCAGATTTGACCCTAAGGCGACCAGTGACATCTTCCTGGCGCGGCATTAGAACTTGGGTTCCTAAGTGTAGGATGCGCAGATTTGACCCTAAGGTGACCAGTGACATCTTGCTGGCGCGGCATTAGAACTTGGGTTCCTAAGTGTAGGATGTGCAGATTTGACCCTAAGGCGACCAGTGACATCTTCCTGGCGCGGCATTAGAACTTGGGTTCCTAAGTGTAGGATGTGCAGATTTGACCCTAAGGCGACCAGTGACATCTTCCTGGCGCGGCATTAGAACTTGGGTTCCTAAGTGTAGGATGTGCAGATTTGACCCTAAGGCGACCAGTGACATCTTCCTGGCGCGGCATTAGAACTTGGTTTTCATAAGTGTAGGATGTGCAGATTTGACCCTAAGGCGACCAGTGACATCTTCCTGGCGCGGCATTAGAACTTGGGTTCATAAGTGTAGGATGTGCAGATTTGACCCTAAGGCGACCAGTGACATCTTCCTGGCGCGGCATTAGAACTTGGGTTCATAAGTGTAGGATGTGCAGATTTGACCCTAAGGCGACCAGTGACATCTTCCTGGCGCGGCATTAGAACTTGGGTTCCTAAGTGTAGGATGCGCAGATTTGACCCTAAGGCGACCAGTGACATCTTCCTGGCGCGGCATTAGAACTTGGGTTCCTAAGTGTAGGATGTGCAGATTTGACCCTAAGGCGACCAGTGACATCTTCCTGGCGCGGCATTAGAACTTGGGTTCCTAAGTGTAGGATGTGCAGAATTGACCCTAAGGCGACCAGTGACATCTTCCTGGCGCGGCATTAGAACTTGGGTTCCTAAGTGTAGGATGTGCAGATTTGACCCTAAGGCGACCAGTGACATCTTCCTGGCGCGGCATTAGAACTTGGTGTTCATAAGTGTAGGATGCGAAGATTTGACCCTAAGGCGACCAGTGACATCTTCATGGCGCGGCATTAGAACTTGGGTTCATAAGTGTAGGATGTGCAGATTTGACCCTAAGGCGACCAGTGACATCTTCCTGGCGCGGCATTAGAACTTGGGTTCATAAGTGTAGGATGCGCAGATTTGACCCTAAGGCGACCAGTGACATCTTCCTGGCGCGGCATTAGAACTTGGGTTCATAAGTGTAGGATGCGCAGATTTGACCCTAAGGCGACCAGTGACATCTTCCTGGCGCGGCATTAGAACTTGGGTTCCTAAGTGTAGGATGTGCAGATTTGACCCTAAGGCGACCAGTGACATCTTCCTGGCGCGGCATTAGAACTTGGGTTCCTAAGTGTAGGATGTGCAGATTTGACCCTAAGGCGACCAGTGACATCTTCCTGGCGCGGCATTAGAACTTGGTGTTCATAAGTGTAGGATGTGCAGATTTGACCCTAAGGCGACCAGTGACATCTTCCTGGCGCGGCATTAGAACTTGGGTTCATAAGTGTAGGATGTGCAGATTTGACCCTAAGGCGACCAGTGACATCTTCCTGGCGTGGCATTAGAACTTGGGTTCATAAGTGTAGGATGTGCAGATTTGACCCTAAGGCGACCAGTGACATCTTCCTGGCGCGGCATTAGAACTTGGGTTCCTAAGTGTAGGATGCGCAGATTTGACCCTAAGGCGACCAGTGACATCTTCCTGGCGCGGCATTAGAACTTGGGTTCCTAAGTGTAGGATGTGCAGATTTGACCCTAAGGCGACCAGTGACATCTTCCTGGCGCGGCATTAGAACTTGGGTTCCTAAGTGTAGGATGTGCAGAATTGACCCTAAGGCGACCAGTGACATCTTCCTGGCGCGGCATTAGAACTTGGGTTCCTAAGTGTAGGATGTGCAGATTTGACCCTAAGGCGACCAGTGACATCTTCCTGGCGCGGCATTAGAACTTGGTGTTCATAAGTGTAGGATGTGCAGATTTGACCCTAAGGCGACCAGTGACATCTTCATGGCGCGGCATTAGAACTTGGGTTCATAAGTGTAGGATGTGCAGATTTGACCCTAAGGCGACCAGTGACATCTTCCTGGCGCGGCATTAGAACTTGGGTTCATAAGTGTAGGATGCGCAGATTTGACCCTAAGGCGACCAGTGACATCTTCCTGGCGCGGCATTAGAACTTGGGTTCATAAGTGTAGGATGCGCAGATTTGACCCTAAGGCGACCAGTGACATCTTCCTGGCGCGGCATTAGAACTTGGGTTCCTAAGTGTAGGATGCGCAGATTTGACCCTAAGGCGACCAGTGACATCTTCCTGGCGCGGCATTAGAACTTGGTGTTCATAAGTGTAGGATGTGCAGATTTGACCCTAAGGCGACCAGTGACATCTTCCTGGCGCGGCATTAGAACTTGGGTTCCTAAGTGTAGGATGTGCAGATTTGACCCTAAGGCGACCAGTGACATCTTCCTGGCGCGGCATTAGAACTTGGGTTCATAAGTGTAGGATGTGCAGATTTGACCATAAGGCGACCAGTGACATCTTCCTGGCGCGGCATTAGAACTTGGGTTCCTAAGTGTAGGATGTGCAGATTTGACCCTAAGGCGACCAGTGACATCTTCCTGGCGCGGCATTAGAACTTGGGTTCCTAAGTGTAGGATGTGCAGATTTGACCCTAAGGCGACCAGTGACATCTTCCTGCATTAGAACTTGGGTTCATAAGTGTTGGATGTGCAGATTTGACCCTAAGGCGACCAGTGACATCTTCCTGGCGCGGCATTAGAACTTGGGTTCCTAAGTGTAGGATGTGCAGATTTGACCCTAAGGCGACCAGTGACATCTTCCTGGCGCGGCATTAGAACTTGGGTTCCTAAGTGTAGGATGTGCAGATTTGACCCTAAGGCGACCAGTGACATCTTCCTGGCGCGGCATTAGAACTTGGGTTCCTAAGTGTAGGATGTGCAGATTTGACCCTAAGGCGACCAGTGACATCTTCCTGGCAGGGCATTAGAACTTGGGTTCCTAAGTGTAGGATGTGCAGATTTGACCCTAAGGCGACCAGTGACATCTTCCTGGCGCGGCATTAGAACTTTGGTTCCTAAGTGTAGGATGTGCAGATTTGACCCTCAGGCGACCAGTGACATCTTCCTGGCGCGGCATTAGAACTTGGGTTCCTAAGTGTAGGATGTGCAGATTTGACCCTAAGGCGACCAGTGACATCTTCCTGGCAGGGCATTAGAACTTGGGTTCCTAAGTGTAGGATGCGCAGATTTGACCCTAAGGCGACCAGTGACATCTTCCTGGCGCGGCATTAGAACTTGGGTTCCTAAGTGTAGGATGTGCAGATTTGACCCTAAGGCGACCAGTGACATCTTCCTGGCGCGGCATTAGAACTTGGGTTCCTAAGTGTAGGATGTGCAGATTTGACCCTAAGGCGACCAGTGACATCTTCCTGGCGCGGCATTAGAACTTGGGTTCCTAAGTGTAGGATGTGCAAATTTGACCCTAAGGCGACCAGTGACATCTTCCTGGCGCGGCATTAGAACTTGGGTTCCTAAGTGTAGGATGTGCAGATTTGACCCTAAGGCGACCAGTGACATCTTCCTGGCGCGGCATTAGAACTTGGTGTTCATAAGTGTAGGATGTGCAGATTTGACCCTAAGGCGACCAGTGACATCTTCCTGGCACGGCATTAGAACTTGGGTTCCTAAGTGTAGGATGTGCAGAATTGACCCTAAGGCGACCAGTGACATCTTCCTGCATTAGAACTTGGGTTCCTAAGTGTAGGATGTGCAGATTTGACCCTAAGGCGACCAGTGACATCTTCCTGGCGCGGCATTAGAACTTGGGTTCCTAAGTGTAGGATGCGCAGATTTGACCCTAAGGCGACCAGTGACATCTTCCTGGCGCGGCATTAGAACTTGGTGTTCATAAGTGTAGGATGTGCAGATTTGACCCTAAGGCGACCAGTGACATCTTCCTGGCACGTAGGATGCGCAGATTTGACCCTAAGGCGACCAGTGACATCTTCCTGGCGCGGCATTAGAACTTGGGTTCCTAAGTGTAGGATGTGCAGATTTGACCCTATGGCGACCAGTGACATCTTCCTGGCGCGGCATTAGAACTTGGGTTCCTAAGTGTAGGATGTGCAGATTTGACCCTAAGGCGACCAGTGACATCTTCCTGGCGCGGCATTAGAACTTGGGTTCCTAAGTGTAGGATGTGCAGATTTGACCCTAAGGCGACCAGTGACATCTTCCTGGCGCGGCATTAGAACTTGGGTTCCTAAGTGTAGGGTGTGCAGATTTGACCCTAAGGCGACCAGTGACATCTTCCTGGCGCGGCATTACAACTTGGGTTCCTAAGTGTAGGATGTGCAGATTTGACCCTAAGGCGACCAGTGACATCTTCCTGGCGCGGCATTAGAACTTGGGTTCCTAAGTGTAGGATGTGCAGATTTGACCCTAAGGCGACCAGAGACATCTTCCTGGCGCGGCATTAGAACTTGGGTTCCCAACTGTACGATGCGCAGATTTGACCCTAAGGCGACCAGTGACATCTTCCTGGCGCGGCATTAGAACTTGGGTTCCTAAGTGTAGGATGTGCAGATTTGACCCTAAGGCGACCAGTGACATCTTCCTGGCGCGGCATTAGAACTTGGGTTCCTAAGTGTAGGATGCGCAGATTTGACCCTAAGGCGACCAGTGACATCTTCCTGGCGCGGCATTAGAACTTGGTGTTCATAAGTGTAGGATGTGCAGATTTGACCCTAAGGCGACCAGTGACATCTTCCTGGCGCGGCATTAGAACTTGGGTTCCTAAGTGTAGGATGTGCAGATTTGACCCTAAGGCGACCAGTGACATCTTCCTGGCGCGGCATTAGAACTTGGGTTCCTAAGTGTAGGATGCGCAGATTTGACCCTAAGGCGACCAGTGACATCTTCCTGGCGCGGCATTAGAACTTGGGTTCCTAAGTGTAGGATGCGCAGATTTGACCCTAAGGCGACCAGTGACATCTTCCTGGCGCGGCATTAGAACTTGGGTTCCTAAGTGTAGGATGTGCAGATTTGACCCTAAGGCGACCAGTGACATCTTCCTGGCGCGGCATTAGAACTTGGGTTCATAAGTGTAGGATGCTCAGATTTGACCCTAAGGCGACCAGTGACATCTTCCTGGCGCGGCATTAGAACTTGGGTTCCTAAGTGTAAGATGTGCAGATTTGACCCTAAGGCGACCAGTGACATCTTCCTGGCGCGGCATTAGAACTTGGGTTCCTAAGTGTAGGATGTGCAGATTTGACCCTAAGGCGACCAGTGACATCTTCCTGGCGCGGCATTAGAACTTGGGTTCCTAAGTGTAGGATGTGCAGATTTGACCCTAAGGCGACCAGTGACATCTTCCTGGCGCGGCATTAGAACTTGGGTTCCTAAGTGTAGGATGTGCAGATTTGACCCTAAGGCGACCAGTGACATCTTCCTGCATTAGAACTTGGGTTCATAAGTGTAGGATGTGCAGATTTGACCCTAAGGCGACCAGTGACATCTTCCTGGCGCGGCATTAGAACTTGGGTTCCTAAGTGTAGGATGTGCAGATTTGACCCTAAGGCGACCAGTGACATCTTCCTGGCGCGGCATTAGAACTTGTGTTCCTAAGTGTAGGATGTGCAGATTTGACCCTAAGGCGACCAGTGACATCTTCCTGGCGCGGCATTAGAACTTGGGTTCCTAAGTGTAGGATGTGCAGATTTGACCCTAAGGCGACCAGTGACATCTTCCTGGCAGGGCATTAGAACTTGGGTTCCTAAGTGTAGGATGTGCAGATTTGACCCTAAGGCGACCAGTGACATCTTCCTGGCGCGGCATTAGAACTTGGGTTCCTAAGTGTAGGATGTGCAGATTTGACCCTAAGGCGACCAGTGACATCTTCCTGGCGCGGCATTAGAACTTGGGTTCCTAAGTGTAGGATGTGCAGATTTGACCCTAAGGCGACCAGTGACATCTTCCTGGCAGGGCATTAGAACTTGGGTTCCTAAGTGTAGGATGCGCAGATTTGACCCTAAGGCGACCAGTGACATCTTCCTGGAGCGGCATTAGAACTTGGGTTCCTAAGTGTAGGATGTGCAGATTTGACCCTAAGGCGACCAGTGACATCTTCCTGGCGCGGCATTAGAACTTGAGTTCCTAAGTGTAGGATGTGCAGATTTGACCCTAAGGCGACCAGTGACATCTTCCTGGCGCGGCATTAGAACTTGGGTTCCTAAGTGTAGGATGTGCAAATTTGACCCTAAGGCGACCAGTGACATCTTCCTGGCGCGGCATTAGAACTTGGGTTCCTAAGTGTAGGATGTGCAGATTTGACCCTAAGGCGACCAGTGACATCTTCCTGGCGCGGCATTAGAACTTGGTGTTCATAAGTGTAGGATGTGCAGATTTGACCCTAAGGCGACCAGTGACATCTTCCTGGCACGGCATTAGAACTTGGGTTCCTAAGTGTAGGATGTGCAGAATTGACCCTAAGGCGACCAGTGACATCTTCCTGCATTAGAACTTGGGTTCCTAAGTGTAGGATGTGCAGATTTGACCCTAAGGCGACCAGTGACATCTTCCTGGCGCGGCATTAGAACTTGGGTTCATAAGCCACTGACACCGATGACAACGGACTTTTTATTTATTTGCTTCATCCTCTTACTGTCTCTTTGGTGCTCTTGATGAAAGGGGTTAAGGCAAGTAAGAGTTTTTTCTATTCACCACAACAGAGTCCATATGAACGTGATCCTTTTGGGACAAGGAATCCTTGGGATGGTCGATGTGCTTCTGTTCCTGATCTTGTGGACATTATGTGGTGACGGCTGGTGTTAGGAAAGTTTGGACGGGAGGCTCCAAAATTCTGGAACTAAATCAGTATTGTTTCTTGGAAACTTAATGAGTTATATGTTTTAAAATATGACAGAAATAGAAACTGGGAGTGAAGAAACCGATATATTCAGTAATTCTGCAGCCTTCTTGAAGGTCTCTGTGAAGGATGACACTTCATTTGAAGTAGATGGCTTTGTTCGGCTGCCACATGTAAAAGGAGACAAGGGAGACGCGTCAGGCCCTTGCATCCCTAACTGGACAGTGGTACCCAGCCTACTAAATATGAAAAAGTCAGCAGGAGCGAGCACACGGGTCAGAGGGAGGCTGGTGGTGAATCTGAGTAGCTAAAGTGAGAATGGAGGTTCTGTTCAGGACTGGGAGTAAATGAGAGCTAATGAGGAATGGTGCTTACTGGAGAGTGTCAAAGTTAACCAAAATAGTGAAAAGTAGGATTAAGCTCCTGGATTCTGTAGCTCAAATCTTCAACGCTTTAGAAGCATTGATGTTTTTCACCATAAATGTGTGAACTGTGTAAGGAATATTCCCCCACATCAAGGCTAGCCTTACACATTACCATCAGTCAAGTATTTCGTGCTAAACAACCCCTGGTCATCCCACGCTGCAAGCATTTAAAGAAGACAGTGACTCGGAATATTAAAGGTATGATATTTTTCATGAAAGCCAGAAGCTGTTCATCTTCCCTTATGGAGTATTCCACAGGGGCAAGAAAGTACCATGGGTCTCATCTTTTTTTAAACTCTAGGGGGCAGATTTACAAGCCCATTGCGACACTTTTACGCCGCCGTTGCGTCACTTTTGTGACGCAGCGGCGGCGTAAACCATGCGCCACGTTGCGACTTATTTACAACGTGACGCATCTAGGCAGATGCGTCACGTTGTAAAGCACTGCACCACATGAAACATGCGTCAGGTTTCATGTGGGCGTTCCGTCGCAGTGTGGGCGTTCCGTCGGAGGAAAGCCTCGGAAAAGTGACGCAGTGAAATCTACAAGATTTCACTCAGTCACTTTTCCGACGCCGCTGCGTCAAAACCGTAAGGTGTGACGTAGCATGTTGGAGATAGGCCGGGTTGAAACAGTGCTGGAGTTGCGTCGCGTACGTGACACGACTCTCGCACTGCGCCAAACTTACGCCAGCACATACGTCACGCATCTGCCTATCCGTGCGCCACAGCGCGCCGCATTGTAAATGTGGCGCATCCATGGTGGCGCACGGGTAGTTTTGCATGACGCATCTTTCCTGGCGCATCCCTGCTGATATGCAGGGATGCGCCAGAAGTTGTAAATCTGCCCCTAGGGATTGAAAGAAGTAACAGTTCGAAAACATAAAGCCATACTGGAAGAAAATGTTTTCATGAATATCGTAGACGCAGTAGGGCACTTAAATACACAGCAAATGGGCCAGCGTCGAGGCCTCATGCCAATCTGGGGTGAGCCGGCAGTCAATTAAGTTTTTCGATGCCGGTGAAATAATTTGTCTCTTGGAGTATTTAACCTCTATCCTAGAGGTGGCCATTTTCGCTCGCTTGGCGTTTCCGGATGTCCCTCTTCCTAACTCTCAACAATGGGAAGTTACAGTAGTCTAAGTTTGACTCCAGAAGTGGAAGCACTCTCTGGGGCAGGACATGACCTCCAGACTGCCAACATGCCATGCCATGTCACTGCACTCCTATCATGCAACAGAATGCAGCCGTTCAGACATCAGTTGCTTGTCAACACAAAAATCCATCATCTGAAATCAAATATTTCGTAGGTAAATATTTCAGGAGCATCGGTCGCACCTTCATTTGCATCAGGCAAATAAACTTCCACCTGTGCAAAAATTGAGTTCCACTGACTGTGCAATTAAATTCTTGATCGAACACGTACAACGTAATCCGGACAGGGTTACGCACGTAAAGTTTCCCAATAAGGGAGGTCAAGATCCAGTCAGGGGCGTAACACATGCCCCCGCATCTAATGCGGTGTGGGGGGGCCCCCAGCTGCAGGGGGCCCCCTCAGCACAGTACTTGGGTTTGAGCGGTCCGGATAAAATACGGAGTGGGGGCCCCTCTGTGTACATTGCAGGGGGGCCCCTTAAACTTTCGTTATGCCACTGGATCCAGTCTATTAAGACTCGAAAAAGAAATCACTTCGACACAACATCCCGGCCGCCAAGTAAAATATTTGGCTGAATTTTACTTTTTTCTTACCTCCAGCGAGAATTAGACATTAGAGTGCCGTTCCGCTGAATCAGCATTACAGTCGGACACTACCATCTGCTGGTCAAACAGGAGTAACAGATTTATTATCACAGAGCTAAAAGCAGATTTATATGTGCGATTTCGATCAAGCACTGTGGTATTTCAAAATGGAAATTGTCAGCCTATACACCCAACAAACCCTGGATATCGTTTAAGAAAGGAGAGACAAACAAAATTAAATCTTACTGTCTGTCAGAATTCAGATTTTTCACTTTCAGAAGCGACACTACTAAGAAAACCCTAAGAAAACAAGCGTGATCACGCTAATGAGAAAGGGCGCCGCTGCTCGCTCCCACAAGGTGGATGCCAGCACAAGCACGAGTGCTTGAAAAGGGCAGACCAATTCCAAAAGGTCATCTCCTATAGCAGCGCATGCGCGCTGCCTAGGCGAGACCTAAAAAATCGGGAGAATGAAAATTCCCCATTGACTTCTATTGTAAAAAATGCAATTTCAGGCGGGAGACAGCTAAAATAAAGTGGCTTGGAAAAATCGGTAGTCTCCCGCCTGAATCGGGTCTATTGGCATGTATGATACTGATCCCTTGTGTTCCTCTTCAGAGACGGTGGGGTTGGGCTAAATGTTGTCCCCGCAACAAATGTTACAGCACCTTTGCAAGCAGCACAATGCATAGACCTAACTATACCTGCCTCAAAGTGAATCTGAGGCTGTGCCTCATGCTCGCCTCTTTGTGGTTCATAAACAGCTTATAACCGACCACGCTGCTGGTACACAAATGGCTCACAATAGTCCATTCATCATGAAAACCACACTTTGTACATCAAACAGGGTCTGTCGCTGCCCCAAGCATTAGTTACTGCTTCCTAGGAGCCCCCTTTTAAGATAAATGATCATGATCTTTAGCCTCCATGGCCATGACTTTTTAAATCCGGGTAATATAGCTCTATAAGTTAGCAGGATTAAAGAGGTAACCTGTAACCAAATTTGAATGAATAAAGATATGACTTTTTTGAATAAAATATTATTTCTCAACAGAATGTTGTCATCTTACTTTACAGTTGAGTAATCTGTCAAACAACCGGTTCCCGGTGTATGGGATCAGGAATTTTCGATTTAGTTGTATTGATTTATCTGGTCGAAAGGTTTTGACCAGTTCTAAGTAAGTAGTGCACTTTAGATAGGCCACAGGTGGAGGTATGTTCTACGTCATTATTATATGAGTCTCTTCATTGATGTCATAACTACACTTTCACAATTGATTAATTAACCTTCTTGCTTTCTCAAATTTGCTTGAAAATGCACCATTTACCCACTCTTTTTTCAAAATTTCCCCGGGGGTGAACCCCCCCCTTAAACGCAGTTGGGCTCGGTTGCATCACTCACTCTCCACATGGCACGCCTCACGAACTTTTACACCCCACCACTTTCAGATGTCACCAGCCACCACTGGGACCTGGCTCCGGCCCTGGTCCTATCGAGAGTGGATTCCTGCATCTCTTTATACGTAGGCATCTCTAAATATCTCCTACATGGGTTGCAGCAGCTACAATACATAGCAGCTGGGCTGCTTCGGGGCTTAAAGGCATCTATGTCGATCACCAACAACCTGGTCCGATGGCACTGGCTTCCTGTCGTGAAAAGATGTCATTTAAAGCACTTTTTAATGTTATAAACGCTCCACAATCTGGATCAGCATTCTTTGTGTCCTCGCTTTTTGCCTGATATCAGCCGGCCCGACCTGGTAGATCCCTCCATGCTTGTCCCTAAATTCAGAAAAACCAGAATAGGAGACTGCTCTCTGTGGTGACGGCAAACACCAGGAAGGCCCTCCCGCCTGCCCTGTGCGCCCAAGAAAACTGGAGTTCTTTCAGGAAAGAACTCAAAACCTTTCTGTTAAATATCATCTACGTCTCTACGTTAGTATTCTGAGGGGTGTGAAGTTGCTACTTTTGTTGTCATAGTAGCGCCAGGACGCTTCATTTCTGACGTAGCTGTGCAGCGATATATAAACTGTCTCTCACATCACATCATAAGCCATTGATCTCCGGGCAAGAGATTGTTGCAGCTATAGATGCCTTAGCAGGAGGAAAGGCTCCGGGATCTAAAGGTAGAGTTTAACAGAACTTACAAACCTATACCGGCCCCACATCTGCTGGAGGTGTATACCGGCCCCACATCTGCTGGAGGTGTGTACCGGCCCCACATCTGCTGGAGGTGTATACCGGCCCCACATCTGCTGGAGGTGTACAGTAGCCCCACATCTGCTGAAGGTGTATACCAGCCCCACATCTGCTGGAGGTGTAAACCATCCCCACATCCGCTGGAGGTGTATACCATCCCCACATTTGCTGGAGGTGTATATTGGCCCCACATCTGCTAGAGGTGTATACCGGCCCCACATCTGCTGGAGGTGTATACCGGCCCCACATCTGCTGGAGGTGTATACCAGCCCCACATCTGCTGGAGGTGTGTACCAGCACCACATCTGCTGGAGGTGTATACCAGCCCCGCATCTGCTGGAGGTGTGTACCGGCCCCCCATCTGCTGGAGGTGTGTACCAGCCCCACATCTGCTGGAGGTGTATACCGGCCCCACATCTGCTGGAGGTGTATACCGGCTCTACATCGGATGGAGGTGTATACCGGCCCCACATCTGCTGGAGGTGTATACCGGCCCCACATCAGGTGTCCCAATAGATCCACAG
This sequence comes from Calotriton arnoldi, assembly GCA_963921515.1. Lineage (NCBI taxonomy): Eukaryota > Metazoa > Chordata > Amphibia > Caudata > Salamandridae > Calotriton > Calotriton arnoldi. The sequence goes on from CAWUFW010001788.1 coordinate 761,008, forward strand.
TGATTAACCTACACACAGTATTCGTATTGCTGCATCGTGTAAACCCAAACATGAGGGCGGCTGATGCCGATAAGGTGCTTGACTCCCTGGCTTGGCCTGTTTTTTATGACGCTTAGGTGCCTTTGTATGTCAGGGAGTTTGAGATCCCTTATGAAGCTGCTGCTTTCATAGCCTGAGTTTGCGCAAATGGGCTCAACTCAAGCGTCATTCAGATCGCCTGGGGCACTGGGCTGAAATGCCTCCTGTTAATCAATCGATCAATCAATCAGGTTTTGCAGAGTGCGGTAATCACCCACAAGGATATCCAGGCACTAGGTTCTTGCTGGGATCAGTCGAAAAGCCAGGCCTTGAGTCCCTTTCTGAATTCCGGGAGAGAGGTTGATGTTCGGAGGTGAAGGTGAAGGTTGTTCCTGAAATCAGCCCTTCTGTCTTGTCCGTGTTGAGTTCCAGGTAGTTGATCTTCATCCAGTCGGTGACACTCATCATGTAGTTGTGGAAGTTTGTCCTAGTGGTGGAGGGGTCTTCTAAGAGCAGGAGTTTGAGCTGGGTATCGATAGGATATGATGTTGTCGTCCATTCTTTATACCAGCAGCAGACTCTTCGGCTCGGCAGCTCCAGGAGAGGAATACCAATCTGGGCTTACACCTTTTAAACACTAACACCAAGAAGAAAACACCTCTTTATAAACAGATTTACAGCTCATCGTCACTGTGGCCTGGTCTGGAGGTGGCTAGAAAGATGAGATGGTGAGGCGACAGAACTTCAGAGTTTAGTCAAATCACCTTTCAGTGGTACCTTAAATTCAGTAAATCACTGGGTAGCTAATATCTGGGGGTGGAGACTTTTCCAAACTGGAGGAGTAAGCATCTGAAAAAAAGAACACAGTGCTGGATACAACTCGTAAGTGGGATTATCTTTCTGGCGAGGAGCGAGTCATGTCATCAGGGCAGGTACATAACATGGTGTCATGTAGCGAGTAGATTTGAACTTTGTAAGGATGAGTGATGTGTAGTGGGCTTGGAGTCTGCAGAGACCTCTTTCTTGATGTCTGTGGGATGTGATGCATGAGTAACTACCATCATTCTCTCACTGAGAAGAGGTGTGGCGCAGCGGCCAGGGTGCCTGACTCTGGACCACGGGGTTTACAGTTCGATCCCTGACGGCAGGTTAGCCCAGTACCATGTGACTCTGGGCAATAGCTCGCTTAATCTTCCCAACAGCTCCCAGCGCCGGGACACCTCTTCCGAGGCAGCTGTGCGCTTTACAAATGCTGGTATTTCATTTCACTGGTGCTCACGCTGCTTCAACCCATTATACTGACCTCAGGTTAGTGCACTAGCCAAGTGCCTCCTAGTTTTGGTTTCGTTAAGGACACCCTTACAGTTGCATTTAAATGAGGAAGTTTTAGCAAAAGAAAATAATAAAATGACAAATTGAACTTAGGATTTATTGTGGTGGTCATTGTTCAAAGGACGCCTCCCCCCCCCAGTGCACTCTGATTTCTTTCAGTAATTCTCGTTTGATATAATCTCAAGAACTAGAGGAATTTAGGGGAGAGGATGTAGCCGTACACCTAGAGCGGTCGACTTTGAACCTGGTGATCCATGTTCGAATCTCTACAACGACGCTCAACATCCTGTGAGTCTGGGCAAATCACTTAATCTCCCCGTGCCTAAGAAAAATGAATGTGTTCATCTGTAACGAAACTGATGCTCGTGTAAAGCGCTGTGATACCCGATGTCTCGGGTCTAGTTCGCGCTATATAAAACTCTAAAAAAAAACAAATTTTTTAAAACTAGCACCCAAAAAAATTTCTCAAAGTGAACCAATTCTGAGAAAGAGCAATTTTTCACCTTAATCTAATTTCACTTTAGGGAGAGTTGAATGGGTGAACTTTATAGCGTCTCCACCAGAGGGGTTTAGGGATTATGGAGAGTACTTCTGACAGAAGAAGTGCTCCTGCTAGACTGAGAATGCAAAGAGTGTGGTCTATTGTAAAACAAGCAAAATGCACTGACATTCTCTTGTTTTTAGGGGAAGAGTCGCAATTAATTATTCATTTTATGGGTGCGTTTTGTAAAGCAACATTTTGTTGAGCTTTGTTTTCATGAACAATTATTGGCTGTTGTAGTTGTTACCTCAACATGAACCATGTCGATAATGTGTGCTCTCTGCTGGTATTGGAGCAGCGGACACCAACATTCCTTTCAGTTGTAACTTTGGTTTCCTTCCTGTGTTCTGGTGTAGGAGGCTGGCTCTGTATATACTATACCAAAGTGAGGTATAGTGTGCACAGAATCCAGGGGATCCCCAGAGGTATAACAGAGGCTAAACAATTATTGGCTGTTGTAGTTGTTACCTCAACATGAACCTTGTCGATAATGTGTGCTCTCTGCTGGTATTGGAGCAGCGGACACCAACATTCCTTTCAGTTGTAACTTTGGTTTTCTTCCTGGGTCCTGGGAAGGCAGACAAAGGTGTATTTGTTTTGGGCATTGATAATACGTCTCGCCTTTTGTGTTTGTTTATTTTGTCTTGATTCACATTGTGATTGGGTGTTTGAGAATCATGTGTTAGCTAGAGTCAGGTTGAAGCTGCAATGGGTGCGCATTGAATAAACCTGTGAATGCAAGGGAGAGGCTGTGCCCCCAGATAGTGATCCAGCCCACAACACTGTTATTGAATTCAGGGTTACATACATGTTTGTGGCTTAAAAAATTGAATAAGACCACTGCTGATGATAAGCAGATGCACCTTCCAGTGCATGGTACGTTTACTGAGAGAAAGATTGAAAGTTTGAGGCTTCGAATGAGTGAGATTATGTAGCGAGTGAGAAGGAACATAACAGAATGTTGAAAGGTCGAGTTTAAAAGACCATTAGCCATTGGCTGGATGAAAGGTTGAGTTTACGGGAAAAAGCATGGAGGGAGGAGGTTACAGAAGCAGTGATTACTGATGACTTGTGTTAACTTTAGTTTATTAGTTAATAAAAACCGAAAACATAAAAAGCATACAGTCAACCACATTAGCATAACCATTACTAAAGAAGTATAAAAACATGATACGAATGCAGGCTTAAAAACGAACAATAATTTGTCTGTCTAAAGCAGCAGATGATAAATAGCGCTTATATTCAGAGTATCGTATAACATCGTAGACACAGCGCTTTACCACGACATATTCAAGGCATCATATGGATACCTCCCCCGTCACAGTAGCAGATGTAATAAACCTGGAACATGGCCATATAGGTATTATACTGTAAATAAAGTGCATAGCAAAGCTCTGATTGCACCCAGCTCCCCTCCTGCCCTGGTCTTCTTATATCTGCCCATGAAACCTGCAGGGACTCAGAACAGTATTTAACTCAGTTGGGTAACTAATCATTTACAAAAGCAAAAACATAATCAAAACACAGGCTTTGGCGCATCCGTTCGACCATAGCAGCAGATATTGTAGAGAGGGCTTAAGCCTTATCATATTAAAACACCCAAAGATTCCCTCTCCCCGTCATAACATAGCCGCGTGTTTATTAAACTGAAAAGTGACAGGGTGCAAAGTGCAACCAGTTCCCCTCCTGAACCCAGGAGTGAAGAGCATGTAGAGTATAAAGACCCCCAATGGATCTTTGGGGCCCCTCACCCGGGATAGAGGGTGCAGAATCCCTCTCTCTCAAGCCTCATGCACCCCCTAGCAGCCCATCTTCAGGAGCCCACTGTGCCCAACTGCGCCAGGCTGTTGGCACCCTTCCTGAATTAAGGCGGACTGAGACCCTGTTTGGAGAAGTCCTTTACCCTAATCAAGCCTTTAAAATTGTCAAGAAACTACACCTGCCGAATGTTCAACTTGATGTTTGGGGGGTTTAAAGACCCCACGACCGCTGACCTGCAGGCTCTTATTGCTAAGGCTAAGAATTCATTAGGTGGCAGGGCCCTCCGAGGCCCCAGTAGGCTCAGGCAGAGGATGGGCACGATTGTCTCCTTTGTCCGGTGGCATAAGTGACACCTCTTATCCTCCAAGTGTCCCTCCTCCGGCCACTTAGGCTTAAAGTCCAGGCTAGGGAGCAGCCCAAATCTCATTAACATAAGTTTCCACTTGATGGTCACAGAGTCTGCTGCTTCGAATAGGGCTGTGCCTGTTGGGCATCGTAGGCGTTTAACACCAGTCACCCATGTTGTAGCTTGGCCAGCGTCATGTTATCCTCCAACCGACTTGTCAGCCGGATACATTTGGGCACTGCTTTCTTAAAAACGTGCTCTCTTGTATCCAGGAGCCATAATTCGCCAAGGTTCTCAGTACTGTCCTGTAAATACTTATTGAAGCATCCTTTCACTCTTTGTAAGGTAATTTCATCCAAACCTAACGCGCCATCGAGTCATTAGGAGCGTTCCTCATGTTCTGGCAGCATTTTAAGAAGGCCCCTTGTCTAGCTAAAGATTGCTTTACCAGTGAAACTGAAGTCTGACTTACGCAGGCGAGGCCGACCTATGCAACTGAAGGACTCATTATAGGTCCATATCTTGAGCTTACGCAAGAGCTGTGCATCTTTACCAAGCATTATTTCGCCGCCATACGATAAGTCGGGATCAATTTTGACTTTATCACTGTGATGAACGATTTAAGGTTATGACCTCAGAGGCTATTCAATAAGGTTAAAAAGGCAAATTTGAGCGCAGTTGCTTTCCCTCTAATACTTCCATTTGTGCCGCATAGGAGGCCCTCGAGTCCAGCATAACACCCAGATATGTATGAGGCTGTTTTCTTCTGACGGCCCTTTGAGCAGCCATTTTCCGGTTTAAAGACATTACTTTTGTTTTTTAGGTTGAGCATTCGAGACCTGTTGTAATTTCTCATGTTGGCTTAAAGCCCTCCCCCTGCTTTTGATTTGCTTGTTTCAGTGTCCTTTAGAAATCCTTGCTTGCTAGTGGTCAGTCCTGCCTCTTTGACCCTCCTTTTTCTCTTCCGTTCCTCCCAGCAGCAGGGACTAAGTACTGTATCATTACGCTGTTGCTCTGTATCTGTTCCTTAGGGGACTATTTTTTTCTTGGTTTCCTGCTCTGTTACTGTTTACCTGTGTTCAGCTTCAGAGTCATAGCTGCTTACACTGTAATATATAATTCCTCCCTCTCACCTCCTCTTAATGTCACAGTTGTATTATTGCTGCTTGCCGCGACGTGCCCGCTCCGTTGCTCGTATTTTTTCAAAAACTTTTTTGCAATTTTTCATGTTGATCGTCAGTTGGGCTTCTTTTGGTTAGATGTTAGTTTGATTTTGGGCTTCCTTTTAAGGGGGTTTGGGCTTGTTTTACATTTTGTTTGCTAGGCTGTATGGCCAGGTTTCCGTGGAGCCCATGATTCATTGCAGCCACTCCATTTCTCCCTTGTTAAGCCTGGTGGCGGATTCCCATGCCATGGTCCTTTCTTATTTCCTCCACGGGCCCACTTGTTTATACCCTGGGCTTCCACGCTGCTTTGTTGTTCTCACCAGTATATTCCTTTCTTCGCCGTTTATGGTAGCAGGCTACTCATTTAGGAGGTGAATGTTTTTCTGAATACACAGTTTGTAGATCGAGGCAACCAAGCCTCGCGCTTCCTAAAATAAACAGCGATGATTTGTAAACCTTGTTTCTAGTATAGTCATTTCCTTACTAATGTTTCTCTTTGAAGATGGCCGCCAATGTTGTTCTAGCCGAACATGGCCTACCCGGCTTGTTTCTCTTGTCCTTCTTCAATGTCTATGAATCGCCTGCAAACACAACAAACTTTCAGGCGGTTGCGCAGCAGCAATTGTCCCCGCAAGTGCTGAGCTAGTTTCAGCATGGTGGCAACACGCCCTTCTTTTATCAGCACGGGGCCCTTCCCCTGCCTCCCTGACTAGGAGTGCAAGCAATTCACTTCCCATCATTGAGTACAAAGTCTCCCATGCATTGCTACTGTGCATGCAATGTCTCCTGTAGCACGTGTGCTGTCGGCAGCACGCGCAACCCGAGCTCCTCCTGTGATGTGCACCTGCGCTCCCAGGGAGCCCCCAGCGGGGCAGCCTTGACACCGGTCATGGACCCCTTTCATTCCAGACAGACTGAGCTCTAGTAAATGCATAAGGTCTGGTTTCATCAGCTGCTGTTGCAAATTGGGTTCTGCTATCAGAGTACGTAGGCCTTGTTACACAAGCACAGCTCTGGGGAGTACAGGTCCGTGCACTCTCCCTCCCCCACCCCCAACAAGCAGTATCAGGCCCACTTTGTGCATGTCAGAGTCTGGGACGAGGGTGAGAGAAGACTGTATTCAGTCTAATATTTACTGCTGTCCGTCCAACTCCACAAGTGGCAGCGAGACAGCAGAAAATCACCAAAAATGAGCACACACAGCCGACAGTGCCAGTGCCGCTTGCCCCACCCAAACCCTGTGGTAAGGCACCGTGAGTGTGTCCCCAGCTCACTATCCGTTGTTTACATTAACTTTATTGGCTGCCCAAAGCACATGCGTGTCAGCAGTTTTGGAATGTTAATAAACCTGCACAGAACAGAAGCTGAGGCAGCATATTGAGAAGTGTTGTATGTCCTGTCATTGAGGGGAATCACAGACCCATAATTCTCCTTCAACCTCTCTCTGTATTTCTGCGAACCTTTATTTTGTTGCAGATTTATATAACTCTACATGAGCACCAGATAACATGTCACATTTTTTAGGCACAGAGAGATTAAGTGATTTGCCTAGAATCACAGGATGTTGAGCTGAGGCTGGGACTCCAGCCTAATTCGTTCCAAAGTTGGCAGCTCTGGCCATTATGTCACATCTCTCATACCCATAAAGCTCACAGCTCTGTTCCTCCACTGCAGCGGGAATTCCAAGTCAAGACTAGGTATGTACCTGTCGGAGACACATGACGGCACCAACATGGACTGCCCACACAAGCTTTCTGCCGGCACTACATACACTCTTGATGCATCTTGGCTGCCTATTGCTGTCTTTGTTCCTCATTTTCATTTGCCTTGAAACCCACCTACAAATTCAGACGAGGGGAGGGTTAGGATAATGTTAACTTTATGGAAACTTTCTCACTCTTAGATCGTAGAGTTTATCACATTATTGGTGCCCTCACATAAGCCCTTCAGTCACTGGTCAGAAGATGCATCACTTGGCTCAGTATTTCAGGAAGGGAAGTGGCGGGAGTGTGTATATGTGCCGGGATGGGACATTTGACATGCATGATGCGTGTTGTACCGAAGTGGAGAGCTCAAATTTAACAGCTGGACAAGCAATTTGAGGTCAGGTTTCTAGTTACCAGGGTATGCAGGTCTTTTTTTTTTTTTCTTCTTTTTATCGTTTAGGCGGGTTTTATGCTGACACTCCAGAGCATACAGAGTAAAGCAGATATCATGTAAGCATTGCAAAATAATGTACAGTGTAAATATGAGACAAAGTAATGGACTATTTTGTGGAATCCTCTTGCAAAGAGGGCAACAAATCAAAGCTTTTTTAAAGATTTGTTCTCGTTTGAGACTCATAAAGCCATCAGTGGTACAGCTCATTTTCTGAGCTTCCCACGTCATCCCAGGTTTGCTGCAAAAGGTTGTAGGCATTCAGCTATGACCTCAATGGGCCCCAAATGTCCTTTGCCCTGGCTGATTGTGGAAGAGGAGCAGCATAGTGGTCAGTCATGTCATTGCAGCATGTAAGACCCTTGAGTCACTCTTGGATCTGTGGGGATGGGTTCCTGCTCCAGATCATGGCAACATGTCACTGTGCACCAAAGAGCAAGTGCTGTTTGTGTATCGCCAGTGGAATGTCCCGCACGTAGGCTAGTGGTGCCAGCTACGGGTTTGAGAGATAGTGATTGAAATATATCAACACAGTATTTCACTACCCCAGGTGGTAGAACACTGCTTCAGATGTGCGACAGGGCCAGCATTCAATCATCGCTTTGACTTCTCTTAGTTAAGCCTTCTGTTTTGTTTGTCACTTCTGTTCACTCGCCAGAAAAACTAAATGCCTCCAAGAACTTTGTGTCTCCCCACTCTCTACTCCCACCCTTGCTTGTCCATTCCATCCAGTGCTGGCCGTGTCTTATCGCTTTTCATCTAACTTGACTTTTAGGCATGCTGCACAGTCACATACTGCATATTATGGCTAAAAGACATTGGCAAAACCAATAGCTCTTGCATAGGCGAAACCTATAAGCTTTGGCAATGCGTGTTCTTGTTTGTTAATGCCCGAAGAGCAGTGCCTATCTACTAGTAAGTTTACAGTGGTGTGTTGAAGTGTTTGGTCTTGGAACTATTTTCTTTTTCTCCTGCTCATGTTGAACATGTATGTGTTGTTTTCAGCTCCCCCTTGCCTGGGTCTGAAATTCAAGAGGCATTTGTGCATTTCTGAACTTTTTTGGTGGAAGCAACGTGTTTTAATTTTGTGAATCTGTGTGCAATGAACGGCCGCCTTTCTTTATAATTATGCTCCATCAATTGTAAACTTGGTAACACAATCCATGCAAATACACTTCACACAATGTCACATAATTCCAATCAGCATAATTTCACTCAACACCACACACTTCCTCTCCACACAATTCAACCCTACACATTTCCATTCCACACCACCAAACTGGACAACAAACCACATAAATCAACTCAACAACACAATTACGCAACACACCACATGCATCCAATCCACACCACACCACACCACACCACAGAATTCCACATCATGCCACAAAATTCGAGAGCACACCACATAATTAAACTCCACTACATACCACTCCACAACACAAAATACCATTCTACATAATTACACTCCATATTACACAACCCCACTCCACATAATTCCAGTACAATTGTTACCACATAATTACTATCCACATACTTCCAATGCACACCATGCCACATACTTCCAATACACAAATCCACAGCACACAATTCCACAACTAACAATTACAATCCAACCCACACAAATGCGAGACCTATTACATTGCAAGTGCTTGTTAAGGTTAGTCTCCAGCATGTTGTCGTAGTATATGGCGAGCTGTGTGATCAGTCTTTGTAACTCTACTCGTATGTTACTTAGTAGAAGCAAGTCATCTGAATAAATGATGGGCTTGAGGCATGAGACAACAGTTCATCGATGGAAGGTGAATGATCTGAAATGTACAGGTTAAACCGCAGCGGCGCAAGCACGCACCCCTGTTTCAGAACTAGTGATATACCCACTTCCCTGGACAGATGACTCCCATCCCCGACCTTGATTCTATCCCACGTCTTCATATATAATAACAGTTTTGTCCTCAAAATCTTTTGCTCCATGACTTTTCCCACATTTTTCACGTGGTACGAGGTCAAATGCTGCCTTGAAATCCACAAAGCACATGAACAGCGGCGTGTTACTCTCTTCATGATCAGACCCACAGCCATCAGATTGGATAGGATCCCTTGGTTCTCTGTGAAGCACGTCTGATTCAAGGGCAGTCTTCCAGCTTCTAATGCCCACTCAGACAGGCCTTGTGACAACAGGGTTGAGAAGTATTTGAGGTCCACATCTGTCAAGGCCCTACTTGTATACTCACTGTCCTCAGTTCACTCACAGGAGCAGAATGATGCGAGTTCCAAATTCCTCCTGCAGACCTCCACACGAGTCCTCTAGTTACAAGCTCTCGCATGAACCCCACAGGGGGAAAGGGGAAGGGGACAGAGAAGAGACTGCCTTGCTTCTGGGTTCACTTCTGCCCTGCTAGGCACCCACTGTTGCTTCTTCTGGAGTAACACTTCTATGCGAACTGCAATTAAATAACATCAAATTAATAAGCTTCTCTAACTTATTCTTTTACACTATTTTACTCTCTTTTTCAATGCATTCGCTTACCCCACTTTTGTTAAGGCTTAGCCTCTCTTCTATGAGTCTTTTTGTACCTTTAACTTATAACTACAGAGGTATCCGGGACCATGCTCAAAATTGAAATTATCAGACAGTCTCCAAATATTTCTTATAACTAAAACTTTATCTTTTTTCTTTCAGGTACTTGCGGTTATGAAGACTGGATTCTACTCCTTGATGCGGACCTCCGTGAGGTGAACAGGTAAGTGGAACTAATTCACTATGAACAAGTTTCTCCAATATTTACACTCTACTCCTATTTAATAAATATACTAATATCCTATCTAACTCCTCTTCGCACACGAGACGCTAGCTACCCTAAAACTGATTCTACAAATAAACTTGAGCTACACTAAACCCTGACTAACTAAGAAAATTCCTGAGCTCTCCTTCTTTCTCAAACCGTTGGTGAAGTGCACGGCTTCGAACGCTGCCAACGCACTTCACTGCTGAGTGGCTGTCCCGCGCCTTCAAAGGTTGTGACCGGCAACTTCTGAGTCTTTAAAGCGTGTCCGCAGTGATCTCTCCGTTCACTGCAGGGGGCGCGTTCAAATCAGGACAAAGCATAGCCCAATCTGCGTCCCCCAATCCGACTGCGATAGATTACGGCCACACAGTGTGCAGCACGGGCAGTCGGACGGGGAGCCTTGAGAGTACCCCTCTGCAAGGCCACGCCTCCTGGCTTCGGTGTGTGAGGATACTGATGATGAAAAGCTCGTATTAATCTAGGAGCATGAACGTCAGATCTCTCCTCCCAAGATCTTTCCTCTGGTCCATAGCTTTTCCAATCGATCAAATAATGTCTTTCCTCTAACCAATTTTGAATCTAGAATCTTTCTAACCTCATATTCTACCTTTCCTTCAATCAACAATGGTTTTGGAGGTTGTGATTCCTTAAAATATGGTGACACCTTTTTTAACAGAGACACATGAAAGACAGGATGTACTTTTACCTGCGAAGGGAGTTTTAACCTGTCAGTCACTGGATTTATTTTCTGATCTACTGAGTATGGACCTACAAAACGGGGCTGAAAATTTCTATTTCCTCTGAGCCTCAGATTCTTAGTGCTCAACCTCACCTTATCTCCCTCCTGCAAATTTGCCCCTGGTCTCCTCTTCTTAGTCGCATTTAATCTGTAACGTTCTTTCGCTAGAGCCAAATTTCTAGTTGCTGATTCTTGAACTTTTGTTAGATGTTGAACTAGATCTTGTACGGCAGGCACCGTCACCTCTGAAATGCTACAGAAAAGTTCGGGTGCCGCCCATAATTTAAATAGAAAGGGGAAAACCCCGTGGAAGCATTTTTAGCATTGTTGTGTGCGAACTCAGCTGCCCAAAGGAGATCTGGCCAATCACCTTCCTGATCTAACACAAACAACCGTAAGAACTTTTTCTAATTCCTGATTGGTTCTCTCCGTCTGACCATCAGTCTGTGGGTGAAAATTCGTGGAATACCTAGTTTCTATGCCCAGCTTTCTAGTAAAGGCCTTCCAATAATGGGACAAGAATTGAGATCCTCGATCAGCAATCAAAATCTTAGGGATTCCATGAATCTTAATCAAATGCTGATTGAACTGCATGGCTAACTGTTTGGCATTTGGGTTTCCCTTTAAGGCGACAAAGTGAGCCATCTTAGAGAAAGCATCCACCATTACTAATATTGAACTGTATCCCTGACTGGAGGGCAAATCCACTATCAGATCCATGGTGACAGTGTGCCATGGGTGACGAGGAGTGGGTAAGGGTTGTAACAGCCCCTGAGTGGCTTGCCGATCCATCATGCTAGGCCACCAAAATTGTCTCTGAAGTAATTCTTCTGTATGAGGAATTCCAGGATGACCGGCCAAGGGCCTGTCATGGCAGTCAAACAATGCTTGCTGTTGGAGTTCACGAGTTGGCAAATACAAAGTTTCTGCGTGGTAAGGCAATCGCTGGCGAATCTCTCTCCCAGGACCTTCTTCTACCCATTTTCGCATTTCCTCAAGTGTCATTTCTTTCTTGATCTTTTCTTCTATTGATTCCTTCACAGTGGCCCCAACTATTTTGTTTTCAGGAATGATTCGCAGCTACTCCAAACACGTTTTCTTCCCTTCAGTATCAATTCTGGATAAGGCATCCGCCTTTCCATTATTCTTGCCTGGTCGATATGTGATGACAAAGTCATAGTCAGCGAAGTATAGGGACCGTCGTAGTTGTCGAGGAGTCGGGGTTCTGGCTGATTTCAAAAATTGCAAATTCCTGTGGTCCGTAAATACTGTCACTACATGCTTTGCCCCTAAAAGATAGTGTCTCCACTCCTCAAAGGCATTCTTTTTTTTTGTTTAACATATGTTTATTGGTTTTAAGAAGCATGGTGACAACCAAATAAATGAGAGTCAAATAGCAATATTGAGTAAAGAACAACCCCCTTCCCACCCCCCAACAGGACAGGCGACAATACATTGTGCATTTGGAAGAATTCTGTACATCATAGACAAGCATGAGTGGAGTATCAGAAACACATTCAATGATAGGACTCACATGGTAAGGCAACCCTCCCACAAACATTAAGAGGCCTATATAAAACAGTTCATATCAAATCTGGATGGGTGAGCAAATATGCAGTAAAAGGGGCCCAAAAATCCTTGGCACGTGAGGCTTCAGGTAATTCTTCAGCATAGACCCCCAGTTGATATCTACAATAAAGTAAATCACAGACCCATTTTTTCACAGTTGGAGTGGTTTTCGCTCCCCAACATAGCGCGACAGCTCTTTTGGCAAACAGAGTGGAAATTGCAACTATGCGTCGATTACAGGGCTTTAGGTTTTTCACATATCCAAGCAGGCAGAGTTCGGGTGTGCAATTCACCGGTTCCAGCACGATATCAGTGAGCACACTCACCACCTTGGACCAAAATGCAAATATGCCGGCACACATCCATGCCACATGCAGGAAATCAGCGTCAGCATGTCCACACTGCACGCAGTTAGCAGACTCACGCAGACCATACCTACTAAGTTGCAGAGGGGTATAATTTAGTTGATGTAAATATTTAAAGTGAATAATACGTAGATTACAATTCGCCGTGAGGCGACCCATTAGCTCACAGCAAGTTTTCCAAAGGTCCAGTGTGAGAACGGGCCCCAGTACAGTCTGCCACCTAAGAAAGGTGGATTGTTCCCCAAATTCCCGCTCTCGTAGGGAGGCTTTATATAATTTGGTGATTAGACCCTTACGCTCCTTCCCCCCCCCCCCAGCAAAGCCTGCAGTGCCAGCAGAGTCGTAGGTTCATCCGGGTAATTCGGGTAAATGGTCCTAACAGCTTGCCGGACTCTGACATAAGTGAAACTCAACATGAATCCACGATCTACAGTCCCCTGTACATCCTGCAATGACCTGAACCGACCCTGTTTATACAGGTCCCCCATCCGGGAGATACCTATAGCTGCCAACTCCCACAGGGCGGGTTTCTCCCTTGCCGCAGAAATGTCAGGATGCGAAGCCAGTGGCAGCAGTGGGGCATATAGATACGAGAGCTGCGCACTTTTTGCAAGCATCCTCCAAGCCCATGCAGTGCACTGCACAGGGTTAATTTCAGTGCTAAGGCCTCCCGAACCCCCAGAAAGGGTCACTGCCTGCAGGGGCATTGGAAGAACAGCGTCGGATTCAATAGCAAGATAAGGTTGAATCCGTTGTGGAAAATCTCAATAGTGCGCAAACTGCGCCTGCGCACACAAATAGTATAGTCAGAGGTCAGGAGCCTCAAACCCACCCCGGTCAAATGGCTGCACCACAACATCTCAAATACATCTAGGCTTCTTCCCACCCCATAGAAATGTAAGGATTGCGGATTGGAGCGTCTGAAACACCGCAATATTCAACTTAATTGGAATGTTAACAAAAAAATAAAGCAGCTTAGGTAAGAAAGCCATTTTTAGGTCGAGCCTAGAGCAGCGCATGCGCTGCTTGCGAGACTTTTAGTAAGGGGCTTCAGAAAGCTCACCAAAGCTCACCACACGCTCATGCGTGTGTTTTTGTTTTTCGCACAGGCTATTGGGCTTTGCGTGCGTGTTTCTAGGAAAGACAGCACGCAATTGGGCAAAGGTGGGCGCATGTCCCGCCTTTGCTCCGCCCATGGCCTATTGCTTGCGGTTACCCGCACGGGCCGCATCTGTGCACGATAATGCAAAACAGATGTCTCACTGTGGCGCGCGCACCACTGGTGGCGCAAAACGCCCCCAGCCCCCGGAGGCAAAGCTCGGGGGCCTCCAGCTGCGCCGCAGGAATCATTGGACACACTGGCTGGAGAGCAGCGGCTCCTCTACGGCGCCCAATGTTTTGTCTGCTGCCCCCGGCCTCACGATAAAGCCACCTCCACCCCACCTCCAATACACCCCCTCTCCTCGGCCATGGGGGTGACCACACCAGATCTCAGCCTCATCACCTCATGGAAGTCAGTGACAACCGGTGCAGTAGGTGCAGTGGCACCCTGGAGCGAGTCAGGCCTCCCTGTTCCCCTCAGCTGACACGGCAGGCTCCAACGCCTGACTGTAAGAGATCTGCCGCCCCCTCCTGACCCACAGACCACTCACTACAGACATAAAGAGAGAGTGTGGACTGCCCTGCCTGTTACAACAGGGCAGGCAGTGTCCACGTTCCCGGGTGACCCGCTCATGAACTCTGCCCTCTCCACCCGGTTCTTTCTGATACCGGGATCATGGGCGGCGCTGGGGGAGGCAGAGTTAACAAGGATTAAAAGTGGGACCCTGTTGGAACCGGGTTTACCGAGTCCGCCACGGTAGCATGGCGTGAAGCGGGGAAGGCACGCGAAGGCAATGTGTAAGGCAGTTGTGCAGCACACTCTTACTCTGACTCAGAAATGCGAACGCAATAACATGACACCACACCAGGCTTTTGTATTTAAAATCAAGATCTTTTATAAATAAATTAAGTTGGCATTAGATGAGGCAGATTAATTCAGATCTACATTCAAATTCATTGCATTACTCAATTGGTGCACATTTTAAATAAAGCATCATAGCTCATCAACAATGTAGGCCACTAAGAGGCCGCACCGGGGCCAGGGGCCACAACCCCTGCCCGGTCCTCCACTCACATTAGGAGTTACAGCCCCAACTCCCTCCTCAAACTAAGAGGAACAACCCCCGCTCTATGCCATTCCTCTTGGAATCTTGCAGACCCTCACACTACATGTTCTTGCTGTGGCTTTCAGCTACATTCTGCCCCACCAATTAAAAAAACCCAGCAAAACATGTACCTTTTGAATTGTAGGTCGCTCCCAAAACATTCTACGGAAATCTCCATACTTTTAGAAGAGCTTAACCCAGACGTCATATTCCTGACAGAGACCTGGCTCAACACCGAGTCAGAACCCGATCTTATCCAGCCCCTCTCCCAAGGGTATCAAATACTACGTGAAGACCGTAAAGTGGGGAAAGGAGGTGGCCTAGCAGTCATCTATAAAGATTGTTATAAGTGCCGCAGTTCCCCTACTTCGATACCAGACTGCGAAAGCCTCTCCTTCGCTATAGATTTCTCCCCCACTAGCACTTTTTCTGGGATACTTTTATATCGCCCACCCGGAACTTTGGGACAATTCCACAATATCCTTCCTCCCATTATAGCCAATCTAGCATGTAGTCCATCCAATTTTACACTACTAGGGGACTTTAACATCCATTTTGATAACATCTCTGACCATACCGCCATAGAAATGACCACTAGTCTCTCTGCACTACAATTGAAACAACTAGTGCTTAAGCCGACCCATTCCAAAGGCCACCTACTTGACCCTGTTTTCAGCAACTGCACAGATCTTATAGTAGGAATTCCTCACCGCTTCCGTGGACGGACCACTTTTTGATCCCTCTCTCCTGGGTCATTCCAGAATCCAACCTTTCTCCTAATATAGTTACACGTAGGGAACGAAACTGGTCAAAACTCCCTCTTGAGAATTGGCTGGCAGCACTCGAAACTTTTAGACCATCCAACAATCCTGACCCTACTTCTGCTAATGAGGACTACAATAGATGGATTTCTAATTCGTTAGACTCCGTACTCCCCACGAAAAGCACCATACCTAAGCGCAGGACAAAGACTGCTCCCTGGTACTCCCCAGGATTACGGGAAAGAAAACGTCAATGTAAAAAACTGGAAAGGAAATGGCGACTGGATTATTCTTATTCCAGTAAAACGGCTTATAGAGAAGCGATTAAGGCCTACAAAAATGAAATTAAAACCACACAATCGACCTTTTACGAAGAAAAATTAATGCAGCAGCTTCTAGGCCTAAAGAAATATATCGCATTGCAAAAACCCTCCTTAAGCTTCCAGAAAACCCCCCAATCCCATTAATGCGCAAACTCGCTGTAATAACCTGGCAGAGTTCTTTCTCCAAAAATACAAACCATTTACACCTCCTTTTCCCCCACCCAGATTGACTTTTCGCTCACTAAATCATCCGAATCAGGGACCGAGTTCTTGGTAACACTCGAATCTCTCCCTCCACTTAATCCCATCATGCTAGAATCCATTATGCATCAGGTAAAATCTGGCTCCCCCAACGACCCGGCACCACCGCGCACCTTGCTGTCAGCCACTGTTAACGTCCTTCCCACCATACTTAATTTGCTTAATGCCTCCTTATCCGTAGGCACTGTCCCGCCTCCTTGGAAGCGGGCCATGGTTAAAGCCCTTCTAAAAAACCCAGCCTAGACCAAGACAACCCTGGTAACTATCGACCGATCTCCCTGTTGCCCTGGGTGAGCAAGATTTTGGAGAAACATGCCAACACAGTGCTGGCAGAGTTCATCGAGATCAACCATCTGCTCGACCCCTCCCAGACTGGATTCCGTCCCATGCATGGGACCGAAACCGCTCTGGTTGCAGTGACGGAGGAGGCCAGGAAGATTTTGGATCAGGGAGGATCTGCAGCAATCATCCTCCTTGACCTAAGTGCCGCCTTCGACACTGTAAACCACAACATCTTATTACATCGACTCGCCAGTCTGGGAGTCTCGGGAAAGCAATAGCTTGGTTTGAATCCTTTCTTTCAGACCGTTCCTTCCAGGTTTTTGAGGGTGATATCACCTCCCTAGTAAGCCTCTTGGCTGCGGTGTGCCACAGGGCTCCTCGTTGAGCCCTACGCTTTTTAATATCTACATGAGCCCACTGGCTGAGATAGTTCGTCCGTTCGGGATAAAAATAATCACCTATGCCGACGACACCCAGCTAGTGGTGGCTCTCAATCAGCTACACACCGTGCACAACAGCCTGAAGGACTGCCTGGAAGAGGTGACTAAATGGATGACATCGTCATGTCTCAAATTGAACGGAGACAAAACCGAGCTGATGCTCCTGGGCAATACCCCCATGCTTACGATCAACTCATTGTGGCCCACCTGCCTTGGCCCTGTTCCCACGCCAAAAGACACAATCAAGAGCCTAGGCATTTGGCTGGATAAGTCTCTTAATTTCAATTATCAAGCAGCCAAATTATCAGCCACCTGCTTTGGCCTACTTAGGCTATTGCGGAAGATTCTTCCTCTATTGCCTTTCCAAGCAAGACAGATCATGGTCCAGGGTCTCATCCTGTCTCGTCTGGATTTTGGGAATGCTCTCTATTTAGGCGCCCCCAAACCACCTTGCGCAAGCTCCAGATTATACAGAACTGCGCCGCCCGAACACTGCTTCAGATCCCTCGTCGACTGCCAATAAAACCCGGACTAAAGAGCCTCCACTGGCTCCCAGTCAGGGAAAGAATTGAATTTAAGACTCTGTGTATCGCCCACCGAGCCTTCTGGAAAACAGGTGCTGGTATCAATCATTCATTAATCACCCCCTACCATCCGAACAGACAGCTCAGATCAGCATCCTCCTTCCTCACGACAGTACCCAGGATCAAGAGAGCTAGATGTGGGGGTCGGTCGTTCTCTTATAACTCAGCCAAGCTTTGGAACTCCCTTCCCTTTCATATACGTTCAGAGCCCAACTTACTATGGTTTCGTAAACATCTAAAAACCCTGCTTTTTAACAAACCTGAATAAACCTCAACTGTTTCCTCCATACGCATTGTCCGTAGCGCTAGGACGCCTGAGGGTAGCTATCGCGCTCAATAAATGGTCATTTCATTTCATTTCATTTCATTTCATTTCATTTCAGGAATTATCTCCTACACGTAGCACTTAATAATGATCTCAAGGTACGTTAATAAAACAGGGGCCTAGACATGCAGTTCACTTTAGCATATTCAATTACTTAAAAGAAGGCTTTTCACTTTACATTTAAATAGGCCTGCATTAATCTAGGCGCGCCCACATTCAGTACAGTGGGCGTCGCAATTCCAGTACACCTGTAACATAAAACACTTCAACTCAATTCAATTAAATACTTTCCCCCTGTGGTAAAAGACTTCGCAGTTAAAAGCATGGCCTAGGCAGTAATTACAATAGGCATCTGCAATAAGTTATTAAATACTGTAGGGAACCCCTCGACATGTCCAGTATCCTGGGGCTTCTATGACCCTTAGGGGTTAACTTTAGGCTAGGCCCACTCCTCTCCGGGGCCTCGCCTCATGGGGAAAGTTATACAATTACTTATGGGGTTAATGGTGGCCCCCGCCCCCAGTGGCGTTTTGTGGGCCCTAGGGGCCTCCTGGGCTCACCTGTGGTGTTGGTCGTTGGTCGCGCTTCAGGGCGACTGGCACTCCCCCAGGCCCGGCCCGTGTTCTGGGGGCGGGGCCCGGTAGGGGTACCTCGGCCTTCAGGCCGGACTGGCTGGACGTTGCGGGGGCCGGTATCACCTTACTCCGGCCCCCGGGATCAAGGTATGCCTGGACGGCACGGTGCGGTTTCAGGGACTGACTCGCAGCGCGTTGCGGGGGCCAGGATCACCCTCCTCCGGCCCCCGGGATCAAGGTAAGTGAGGTTGGCGGGCTCAGGGCTGCCGGGGGAGGGAGCGGGAGCCGGCAGTCCTCTCCGGCCGGCTCCCCGTCTCCCTCTGCACTGCCGGGGCTCTTCCCGGGCTTCCTTCGGCGCTGGGGGCGTGACCGGGGCCGGCGCCCAATCGATGCGCGGCCTTCCTGGGTCACGCCCGGCGACCCCTGGTTGCTCGGCAACGGCGTCTGCGGGGCCTGGAGGCCTCGCCGTAGATCGCGCTGGCGATTTCTTGGGCCGCGGCGGAGGCAATTCTTCGGCCGCGACGGCGGCGGGGGCAATTCTTTGGCCGCGACGGCGGCGATGAGGGCCCCGGGCCCAGTGTTTGGAGGCTTCGGTGAGGGCGCGGACGGCGCACCTCACCACAGACACCTGAGGGGCTTCCTTCACCTCAGCGCTTCCTCCGGTGAGGGCGCGACGGCGCACCTCACCACACGGTGCCTCTTCTCAGGCGGCGGCGGCCGCGATCTCCTCACAAGGTCAGTGACCTGAGGGGCGACAGAACGCAGGGGGCACCAGCAGCCTGTGGGCAGGGCTGACTGGCAACGTACTTGGGGGCAGCCCAGCAACAGGCAGAAATGAATAGGGGGTGAAGGTCTAGCGCTTCAGGGTACGGCGCTTTACCTGGTGATCCCCAGTTGGGCAGTTTAGGCTTCAGGCCTGGCTGGACGGTCAGGCCTCCTCAAATTAAGGCGTCTTGCGACTGCTCCAGCTTGGTTGCTTCTTAGGCGCTTCTGGTGATGAGTTTCTTGTCAGAAGTTCCTTAGTATAAGTTTCTTGTCAGAGTTTCTTGTCAGAAGTTTCTTGTCATGGGGGGGGGGAATGAGTTGGTGGTCTGGGAGTGCTTGATGTTCCTCCCTGCACGCTGAAGGTGGTTCCCTGGGTCCCCTCACACTGGGCAAGGTCAGTGGGTGGTGGGCGTTCCTCAGCTATCTTACTCCAGCAGGGCCTCAGCCCTTCAGCAGCAGTAGTGTAGGTCTCCCCCCTAGGCCCTAAAGCCTATACTCCGGGCGGAGGTTCCCCCAGGTTCAGTGGTGCCTCATCAACTGACTCCAACTGACTAAAAAAATGTCCCTCCAAGCCTTTTATACTCCTAGGTCAGGTGACTCTCCCAAAGGCGGCAAAACCTAACTCCTCCCACAGCCCGGAAGGTTCTGGAACCTTCTACATGCCTGGCTATGTGGCCCAGAGGCGGGGATGGAATGGATACTGTATCCCTATGTCCCAGCCTGACCCTGGCTACTAGTGTGTATGCGTGTAAGGCCCCTCTGCAGTAGCAGGGACCTGTGGCAGCCATCTTGAGTGAGTTTCATACATGGTAAAACGGCTAGGGGGAAACGAAAAATTTCTTGGAAAAAAGGGCCAAGTCCAACAGACCCTTTACTAATAAGGAATTACCGGGGGAGAACAATCCCTAATTTCATTCCCCTTTATTATTTCTAGTTTAACACCAGATATCCAACCCCACTTTCGGCAGCCTAACTCTCTGGGTCAAATGTACGAGGTGCAGCTGGTAATTCTAAATGGACTGTAAGTAACTCCTTCCACGGCCCCATTGGATCCAAGTAGGCACTCCTAAACAAGGCCTCAGAGCTCCACTCTCAGCTGTCAAACTCCATCACTACCGAGGCCTTCTATCCCAGTACTATGCAAGAAGCCCAGTCTGCCGCAGACACTGCCTGTGATCCTGGCCACTTATTCAAGCTTCACTCACAGGTGAGAAGTACGAAGGTGGAAAAGGAAACATCACAGCTAATTATGACCAAGTTTTAACTTTTGTATTTTTCCCCCTTGAGTGCACTTTAGAAAAATTCCAGCCTCTCCACCCCCTCCCTCCCCCCCCGCACTTCAATGTTTTCACTTTACCAGCTCTGCAGGCTAGCAGTTATCAAAATGTCAGTCTAATGGCCAAGCCTTGTAACGTTACTCCATCAATTCTCTCTTCTACCTTAATCTACAGCATATACATTGCCAATCACTCGCCGTGTCGATTAGTACCAGGGCCTCCTTCACACTGTCTGTTTCACCTTCGTTGCTGGGGCTTTAGTGACAGTGAATGACTGCTGTGGGTGGTGGTGAATACAGTCCACAGTGGAAGCGCCACACCACCGCCTGTCCATGTGTGCCAAACATACTTATAACGAACCCAAGCAACTGGGCATTATGCATGGCTGCTCAAAACTGGCACTTCACAAATGTAAAATGACCCGGGCGGGGTGTTGTCGAGGGGGAGTTCTGTAGGTCTGGTGCCCTATTGCCATATTCACCGGTTTAGGGTCGGGGTCGGCTGCCTTTGGTCTCTGCATAGGACATTGAAACCCCATTCAATTCATGGGTTTTCACGACTCCCTATGCAAGAAGCCTCTGACCCTGGAAACGGAGATAACATACCTCTTGACAAAGTCGGAAGTAAGTGTATTATTGCGGGGGGGGGCAAATATTAATTGGACAAGTGGTTTCTCCCTGAAAAAACTTCCGTGTTTGGGGGGGAGGGGGAGAGGGGATCCTCCGTTTTTGCATTATGGGACGACCGACAACTTGTGCAAGGGAGGAGGGAGTACCCTTGTAAATTACATGATTTTTTTTGTATTATTTCTTTGCTTTTGGCCAATAATATTTCAGACTGAGTGGCACTTAAGAAAATCCTCCTGCTTATTTACGTCAGCAGGCACCCTGCAGCTAGTGAACTATAAACATTAACTCCACATAAGAATAAACTTAAAGCTGGTGGGTGCGCCTGATGTTTCCCCGCCCCCTCTAGAGATCAGTAGGACCCCTCGTCCTAATCTCGCTGTCCTACATAATGCAGTCATTGACCATTTTAAGAAGGGCTCGCTCTGCTGTTAAGTAGGGGTGGGCGGAATTTGCGTAATCGCGCTACGCAAAGCTCTGCGAAACGGTAAAAAATCTCCGCGAGCACGCAAAAGTTCCGCGAACACGCGGAATTGCTCGTTCCGCCCGTTCGCGATGCTTTTTTCCTGTTCGCGAACGCTGTTTGCGTGCTCGGGGAGAAATATCTCGCGAACACGCATTTTGAAAGCGCGAACAAGCAAAAAAACTCCGCGAAGTCGCGGATCGCGGAATTTTGGCAATTTCGCGTTCTTCGCGGAACGCGAAATTACCCAAATTCCGCAAATTCCGCGAGCGGAACGGAATTTACCGCCCAGGCCTACTGTTAAGCAGCTCTGTCGTATCTTATCACGGAGTCTCCTGGCAGCCTTGCAAGTGCCTGGAACACATGCATGCTCGTAATGTCATTCATTTGTGTTTCGCGCATTTCTCGTTTTAACGGCATGACTAATTGATTCCCCTTTTCATCATACAGCAAAGAACTCAATTATGGCGGGAAGAGCTCCTTGGCTGCTTTTTCATTTCTTTTCTGTTCATGGGCGGCTCATCTGGATTTTACTCGCACAACTTAAAACAAGCATTGGCATAGCCAATAGGTCTCGCCTTTGGGACCTTATAAGTATTTAGTTATGCAGCATAATATCCTTACTGCAACAACATTAACTGTTGCATGGCTAAACACTTATAAGGTCCCAAAGGCGAGACCTATTGGCTATGCCAATGCTTGTTATAACTGCAATCCGATCTGCGAGGGAGAGGGGCAAGCGCGCCCACCGCTCTGCCTGTTCAGTAATGCGCATAATAGCCTGAACATAGTTCTCGGATATCACCTTATCGGGATCTCTGTGCAGCCACACCCCAAGGTATCGCACAGGATCATGAGTCCACGTCAGCGGGGAATCCAGCTCCACCTCCCTAGTACCAGCTGTCAGCGGAAACACCACCGACTTTGCCCAGTTAATACCGAGGCCCGAATGCTGCTCAAATTTCACATATTCCCGTAGCAATTCTGGTAAAAAAGTAGCAAGGTCACGGACATATAAAAGCATATCGTCGGCATACAAGGAGACCACAAGTGGTCTCTGCCGAAAGCGTAATTCCTCCGCTGCTTGCCTTTGTCTAAGTTTACAGGCCAGCGGCTCTAGTGCAAGCGAGAAAAGCATTGGCGACTGGGCATCCCTGCCGCGTGCCTCTGCCTATGGGGAGCGCCGAAGACACCCAACCATTGACACGCACACGAGCAACTGGTTCCGTGTATAGCACTCTAATCCATTGAAGAAAAAACGGGGGAAGACCCATTCTAGTTAAAACCGTGAACATGAAATCCCACTGGAGGGAGTCAAAAGCTTTAGCTGCGTCAAGCAGCACTGCCACCGCCTGAAAGTCTGGATCGAAATAATGCAATGTAGAGAACACGGTACGCAGGTTATGTGTCGTAGAGCGCGCAGACACAAAGCCCGACTGGTCTGGCAAGACCAGGAGAGGGACCAGCGGTTGAAGCCTAGTGGCAATTATCTTTGTCAGGATCTTGGCGTCTATATTAATGATTGAGAGAGGTCTATAGGATTCACAACGATTGGCAGGCTTATCTGGTTTCAACAAGGTTTCCAGCATGGCCTCTTTAAGGGTAGGCGGAAGTCTCCCCTCCTCGTAAGCCTCCGCAAAAACAGCTAGGAGCCTAGGGGCAAGGTATTCCACATAGGCTTTATAAAATTCGCTGGGGAGCCCATCTATACCTGCTGCCTTACAGGTAGGTAATGACATAATAGCTAATTTAACGTCCTCAACATCAAAGGGCTGCATTAAATATTCCTGGTGTGCGTTTGAAAGCCACCCCAATGCAATGTCTTCAAGATAGGAATCTATCTCCGCAATCGATGGGGCATCCCTAGCCGCATAGAGTGCGGTGTAAAACTTTAAAACTATATCGCTAATTTCGGGAGTTGAGTAGTGTGCAACCCCATCCTCATCTAAGAGTTCCTTAATACACTCTTGACTACGTGGTGCTGCTAGTTTCTGCGCCAAGGAACGGTTCGGGCAACACCCCTCCCCGTAGAAGCGGGCAGTACTGCGTCTGGAGCGGTGCAACACTTCCTGATCAACAGTTTCATTATGATCAGTGACAAGGTCTCTTATCTCGCCCCGCCTGAACCTGATGCCACCGAACACGGATTGCGCTCCATTCGCCTTTACAACCACCCCTTGCCTCTTACACGGACCTTCGTGGCAGACACAGAGAATCTTGGTCGCTGACTTTATGGACCATTAGTTACCTTGACTTTGAGGGAACTATTTTATATTCTACGTCCTGACACGGACTAGAAATTTTGCGGATCCTACTTTTTTACCCTGGCGAGAGTACAGCACCCTTTGATCGCCCTGAAGAAGCCCATGTGTGGGCGAAACGCGTTGGCTGTGCTTCTATGAAAATCCAGCATTTTTGTAATAAAAACACACCAAGACTACAAACAGCAATGTGGACTCATTTTTTTAAAACATAGACCTTGTAATGTACTGTACATACATGTTGCCTCTCATACCCCTTGTATGAAGGTCTCTTATCTCAGCTAACGTTTGTGGGGAGGGATTTCTCTCATATTCACGCTCAAGTGTAGAGATATCAGACGCCAGTTTATGTATTCTGTGTCGAAGATCTCGTAACACTCCAGATTGCGCCTCTATGCACGCCCCACGGATAGTCACCTTGAACGCCTCCCACAGCACTCCGGCGCTCTCATCCGAACCCTCATTTTCTTTAAAAAAAATTATGAATCGCCTCGCCAATAGTGTGTTTAAAAAACGGGTCCATTAATTCAGTAGGCTGAAGTCTCCATGTAAAGGGTGGCCGCTCACACGTGGGTATCTGCAGTTCAAGAACCACCAGGGAGTGGTCAGAAAGTGTACGAGCCATGTGCCCGACCCTCACCGTCCAGGTACAGACGACCTCGGAAACAAGCCAGAAATCTATGCGGGACCAGGTCCCATGTACAGAGGAGACAAACGTGCTTTTGCGGCCTCCCGGATGTTGGAGACGCCAGACATCATGTAGTTGGCCAGCATCCAATATCCCTAATAGCGTCTCCGCTGCCTGCTTAAGCCTCCCTGTGCCACTACTGACCCTATCTAAGGTTATTTCTAGACAGACAATAAAATCACCCCCCCAAATTATCTCAGCCGGAGGAAACTCAGAAATTCGGCGCCAGACATCCGCAAAAAAGGACGGAACGTCAGTGTTTGGCCCATACACATTAACCAACAGCACACTCATGCCACCCAGCTGCCCATCGCAATCGCCACTAGCCCATGCTTGTTGTAATTTGGCAGCACTTAAGTTAAGCATTGGCTAAAGACAGCCTGTATTTAGAGGCTAAATTGTCCGCTTTGTGGAATCCATTTTGTATTTCTGGCAGCCATTTTGGTTGCCATGTGCTGCCATGTGCTCACCATGTGCTCTGTCCTACCTTCCTGTTAACTGCTCTTGAAATCTGCCTAGAGACAAGTTATATTTAGTTCCTCTTGCTTTGCACATGCTCAGTTGAGCTTGCAGCTGTTCCGAGTTTATAAATGTCAGGATGTGTCTACTAGAAGTAGAAACTGTTAGCTCCACCCACTTGTCGACTGTGCATTTTCTGTATGACCTTATATGTATCTAAAACCAGCATTTGTGTTTGTACCGCCTTCATTTGAGCCCCTGTGTGGGTATAAAAGGACCATGGTCCTTCCATTCAGTGTGCTACTTCATGCATTACTGAAGGGTGATGTGCGAACTTAGCTCCACCTCATGAGGTTTAATAAACTCTGTCTTTCTTATTCCAGTTTCTATGCCAACTTCTTCCTAAGTGTCTGAGGACTCTGTGCAGAGAAGGGTGAACCCCTAAGCACTGGTAGGCCTTGCTGAGGCTCACTACTACAGATTGGCGCTTCCAACGTGGGACTCATCAGTGACTCGGATGCCCGAAGGACTGGTCAAGACGAAGGATTGGAATCTCGCTCTTGGACGCGATCGCTGCCTGAGGAGACCTGAGTCTTGGCACCCATGGCGTTTTTCCTTTCTTTCTGATCTGACCATCCCGGCGGCGCCGGTCCTTGACTGAGATCTCTTTTGTTGATTCGCCGTGCAGTGACCATTTGGTCAATTTGAGAACTTGGCAGTTGGAACCTGGACACCATTTGATTGGTAAGAGCCGTTTTGCGGCACTTGCTGTTGGTTTGATGCCTTTGATTGGTAAGGTAGTTTTAGTAACACTTACTGTGGCTTTGTTTGTATGATTGGCCAATTTTGGAATTTGTTTTGTAAGTTATATATGCATTGCAATTCATATAGGCAGGTAATGAGGAGATTTTTCTCTATTTGAAATTGTTTGAACAGCGCAACGTACGAAGAGTACCTTAAGCGCTACTTTGATTATAATACTGCATATTCTGCACTATTTTTGGCATGCCTGTTTCTAGCACACTTCGCAGAAAGTGTTGCTGTTTTGGAGGTACCAATAGGGATTTAGTAAGTACTCAGTTGACTCCCCTCAGAGGGGATACCTAAATAGGTTTAGATATAGTAAAAAGATATTTCTTTCTTGGTGACTAAGTACCCCATGGAACTAAATATGTACATAAAACGGATCCTGATCTGTGCACTTAGTAACATTCATAAGTGGTGATATGCAGAGCGCTTTTTGAGTGTTCTACCAGCCAAAAATGACGAATTTGGTGTATTTTGGCTTCTTGACCATGGAACAGTTTTTTGGGCTACTTTTAAGAGCTCTTCTTGTAAATATGACTTACAATTAGTATTTACAAATAGTTTGGTCTTGCGTACAATTTGTAAGCTGTCTTAAAGTCCTAAGTGTTGATTTGTGGGTTAAATGTGTGTTTCAATGTCTATGCGGTTTGACATTGGTGATACTTGTGTGAGTAAATAGCGATTGCGCTCTTTGTGTAAGAATGGCTAGCTTTAAGCGCGCTGTGTTGTGTGTTCTGAGTGTATGACCCCCCTTCTGTAAATGTCTGGAATGAGCTCAATGAGTTTGTTTATGTTTTTTTTGCTGTCATCATTCTGTTATGCAAACTGTCATTTAGTTACTTACATATTAAATAAAAATCCAGAAATGAATTATATAACATATGCTAAACAGCTGCATGTTACTATTAAATTGACAGAGTAAGACACTATACATGTGTGCAAATTGCCGCAATGCTAAAGATAAAATTAGAATTCGTATTCAATAGGATTAAAATAGGCCTCATACAGAGGAAGAAAAACGAAATTGTGTGTTTTGTAATCAATAGACTAAAATACACAATGTTTCAGCATTTTCCTTAAATACATTGTATTAGACATTAATAGGCATGCACATCATTTGAGTGAATTTGGTCGTTGCTGAACTAAATACACATTATAGAAAGATAGATTTGACTGCATTTAAATGCCTCAGTTTTTAAATAGACTGTGACATGCTTTTCTTTCAGCACCCGAGAAAAAAAGCTTTCCAACAGCTGTGTTTAAACTGACTGAAAAGAAACTGTTTGACACAGCAAATGGGGATTTAACTCTGTCAGGGTATTTCAAATAATAAAGGGGTTTTTTCCTGAGAAAGGCGTGAAAATTCGACGCCTGCTGACAAACAACAGCTGCATAAATAGCATATGGCTATTCCTGATCACGGCCACAGACAGGAATGCTGAGTCAGCGAAATTTTAAGTCAGTGTAAAACTGGTATGAAGGCCTGCATTATTTTAAAAGTTTCAAAAAACCAGTTTCATTATTTTGGATAACAGAGAACAAAATTGAAAGTAGGGATTTCCTTTCTTAATGCCTTTTTAACAAGTACATCTGTGGTTCTGATGTTAAATAATAACTGTCCTTTTAAAAAGTGGCGCAGACTTTTTCAGTTTTAGTAAGGCTTCTGTGCTTTGTATTATAAATGAATACATTTAAAGGTGATAGGAAAGGAATGAGGCTTGCTTTTCATATATGGAACCATCAAAAGGGTTTGTGATCATTAGTTTTAAAAAAAAAAATAAAGGAGGAGAATTTTGATTCTATGCAGGGAAAAAATGTTTCTTAAAAATAATTGCCATAAAATTGTTTTTGATCTTTTGTAATGTCTGATAATCATATTGTGAATAATATATAGCTCCTAGCATCAAAGTTGGATTTGAGTAGCACTTTACCATGATGTGGGGAGTACAATGTGAAATTTCACTTTATCTAGGCATATACAAACCTATTTTTTAAGGGTGTACCTTATACATTTCTGATCCCCCATCTCTGGGATATCTAGAGGACACCCTGGTGATCCCTAATATGCCAAAATATTGTAGGATATTCATTTTTAAGTGCCCCTACCACCAAAGTCGAAATTGAGCAAAAGTCACTATTTTAAAAGCAATTCTGCCACTCAGGGCAATTTTTAAACTGATCAGAGGCTTCAATAAAGTACACATGCAAGTATAGAATAAACAGCTGACCTACTGCACCCAACACACTCTACACAAATGAAAATAAGTATACAGAAACCACAGCAGAAGTTATTACCTACCTTTAAATTACTGGCAAACACACCGGACAGGACTGCCTATCAGCCGTGATTCTCCAGAGTTGCTTTGAATTACAAAAACCGCATGGCAAGCCTTGCAAAAAAAAAAAAATGACCAGCTGCTGAACGGGTCAAAGGTCGGAGTTCTGCATTTAGCAACTTAGCAGGGTGAAGGGTAAGGTTTGCTTGGCCACTTCGACCTCTGAAAAGTTTTTGAAAGACGAGATGACAGCGCAGAGAGAGGAATGAGAAGCTTTGCTTCCTATTTTTGGCAAACACACGTTTTGCGCAATCATATGAAACGAAGGAAAAGCAGCCCTCAGTTGAGCATTGATCTGTCATGTATATAAAAATAATGGTTTTAGTTTAAAGAATACTGTGCAAGGGCTAAGATAAGGAGGAAATGGATTTTAGTTTGCATTCATGCGCCCTCATGTTAATCTACTACAATTGCTGAAGGAATTGGTACATTGGTTACTAACGCTTTCCACAGTACTCAATGTGCTTGTGTTAGGCTGAATCAGAAAATAGCCACTTTCTAAGATATGTCCTACAAGTTGTTTGTGCCCAGTTGCCACAAATAGGGGTAAATAGTGTTGACAGAAGGTAAACCTGTTTCAGGTTTTCCTACTGTCAAAATGGGGGAAGGAGGCTAGCTCCTATACAAATTAAGGGTAGGCAAAATTATGTTTTCTCTCTCTTTTTCTCACTCTCTCTTGAGTCTGTCTAAGCTGTCTAGGAAATAGCCATGAGATAGTTATTGGCTATTCAGTAATACTGTTTTAAAAATTGTTAGCATTAATAAAATGATGAAACATATATACTATGTTACTGCCCATCCTGTATGAAAGAATGAGTAGAACAGATTGATGTTCCCTTATTTGACCTTTAAAGGGAACTGTATAGTGGGGGTTTCTGTTCAAAAATCTCAGGTGGCAATACCATTATTGTTTATGTTATTCTCATGTTCTATACAGTTTTGCAAGGGCATTGCTAGTCTTTTATTAGCTAGTCTGTGTAATTGAGCTGACAGCCCTTATTAGAGCTGGAGATAGGGTTTTTCCTTTTGAAAATGATGTTGCATAGTCCGGATCGTGAAAAGTAGAATGCAGGAAAGACGCCCATGTGATCCTTAGCAAACATTTTGAAGGAAAATATTGTTTTTAAGGAGTTTGTTTGTCATAACATGTTCTGCTGGAGAAAATGTACCCACTATGTTGAAGTTTAGTTCTTTTTGCAATAAGAATCTGTTAAATTAGCAGTTTTAGATTTTTCCTGCTGCGCCTATAACATGAAAGCATGACCTTAAGTGTAACATGTAGGTGTTTTTATTAAGAGAAAGTATTTTAGAAGTGTCTGCAGTCCTGTACAAGTAATGCAAGGTTCATAAGTAGTAGTGTAGGAAAAGTTTCTTTTTCTTGAGGTTCTTCAGATGAATAATATAGGAATGCACAAATGTAAGGATTTGGAGTATGTCTGTATTGTTTTTCTTTTTTCCTCAGAATTTAGTAAATGAACACAGACTTCCTTGGCTGTTTGGGATTGGGTGATGTATTACTCTTGTCAGTTCACCAAAACGTTCCTTTTATACTTGCCAATAGGTCTAGGGTGGTTTTTTTATTCTCAGATAGATGAAGTGGTTCTTGGGTGCCTTGCTAATGAATGGGGCATCCCAAGACTAAGGAAGTATTCTGAGACTATCCTCTCTGTTGATAGATTATTTTTATGCCTTGTCTAAAGACTTTTTGTTCTGCCCACCAATAGATATTTGCTGCCCTACAACCATTGCCAGAGGGGCCCGGACATCAGATCCAGCCTGGGAGTCAGCACCAGTCCAGCCTACAGTCAAGATAAAGGGAACCAGCACAGACGTTGCTGGCAACTAGGACCTCAGTGAAGGCCGGAAGCACTGGGACGTAAAGTGTGTACCCCTGCCACTGTCTTGGGCGAAAGACGGGGTCACAAATCAGGATGAAGAAATCTTTCTGTGGATCCAGTTTTTGATGCCGCCCAGCTGAGAGAGTCACAGACCGATAAGGACGGCAAGGAGGCTTTTGCTTGAGGTGACCCCCTTTGAAACAAGGGTTGCTTCAGGCCTTGAGTCC
This sequence comes from Calotriton arnoldi, assembly GCA_963921515.1. Lineage (NCBI taxonomy): Eukaryota > Metazoa > Chordata > Amphibia > Caudata > Salamandridae > Calotriton > Calotriton arnoldi. The sequence goes on from CAWUFW010001788.1 coordinate 791,296, forward strand.
TGGTCCCAAAGTGAATGCAAGTCTACGCCTTTGTTTGTTGATCAAGGGATGCCTGAGCATATTGGCTACAATCAGTGGCCCCAACAAAAGAGCAGTGCGCCAGTGGTGCAATACAGGAGTTAGGGAAGGACTTGAGTTTAGGGTACAGGTGCTGTGCCCTTGGTGCTTGTTAGATTAAAGTGAAGAAAAATGGTGCACTGCCTGAGACACTGGACAGGATCGTTGAGGGTATTTGCCCTGGGGGGGTGATTGCCCCATTCTGAAAGAAAGACTTTTTCTTCTCAAACTGGGCCGTGATTCTTGAGTTGCGAGTTGTGCAGCTCCACTGTGGGAACAACAAGAGCCTGCCTGTGAGGCTCAAATGGACACAGGGAGAAGACTCCCCTCTGGCTGGTTGTACAGCGGCTACAATTTCCCAAGGACTCTTTTTTTTGTTAGTAATGTACCCCTTTGGTCGTCCCATTTTTGAGGAGGAACAGCCCTTTGCGGCTCCTTGTCCTAATTCCTATGGCCCTGTGTGGTCCTCCTGGTCCCCCGGAGCCAGGATTGTTTTTGTAATAATATGTCTGACTGCATTAATATTTGTTTTAGGAGTAATGTTTATTCTGCACGAGAAAAGTTCATCTGAGCATGTTACTTTACTCTTTTCTTAAGTATATTAATTGATACTCTAGCCCTCATAAAAGAAATACTGGAAAAGTCTATTGAAAATGTTTTTATTAGGTATGTGCTGTTGGCTATTCTGAAATTGAAATAGATAGTCACTGAAATACATCAGAGCCCTGAAACTTAGAATTAGACTAGATGGTTTTGGACTCTTGTTTCTGCTTGGGGCTGGAAGCTACTGACTATCCTGTGTGTAATGATTAATACTTTTTCATGCTGTGTATGTATCCAATGTGGTCCAATGCTTTGCTCCATTTGCATCTCTGCTTGTATACCTGCCAAAGGGAACGTTGCTGAAACAAAGGCCCAACAAATGTTGAATAAAGAGGTGGCCGAAATAATGTTAATAGATGTACGGGATGAATATCTAGATTACCCCAGATAAACGAATGTCTTCAGCCAATGCTGAAAGGGTCGTCTGTTGTAATTTGGCAGCACTTAAGTTAAGCATTGGCTAAAGACAGCCTGTATTTAGAGGCTAAATTGTCCGCTTTGTGGAATCCATTTTGTATTTCTGGCAGCCATTTTGGTTGCCATGTGCTGCCATGTGCTCACCATGTGCTCTGTCCTACCTTCCTGTTAACTGCTCTTGAAATCTGCCTAGAGACAAGTTATATTTAGTTCCTCTTGCTTTGCACATGCTCAGTTGAGCTTGCAGCTGTTCCGAGTTTATAAATGTCAGGATGTGTCTACTAGAAGTAGAAACTGTTAGCTCCACCCACTTGTCGACTGTGCATTTTCTGTATGACCTTATATGTATCTAAAACCAGCATTTGTGTTTGTACCGCCTTCATTTGAGCCCCTGTGTGGGTATAAAAGGACCATGGTCCTTCCATTCAGTGTGCTACTTCATGCATTACTGAAGGGTGATGTGCGAACTTAGCTCCACCTCATGAGGTTTAATAAACTCTGTCTTTCTTATTCCAGTTTCTATGCCAACTTCTTCCTAAGTGTCTGAGGACTCTGTGCAGAGAAGGGTGAACCCCTAAGCACTGGTAGGCCTTGCTGAGGCTCACTACTACATGCTCATCTGTGTCAGTCTTAATCGTAGTGAAGGGGACCCCTTCTTTAACAAGGGTCATCACACCCCTAGAGTAGGTGGAATACGAAGACGCAACTCTCGCACCTGCCCACCGCATACCCACTTTTTGCGCTGATTCTGTATTGAGGTGCGTCTCTTGGAGTAAGGCTACTTGCACCTCCAGTCTATCCAAGTATGCCAAAACAGATCGTATCTTTTTAGGAGTGTTGAGTCCACATACATTCCAAGTGAGGAACTTAACCATACCACTCATACTGTCCACACAGCATTGTATGAATACCAGCACTATATAGCATGTCATGCATATCTGAAGCACCGTAACCTATCTTTTCAACAAATGCACAAAATAAATACATCAGCCTGCCCCTCCTAATCTCCCATACCCATCCCCCCACCCACTTCAGCATCCCAAACTTGCCAAATACCATCCCAATTCAATGAAATCCAACCGTAACAAAAACAAACAAAAAAGATTTGCATTTGGGGAACACCCATTTGGGGGGCACAGAGTGCTACTAGCCTCCCAACCAGTAGGAGGTGGCCGAGCAGGTCTAGTACCTGTGCCAGAGTGTCAAATCCAATCCGCAACAGCGAGCACTATAACTTGAGCATACTGTCATCCGGAAGTGGGAGCCACCCCACCTATAAACAACCACCCTTACAGAATCGTACACATATTACATCCCTGAGTGAGCAATAAAATTATAAAATCAGTAACAAGGAACGCATCTTTATATCAATCCTCCTCTTCATGAGGTGTGCTGGACTCACGCCGCCTGCGTTTCAGTTGTTTAGCATGCTCGAGGGCAGCCTTGGGGTTAGAGAAGATTTTTGAGTCACCATCCGGCCCTATGCTCAGACGTGCGGGATATAGCATGGCATATGGAACCCCTTCAGATTGTAAGAATTTTTTAACTGCACTAAATTCCCTTCTAGCAGACTGCACAGCCACTTTGAAATCAGGGAAAAAGGCCAGAGTGTTGCCCTGGTGTTCGATAGTCCCCTTGTCTCTGGCTAATCGCAAAATAGTGTCACAGTCTCTGTAATTTAAGAGTCTCGCTATGATGGGACGAGGAGAGGCGAACGGAACAGGTCTCGCCGCAAAGAGCGATGAGACCGCTCGACGATGAACATGTGGGATAGGTGCTCAGTACCAAAGATATCTTTAATAAGGTTCTCGATGTAAGTCTCCATCTTCCCCACATTGGTGGACTCCGGCAGCCCCGTGAGCCTGATGTTGTTGCGCCGGGACCGCGCTTCTAAATCCTCATTCTTGGCTTGGATGATGGACAACACCTTCTCCATGTTGAGCACCCTGTCAGAAACTTCACTCAACCCATCCTCCGTTGCAGAGACACGTTGCTCAACTTCCCCCATACGGACATTCTGCTTTTCGAATTGCACAGACAAGTGATCTAGACGATGGTTCACAGACGCCATCGTGCCCTCGATAGATTGAAGGCTGCGTTGCATTGCCAATAAAGTAGCTTCCAGTGTGGGGGGGGGGGTTATCTCCGTGAGCCTCTACCTCCGAGTCCGAGGCAGCCTTCTGTGAGGACATAGAAGGTTTTCGAGTCTGAAACTTGAGGCGGAGCTGTGTTTTGTCCGTTCTCCCCATGGCAGACACAAGTGGGTGCACCCCCGCGTCGGTTAGGCAAGACACAGACGTAGAGAAGCGTGCACTGGACAGCCCTGCTAATTATAGCAGGAGGTCCCCCACAAATAAGGAGCCTCTCGGCACGTGAAAAGTAGGGAGGGTACACCAAATACCAGCGCCAGAGAGAGAGGGCCCAGAACGGGCCAGAGGCACCCAGAGGTTACCACGAAGCAGCACTCAGTCCCAAAGCCACACAGCACAGCGCCAGCGATGCATATAAGAAGGGGAACACCAATATTGCACACCAGGGGAACAGCGTAGAGCCCAGGCCCAATGAGCAAGTCCATGAGGTCCACACAGGCAATGCGGCAGCCGAATCCATCAGCTAGATATTCGGAAAAGAGCGAGCTCGTCTTACATCTCCCTCGCCAGGGACAACAGCAAGGTGCAGGCAATCAAAGGCGATATGGGCTCAGCTCTCCAGCAGCAGCAGAAGGCCCAGCAGCGGCATTAGCGATGTGACGGCAGTAGGCAGTGCGGTGGCCCAACTCCACGTGGTGTGCAGAGCCAGCAGCCTCGCCGCACGCACGTCCCCGCAGGCCCCCGCAGCAGCTCGCAGAGCGCTGTGCCAACCCAGTGCCCCCACCCGCCACCGCAGCTACGGGCCCCAGAGGCGCCACACCCCACTCACCACCGGATACACAGCGTCTCAGAAGCGTTCGGCGGGTGCCATTTTGCAATTGCTCGCCGAGCAGTTGGCGGGCCCGTGTTTTCAGCACTGCGGCCGTCGAGAGCTCCGCAAATCCCCTCCAGCACTTGCTGAAAGGGCAACACACCACTGCCCAGTCCAGTTTGGGAAGCAGATGCAGCAATTTCAGGCAGATAATGGACGGATTGTGGCTCGGCCGGGCAGAGCAACACTAGGGTGCGGCCATCTTGCCGTGCGCCCTCTAGCGCCCCCCTGAAAGGCATCCTTGATGGCCAATAATTCTTTTTCCGTAATAGTGTAATTGATTTCCGCCGGAAGTAGTTTCCTAGGACGATATGCGATTGGATGCAACTGTCCGGTATCTTTATGACGCTGTGACAAGACTCCTCAGATAGCTTGCTCTGAAGCATCAGTTTCTACGTAAAAGGGTTGACTTGGATCAGCATGTAACAAAACTGGTGCTGAGGTGAAACTTTCCTTTAAAGACTGAAAGGCTTCTTCTTCCCAAGTAGTGCATTGGAAAGGAGTTTCCTTTTTTAGAAGTCTGGTGATTGGTATGACCTTCTGAGAAAAATCCTTAATGAACGTCCTGTAGAAATTGGCAAAGCCGGTAAAGCTTTGTACTTCCTTCACAGTTGCTGGAGGAGGCCATTCAAGTACCGCTTCAATCTTTTTCTTGTCCATCGTCAGACCCTCTGGAGCGATGAATCCTAAGAAATCCACTGATCTTACTCCAAAGGCACATTTCTCTAACTTTGCGTACAAACTGTTTTCTCTTAGACGCTGTAAAATTCTTTTGACCTGTAACTGATGCTCCTCTTCGGTAGATGAATAAATCAAAATATCGTCAATTTTTTACAATTGCACATTGATCAATAAATTCCTTTAACACGTCGTTGATAAAGTATTGGAATGCCGCTGGGGTGTTGCAGAGACCATATGGCACTACCTGATATTCAAATAATCCATATTTGGTTCTGAAGACCGTTTTCCACTCGTCTCCTACACGCACTCTGATAAGGTGGTACGCACACCGCAAATCTAATTTCGTAAAATATTTGCACCTTTTAGTTGATCCAGTAAAACTGAAATCAAAGGTAAGGGATAACGATTCTTAGTAGTTATTCTATTCAGTGCACGATAGTCAATACAACACCTTAATTCGCCATCCTTCTTGGGAATGAAAAAGAGTGGTCAAGAGACTGGAGACTGTGAGGGTCGGATGAAACCATTTTCTAAAAATGTTTGCAAATAGTCCTTCAAATACTGATTTTCCTTTTCAGTGAGAGCGTAAATTCTGCTGCACGGTAGATTAGCTCCTGGTTCCAGATTAATTTTACAATCATAATACCGATGTGGCGGTAGATTTTTTGCCTCTGTTTCATTGAACACATCGGCGAATTCTTCATATTCTTCCGGGAGTTTTGCAGTTTGAACCGTACACATCATTAGCTTGTTCTCGCACAACCGGGAGGCCGGACCCTCTTTCTTGTTTTCCACTTTTTCATGATAGCAATGTTCAGTGCAATGTTCGGAGTCTAACACCACAGTTCTCTCACTCCAATTTATTGTCGGGTTATGTTCTGTTAACCATGGTAGTCCCAAAATGAGTTGGAATTGGGGGGCGTTGATAAGATTAAATTGTATCTCTTCACGATGACCCTCCGAAGTAATTAATTCGACAGGCTCAGTGTGGATCACGATTGGTCCTGACGATAAATTCGTTCCATCAACTGCCCTTACTGCTTCACTTCTAACCTTCCGAATTGATTCTAAGCCCACCATGGAGGCAAATTTAATGTCGCAAAAATTCCCGGTGGCCCCAGAATCCAACATCAAGGTTGTGAGAAGTTGGCCTGGTATATGCTGTCCAATTATTAAAGTGGGCATCTTGCACCAGTCCAAACGACCCTTATTGATGATTAGGTCAAAGACAACCTTTAAAGAAAGCTATCCTAGTGGTAGCTGTGGAGAGCAGCCTTCAGGCTAAGTCTCGAAGGAATGTAAAGCAGCTTGTTTTACCAGTCTATAATTTCCTGAATGACCAAATGAAAGGAGAACCACACAAGGAATATATAAAATATATGTATTTATTACTAAACACTCTCTACTTCGGCCGCGACGGTGGCGGTGGGGCCCTGGGCCCGGTGGCAATGCTTGGGGCAATTTGTAGAGGCTTCGGTGAGGGCGCGGACGGCGCACCTCACCACATATACTTGAGGGGCTCCCCTCACCTCAGCGCTCCCTTCGGTGAGGGAGCGACGGCGCACCTCACCACACGGCACTTCTCCTCACGCGGCGGCGGCCGCGGCGGTGATTTCTTCGCAAGGTCAGTGACCTGAGGGGAGGCAGAACGCGGGGCGCACCAGCAGCCTGTGGGCAATGCTGACTGGAAAAGTACTTGGGGGCAGCCCAGCAGCAGGCAGAAATGAATAGGGGGTGAAGGTCTAGCGCTTCAGAATACGGCGCTTTACTTGGTGATCCCCAGTTGGGCAGTTTAGGCTTCAGGCCTGGCTGGACGGTCAGGCCTCCTCAAATTAAGGTGTCTTGCGACTGCTCCAGATTGGTTGCTTCTTAGGCGCTTCTTGTCAGGAGTTTCTTGTCAGAAGTTCCTTATTATAAGTTTCTTGTCAAAGTTTCTAGTCAGAAGTTTCTTCTTATGAGGGGGGGGGAATGAGTTGGTGGTCTGGGAGTGCTTGATGTTCCTCCCCGCAAGCTGAAGGTGGTTCCCTGGGTCCCCTCACACTGGGCAAGGTCAGTGGGTGGTGGGCGTTCCTCAGCTATCTTACTACAGCAGGGCCTCAGCCCTGTCAGCAGCAGTAGTGTAGGTCTCCCCTCTAGGCCCTAAAGCCTATACTCCGGCGGAGGTTCTCCCAGGATCAGTGGTGCCCCATCAACTGACTAGAAAGTTTTCCCTCCAAGCCTTTTATACCCCTAGGTCAGGTGACTCTCCCAAAGGCGGCAAAACATAACTCCTCCCACAGCCCGGAAGGTTCTGGAACCTTCTACATGCCTGGCTATGTGGCCCAGAGGCGGGGACGGAATGGATACTGTATCCCTATGTCCCAGCCTGACCCTGGCTACTAGTGTGTATGCGTGTAACGCCCCTCTGCAGTAGCAGGGGCCTGTGGCAGCCATCTTGAGTGAGAGAGAGCACCTGCACCTCAGCACTGGCTAGCAGTGGCAAGGCGCCCGGAGACCTAGGTCCAGTAAAAATATGGTGGCAAAAAGGAGGCGAAAAAGGGAATAAAAACAGGGAAAGACCACCCTAGGGCTGACAGGTCTAACATGCACACAACGCCGCGGGGTCACCACAGGCCCCTAAGGACAGCCTCAGTGCACACTGATGCTGCACACAATGCCACGCGGTCACCACAGGCCTCTAAGGACAGCCTCAGTGCACACTGACGCTGCACACAACGCTGCGGGGTCACTACAGGCCTCTAAGGACAGCCTCAGTGCACACTGACGCTGTACACAACGCGCGGGGTCACCACAGGCCTCTAAGGACAGCCTCTGTGCACACTGATGCTGCACAAATGCCGTGGGTACACCACAGGCCTCTAAGGACAGCCTCAGTGCACACTGACACTGCACAGAATGCCGCGGGGTCACCACAGGCCTCTAAGGACAGCCTCAGTGCACACTGACACTGCACACAAGCCACAGGGTCACCACAGGCCTCTAAGGTCAGCCTCAGTGCACACTGACGCTGCACACAACGCTGCAGGGTCACCACAGGCCCCTAAGGACAGCCTCAGTGCACACTGACACTGCACACAACTCCGCGGGGTCACCACAGGCCCCTAAGGACAGCCTCAGTGCACACTGACTCTGCACACAACACCGCAGGGTCACCACAGGCCACTAAGGACAGCCTCAGTGCACACTGATGCTGCACACAACGCCACGGGGTCACCACAGGCCCCTAAGGACAGCCTCAGTGCACACTGACACTGCACACAACTCCGCGGGGTCACCACAGGCCCCTAAGGACAGCCTCAGTGCACACTGACTCTGCACACAACACCGCGGGGTCACCACAGGCCACTAAGGACAGCCTCAGTGCACACTGACGCTGCACACAACGCTGCAGGGTCACCACAGGCCCCTAAGGACAGCCTCAGTGCACACTGACGCTGCACACAACGCCGTGGGGTAACCACAGGCCCCTAAGGACAGGCTCAGTGCACAGTGACGCTGCACACAACGCCGCGGGGTCACCACAGACCTCTAAGGACAGCCTCAGTGCACACTGACGCTGCACACAACGCCGCAGGGTCAGCACAGGCTCTAAGGACAGCCTCAGTGCACACTGACGCTGCACACAACACCGCGGGGTCACCACAGGCCCCTAAGGACAGCCTCAGTGCACAGTGATGCTGCACACAATGCCGCGGGGTCACCACAGGCCCCTAAGGACAGCCTCAGTGCACACTGATGCTGCACACAATGCCGCGGGGTCACCACAGGCCCCTAAGGACAGCCTCAGTGCACAGTGACGCTGCACACAATGCCGCGGGGTGACCACAGTCCTCTAAGGACAGCCTCAGTGCACACTGACGCTGCACACAACGCCGCGGGGTCGCCACAGGCCTCTAAGGACAGCCTCACTACACGCTGACGCTGCACACAACGCCGCGGGGTCACCACAGGCCCCTAAGGACAGCCTCAGTGCACACTGACGCTGCACACAACGCCGCGGGGTAACCACAGGCCCCTAAGGACAGGCTCAGTGCACACTGATGCTGCACACAACGCCACGGGGTCACCACAGGCCCCTAAGGACAGCCTCAGTGCACACTGACACTGCACACAACTCCGCGGGGTCACCACAGGCCTCTAAGTACAGCCTCAGTGCACACTGACGCTGCACAAAATGCCGCTGGGTCACCAAAGGCCTCTAAGGACAGTTTCAGTATCTTGACTGGAGGACCAGATGAGACTGGCAGCCTCCCGACTGGAGGACCAGGCGAGACTGGCAGCTGTGAGAAGTTGCCCTGGCATATGCTGTCCACTAATTATAGTGGGCACCTTGCACCAGTCCAAACAACCCCTTATTGGAGATAGGTTAAAGACAACCTTATTGAAAGCTATCCTAGTGGTAGCTATGGAGAGCAGCCTTCAGGCTAAGTCTTGAAGGAATGTAAAGCAGCTTGTTTTACCAGTCTATAATCTCTTGAGTGACCAAATGAAAGAGGACCACACCAGGTATATATTTAAAATATATGTATTTAGTCTTAAACACACCTCTCTAGTCTCTTTATGAGGCTAGAGTTCGAAGTACATAAGTTACAAGTCAGTTATCAACAGTAATAGCACAAATACACGTTTGAGCCCTAGGGGCGTACCAAACCATATACCAATAAAGTGGTATAAGAACCACGACTGAACTAGACACAAGGCCTAGAACCTGTAGAAGTGCTTGGCCCTCAAGGAACCACCCAAGGTAGTGACACAGGGGACCCACGGGGGACGCTTGCAGTGTGAGAACACAGCTGCGAGCCACCGCTGACTTCTATGGGGAATGTCGCGGTTGGAGTTTTTTAAGAAAAATGACACTTAGAGGAGGACTTGGAGCAAACCCCTTTAGAACTAGGCTGTTCTAGAGTCTATACCCACGGTGTGAGAAGTTGGCCTGGCATATGCTGTCCACTGATTAAAGTGGGCACCTTGCACCAGTCCAAACAACCCCTTATTGGAGATAGGTTAAAGACAACCTTTATTGAAAGCTATCCTAGTGGTAGCTATGGAGAGCAGCCTTCAGGCTAAGTCTTGAAGGAATGTAAAGCAGCTTGTTTTACCAGTCTATAATCTCTTGAGTGACCAAATGAAAGAGGACCACACCAGGTATATATTCAAAATATATGTATTTATTGCTAAACACACCCCTCTAGTCTCTTTATGAGGCTAGAGTTCAAAGTACATAAATTATAAGTTAGTTATCTACAGTAATAGCACAAATACACGTTTGAGCCCTAGGGGCGTACCAAACCATATACCAATAAAGTGGTACAAGAACCACGACTCAGCTAGACACAAGGCCTAGAGCATGTAGAAGTGCTTGGACCACAAGGAACCACCCAAGGTAGTGACACAGGGGACCCACGGGGGACGCGTGCAGTGTATTAACAAAGCCGCGAATCGCCGTTAACTTCTATGGGGAAAGTCGCGATTAGAATTTAAAAGAAAAGGGACACTTAGAGGAGGACTTGGAGCAAACCCTTTGAGAACTAGGCTGTTCTAGTGTCAATACCCACGGGAGCACCGGAGTACTCGAGTTACCTCACCCAGGGGAGCCGGGTGCATAGGTTTCTTTCGGGGTCGGGTTTCGTCGTCGCTTTCAATGGCGATCTGCTGCAAAGTGCTGCTGGCGGCCAAGTCGAAAGTGTTCGGGTGGATCCAAAGGTGGATTGAAGATCTGAAGAGCCTGAAAGCAGAGGGGACAGAGTCTGGGTCACTAGCCAGTGTGAGAAGTTGGCCTGGCATATGCTGTCCACTAATTATAGTGGGCACCTTGCACCAGTCCAAACAACCCCTTATTGGAGATAGGTTAAAGACAACCTTTATTGAAAGCTATCCTAGTGGTAGCTATGGAGAGCAGCCTTCAGGCTAAGTCTTGAAGGAATGTAAAGCAGCTTGTTTTACCAGTCTATAATCTCTTGAGTGACCAAATGAAAGAGGACCACACCAGGTATATATTCAAAATATATGTATTTATTGCTAAACACACCCCTCTAGTCTCTTTATGAGGCTAGAGTTCGAAGTACATAAATTATAAGTTAGTTATCTACAGTAATAGCACAAATACACGTTTGAGCCCTAGGGGCGTACCAAACCATATACCAATTAAGTGGTATAAGAACCACGACTGAGCTAGACACAGGGCCTAGAGCCTGTAGAAGTGCTTGGACCACAAGGAACCACCCAAGGTAGTGACACAGGGGACCCACGGGGGACGCGTGCAGTGTATGAACACAGCCGCGAATCGCCGTTAACTTCTATGGGGAAAGTCACGATTAGAATTTAAAAGAAAAGGGACACTTAGAGGAGGACTTGGAGCAACCCTTTGAGAACTAGGCTGTTCTAGTGTCAATACCCACGGGAGCACCGGAGTACTCGAGTTACCTCACCCAGGGGAGTCGGGTGCATAGGTGTCTTTCGGGGTCGGGTTTCGTTGTCGCTTTCAATGGCGATCTGCTGCAAAGTGCTGCTGGCGGCCAAGTCGAAAGTGTTCGGGTGGATCCAAAGGTGGATCGAAGATCTGAAGAACCTGAAAGCAGAGGGGACAGAGTATGGGTCACTAGCCAGTGACCAGGAAGGCGATGAGCAGATGCCCACCAATGTCGAGTGCTTCAGGTAGGTTGACGGTCGTCTTGACTCTTCAGCCACGAGGTCCAGGAGGCGTCGACGATGACCAGGAGCTGGATTCGAGCTGTCCCACGACGTCTGTCGATTGCAGGGGTGTTGGCGACCAGATTGGACCCAACAAGCCTTGGCAACGGCAAGTCTCGTGGAAATGGAAGAAGGACGATGTTGCAGACCAGCAAGGTCTGTGGGACTCACCCAGCGAGGGTAAGTCAGTGAACGCCTGGAGCAACCAGGGAGCCCAAGCAGGAAAATATTGGCCTTCGAGAGGGCCTACTAGCCAACGGACTAGTGACCGCCAAGGAGCCTCGAGTCGACGCACGTGGAGCTGGCTCCCAGGACACTCGTGGAGTGGAGGCCAGAGATCTTCAGTGCAGTTGGTGCTGGAGGCTGGGGCTACTCGGAGCCCAAAGCACGACTTTGTGAGAGACCCAGAAGAGGATGCACTTGCAAATGCGTTTGGTGTCCAGGGGTCACGGTTCCACGTTACCCACGACAGCTACGGGCCTCAGCTTTGCTGGGGACACAGGGCAGCCTCGGGGAAGTCTGGAAATCCACTTCTGGTGATGCAAAGACTTCGGCGTCCGACGGGAGCTTCAGCGATGCAGACCAGACACTTGCTTCTTTGGTGCCTGCCAAGCAGGGGAGTCACTCCTTGACCCCAAGGGAGATTCTTCAGTCCTCTAATCTTAAAGTAGAGCGTCGAAGGTCCAGGATTCTGTGTCAGAGTTTCGTCCAGGTAAATCTAAAGTCCTAAGGACTGGGGTCCCCTACTTATACTAAGGTAGGGGGTTGGACATACTCTGTGGCCCCACCTATGGGAGGGTCAGGGCAGAGGGGTGGCTACACCCTTTCCCTTTGTCCAGTTTCACACCAGAGCAGGGACTGGAAGCCCCTGAGCCGGTTTGAACTGGGGTATGCACAGGGACACCAAATGTGCCCCCAGTGCAGGACTTCAAAGCACCACAGAGTGCTCCCGCCCAGCCCCAATACACACTATCCTGTCTGGGGAGGTGGTTACACCTCCCTAGGACAGGAAACCTATTGTCCAGGCCTCCCCTGCCGGAGTTTCGGTCAGCAGCAGGAGGCCAGACTCGTGTCTGTGGCAGCGGCATCCATTTTGTGATGCCAGGGCTCTGTAAAGTCAGTACCGGGTATACCGGTGTGTACATGTCTCTCCCTCTAGAAGGGTGGAATGCTACCCCCGCCGCCAGAACTGGGGGGGGGGGGTAGTATTCCAAGATGTTTGACACCAAACACGACATGTTTCCGTGCAGCCATCCCAAAGTTAGCATTTAACACGAGGTTATAATGCGCTTAAGAGTATATGGTCGGGCTGCACTACAAACAGCATCAGAGATGGGTCTCCGAACGCTGCAGAGGGGCCCAGCTCATGCAGGGGCACCCTCTCACATAGGAACCACGCACTCTGCCTTCAGGATTGATAAGGCCTGCCATAGGAGTGACTTATAGGTTTATATGTGTGTATGTATGTAGTGATATAGGTAACCTATATCACAATAAGGGGTGCATGCACCACCTTACCCAGGCTGCAGTAGCAGACCTGTGGTGTCATTTTGGATGGCCTTCCAGGGGTGGCACAATACTAACCCTGGGCGAAGTACTACGCTACGCTCGCGTAGTTTGCGAAGTTTGCGCTACTTCGCACAACGCGAATTGCACGTAGCACAGTGCAAACACGCGTAGCGCAGCGTAGCGTAGTGCAGCGGTCATTTTTTGCTTGCTCGCGGTCCTCAACGTCAAGTTGGCGACCGCGAGCAAGCAAAATGACATCCCGGCGAGACTTTTTCCTCGTTCGCGATCAGCAACATCAAGTTGCCGATCGCGAGCGTGGAAAATAAACCTCCCGGCGAGATTCTCAACGCGGGAGGTCAGGTTTCTCACTGCGAGTGGTCGCGTATGCTCGCGACCGCTCGCGATGAGAAACTACCAGTCCGCGTTGAGAAGCTGCCGCTCGAGTAAAAATCTACTCGAGCGGCAGTAAAAGACAGCTCGCACTGTGCAAGATGCCGTTTTCAATGATTGCACAGTGCGGACAAGCATCCGGCACTGTGCAATCATTGCGAATAGCGCACTACCCAGTGCGCGTAGTGCTATGCGTAGCTCGCGTAGTGCGAACTGCACTTCACGTAGCTTCGCGTTGCGCTACTTCGCGAACTACGCCCAGGCTTACACAATACATGCTGCAGCCCCTGGTAGGCCTCTGAGGTACCTATGCCCTGGGTACATAGTATACCATATACTAGGGACTTATAAGGGCACTCCAGATTCCAATTAGAGATGTGCCTAAGGCACATGGAAACCATTTTAAAGAGGAAGCAGCTAGGCTGGGGTTCTGATTAGCAGGGCCCCAGCCAGACTAAGGTCGAAAAACAGTGAAGCATCAGCAAAAAGTGGGGGTACCCATGTGAAGCAGATCCTACTCTCCTACACAACCCCCCCCAAACGAAGGGACATTAAACTAACCTTGCCCAGTTAAGTCTTCATGTTCTAAGTGGAAGTACCTAGAGAGTCCATCTGCATTGGCATGGTTACTCTCAGGTCTATGTTCCACTGTGAAGTCCATCCCCTGTAGGGAAATGGACCACCTAAGCAGTTTGGGGTTTTCACCCTTCATTTGTTTTAACCATAAGAGGGGATTATGGTCTGTTTGAACAAGGAAGTGAGTACCAAACAAGTATGTCCTCAACTTCTTCAGAGCCCAGACCACAGCAAAGGCCTCCCTCTCAATGGCTGACCAACGTTTCTCTCTAGGGGTCAGCCTTCTGCTAATAAAAACTACTGGCTGATCCTGACCTTCATCATTCACTTGTGACAGTACAGCCCCTACCCCCAATTCAGATGCATCAGTTTGAACAATGAACTTCTTGGAGTAATCAGGACTCTGTAGAATGGGAGCAGTGCACATGGCCTGCTTTAGGTCATCAAATGCCTTTTGTCAGCTAACTGTCCACTGAACCTTTTTGGGCATTTTCTTGGAAGTTAAGTCATTCAGGGGTGTCACTATTGATCCATACCCCTTGACAAATCTCCTATAGTACCCAGTCAGGCCTAAGAAGGCTCTCACCTGAGTCTGGGTAGTTGGAGCAGTCCAGTCCATGATGGTCTGGATCTTGCTCTGTAGTGGTTGAACCTGGCCTCCACCCACAAGGTGGCCCAGGTACACAACCTGACTCTGCCCTATCTGGCACTTTGTGGCCTTGATAGTCAGGCCTGCTTTCTGCAGGGCCTGCAAAACATTTCTGAGGTGGACCAGGTGATCCTCCCAGGTGGAGCTAAAGACAGCAATATCATCTAGATATGCTGCACTTTAGGCTTCCAGACCTGTAAGGACTGTATTCACCAACCTCTGAAAAGTGGCAGGTGCATTCTTCAGACCAAAGGGCATCACCACAAATTGATAATGCCCACTAGGGGTTGAGAATGCTGTCTTTGGCTTTGCATCATCAGCTAGTCTCATCTGCCAGTAGCCAGCTGTCAGGTCAAATGTGCTTAGATACTTGGCTGAGGCCAAAGTGTCTATTAGCTCATCTGCCCTTGGTATTGGATGGGCATCAGTCCTAGTGACTGCATTGAGACCCCTGTAGTCCACACAAAACCTCATCTCTCTTTTCCCACCATTGGTGTGAGGTTTTGGCACAAGGACCACTGGACTAGCCCAAGGGCTATCTGAGGGTTCAATAACTCCCAAATCCAACATCTTCTGGACTTCTGTCCTGATACAGTCCCTGACATGGTCAGGTTGCCTATAAATCTTATTTTTAGTAGGCAGACTGTCCCCAGTGTCCACTTCATGAGTGCACCAGGTAGCCTGACTGGTTGTCAGTGAGAATATGTGTCTGAACTGATTGAGCACCTTTCTGCAATCAGTCTGCTGCTGGGTAGTGAGGCTGCCTGCCAAGGCTACACCATCCACTGACCCATCATCAGGGTTCTGTGAGAGCAGGTCAGGGAGTGGGTCACTCTCTTCCTCCTGTCCCTCATCAGTAGCCATGAGCAAGCCCATGTCTGCCCTGTCCACATATGGTTTTAACCTGTTGACATGGAGAACCCTGTGGGGACTCCTGGGTGTTCCTAGGTCCACCAAATAGGTAACCTCACCCTTCTGTTCAACAATGGTATGGGGTCCACTCCATTTGTCTTGCAGAGCTGCTGGGGCCACTGGCTCCAACACCCACACCTTCTGTCCTGGCTGGTAAACAGTCAGTACAGCCTTTTGGTCATGCCAGGCTTTTTGAAGTTCCTGGCTAGCCTCAAGGTTATTAGTTGCCTTTTTCATATACTCAGCCATCCGGGAGCGGAGACCAAGTACATAGTCCACTATGTCTTGCTTTGGGGGCTTGAGAGGTAACTCCCATCCTTCCTTCACCAAGCACAATGGCCCCTGACAGGGTGACCAAACAAAAGTTCAAAAGGGCTGCAGCCAACTCCCTTTTGAGGCACCTCCCTGTACGCAAATAAAAGGCAGGGCAAGAGTATGTCCCATCTTCGCCTAAGCTTTTCTGGGAGCCCTTTAATCATGCCCTTCAAGGTTTTGTTGAATCTCTCAACTAAACCATTGCATTGTGGGTGATAGGGTGTGGTGAACTTGTAAGTCACTCCACACTCCTTCCACATTGCTTTTAAGTATCCAGACATAAAGTTAGCACCCCTGTCTGATACAACCTCCTTAGGAAGCCCACTCTTGAGAAAATTCCCAGGAGGGCTCTTGCCACCACAGGTGCTGTAGTGGTCCTAAGGGGAATAGCCTCTGGGTACCTGGTGGCATGATCCACTACCACCAGGATAAACCTGTGCCCAGATGCTGTTTGGGGATCCATGGGACCAACAATGTCAATCCCCACCCTTTCAAAGGAACCCCACAACAGGTAGTGGTATCACGGGGGCCTTTGTAGTGCCACCTGCCTTGCCACTGGCCTGGCAGGTTACACAGGAGCGACAAAACTCCTTGGTGTCTTCAGACATGTGGGGCCAGTGAAAGTGAGGGACAATTCTGTCCCAAGTCTTGTTCTGGCCCAGGTGACCTGCTAAGGGAATGTCATGGGCTAGGGTCAATAGGAAGCCCCTGAACTTCAGAGGTATAACCAACCTCCTGGTGGCACCAGGCTTGGGGTCTCTACACTCTGAGTACAAGATTCCTTCATCCCAATACACAGTATGGGGACCACTAGCTTTCCCAGCAGCCTCAGCAGCAGCTTGCTGTCTGAGGGGTTCAAGAGAGGGCAGCTCTGCTGCTCCTGGCTCAGATCTGCCCTGGAGGGGCCACCTGTCCCCAAGAACTCAACCTGGTCAGGTTCAAGCTCCTCTGGGACAGTTCCTTCCTCAGGACTGAGATCATCCCCCTCAAGGGACTAATCCTCCTTCTGAGCCAAGGGGAAGGCACTGCCTTTACCCTACTACTCCTCTTCTTGGAGGGCACTTGGTCCATTATTCCAGAATCCAAGGCCTGTTCAGTGCTAGACATTTTGGCTTGTGACCTGGTCACAGCAAACACATCTGCAGGGATGCCCAGCATTTCTGCATGGGTCCTGAGCTCCACTTCTGCCCAAGCTGAAGTTTCTAAGTCATTGCCAAGCAAGCATTCAACGGGTAGGTCTGCACTTACCACAACCTTCTTAAGGCCAGTTACCCCTCCCCAGGAGAAGTTAACAACTGCCAGAGTATGGTCTGTTCTGACGTTGCTAGCATTGGTCACTTGGTACATTTCACCAAGTATAATCTGCCCAGGATTCACAAGGTCTTGTGTCACCATCGTGACACTTGCCCCTGTGTCCCTAAATGCCAAAGCCTCTTTTCCATTGATTAAGGGCTGTTGCCTGTACTTGCCCAGATTACTGGGACTCACAGAGGAGGTCACATCCATGCCTCCATCACAGACTAGGACAGCCTGAGTGAGTTCTCTGACTAGGTCAGAGCTCATCTCCTTACCCAGGGTCAACCCTACTAAACCCTTGGCTTGTGTAGTCCCACCACCAACTGTAACTGCACTAGGGGGAGCAGGTGCCTTAGGGGCATTGGTGGGGGCTGGAGTAGAGTCTTTGGACTTGGTGCAATCACTGGTCCAGTGGGTCTTTTGCTTACAGACCTTGCACCATGGTTTCCTTTGGCCTTTCCCTTTGGTAGACTGTGAATCCCCACCTGAAGAAGATTTTTGGGGGCCTTGTGAAGACTTTTGATCTTTACCCTTCTCCCCACCCTTATCAGAGGTTTTCGAATCTTGCTTCTTAGGGTCACCACCTTGGTTCTGTACCTTCTGCCTCACCCTGGTTCTGACCCATTTGTCTGCCTTCTTTCCCAATTCTTGGGGAGAGGTCAGATCAGAGTCCACCAGGTGCTGATGCAACAGCTGATTTTGACAGTTATTAAGAATCTGCTCCCTCATGATCAGATTGTACAATCCTGTGAAGTCACATACCTTACTGCCCAATAACCAACCTTCCAGAGCCTTGGCAGAACAATCAACAAAGTCCACCCAGTCTTGAGTCTGTGCTTTTGGGTATCCCTGAACTTTAACCTGTATTGTTCAGTGGTTAGGCCAAACCCATCAATTAGAGCACTCTTCAAGACTTTGTAATTATCAGCATCCTCCTCTCTAACAGTGAGGAGCTTGTCTCTACCTTTGTCTGCAAAGGAGAGCCACAAGATTGCTGCCCACTGCTCCTGAGGGACCCTCTGTACTTTACAGGCCCTCTCTAGAGCAGTTATCCATTTGTGGATGTCATTCCCACTCTGGTAGGGAGGGACAATCTTGCTCAGGTTTCTATGGTCATAAGACCTTTCCCTATCTTTGGGGAAACTGCTGCCACCATGGGACTCTAGTCCCAACTTTTGTCTCTCTCTATAGAGATCTAGGGACTCCCTGTCTATAGCCAATTGCTGTTTTCTGAGTTCAAGCTGAGTTTGCTCATACTGAATCAGTCTCTTTCTCCTCTCATGAGAGGATTCCCTCCTATGAGAGGAGACAGAGGTCCCTATTGAGGTGTCAGAGTGGTTAGACTCCTGAGAAGGAGACCTAGATCTTCTGGGCACACTCAGAACTCTTCCTGGGGGGACAAAGGGGAGGTCAGTCTGATCCTCCTCCTCCTCCTCCACAGGAGGAATTGGGTTTTCCAGGACAAGGTCATTTTCACCTTCCTGGCCAGTTTCAGAGGAGGGGGGTGTGAGAAGTTGGCCTGGCATATGCTGTCCACTAATAATAGTGGGCACCTTGCACCAGTCCAAACAACCCCTTATTGGAGATAGGTTAAAGACAACCTTTATTGAAAGCTATCCTAGTGGTAGCTATGGAGAGCAGCCTTCAGGCTAAGTCTTGAAGGAATGTAAAGCAGCTTGTTTTACCAGTCTATAATCTCTTGAGTGACCAAATGAAAGAGGACCACACCAGGTATATATTCAAAATATATGTATTTATTACTAAACACACCCCTCTAGTCTCTTTATGAGGCGAGAGTTCGAAGTACATAAATTATAAGTTAGTTATCTACAGTAATAGCACAAATACACGTTTGAGCCCCAGGGGCGTACCAAACCATATACCAATAAAGTGGTATAAGAACCACGACTGAGCTAGACACAAGGCCTAGAGCCTGTAGAAGTGCTTGGACCACAAGGAACCACCCAAGGTAGTGACACAGGGGACCCACGGGGGACGCGTGCAGTGTATGAACACAGCCGCGAATCACCGTTAACTTCTATGGGGAAAGTCGCGATTTGAATTTAAAAGAAAAGGGACACTTAGAGGAGGACTTGGAGCAAACCCTTTGAGAACTAGGCTGTTCTAGTGTCAATACCCACGGGAGCACCAGAGTACTCGAGTTACCTCACCCAGGGGAGCCGGGTGCATAGGTGTCTTTCGGGGTCGGGTTTCAGTGCGTCGCTTTCTATGGCGATCTGCTGCAAAGTGCTGCTGGCGACCAAGTCGAAAGTGTTTGGGTGGATCCAAAGGTGGATCGAAGATCTGAAGAACCTGAAAGCAGAGGGGACAGAGTCTGGGTCACTAGCCAGTGACCAGGAAGGCGATGAGCGGATGCCCACCGATGTTGGGTGCTTCAGGTAGGTTGACGGTCGTCTTGACTCTTCAGCCACGAGGTCCAGGAGGTGTCGACGACAACCAGGAGCTGGATTCGAGCTGTCCCACAACGTCTGTTGATTGCAGGGGTGTCGGCGACCGGATTGGACCCAACAAGCCTTGGCAACGGCAAGTCTCGTGGAAATGGAAGAAGGACGATGTTGCAGCCCAGCAAGGTCTGTGGGACTCACCCAGTGAAGGTAAGTCAGGGCACGCCTGGAGCAACCAGGGAGCCCAAGCAGGAAAAGATTGGCATTAGGGAGGGCCTACTAGCCAACGGACTAGCAACCGCGAAGGAGCCTCGAGTCGACGCACGTGGAGCTGGCTCACAGGACACTCGTGGAGTGGAGGCCAGTGATCTTCGGGGCAGTTGGTGCTGGAGGCTGCGGCTACTCGGAGCCCAAAGCACGACTTCGTGGGAGACCCAGAAGAGGATGCACTTGCAAATGCATTTGGTGTCCAGGGGTCACGGTTCCACGTTACCCACGACAGCTACGGGCCTCAGCTTTGCTGGGGACTCAGGGCAGCCTCGGGGAAGTCTGGAAATCCACCTCTGGTGATGCAAAGACTTCGGCGTCCGACGGGAGCTTCAGCGATGCAGACCGGACACTTGCTTCTTTGGTGCCTGCCAAGCAGGGGAGTCACTCCTTGACCCCAAGGGAGATTCTTCAGTCCTCTAATCTTAAAGTAGAGCGTCGAAGGTCCAGGATTCTGTGTCAGAGTTTCGTCCAGGTAAATCTAAAGTCCTAAGGACTGGGGTCCCCTACTTATACTAAGGTAGGGGGTTGGACATACTCTGTGGCCCCACCTATGGGAGGGTCAGGGCAGAGGGGTGGCTACACCCCTTTCCCTTTTTCCAGTTTCGCGCCAGAGCAGGGGCTGGAAGCCCCTGAGCCGGTTTGAACTGGGGTATGCACAGGGACAGCAAATGTGCCCCCAGTGCAGGACTTCAAAGCACCAGAGAGTGCTCCCGCCCAGCCCCAATACACACTATCCTGTCTGGGGAGGTGGTTACACCTACCTGGGACAGGAAACCTGTTGTCCAGGCCTCCCCTGCCGGAGTTTCGGTCAGCAGCAGGAGGCCAGACTCGTGTCTGTGGCAGCGGCATCCATTTTGTGATGCCAGGGCTCTGGAAAGTCAGTACAGGGTATACCGGTGTGTACATGTCTCTCCCTCTAGAAGGGTGGAATGCTACCCCCGCCGCCAGAACTGGCGGGGGGTAGTATTCCAAGATGTTTGACACCAAGCACGACATGTTTCCGTGCAGCCATCCCAAAGTTAGCATTTAACGCGAGGTTATAATGCGCTTAAGAGTATATGGTCGGGCTGCACTACAAACAGCATCAGAGAAGGGTCTCCGAAAGCTGCAGAGGGGCCCAGCTCATGCAGGGGCACCCTCTCACATAGGAACCACGCACTCTGCCTTCAGGATTGATAAGGCCTGCCATAGGAGTGACTTATAGGTTTATATGTGTGTATGTATGTAGTGATATAGGTAGCCTATATCACAGTAAGGGGTGCATGCACCACCTTACCCAGGCTGCAGTAGCAGACCTGTGGTGTCCTTTTGGCTGGCCTTCCAGGGGTGGCACAATACATGTTGCAGCCCCTGGTAGGCCTCTGAGGTACCTATGCCCTGGGTACATAGTATACCATATACTAGGGACTTATAAGGGCACTCCAGATTCCAATCAGAGATGTGCCTAAGGCACATGGAAACCATTTTATAGAGGAAGCAGATAGACTGGGGCCCTGAATAGCAGGATCCCAGTTCAACTAAGTCATAAACCAGCAAAACACCAGGAAAAAAGTGGGGGCAACCATATAGTCAGATTCCACCTTCCTACAGGGGGCCTGGGTTTCTTCACCCCTGGCCCCTTCCTCATCTTCTGCCCCACCCTCTTTGCCTACCCCTTCAGACCCTAGGGGCCTGCTGAGATCATCAGCTAGTAACACCTCTCTGAGGTGTTAGGTGCTGGCACTTTTGCCTGCCTTCAACTTCCTAGTATTGCATAATGCTCTCAATTCCAAGAATGGGAGTTTATCATACTTTGAGGGAAGAAGCCCACTGGCTTCTGGTGAGGACTCACTGGGTCCTGGCTTTGAAGACATTACTAGTGAGGTGTGGTGTATGCACTACCTACTCTAGTGTGGCCTACTAAACTCTCTTGAGTTGTAGAAAGGGTGTGCTATCCCTTAACACACAACTCTAAGTTCAGTAGAACTTACTGTATTACTAAGCTTGATTTATATGTACGTTAGGTACCCTTAGTGGTTTTCAGTTGATCAATTCAATTGAGATTATCTGGTAAAACAATAGCAAGCTGGAATCCCACACGCTGCACACCAATGTGAGAAGTTGGCCTGGCATATGCTGTCCACTAATTATAGTGGGCACCTTGCACCAGTCCAAACAACCCCTTATTGGAGATAGGTTAAAGACAACCTTTATTGAAAGCTATCCTAGTGGTAGCTATGGAGAGCAGCCTTCAGGCTAAGTCTTGAAGGAATGTAAAGCAGCTTGTTTTACCAGTCTATAATCTCTTGAGTGACCAAATGAAAGAGGACCACACCAGGTATATATTCAAAATATATGTATTTATTGCTAAACACACCCCGCTAGTTTCTTTATGAGGCTAGAGTTCGAAGTACATAAATTATAAGTTAGTTATCTACAGTAATAGCACAAATACACGTTTGAGCCCTAGGGGCGTACCAAACCATATACCAATAAAGTGGTATAAGAACCACGACTGAGCTAGACACAGGGCCTAGAGCCTGTAGAAGTGCTTGGACCACAAGGAACCACCCAAGGTAGTGACACAGGGGACCCACGGGGGACGCGTGCAGTGTATGAACACAGCCACGAATCGCCGTTAACTTCTATGGGGAAAGTCGCGATTAGAATTTAAAAGAAAAGGGACACTTAGAGGAGGACTTGGAGCAACCCTTTGAGAACTAGGCTGTTCTAGTGTCAATACCCATGGGAGCACCGGAGTACTCGAGTTACCTCAACCAGGGGAGCCGGGTGCATAGGTGTCTTTCGGGGTCGGGTTTCGTCGTCGCTTTCAATGGCGATCTGCTGCAAAGTGCTGCTGGCGGCCAAGTCGAAAGTGTTCGGGTGGATCCAAAGGTGGATCGAAGATCTGAAGAACCTGAAAGCAGAAGGGACAGAGTCTGGGTCACTAGCCAGTGACCAGGAAGGCGATGAGCAGATGCCCACCGATGTCGAGTGCTTCAGGTAGGTTAACAGTTGTCTTGACTCTTCAGCCATGAGGTCCAGGAGGCGTCGACGACGACCAAGTGCTGGATTCGAGCTGTCCCACGACGTCTGTCGATTGCAGGCATGTCGGCGACCGGATTGGACCCAACAAGCCTTGGCAACGGCAAGTCTCGTGGAAATGGAAGAAGGACGATGTTGCAAACCAGCAAGGTCTGTGGGACTCACCCAGCAAGGGTAAGTCAGGGCACGCCTGGAGCAACAAGGGAGCCAAAGCAGGAAAAGATTGGCCTTCGGGAGGGCCTACTAGCCAACGGACTAGCGACCGCGAAGGAGCCTCGAGTCGACGCATGTGGAGCTGGCTCACAGGACACTCGTGGAGTGGAGGCCAGTGATCTTCGGTGCAGTTGGTGCTGGAGGCTGGGGCTACTCGGAGCCCAAAGCACGACTTCGTGGGAGACCCAGAAGAGGATGCACTTGCAAATGCATTCGGTGTCCAGGGGTCACGGTTCCACGTTACCCACGACAGCTAACGGCCTCAGCTTTGCTGGGGACTCAGGCCAGCCTCGGGGAAGTCTGGAAATCCACCTCTGGTGATGCAAAGACTTCGGCGTCCGACGGGAGCTTCAGGGATGCAGACCGGACACTTGCTTCTTTGGTGCCTGCCAAGCAGGGGAGTCACTCCTTGACCCCAAGGGAGATTCTTCAGTCCTCTAATCTTAAAGTAGAGCGTCGAAGGTCCAGGATTCTGTGTCAGAGTTTCGTCCAGGTAAATCTAAAGTCCTAAGGACTGGGGTCCCCTACTTATACTAAGGTAGGGGGTTGGACATACTCTGTGGCCACACCTATGGGAGGGTCAGGGCAGAGGGGTGGCTACACCCCTTTCCCTTTTCCAGTTTCGCGCCAGAGCAGGGGCTGGAAGCCCCTGAGCCGGTTTGAACTGGGGTATGCACAGGGACACCAAATGTGCCCCCAGTGCAGGACTTCAAAGCACCAGAGAGTGCTCCCGCCCAGCCTCAATACACACTATCCTGTCTGGGGAGGTGGTTACACCTCCCTGGGACAGAAACCTATTGTCCAGGCCTCCCCTGCCGGAGTTTCGGTCAGCAGCAGGAGGCCAGACTCGTGTCTGTGGCAGCGGCATCCATT
Organism: Calotriton arnoldi; assembly: GCA_963921515.1. Classification (NCBI taxonomy): domain Eukaryota; kingdom Metazoa; phylum Chordata; class Amphibia; order Caudata; family Salamandridae; genus Calotriton; species Calotriton arnoldi. Next base: position 815,137 of record CAWUFW010001788.1, read on the forward strand.
TTGTGATGCCAGGGCTCTGGAAAGTCAGTACAGGGTATACCGGTGTGTACATGTCTCTCCCTCTAGAAGGGTGGAATGCTACCCCCGCCGCCAGAACTGGCGGGGGGTAGTATTCCAAGATGTTTGACACCAAACACGACATGTTTCCATGCAGCCATCCCAAAGTTAGCATTTAACGCGAGGTTATAATGCGCTTAAGAGTATATGGTCGGGCTGCACTACAAACAGCATCAGAGAAGGGTCTCCGAACGCTGCAGAGGGGCCCAGCTCATGCAGGGGCACCCTCTCACATAGGATCCACGCACTCTGCCTTCAGGATTGATAAGGCCTGCCATAGGAGTGACTTATAAGTTTATATGTGTGTATGAATGTAGTGATATAGGTAACCTATATCACAATAAGGGGTGCATGCACCACCTTACCAAGGCTGCAGTAGCAGACCTGTGGTGTCATTTTGGATGGCCTTCCAGGGGTGGCACAATACATGCTGCAGCCCCTGGTAGGCCTCTGAGGTACCTATGCCCTGGGTACATAGTATACCATATACTAGGGACTTATAAGGGCACTCCAGATTCCAATTAGAGATGTGCCTAAGGCACATGGAAACCATTTTAAAGAGGAAGCAGCTAGGTTGAGGTTCTGATTAGCAGGGCCCCAGCCAGACTAAGGTCGAAAAACAGTGAAGCATCAGCAAAAAGTGGGGGTACCCATGTGAAGCAGATCCTACTCTCCTACAGCCAGTGACTAGGAAGGCGATGAGCAGATGCCCACCGATGGTCGTCTTGACTCTTCAGCCACGAGGTCCAGGAGGAATCGACGACAACCAGGAGCTGGATTCGAGCTGTCCTACGACGTCTGTCGATTGCAGGGATGTCGGCGACCGGATTGGACCCAACAAGCCTTGGCAACGGCAAGTCACGTGGAAATAGAAGAAGGACGGTGGTACAGACCAGCAAGGTCTGAGGGACTCACCCAGCAAGGGTAAGTCAGGGCACCTCTGCAGCAACCAGGAAAGCCCAAGCAGAAGAAGAGTTGCTTCGGGAGGGCCCACTAGCAAACAGACTAGCGGCCGCGAAGGAGCCTCGAGTGGACGCACTTGGAGCTGGCTTACAGGACACTCGTGGAGTGGAGGCCAGTGATCTTCAGTGCAGTTGGTGCTGGAGGCGGGGGCTACTCGGAGCCAAAGCACAACTTCGTGGGAGACCAGGAAGAGGATGCACTTGCAAATGTGCTTGGTGTCCAGGGGTCACGGTTCCACGTTACCCACGATAGCTACGGGCCTCAGCTTTTCTGGGGACTCAGGGCAGCCGCGGGGAAGTCTGGAAATCTACCTCTGTTGATGCAAAGACTTCGGCGTCCGGCGGGAGCTTCAGCGATGCAGACCGGACAATTGCTTCTTAGGTGCCTGCCAAGCAGGGGAGTCACTACTTGACCCCAAGGGAGATTCTTCAGTCCTCTAATCTTCAGGTAGAGCGTCGAAGGTCCAGGATTCAGTGTCAGAGTTTCGTCTAGGGTAATCTAAAGTCCTAAGAACTGGGGTCTCATACTTATACAAAGTTAGGGGGTTGGACATACTCTGGGGACCCACCTATGGGAGGGTCAGGGAAGAGGGATGGTTACACCCCTTCCCTTTGTCCAGTTTCGCGCCAGAGCAGGGGCAGGTAGCCCCTGCAACCGGTTTGAACTGGCATATGCACAGGGACACCAAATGTGCCCCCAGTGCAGGACTTCTAATCACCAGAGGGTGCTCCCACCCAGCCCCAATACACATTATCCTGTCTGGGGAGGTGGTTACACCTCCTTGGGACAGGAAACCTATTGTCCAGGCCTCCCCTGCCAGAGTTTCAGTCAGCAGCAGGAGGCCAGACCCGTGTCTGTGGCAGCGGCATCCATTTTGTGATGCCAGGGCTCTGGAAAGAAGTTACCGGGTAGCCCTGTGTGTACATGTCTCTCCCTCTAGAAGGGTGGAATGCTACCCCCACCACCAGAATTGGCGGGGGGTAGTATTCCAAGATGTTTGACACCAAACACGACATGTTTCTGTGCAGCCATCCCAAAGTTAGCATTTACCGCGAGGATATAATGTACTTAAGAGTATATGGTCAGGCTGCACCACAACCAGCATCAGAGGATTGACTCCGAACGCTGCAGAGGAGCCCTGCTCGTGCAGGGGCACCCTCTCACATAAAAACCAAGCACTCTGCCTTCAGGATTGTTAAGGCCTGCCATAGGAGTGACTTATAGGTTTATATGTGGGTGCAATTGTAGTGATTTATGTAGCCTATATCACAGTAAGGGGTGCATGCACCACCTTACCCAGGCTGCAGTAGCAGACCTGTGGTGTCATTTTGGATGGCCTTCCAGGGGTGGCATAATACATGCTGCAGCCCCTGGTAGGCCTCTGAGGTACCTATGCCCTGGGTACATAGTATACCATATACTTGGGACTTATAAGGGCACTCCAGATTCCAATCAGAGATGTGCCTAAGGCACATGGAAACCATTTTAGAGAGGAAGCAGCTAGGCTGGGGTTCTGATTAGCAGGGCCCCCGCCAGACTAAAGTCAAAAAACAGTGAAGCATCAGCAAAAAGTGGGGGTACCCACGTGAAGCAGATCCTACTCTCCTACACAACCCCATCCCCCAAATGTAGGGACATTAAACTAACCTTGACTAGTTGAGTCTTCATGTTCTAAGTGGAAATACCTAGAGAGTCCATCTGCATTGGCATGGTTACTCCCAGGTCTATGTTCCACTGTAAAGTCCATCCCCTGTAGGGAAATGGACCACCTAAGCAGTTTGGGGTTTTCACCCTTCATTTGTTTTAGCCATAGGAGGGGCTTATGGTCTGTTTGAACAAGGAAGTGAGTACCAAACAAGTATGGCCTCAACTTCTTCAGAGCCCAGACCACAGCAAAGGCCTCCCTCTCAATGGCTGACCAACGTTTCTCTCTAGGGGTCAGCCTTCTGCTAATAAAAGCTACTGGCTGATCCTGACCTTCATCATTCAATTGTGACAGTACAGCCCCTACCCCCAATTCAGATGCATCTGTTTGGACAATGAACTTCTTGGAGTAATCAGGACTCTGTAGAATGGGAGCAGTGCACATGACCTGCTTCAGGTCATCAAATGCCTTTTGACAGCTAGCTGTCCACTGAACATTTTTGGGCATTTTCTTGGAAGTTAAGTCATTCAGGGGTGTCACTATTGATCCATACCCCTTGACAAATCTCCTATAGTACCCAGTCAGGCCTAAGAAGGCTCTCACCTGAGTCTGGGTAGTTGGAGCAGTCCAGTCCTTGATAGTCTGGATCTTGCTCTGCAAAGGTTGAACCTGGCCTCCAGCAACAAGGTGGCCCAGGTACACAACCTGACTGCCCTATCTGGCACTTTGTGGCCTTGATAGTCAGGCCTGCTTTCTGCAGGGCCTGCAAAACATTTCTGAGGTGGACCAGGTGATCCTCCCAGGTGGAGCTAAAGACAGCAATATCATCTAGATATGCTGCACTATAGGCTTCCAGACCTATAAGGACTGTATTCACCAACCTCTGAAAAGTGGCAGGTGCATTCTTCAGACCAAAGGGCATCACCACAAATTGATAATGCCCACTAGGGGTTGAGAATGCTGTCTTTGGCTTTGCATCATCAGCTAGTCTCATCTGCCAGTAGCCAGCTGTCAGGTCAAATGTGCTTAGATACTTGGCTGAGGCCAAAGTGTCTATTAGCTCATCTGCCCTTGGTATTGGATGGGCATCAGTCCTAGTGACTGCATTGAGACCCCTGTAGTCCACACAAAACCTCATCTCTCTTTTCCCACCATTGGTGTGAGGTTTTGGCACAAGGACCACTGGACTAGCCCAAGGGCTATCTGAGGGTTCAATAACTCCCAAATCCAACATCTTCTGGACTTCTGTCCTGATACAGTCCCTGACATGGTCAGGTTGCCTATAAATCTTATTTTTAATAGGCAGACTGTCCCCAATGTCCACTTCATGAGTGCACCAGGTAGTCTGACTGGGTGGTAGTGAGAATATGTGTCTGAACTGATTGAGCACCTGTCTGCAATCAGTCTGCTGCTGGGTAGTGAGGCTGCCTGCCAAGGCTACACCATCCACTGACCCATCACCAGGGTTCTGTGAGAGCAGGTCAGGGAGTGGGTCACTCTCTTCCTCCTGTCCCTCATCAGTAGCCATGAGCAAGCCCATGTCTGCCCTGTCCACATATGGTTTTAACCTGTTGACATGGAGAACCCTGTGGGGACTCCTGGGTGTTCCTAGGTCCACCAAATAGGTAACCTCACCCTTCTGTTCAACAATGGTATGGGGTCCACTCCATTTGTCTTGGAGAGCTGCTGGGGCCACTGGCTCCAACACCCACACCTTCTGTCCTGGCTGGTAAACAGTCAGTACAGCCTTTTGGTCATGCCAGGCTTTTTGAAGTTCCTGGCTAGCCTCAAGGTTTTTAGTTGCCTTTTTCATATACTCAGCCATCCGGGAGCGGAGACCAAGTACATAGTCCACTATGTCTTGCTTTGGGGGCTTGAGAGGTAACTCCCATCCCTCCTTCACCAAGCACAATGGACCCCTGACAGGGTGACCAAACAAAAGTTCAAAAGGGCTGTAGCCAACCCCTTTTGAGGCACCTCCCTGTACGCAAATAAAAGGCAGGGCAAGAGTATGTCCCATCTTCGCCTAAGCTTTTCTGGGAGCCCTTTAATCATGCCCTTCAAGGTTTTGTTGAATCTCTCAACTAAACCATTGCATTGTGGGTGATAGGGTGTGGTGAACTTGTAAGTCACTCCACACTCCTTCCACATTGCTTTTAAGTATCCAGACATAAAGTTTGCACTCCTATCTGATACAACCTCCTTCGGGAAGCCCACTCTTGAGAAAATTCCCAGGAGGGCCCTTGCCACCACAGGTGCTGTAGTGGTCCTAAGGGGAATAGCCTCTGGGTACCTGGTGGCATGATCCACTACCACCAGGATAAACCTGTGCCCAGATGCTGTTTGGGGATCCATGGGACCAACAATGTCAATCCCCACCCTTTCAAAGGGAACCCCCACCACAGGTAGTGGTATCAGGGGGGGCCTTTGTAGTGCCACCTGCCTTGCCACTGGCCTGGCAGGTTACACAGGAGCGACAAAACTCCTTGGTGTCTTCAGACATGTGGGGCCAGTGAAAGTGAGGGACAATTCTGTCCCAAGTCTTGTTCTGGCCCAGGTGACCTGCTAAGGGAATGTCATGGGCTAGGGTCAATAGGAAGCCCCTGAACTTCAAAGGTATAACCAACCTCCTGGTAGCACGAGGCTAGGGGTCTCTACACTCTGAGTACAAGAGTCCATCATCCCAATACACAGTATGGGGACCACTAGCTTTCCCAGCAGCCTCAGCAGCAGCTTGCTGTCTGAGGGGTTCAAGAGAGGGGCAGCTCTGCTGCTCCTGGCTCAGATCTGCCCTGGAAGGGCCCCTGTCCCCAAGAACTCAACCTGGTCAGGTTCAAGCTCCTCTGGGACAGTTCCTTCCTCAGGACTGAGATCATCCCCCTCAAGGGACTGATCTTCCTTCTGAGCCAAGGGGAAGGCACTGCCTTTACCCTACTACTCCTCTTCTTGGAGGGCACTTGGTCCATTATTCCAGAATCCAAGGCCTGTTCAGTGCTAGACATTTTGGCTTGTGACCTGGTCACAGCAAACACATCTGCAGGGATGCCCAGCATTTCTGCATGGGTCCAGAGCTCCACTTCTGCCCAAGCTGAAGTTTCTAAGTCATTGCCAAGCAAGCATTCAACGGGTAGGTCTGCACTTACCACAACCTTCTTAAGGCCAGATACCCCTCCCCAGGAGAAGTTAACAACTGCCAGAGTATGGTCTGTTCTGACGTTGCTACCATTGGTCACTTGGTACATTTCACGAAGTATAATCTGCCCAGGATTCACAAGGTCTTGTGTCACCATGGTGACACTTGCCCCTGTGTCCCTAAATGCCAAAGCCTCTCTTCCATTGATTAAGGGCTGTTGTCTGTACTTGCCCAGATTACTGGGGCTCACAGAGGAGGTCATATCCATGCCTCCATCACAGACTAGGACAGCCTGAGTGAGTTCTCTGACTAGGTCAGAGCTCATCTCCTTACCCAGGGTCAACCCTACTAAACCCTTGGCTTGTGTAGTCCCACCACCAACTGTAACTGCACTAGGGGGAGCAGGTGCCTTAGGGGCATTGGTGGGGGCTGGAGTAGAGTCTTTGGACTTGGTGCAATCACTGGTCCAGTGGGTCTTTTGCTTACAGACCTTGCACCATGGTTTCCTTTGGCCTTTCCCTTTGGTAGACTGTGAATCCCCACCTGAAGAAGATTTTTGGGGGCCTTGTGAAGACTTTTGATCTTTACCCTTCTCCCCACTCTTATCAGAGGTTTTCGAATCTTGCTTCTTAGGGTCACCACCTTGGTTCTGTACCTTCTGCTTCACCCTGGTTCTGACCCATTTGTCTGCCTTCTTTCCCAATTCTTGAGGAGAGGTCAGATCAGAGTCTACCAGGTGCTGATGCAACAGCTGATTTTGACAGTTATTAAGAATCTGCTCCCTCATGATCAGATTGTACAATCCTGTGAAGTCACATACCTTACTGCCCAATAACCAACCTTCCAGAGCCTTGCCAGAACAATCAACAAAGTCCACCCAGTCTTGAGTCTGTGCTTTTTGGGTATCCCTGAACTTTAACCTGTATTGTTCAGTGGTTAGGCCAAACCCATCAATTAGAGCACTCTTCAAGACTTTGTAATTATCAGCATCCTCCTCTCTAACAGTGAGGAGCTTGTCTCTACCTTTGTCTGCAAAGGAGAGCCACAAGATTGCTGCCCACTGCTCCTGAGGGACCCTCTGTACTTTACAGGCCCTCTCTAGAGCAGTTATCCATTTGTGGATGTCATCCCCACTCTGGTAGGGAGGGACAATCTTGCTCAGGTTTCTATGGTCATAAGACCTTTCCCTATCTTTGGGGAAACTGCTGCCACCATGGGACTCTAGTCCCAACTTTTGTCTCTCTCTATAGAGATCTAGGGACTCCCTGTCTATAGCCAATTACTGTTTTCTGAGTTCAAGCTGAGTTTGCTCATACTGAATCAGTCTCTTTCTCCTCTCATGAGAGGATTCCCTCCTATGAGAGGAGACAGAGGTCCCTATTGAGGTGTCAGAGTGGTTAGACTCCTGAGAAGAAGACCTAGACCTTCTGGGCACACTCAGAACTCTTCCTGGGGGACAAAGGGGAGGTCAGTCTGATCCTCCCCTCCTCCTCCTCCACAGGAGGAATTGGGTTTTCCAGGACAAGGTCATTTTCACCTTCCTGGCCAGTTTCAGAGGGGGGCCTGGGTTTCTTCACCCCTGACCCCTTCCTCATCTTCTGCCCCACCCTCTTTGCCTACCCCTTCAGACCCTAGGGGCCTGCTGAGATCATCAGCTAGTAACACCTCCCTGAGGTGTTGGGTGCTGGCACTTTTGCCTGACTTCAACTTCCTAGTATTGCATAATGCTCTCAATTCCAAGAATGGGAGTTTATCATACTTGGAGGGAAGAAGCCCACTGGCTTCTGGCAACGACTCACTGGGTCCTGGCTTTGAAGACATTACTAGTGAGGTGTGGTGTATGCACTACCTACTCTAGTGTGGCCTACTAACCTCTCTTGAGTTGTAGAAAGGGTGTGCTATCCCTTAACACACAACTCTAAGTTCAGTAGAACTTACTGTATTACTAAGCTTGATTTATATGTACCTTAGGTACCCTTAGTGGTTTTCAGTTGATCAATTCAATTGAGATTATCTGGTAAAACAATAGCAAGCTGGAATCCCACACGCTGCACACCAATGTGAGAAGTTGGCCTGGCATATGCTGTCCACTAATTATAGTGGGCACCTTGCACCAGTCCAAACAACCCCTTATTGGAGATAGGTTAAAGACAACCTTTATTGAAAGCTATCCTAGTGGTAGCTATGGAGAGCAGCCTTCAGGCTAAGTCTTGAAGGAATGTAAAGCAGCTTGTTTTACCAGTCTATAATCTCTTGAGTGACCAAATGAAAGAGGACCACACCAGGTATATATTCAAAATATATGTATTTATTACTAAACACACCCCTCTAGTCTCTTTATGAGGCTAGAGTTCGAAGTACATAAATTATAAGTTAGTTATCTACAGTAATAGCACAAATACACGTTTGAGCCCCAGGGGCGTACCAAACCATATACCAATAAAGTGGTATAAGAACCACGACTGAGCTAGACACAAGGCATAGAGCCTGTAGAAGTGCTTGGACCACAAGGAACCACCCAAGGTAGTGACACAGGGGACCCACGGCGGACGCGTGCAGTGTATGAACACAGCCGCGAACCGCCGTTAACTTCTATGGGGAAAGTCGCGATTAGAATTTAAAAGAAAAGGGAAACTTAGAGGAGGACTTGGAGCAAACCCTTTGAGAACTAGGCTGTTCTAGTGTCAATACCCACGGGAGCACCGGAGTACTCGAGTTACCTCACCCTGGGGAGCCGGGTGCATAGGTGTCTTTCGGGGTCGGGTTTCGTCGTCGCTTTTAATGGCGATCTGCTGCAAAGTGCTGCTGGCGGCCAAGTCGAAAGTGTTCGGGTGGATCCAAAGATGGATCGAAGATCTGAAGAACCTGAAAGCAGAGGGGACAGAGTCTGGGTCACTAGCCAGTGACCAGGAAGGCTATGAGCAGATGCCCACCGATGTCGAGTGCTTCAGGTAAGTTGACGGTCGTCTTGACTCTTCAGCCACGAGGTCCAGGAGGCGTCGACAATGACCAGGAGCTGGATTCGAGCTATCCCACGACGTTTGTCGATTGCAGGGGTGTCGGCGACCGGATTGGACCCAACAAGCCTTGGCAACGGCAAGTCTCGTGGAAATGGAAGAAGGACGATGTTGCAGACCAGCAAGGTCTGGGAGACTCACCCAGCGAAGGTAAGTCAGGGCGCATCTGGAGCAACCAGGGAGCCCAAGCAGAAAAAGATTGGCCTTCGGGAGGGCCTACTAGCCAACGGACTAGCGACCGCAAAGGAGCCTCGAGTAGATGCACATGGAGCTGGCTCACAGGACACTCGTGGAGTGGAGGCCAGTGATCTTCGGTGCAGTTGGTGCTGGAGGCTGGGGCTAATCGGAGCTTAAAGCACGACTTCGTGGGAGACCCAGAAGAGGATGCACTTGCAAATACGTTTGGTGTCCCGGGGTCACGGTTCCACGTTACCCACGGCAGCTACGGGCCTCAGCTTTGCTGGGGCTTCAGTGCAGCCTCGGCAAAGTCTGGAAATCCACCTCTGGTGATGCAAAGACTTCGGCGTCCGACGGGAGCTTCAGCGATGCAGACCGGACAATTGCTTCTTTGGTGCCTGCCAAGCAGGGGAGTCACTCCTTGACCCCAAGGGAGATTCTTCAGTCCTCTAATCTTGAAGTAGTGCGTCGAAGGTCCAGGATTCTGTGTCAGAGTTTCGTCCAGGTTAATCTAAAGTCCTAAGGACTGGGGTCCCCTACTTATACTAAGGTAGGGGGTTGGACATACTCTGTGGCCCCACCTATGGGAGGGTCAGGGCAGAGGGGTGGTTACACCCCTTTCCCTTTGTCCAGTTTCGCGCCAGAGCAGGGGCTGGAAGCCCCTGAGCCGGTTTGAACTGGGGTATGCACAGGGACACCAAATGTGCCCCCAGTGCAGGACTTCAAAGCACCAGAGAGTGCTCCCGCCCAGCCCCAATACACACTATCCTGTCTGGGGAGGTGGTTACACCTCCCTGGGACAGGAAACCTATGTCCAGGCCTCCCCTGCCGGAGTTTCGGTCAGCAGCAGGAGGCCAGACTCGTGTCTGTGGCAGCGGCATCCATTTTGTGATGCCAGGGCTCTGGAAAGTCAGTACCGGGTATACCGGTGTGTACATGTCTTTCCCTCTAGAAGGGTGGAATGCTACCCCCGCCGCCAGAACTGGCGGGGGGTAGTATTCCAAGATGTTTGACACCAAACACAACATGTTTCCGTGCAGCCATCCCAAAGTTAGCATTTAACGCGAGGTTATAATGCGCTTAAGAGTATATGGTCAGGCTGCACTACAAACAGCATCAGAGAAGGGTCTCCGAACGCTGCAGAGGGGCCCTGCTCATGCAGGGGCACCCTCTCACATAGGAACCACGCACTCTGCCTTCAGGATTGATAAGGCCTGCCATAGGAGTGACTTATAGGTTTATATGTGTGTATGTATGTAGTGATATAGGTAGCCTATTTCACAGTAAGGGGTGCATGCACCACCTTACCCAGGCTGCAGTAGCAGACCTGTGGTGTCAGTTTGGATGGCCTTCCAGGGGTGGCACAATACATGCTGCAGCCCCTGGTAGGCCTCTGAGGTACCTATGCCCTGGGTACATAGTATACCATATACTAGGGACTTATAAGGGCACTCCAGATTCCAATCAGAGATGTGCCTAAGGCACATGGAAACCATTTTAAAGAGGAAGCAGCTAGGCTGGGGTTCTGATTAGCAGGGCCCCAGCCAGACTAAGGTCGAAAAACAGTGAAGCATCAGCAAAAAGTGGGGGTACCCATGTGAAGCAGATCCTACTCTCCTACAACCCCCACCACAGGTAGTGGTATCAGGGGGGCCTTTGTAGTGCCACCTGCCTTGCCACAGGCCTGGCAGGTTACACAGGAGCGACAAAACTCCTTGGTGTCTTCAGACATGTGGGGCCAGTGAAAGTGAGGGACAAGTCTGTCCCAAGTCTTGTTCTGGCCCAGGTGACCTGCTAGAGGAATATCATGGGCTAGGGTCAATAGGAAGCCCCTGAACTTCAGAGGTATAATCAACCTCCTGGTGGCACCAGGCTTGGGGTCTCTACACTCTGAGTACAAGAGTCCATCATCCCAATACACTTTATGGGGACCACTAGCATTCCCAGCAGCCTCAGCAGCAGCTTGCTGTCTTGGTGGTTCAAGAGAGGGGCAGCTCTGCTGCTCCTGGCTCAGATATGCCCTGGAAGGGCCCCCTGTCCCCAAGAACTCAACCTGGTCAGGTTCAAGCTCCTCTGGGACAGTTCCTTCCTCAGTGTAGGAAGGTGGAATCTGACTATATGGTTGCCCCCACTTTTTTCCTGGTGTTTTGCTGGTTTATGACTTAGTTGGACTGGGATCCTGCTATTCAGGGCCCCAGTCTATCTGCTTCCTCTCTAAAATGGTTTCCATGTGCCTTAGGCACATCTCTGATTGGAGTCTGGAGTGCCCTTATAAGTCCCTAGTATATGGTATACTATGTACCCAGGGCATAGGTACCTCAGAGGCCTGCCAGGGGCTGAAGCATGTATTGTGCCACCCTGGAAGGCCAGCCAAAGGACACCACAGGTCTGCTACTGCAGCCTGGGTAAGGTGGTGCATGCACCCTTACTGTGATATAGGTTACCTATATCACTACATACATACACACATATAAACCTATAAGTCACTCCTATGGCAGGCCTTGTCAATCCTGAAGGCAGAGTGCTGGGTTCCTATGTGAGAGGGTGCCTCTGCATGAGCAGAGCCCCTCTGCAGCGTTCGGAGACCCTTCTCTGATGCTGTTTGTAGTGCAGCCTGACCATATACTCTTAAGCGCATTATAACCTCGCGTTAAATGCTAACTTTGGGATGGCTGCACGGAAACATGTCGTGTTTGGTGTCAAACATCTTGGAATACTACCCCCGCCAGTTCTGGTGGCGGGGTAGCATTACACCCTTCTAGAGGGAGAGACATGTACACACCGGTATACCCGGTACTGACTTTCCAGAGCCCTGGCCTCACAAAATGGATGCCGCTGCCAAAGACACGAGTCTGGCCTCCTGCTGCTGACCGAAACTCCGGCAGGGGAGGCCTGGACAATAGGTTTCCTGTCCCAGGGAGGTGTAACCACCTCCCCAGAGAGGATAGTGTGTATTGGGGCTGGGCGGGAGCACTCTCTGGTGCTTTGAAGTCCTGCACTGGGGGCACATTTGGTGTCCCTGTGCATACCCCAGTTCAAACCGGCTCAGGGGCTTCCAGCCCCTGCTCTGGCGCGAAACTGGACAAAGGGAAAGGGTGTAACCACCCCTCTGCCCTGACCCTCCCATAGGTGGGTCCACAGAGTATGTCCAACGCCCTATCTTAGTATAAGTATGGGACCCCAGTCCTTAGGACTTTAGATTTACCTGGACGAAACTCTGACACAGAATCCTGGACCTTCGACGCTCTACTTCAAGATTAGAGGACTGAATAATCTCCCTTGGGGTCAAGGAGTGACTCCCCTGCTTGGCAGGCAACAAAGAAGCAGTTGTCCGGTCTGCATCGCTGAAACTCCCGCCAGACGCCGAAGTCTTTGCATCACCAGAGGTGGATTTCCAGACTTCCGCGAGGCTGCCCTGAGTCCCCAGCAAAGCTGAGGCCCGTAGCTGTCGTGGGTAACGTGGAACCGTGACCCCTGGACACCAATCGCATTTGCAAGTGCATCCTCTTCTGGGTCTCCCACGAAGTTGTGCTTTGGGCTCCTAGTAGCCACAGCCTCCAGCACCGAATGCACCGAAGATCACATGCCTCCACTCCACGAGTGTCCTGTGAGCCAGCTCCACGTGCGTCCACTCGAGGCTCCTTCGCGGTCGCTAGTCCGTTGTCTAGTAGGCCCTCCCAAAGGCCAATCTTCTTCTGCTTGGGCTCCCTGGTTGGTCCAGGCGTGCCCTGACATACCCTTGCTGGGTAAGTCCCACAGACCTTGCTGGTCTGCACCATCGTCCTTCTTCCATTTCCACAAGACTTGCCGTTGCCAAGGCTTGTTGGGTCCAATACGGTCGCCGACACCCCTGCAATCGACAGACGTCGTGGGACAGCTCGAATCCAGCTCCTGGTCATCGTCGACACCTCCTGGACATCGTGGCTGAAGAGTCAAGACAACCGTCAACCTACCTGAAGCACTCGACATCGGTGGGCATCTGCTCATCGCCGTCCTGGTCACTGGCTAGTGACCCAGAGTCTGTCCCCTCTGCTTTCAGGTTCTTCAGATCTTCGATCCACCTTTGGATCCACCCGAACACTTTCGACTTGGCCGCCAGCAGCACTTTGCAGCAGATCGCCATTGAAAATGACGACGAAGCCCGACCCCGAAAGACACCTATGCACCCGGCTCCCCTGGGTGAGGTAACTCGAGTACTCCGGTGCTCCCATGGGTATTGACACTAGAACAGCCTAGTTCTAAAGGGTTTGCTCCAAGTCCTCCTCTAAGTGTCCCTTTTCTTTAAAATTCCAACCGCGACTTTCCCCATAGAAGTCAACGGCGATTCGCGGCTGTGTTCTCACACTGCACGCGTCCCCCGTGGGTCCCCTGTGTCACTGCCTTGGGTGGTTCCTGGTGGTCCAAGCACTTCTACAGGCTCTAGGCCTTGTGTCTAGCTCAGTCGTGGTTCTTATACCACTTTATTGGTATATGGTTTGGTACGCCCCTAGGGCTCAAACGTGTATTTTTGATATTACTGTAGATAACTAACTTATAACTTATGTACTTCGAACTCTAGCCTCATAAAGAAACTAGAGGGGTGTGTTTAGCAATAAATACATATATTTTGAATATATACCTGGTGTGGTCCTCTTTCATTTGGTCACTCAAGAGATTATAGACTGGTAAAACAAGCTGCTTTACATTCCTTCAAGACTTAGCCTGAAGGCTACTCTCCATAGCTACCACTAGGATAGCTTTCAATAAAGGTTGTCTTTGACCTATCTCCAATAAGGGGTTGTTTGGACTGGTGCAAGGTGCCCACTATAATTAGTGGACAGCATATGCCAGGCCAACTTCTCACATTGGTGTGCAGCGTGTGGGATTCCAGCTTGCTATTGTTTTACCAGATAATCACAATTGAATTGATCAACTGAAAACCACTAAGGGTACCTAAGGTACATATAAATCAAGCTTAGTATACAGTAAGTTCTACTGAACTTAGAGTTGTGTGTTAAGGGATAGCACACCCTTTCTACAACTCAAGAGAGTTTAGTAGGCCACACTAGAGTAGGTAGTGCCTACACCACACCTCACTAGTAATGTCTTCAAAGCCAGGACCCAGTGAGTCCTTGCCAGAAGCCAGGGGCTTCTTCCCTCCAAGTATGATAAACTCCCATTCTTGGAATTGAGAGCATTATGCAATACTAGGAAGCTGAAGGCAGGCAAAAGTGCCAGCACCCAACACCTCAGGGAGGTGTTACTGGCTGATGATCTCAGCAGGCCCCTAGGGTCTGAAGGGGTAGGCAGAGAGGGTGGGGCAGAAGATGAGGAAGGGGTCAGGGGTGAAGAAACCCAGCCCCCTCTGAAACTGGCCAGGAAGGTGAAAATGACCTTGACCTGGAGAACCCAATTCCTCCTGTGGAGGAGGAGGAGGATCAGAATGACCTCCCTTTGTCCCCCTAGGAAGAATTGTGAGTGTGCCCAGAAGGTCTAGATCTCCTTCTCAGGAGTCTAACCACTCTGACACCTCAATAGGGACCTCTGTCTCCTCTCATAGGAGAGAATCCTCTCATGACAGGAGAAAGAGACTGATTGAGTATGAGCAAGCCCAGCTTGAACTCAGAAAACAGCAGTTGGCTATAGACAGGGAGTCCCTAGATCTCTACAAAGAGAGAAAAGATGGGACTAGAGTCCCATGGTGGCAGCAATTTCCCCAGAGATAGGGAAAGGACTTATGACCATAGAAACCTGAGCAAGATTGTCCCTCCCTACCAGAGTTGGGATGACATCCACAAATGGATAACTGCACTGGAGAGGGCCTGTAAAGTACAGAGGGTCCCCAGGAGCAGTGGGCAGCAATCTTGTGGCTCTCCTTTGCAGACAAAGGTAGAGATAAGCTCCTCACTGTAAGAGAAGAGGATGCTGACAATTACAAAGTCTTGAAGAGTGCTCTGATAGATGGGTTTGGCCTAACCACTGAACAGTATAGGTTGAAGTTCAGAGACACCCAAAAGGCTCAGACTCAAGACTGGGTTGACTTTGTAGATTGTGCTACTAAGGCTCTGGAAGGTTGGATACATGGCAACAAGGTGCATGACTTTTTAGGATTGTACAATTTGATTATGAGGGAGCAGATCCTTAATAATTGTCAAAACCAGCTTTTACACCAGTACCTGGTGGACTCTGATCTGACCTCTCCCCAAGAATTGGGAAAGAAGGCAGACAAATGGGTCAGAACCAGAGTAAAGACTAAGGGCCATATGTATCAAAGTTTGTGTTTGCGATTCTCAAATAGCGAATTTTTGAGAATCGCTATTTGAGAATCACAAACGAGATGTATGTAGGATTCGCAAGAAAATTTGCGAATCCTACATATTCCTTAATTGCGATTCGCAAATTGCGAATCGCAGTTAAGGAAACCCTCCCCATTCATTCCTATGGGCCTAGAGGCCCATAGGAATGAATGAATGGGAGGACATTCTCAATTTGCGATTAGCAATTAGAGAATCGCAAATTGAGAATGCAATTTCAAGGCTGCAAGGGTGTCCAAAGAACACCCTGTTGCACCCCTGAAATGAGCATGGGTGCACATGTGGAAGACATACATGCCCTAAGGGCATGTATGTGCGCCACATGCCACTTTGAAAAATGCAAAAAAATGCATTTCTCAAAGAAATCGCAAGTTACCACCAACCTGTAGTTGGTGGTAATTTCGCGATTCCTTAAGCCATAATCGCACAACTTAGGTGCTTCATACATTTCATTTAAGGAATCGCAATTTGCGATTCCTTAAATACATTTACAAAATAGAGAATCGCAATTTTAGCGATTCTCTATTTTACTGAATACCCTCAGGATGATACATCCCAAAGGCTTGTTCCCGTTCATAAACGGGCCGATTCTGAGAATCGGCCAGTTTGCGAACGGGATTTGGGCTTGATACATATGGCCCTAAGAATCAGGGTGGTGACCAGAAGAAAGATTCTACCAAGTCCCAAGAGAAAGGTGGGGATAAATCTAAGGATAAATCCACTACAGGGCCCCAAAAGTCCTCTTCTGGGGGTGGGTCCCAAACTCCTTCCTCTCCTGAAAAGAAACCATATTGCCATGTCTGTAAAAAGCCTGGACACTGGAAAGCTGATCCCAGTTGCCCCAGGATTGGCAATAAAGAAAATGTTCCTCCAACAACTACTACCACCCCTCCTGGTACTACCAGTAGTAATCCTCCAGTTGGAAGTAGTGCACCCAAAAGTTAGATGCTTTTGCAAGAGGAACAGAGGTGGGCCCTAGTTTAGACAGGACCCCTCAACAGACTCCTCTGACTCTGATGGTGGTATAGGATTTGCCACCTTTACCATGGGTCCCAATGCATTGGGCAGGTACAGACTGGAGCCAATAATTAATGGTCAGAAAGCTGTGGCATTTAGGGACACAGGGGCTAGTGTCACCATGGTGGCAGGGAAACTAGTCCCCCTCACCAGCTTTTACCTGAGTTTAAATACCAGGTAACCAACATTGATGGTGTCAGAAAAGATCACCCCATGGCCATAGTCAATCTCAGCTGGGAAGCGGTCACAGGCCCAAAAAGAGTGGCAGTGTCCCCAACCTTGCCTGTAGATTGCCTGATGGGCAATGATCTGGAAATTTCAGCCTGGGCTGAAGTTGAACACCAAACCCATCTGAGAATGCTGGGCGTCCCTGTAAAAGTTAGTGGGGCTGTGATGGCCACAGCCCAAGCCCAGGGAAATTTTGGAGAGATGGAGCCTGGAAGAATGGCCCACTCTCCCCCAAAAGAGAGCACAAGGGTTGAAGAAAAGTATTCTTCCCTCCATACAGTAGGTAAGGGTCAGCCTCCTCAGGGAACTGACCCTACCCCTAGTGAAGGAACTGCCCCAGAAGTAGTCAGGCTTGGCCTGGCCACACCGCTGAGGGCAGAGGACCCTTCCAAGGTGGTACCCAGTCTGGAGCAGGTAACCTGCCCCTCTCTACCCAGCCTCAGTCAGCCCCGGGCTGCAGAGGTCAGAGAGGTCAGTGGACCCCCCAGGGCCCCCTGTCCAGAGGAACCCCCCCAACAGCAGATTAGGGGCACCCAGTCTAGTAGCCCTAGCCAGGTGAAAATTCCTCAACACACTGAGGGATCCCCCATACCTTTGTGTAGGGACCTCCCCCAGAAGGACTATGTTAGGCAAGGGCAAACCTGGGACCAAAAGGTTCCAAACCTGCCATGTCCCTCCAGTGTTCCATCCAAAGGGACCCAACCCCCAGCTGTAGGCAGCCAAAGGTTGACCCTTAGAGCAAAGTGCAACTCAGTCATAGAAAGACAGGCATACATGGTGACCAGTGGTCTGAGGAAGCTGAGGCCAACCTTCCTAGGGCCTCACTTCCCTACTCAGACACCTCACCAGCCTTGTACTTTACCAAAGCACACCACAGGTAGTAATTCCCCATGGTGGAGACCCTCTCATACCCTTAGGGTGAGGGATTGCTTAGTGGACCATAAGACAGGGGGCAACCATGCTAGTGCAGGTGCTTCCTTATATGGCCACTTAGTCAATAAAGGCTCAACTGGCCAAGGTTAGCCTTATCTCCTTTCGTTTGGGGGGGGGGTTATGTAGGAAGGTGGAATCTGACTATATGGTTGCCCCCACTTTTTTCCTGGTGTTTTGCTGGTTTATGACTTAGTTGGACTGTATCCTGCTATTCAGGGCCCCAGTCTATCTGCTTCCTCTCTAAAATGGTTTCCATGTGCCTTAGGCACATCTCTGATTGGAGTCTGGAGTACCCTTATAAGTCCCTAGTATATGGTATACTATGTACCCAGGGCATAGGTACCTCAGAGGCCTGCCAGGGGCTGAAGCATGTATTGTGCCACCCCTGGAAGGCCAGCGAAAAGGATACCACAGGTCTGCTACTGCAGCCTGGGTAAGGTGGTGCATGCACCCCTTACTGTGATATAGGTTACCTATATCACTACATACATACACACATATAAACCTATAAGTCACTCCTATGGCAGGCCTTGTCAATCCTGAAGGCAGAGTGCTGGGTTCCTATGTGAGAGGGTGCCTCTGCATGAGCAGAGCCCCTCTGCAGCGTTCGGAGACCCTTCTCTGATGCTGTTTGTAGTGCAGCCTGACCATATACTCTTAAGCGCATTATAACCTCGCGTTAAATGCTAACTTTGGGATGGCTGCACGGAAACATGTCGTGTTTGGTGTCAAACATCTTGGAATACTACCCCCCGCCAGTTCTGGCGGCGGGGGTAGCATTCCACCCTTCTAGAGGGAGAGACATGTACACACCGGTATACCCGGTACTGACTTTCCAGAGCCCTGGCCTCACAAAATGGATGCCGCTGTCACAGACACAAGTCTGGCCTCCTGCTGCTGACAGAAACTCCGGCAGGGGAGGCCTGGACAATAGGTTTCCTGTCCCAGGGAGGTGTAACCACCTCCCCAGACAGGATAGTGTGTATTGGGGCTGGGCGGGAGCACTCTCTGGTGCTTTGAAGTCCTGCACTGGGGGCACATTTGGTGTCCCTGTGCATACCCCAGTTCAAACCGGCTCAGGGGCTTCCAGCCTCTGCTCTGGCGCGAAACTGGACAAAGGGAAAGGGGTGTAACCACCCCTCTGCCCTGACCCTCCCATAGGTGGGTCCCCAGAGTATGTCCAACCCCCTATCTTAGTATAAGTATGGGACCCCAGTCCTTAGGACTTTAGATTTACCTGGACGAAACTCTGACACAGAATCCTGGACCTTCGACGCTCTACTTCAAGATTAGAGGACTGAAGAATCTCCCTTGGGGTCAAGGAGTGACTCCCCTGCTTGGCAGGCACCAAAGAAGCAATTGTCCGGTCTGCATCGCTGAAGCTCCCGCCGGACGCCGAAGTCTTTGCATCACCAGAGGTGGATTTCCAGACTTCCCCAAGGCTGCCCTGAGTCCCCAGCAAAGCTGAGGCCCGTAGCTGTCGTGGGTAACGTGGAACCGTGACCCCTGGACACCGATCGCATTTGCAAGTGCATCATCTTCTGGGTCTCCCACGAAGTTGTGCTTTAGGCTCCGAGTAGCCCGCGCCTCCAGCACCGACTGCACCGAAGATCACTGGCCTCCACTCCACGAGTGTCCTGTGAGCCAGCTCCACGTGCGTCCACTCGAGGCTCCTTCGCGGTCGCTAGTCCGTTGGCTAGTAGGCCCTCCAGAAAGCCAATCTTCTTTTGCTTTGGCTCCCTGGTTGCTCCAGGCGTGCCCTGACTTACCCTTGCTGGGTGAGTCCCACAGACCTTGCTAGTCTGCACCATCGTCCTTCTTCCATTTCCACAAGACTTGCCGTTGTCAAGGCTTGTTGGGTCCAATCCGGTCACCGACACTCCTGCAATCGACAGACGTCGTGGAGCAGCTCGAATCCAGCTCCTGGTCATCGTCGACGCCTCCTGGACCTCGTGGCTGAAGAGTCAAGACGACCGTCAACCTACCTGAAGCACTCGACATCGGTGGGCATCTGCTCATCGCCGTCCTGGTCACTGGCTAGTGACCCAGACTCTGTCCCCTCTGCTTTCAGGTTCTTCAGATCTTCGATCCACCTTTGGATCCACCCGAACACTTTCGACTTGGCCGCCAGCAGCACTTTGCAGCAGATCGCCATTGAAAACGATGACGAAACCCGACCCCGAAAGACACCTATGCACCCGGCTCCCCTGGGTGAGGTAACTCGAGTACTCCGGTGCTCCCGTGGGTATTGACACTAGAACAGCCTAGTTCTAAAAGGGTTTGCTCCAAGTCCTCCTCTAAGTATCCCTTTTCTTTAAAATTCCAACCGCGACTTTCCCCATAGAAGTCAACGGCGATTCGCGGCTGTGTTCTCACACTGCACGCGTCCCCCGTGGGTCCCCTGTGTCACTGCCTTGGGTGGTTCCTGGTGGTCCAAGCACTTCTACAGGCTCTAGGCCTTGTGTCTAGCTCAGTCGTGGTTCTTATACCACTTTATTGGTATATGGTTTGGTACGCCCCTAGGGCTCAAACGTGTATTTGTGCTATTACTGTAGATAACTAACTTATAACTTATGTACTTCGAACTCTAGCCTCATAAAGTGACTAGAGGGGTGTGTTTAGCAATAAATACATATATTTTTAATATATACCTGGTGTGGTCCTCTTTCATTTGGTCACTCAAGAGATTATAGACTGGTAAAACAAGCTGCTTTACATTCCTTCAAGACTTAGCCTGAAGGCTGCTCTCCATAGCTACCACTAGGATAGCTTTCAATAAAGGTTGTCTTTAACCTATCTCCAATAAGGGGTTGTTTGGACTGGTGCAAGGTGCCCACTATAATTAGTGGACAGCATATACCAGGCCAACTTCTCACACTCAGGACTGAGATCATCCCCCTCAAGAGACTGATCTTCCTTCTGAGCCAAGGGGGAAGGCACTGCCTTAACCCTACTACTCCTCCTCTTGGATGGCACTTGGTCCATTTTTCCAGGATCCAAGGCCTGTTCAGTGTTAGACGTTTTGCTCTGTGACCTGGTCACAGCAAACACATCTGCAGGGATCCCCAGCATTTCTGCATGGGCCCTGAGCTCCACTTCTGCCCAAGCTGAAGTTTCAAGATCATTGCCAAGCAAGCATTCAACTGATAGGTCTTCACTTACCACAACCTTCTTAAGGCCAGTTACCCCTCCCCAGGAGAAGTTAACAACTGCCAGAGTATGGTCTGTTCTGACATTGCTAGCATTGGTCACTTGGTACATTTCACCAAGTATAATCTGCCCAGGATACACAAGGTCTTGTGTCACCATGGTGACACTTGCCCCTGTGTCCCTGAATGCCAAAGCCTCTTTTCCATTGATTAAGGGCTGTTGCCTGTACTTGCCCAGATTACTGGGACTCACGGAGGAGGTCACATCCATGCCTCCATCACAGACTAGGACAGCCTGAGTGAGTTCTCTGACTAGGCCAGAGCTCATCTCATTGCCCAGGGTCAACCCTACTAAACCCTTGGCCTGTGTACTCCCACCACCAATTGTAACTGCACTAGGGGGAACAGGTGCCTTAGGGGCATTGCTGGGGGCTGGAATAGAGTCTTTGGACTTGGTGCAATCACTGGTCCAGTGTGTCTTTTGCTTACAGACTTTGCACCATGGTTTCTTTTGGCCTTTTCCCTTGTTAGACTGTGAATCCCCACCTGAAGAAGATTTTTGGGGGCCTTGTGAAGATTTCTGGTCTTTACCCTTCTCCCCACCCTTATCAGAGTTTTTAGAATCTTGCTTCTTAGGGTCACCACCTTGGTTCTGTACTTTCTGCCTCACCCTGGTTCTGACCCATTTGTCTGCCTTCTTTCCCAATTCTTGGGGAGAGGTCAGATCAGAGTCCACCAGGTACTGATGCAACAGCTGATTTTGACAGTTATTAAGAATCTGCTCCCTCATGATAAGATTGTACAATCCTGTGAAGTCACATACCTTACTGCCCATCAACCAACCTTCCAGAGCCTTAGCAGAACAATCAACAACGTCCACCCAGTCTTGAGTCTGTGCTTTTTGGGTATCTCTGAACTTTAACCTGTATTGTTCAGTTGTTAGGCCAAACCCATCAATCAGAGCACTCTTCAAGACTTTGTAATTGTCAGCCTCCTCTTCTCTAACAGAGAGGAGCTTGTCTCTACCTTTGTCTGCAAAGGAGAGCCACAAGATTGCTGCCCACTGCTCCTGAGGGGCCCTCTGTACTTTACAGGCCCTCTCCAGTGCAGAAATCCATTTGTGGATGTCATCCCCACTCTGGTAGGGAGGGACAATCTTGCTCAGGTTTCTATGGTCATAAGACCTTTCCCTATCTCTGGGGAAATTGCTGCCACCATGGGACTCTAGTCCCAACTTTTTTCTTTGCCTTTCAAGCTCTAGGGACTCCTGTCTATAGCCAACTGCTCTCTTCTGAGTCTCAGCTGAGCCTCTCCATAATTGAGCAGTCTCTCTTTCCTCTCATTGGAGGATTCCCTCCTATGAGAGGAAACAGAGGTCCCTACTGAAGTGTCAGAGTGGTTAGACTCCTGAGAAGGAGATCTAACCCTTCTTGGCACACTCTCAACTCTTCCTGGGGGGACAAAGGGGAGGTCATTCTGATCCTCCTCCTCCTCCTCCTCCTCCTCAGGAGTAGCTGGATTATCCAGGTCAAGGTCATTGTCACCTTCCTGGCCAGTTTCAGAGGTTGGGTCCTGGGTATTTTCATCCCTGGCCCCTTCCTCATCTTCTGCCCCACCCTCTCTGCCTACCCCTTCAGACCCTGGTAGTCTTCTGAGATCATCCAGCAGGAGTACCTCTATGAGGCGTTGAGTGTTGGCACTTTTGCCTGTCTTCAGTTTCCTAGCAGTGCTTAATGCTCTCAATTCCAAGAATGGGAGATTATCATACTTGGAGGGAAGAAGCCCATTGGCTTCTGGCTGGGACCCACTGGTTCCTGGCCCTGAAGACATTACTAGTGTGGTGTGGTGTATGCACTACCTACTCTAGTGTGACCTACTAAACTCTCTTGAGTTGTAGAAAGGGTGTGCTATCCCTTAACACACAACTCTAAGTTCAGTAGAACTTACTGTATCCTAAGCTTGTTTTATATGTACCTAAGGTACCCTTAGTGGTTTTCAGTTGATCAATTCAATTGAGATTATCTGGTAAAACAATAGCAAGCTGGAATCCCACACGCTGCACACCAATGTGAGAAGTTGGCCTGGTATATGCTGTCCACTAATTATAGTGGGCACCTTGCACCAGTCCAAACAACCCCTTATTGGAGATAGGTTAAAGACAACCTTTATTGAAAGCTATCCTAGTGGTAGCTATGGAGAGCAGCCTTCAGGCTAAGTCTTGAAGGAATGTAAAGCAGCTCGTTTTACCAGTCTATAATCTCTTGAGTGACCAAATGAAAGAGGACCACACCAGGTATATATTTAAAATATATGTATTTAGTCTTAAACACACCCCTCTAGTCTCTTTATGAGGCTAGAGTTTGAAGTACATAAGTTACAAGTCAGTTATCAACAGTAATAGCACAAATACACGTTTGAGCCCTAGGGGCGTACCAAACCATATACCAATAAAGTGGTATAAGAACCACGACTGAACTAGACACAAGGCCTAGAGCCTGTAGAAGTGCTTGGCCCTCAAGGAACCACCACAGGGGACCCACGGGGGATGCATGCAGTGTGAGAACACAGCTGCGAGCCGCCTTTGACTTCTATGGGAAATGTCGCGGTTGGAGTTTTAAAGAAAAAGGACACTTAGAGGAGGACTTGGAGCAAACCCCTTTAGAACTAGGCTGTTCTAGAGTCTATACCCACGGGAGCACCGGAGTACTCGAGTTACCTCACCCAGGGGAGCCGGGTGCATAGGTGTCTTTCGGGGTCGGGTTTCGTCGTCGTTTTCAATGGCGATCTGCTGCAAAGTGCTGCTGGCAACCAAGTCGAAAGTGTTCGGGTGGATCCAAAGGTGGATCGAAGATCTGAAGAACCTGAAAGCAGAGGGGACAGAATCTGGGTCACTAGCCAGTGACCAGGAAGGCGATGAGCAGATGCCCACCGATGTCGGGTGCTTCAGGTAGGTTGACGGTCATCTTTACTCTTCAGCCACGAGGTCCAGGAGGCGTCGACAACAACCAGGAGCTGGATTCGAGCTGTCCCACAAAGTCTGTCGATTGCTGCGGTGTCGGCGACCGGATTGGACCCAACAAGCCGTGGCAACGGCAAGTCTTGTGGAAATAGAAGAAGGACGGTGGTACAGACCAGCAAGGTCTGAGGGACTCACCCAGCAAGGGTAAGTCAGGGCACGTCTGGGGCAACCAGGGAAGCCCAAGCAAAAGAAGAGTTGCATTCGGGAGGGCCCACTAGCAAACGGACTAGCGACCGCAAATGAGCCTCAAGTGGACGCACTTGGAGCTGGCTCACAGGACACTCGTGTAGTGGAGGCCAGTGATCTTTGGTGCAGTCGGTGCTGGAGGCGGGGGCTACTCGGAGCCCAAAGCACGACTTTGTGAGAGACCCAGAAGAGGATGCACTTGCAAATGCGTTCGGTGTCCAGGGGTCACGGTTCCACGTTACCCACGACAGCTACGGGCCTCAGCTTTGCTGGGGACTCAGGGCAGCCTCTGGGAAGTATGGAAATCTACCTCTGGTGATGCAAAGACTTCGGCGTCCGGCGGGAGCTTCAGCGATGCAGACCGGACAATTGCTTCTTAGGTGCCTGCCAAGCAGGGGAGTCACTCCTTGACCCCAAGGGAGATTCTTCAGTCCTCTAGTCTTTAAGTAGAGCGTCGAAGGTCCAGGATTCAGTGTCAGAGTTTCGTCCAGGTTAATCTAAAGTCCTAAGGACTAGGGTCCCATACTTATACAAAGTTAGGGGGTTGGACATACTCTGGGGACCCACCTATGGGAGGGTCAGGGAAGAGGGGTGGTTACACCCATTCCCTTTGTCCAGTTTCGCGCCAGAGCAGGGGCAGGTAGCCCCTGCAACTGGTTTGAACTGGCATATGCACAGGGACACCAAATGTGCCCCCAGTGCAGGACTTCAAAGCACCAGAGGGTGCTCCCGCCCAGCCCCAATACACATTATCCTGTCTGGGGAGGTGGTTACACCTCCTTGGGACAGGAAACCTATTGTCCAGGCCTCCCTGCCGGAGTTTCAGTCAGCAGCAGAAGGCCAGACCCGTGTCTGTGGCAGCGGCATCCATTTTGTGCGGGGGGGGGTAGTATTCCAAGATGTTTGACACCAAACACGACATGTTTCTGTGCAGCCATCCCAAAGTTAGCATTTACCGCGAGGATATAATGTACTTAAGAGTTTATGGTCAGGCTGCACCACAAACAGCATCAGAGGATTGACTCCGAACGCTGCAGAGGGGCCCTGCTCATGCAGGGACACCCTCTCACATAAAAACCAAGCGCTCTGCCTTCAGGATTGTAAAGGCCTGCCATAGGAGTGACTTATAGGTTTATATGTGTGTGTAATTGTAGTGATATAGGTAGCCTATATCACAGTAAGGGGTGCATGCACCACCTTACCCAGGCTGCAGTAGCAGACCTGTGGTGTCAGTTTGGATGGCCTTCCAGGGGTGGCATAATACATGCTGCAGCCCCTGGCAGGCCTCTGAGGTACCTATGCCCTTGGTACATAGTATACCATATACTAGGGACTTATAAGGGCACTCAGATCCCAATCAGAGATGTGCCTAAGGCACATGGAAACCATTTTAGAGAGGAAGCAGCTAGGCTGGGGTTCTGATTAGCAGGGCCCCAGCCAGACTAATGTCGAAAAACAGTGAAGCATCAGCAAAAAGTGGGGGTACCCATGTGAAGCAGATCCTACTCTCCTACACACACAACGCCGCGGGGTCACCACGGGCCGCTAAGGACAGCCTCAGTGCACACTGACGCTGCACACAACGCCGCTTGGTAACCACAGGCCCCTAAGGACAGCCTCAGTGCACAGTGACGCCGCACACAATGCCGCGGGGTCACCACAGACCTCTAAGGACAGCCTCAGTGCACACTGAAACTGCACACAACGCCGCAGGGTCACCACAGTCCTCTAAGGACAGCCTCAGTGCACAGTGACGCTGCACACAACGCTGCAGGGTCACCAGAGGCCTCTAAGGGCAGCCTCACTCCACACTGATGCTGCACACAACGCCGCGGGGTCACCACAGGCCCCTAAGGACAGCCTCAGTGCACACTGACGCTGCACACAACGCCGTGGGGTCACCACAGGCCTCTAAGGACAGCCTCAGTGCACACTGACGCTGCATACAACGCCGCGGGGTCACCACAGGCCCCTAAGGACAGCCTCAGTGCACAGTGACGCTGCACACAATGCCGCGGGGTCACCACAGGCCTCTAAGGACAGCCTCACTGCACACTGACGCTGCACACAACGCCGCGGGGTCACCACAGGCCCCTAAGGACAGCCTCAGTGCACACTGACGCTGCACACAACGCCGCGGGGTCACCGCAGGCTCTAAGGACAGACTCAGTGCACACTGATGCTGCACACTACGCCGAGGGGTCACCACAGGCCTCTAAGTGCAGCCTCAGTGCACACTGACGCTGCACAAAATGCAGCAGGGTCACCATAGGCCTCTTAAGGACAGCCTCAGTGCACACCGATACTGCACACAATGCCGCGAGGTCACCACAGGCCTCTAAGGACAGCCTCAGTGCACACTGACGCTGCACAAAATGCCGCTGGGTCACCAAAGGCCTCTAAGGACAACCTCAGTGCACACTGACGCTGCACACAACGCCGCGGGTCACCACAGGCCTCTAAGCACAGCCTCCCTGCACATTGATGCAGCACACAATGCTGCGGGGTCAACACAGGCTCTAAGGAGAGATTTAGTGCACACTGACGCTGCACACAACGCCGCAGGGTCACCACAGGCCTCTAAGGACAGCCTCACTGCACACAACGCCGCGGTTCACCACAGGCCCTAAGGACAGCCTCACTGCACACTGACGCTGCACACAACGCCGCGGGGTCACCACAGGCCTCTAAGGACAGCCTCAGTGCACACTGACGCTGAACACAATGCCCGCGAAGTCACCACAGGCCTCTAAGGACAGCCTCAGTGCACACTGTCTCTGCACACAGCGCCGCTGGGTCACCACAGGCCTCTAAGGACAGCCTCACTGCACACTGACGCTGCACACAATGCCGCGGGGTCACCACAGGCCTCTAAGGACAGCCTCAGTGCAGACTGTCTGTGCACACAACGCCGCGGAGTCACCACAGGCCTCTAAGTACAGCCTCACTGCACACTGACGCTGCACACAACGCCACGGGGTCACCACAGGCCTCTAAGGACAGCCTCAGTGCAGACTGTCTCTGCACACAACGCCGCGGAGTCACCACAGGCCTCTAAGTACAGCCTCACTGCACACTGACGCTGCACACAATGCGTGGGGTCACCACAGGCCTCTAAGGACAGCCTCAGTGCACACTGACGCTGCACACAATGCCGCGGGGTCACCACAGGCACCTAAGGACAGCCTCACTGCACACTGACGCTGCACACAACGCCGTGGGGTCACCACATGCCTCTAAGGACAGCCTCAGTGCACACTGACGCTGCACACAACGCCGCGGCGTCACCACAGGCCCCTAAGGACAGCCTCAGTGCACAGTGACGCTGCACACAACGCCGCAGGGTCACCACAGACCTCTAAGGACAGCCTCAGTGCACACTGACGCTGCACACAATGCCGCGGGGTCACCACAGAGCTCAAAGGACAGCCTGAGTGCACACTGAAGCTGCACACAACGCCGCAGGGTCACCACAGTCCTCTAAGGACAGCTTCAGTGCACACTGACGCTGCACACAACGCCGCGGGGTCGCCAGAGGCCTCTAAGGACAGCCTCACTGCACACTGACGCTGCACACAATGCCTCGGGGTCACCACAGGCTCTAAGGACAGCCTCAGCGCACACTGATGCTGAACACAATGCCGCGAAGTCACCACAGGCCTCTAAGGACAGCCTGAGTGCACACTGACGCTGAACACAATGCCGCGAAGTCACCACAGGCCTCTAAGGACAGCCTCAGTGCACACTGTCTCTGCACACAGCGCCGCTGGGTCACCACAGGCCTCTAAGGACAGCCTCACTGCACACTGACGCTGCACACAATGCCGCGGGGTCACCACAGGCCTCTAAGGACAGCCTCAGTGCAGACTGTCTCTGCACACAACGCCGCGGAG
This sequence comes from Calotriton arnoldi, assembly GCA_963921515.1. NCBI lineage: Eukaryota > Metazoa > Chordata > Amphibia > Caudata > Salamandridae > Calotriton > Calotriton arnoldi. The sequence continues at coordinate 842,847 of CAWUFW010001788.1, forward strand.
TCACCACAGGCCTCTAAGTACAGCCTCACTGCACACTGACGCTGAACACAACGCCACAGGGTCACCACAGGCCTCTAAGGACAGCCTCAGTGCAGACTGTCTCTGCACACAACGCCGCGGAGTCACCACAGGCCTCTAAGTACAGCCTCACTGCACACTGACGCTGCACACAACGCCACAGGGTCACCACAGGCCTCTAAGGACAGCCTCAGTGCAGACTGTCTCTGCACACAACGCCGCGGAGTCACCACAGGCCTCTAAGTACAGCCTCACTGCACACTGACGCTGCACACAACGCCACAGGGTCACCACAGGCCTCTAAGGACAGCCTCAGTGCAGACTGTCTCTGCACACAACGCCGCGGAGTCACCACAGGCCTCTAAGTACAGCCTCACTGCACACTGACGCTGCACACAATGCCGCGGGGTCACCACAGGCTCTAAGGACAGCCTCAGTGCACACTGACTCTGCACACAACGCCGTGGGGTCAACACAGGCTCTAAGGACAGCCTCAGTGCACACTGACGCTGCACACAATGCGTGGGGTCACCACAGGCCTCTAAGGACAGCCTCAGTGCACACTGATGCTGCACACAATGCTGCGGGGTCACCACAGGCCCCTAAGGAGAGCCTCAGTGCACACTGACTCTGCACACAACGCCGTGGGGTCACCACAGGCCTCTAAGGACAGCCTCAGTGCACACTGACGCTGCACACAACGCCGCGGGGTCACCACAGGCCCCTAAGGACAGCCTCAGTGCACAGTGACGCTGCACACAACGCCGCGGGGTCACCACAGACCTCTAAGGACAGCCTCAGTGCACACTGAAGCTGCACACAATGCCGCGGGGTCACCACAGACCTCAAAGGACAGCCTGAGTGCACACTGAAGCTGCACACAACGCCGCAGGGTCACCACAGTCCTCTAAGGACAGTCTCAGTGCACTCTGACACTGCACATAACGCCGCAGGGTCACCACAGTCCTCTAAGGACAGTTTCAGTGCACACTGACGCTGCACACAACGCTGCGGGGTCGCCAATAGGCCTCTAAGGACAGCCTCACTGCACACTGACGCTGCACACAATGCCGCGGGGTCGCCAGAGGCCTCTAAGGACAGCCTCAGTGCACACTGATGCTGCACACAATGCTGCGGGGTCACCACAGGCTCTAAGGACAGCCTCAGTGCACACTGACGCTGCACACAACGCCGTGGGGTCACCACAGGCCTCTAAGGACAGCCTCAGTGCACACTGACGCTGCACACAACGCCGCGGGGTCACCACAGTCCCCTAAGGACAGCCTCAGTACACAGTGACGCTGCACACAACGCCGCGGGGTCACCACAGACCTCTAAGGACAGCCTCAGTGCACACTGAAAGTTGCACACAATGCCGCGGGGTCACCACAGACCTCAAAGGACAGCCTGAGTGCACACTGAAGCTGCACACAACGCCGCAGGGTCACCACAGTCCTCTAAGGACAGTCTCAGTGCACTCTGACACTGCACATAACGCCGCAGGGTCACCACAGTCCTCTAAGGACAGTTTCAGTGCACACTGACGCTGCACCTGGCAGCTGCGGGGTCGCCAGAGGCCTCTAAGGACAGCCTCACTGCACACTGACGCTGCACACAATGCCGCGGGGTCGCCAGAGGCCTCTAAGGACAGCCTCAGTGCACACTGATGCTGCACACAATGCTGCGGGGTCACCACAGGCTCTAAGGACAGCCTCAGTGCACACTGACGCTGCACACAACGCCGTGGGGTCACCACAGGCCTCTAAGGACAGCCTCAGTGCACACTGACGCTGCACACAACGCCGCGGGGTCACCACAGTCCCCTAAGGACAGCCTCAGTACACAGTGACGCTGCACACAACGCCGCGGGGTCACCACAGACCTCTAAGGACAGCCTCAGTGCACACTGAAGTTGCACACAATGACGCGGGGTCACCACAGACCTCTAAGGACAGCCTCAGTGCACACTGAAGCTGCACACAACGCCGCAGGGTCACCACAGTCCTCTAAGGACAGTCTCAGTGTACACTGACGCTGCACACAACGCCGCGGGGTCGCCAGAGGCCTCAAAGGACAGCCTCACTGCACACTGACGCTGCACACAATGCCGCGGGGTCACCACAGGCCTCTAAGGACAGCCTCAGTGCACACTGACGCAGCACACAATGCGCGGGGTCACCACAGGCCTCTAAGGACAGCCTCAGTGCACACTGACACTGCACACAACGCCGCAGGGTCACCACAGACCTCTAAGGACAGCCTCACTGCACACTGACGCTGCACACAATGCAGCGGGGTCACCACAGGCCCCTAAGGACAGCCTCAGTGCACACTGACGCTGCACACAACGCCGCGGGGTCACCACAGGCTCTAAGGACAGACTCAGTGCACACTGATGCTGCACACAACGCCCAGGGGTCACCACAGGCCTCTAAGTACAGCCTCAGTGCACACTGACGCTGCACAAAATGCCGCTGGGTCACCAAAGGCCTCTAAGGACAGCCTCAGTGCACACTGACGCTGCACACAACGCTGCGGGGTCACCACAGGCCTCTAAGCACAGCCTCACTGCACACTGACGCTGCACAGAATGCTGCAGGGTCACCACAGGCTCTAAGGACAGCTTCAGTTCACACTGACACTGCACACAATGCTGCGGGGTCAACACAGGCTCTAAGGAGAGCTTTAGTGCACACTGACGCTGCACACAACGCCGCGGGGTCACCACAGGCGTCTAAGCACAGCCTCACTGCACACTGACACTGCACACAATGCTGCGGGGTCACCACAGGCTCTAAGGACAGCCTCAGTGCACACTGACGCTGCACACAACGCCGCGGGGTTACCACAGGCTCTAAGGACAGCCTTAGTGCACACTGAGGCTGCACACAATGCCGCTCGGTCACCACAGGATTCTAAGGACAGCCTCACTGCACACTGACGCTGCACACAATGCCCCGGGGTCACCACAGTCCTCTAAGGACAGCCTCAGTGCACACTGATGCTGCACACAACGCCGCTGGGTCACCACAGGCTGTAAGGAAAGCCTCACTGCACACTGACGCTGCACACAACACCGCGGGGTCACCACAGGCCTCTAAGGACAGCCTCAGTGCACACTGACGCTGCACACAACACCGCGGGGTCTCCACAGGCCTCTAAGGACAGGCTCCGTGCACACTGTCTCTGCACACAATGCCGCGGGGTCACCACAGGCTTCTAAGGACAGCCTCAGTGCACACTGACGCTGCACACAACGCCGCTGGGTCACCACAGGCCTCTAAGGACAGCCTCAGTGCACACTGACGCTGCACACAATGCCGCTGGGTCACTACAGGCCTCTAAGGACAGCCTCACTGCACACAACGCCGCGGTTCACCACAGGCCCTAAGGACAGCCTCACTGCACACTGACGCTGCACACAATGCCGCGGGGTCACCACAGGCTCTAAGGACAGCCTCAGCGCACAGTGACGCTGCACACAACGCCGCGGGGTCACCACAGGCCTCTAAGGACAGCCTCAGTGCACACTGACGCTGCACACAACGCCGCAAAGTCACCACAGGCCTCTAAGGACAGCCTCAGTGCACACTGTCTCTGCACACAGCGCCGCTGGGTCACCACAGGCCTCTAAGGACAGCCTCACTGCACACTGACGCTGCACACAATGCCACGGGGTCACCACAGGCTCTAAGGACAGCCTCAGTGCACACTGACGCTGCACACAACGCCACGGGGTCACCACAGGCCTCTAAGGACAGCCTCAGTGCAGACTGTCTCTGCACACAACGCCGCGGAGTCACCACAGGCCTCTAAGTACAGCCTCACTGCACACTGATGCTGCACACAATGCCGCGGGGTCACCACAGGCTCTAAGGACAGCCTCAGTGCACACTGACGCTGCACACAACGCCGCGGGGTCACCACAGGCTCTAAGGACAGCCTCAGTGCACACTGATGCTGCACACAATGCGTGGGGTCACCACAGGCCTCTAAGGACAGCCTCAGTGCACACTGACGCTGCACACAACGCCGCGGGGTCACCACAGGCCTCTAAGGACAGCCTCAGTGCACACTGATGCTGCACACAAAGCGCGGGGTCACCACAGGCCTCTAAGGACAGCCTCAGTGCACACTGACGCTGCACACAACACCGCGGGGTCACCACAGACCCCTAAGGACAGCCTCAGTGCACACTGACTCTGCACACAACGCCGCAGGGTCACCACAGGCCTCTAAGGACAGCCTCAGTGCACACTGATGCTGCACACAATGCCGCGGGGTCACCACAGGCCTCTAAGGACAGCCTCAGTGCACACTGACGCTTCACACAACGCCGCGGGGTCACCACAGGCTTCCAAGGACAGCCTCAGTGCACACTGATGCTGCACACAACGCCGCTGGGTCACCACAGGCCTCTAAGGACAGCCTCAGTGCACACTGACGCTTCACACAACGCCGCGGGGTCACCACAGGCTTCCAAGGACAGCCTCAGTGCACACTGATGCTGCACACAACGCCGAGAGCCGGGTACAACAGCCTGAGCTGCACGTGTGCACTGAGCTCAGATCCTAGTGAGCACACGGACCCTCGTGCTTGTGCAACTCCGCTCTGTGCACCATCACCAGTGAGACCCGTGCCCGCACTGCGCAGAAAAATGCAAATTGGATCAGGACATTTCTGTCATTGCCATCATTTTGAGTGACACTTGTCAAGTGTGTAGTGCCTAGTATCTGGAGTGAGCTTTAAACTGAGAGTTTTAACAATGCTGAGGAGACCCTGTGTGAAAAGTTGGCCTGGTATATGCTGTTCACTAGTTAAAGTGGACACCTTGCACCAGTACAATTCAGACTCTTATGGTAGGTAGGTTTAAGACAACCTTTACAGAAAGCTATCCTAGTGGTAGCTGTGGAGAGCAGCCTTCAGGCTAAGTCTTGGAGGAATGTAAAGCAGCTTGTTTTACCACACAATCTCTTGAATCACCAAATGAAAAGACACCACACAGGTATATATATCAAATATATATGTATTTATTACTAAACAACTCTCTACTAATCTCTTGTGAGATTAGAAGTCAGGAACATATGCACAAATCAAAGTTTCACAATAAATTGAGCACAAATATGGCTGGGGCCCTAGGGGCGTACCAGACCATATACTAAAAAGAGACTTAAGAACAACGACTTGCAAAGGGACAAGGCCCAGGGCCTTCAGAAGTGCTGGGGCCTCACGAAACCACCCAAGGCAGGTAAGTAAAGGACCCACGGGGGACGCGTGCAGTGAGGGAACACAGGCGCGGATCGCCGTAGACTTCAATGGGGCAAGTCGCGGTTGGAAATTAAGAGTTTAAGGGCACTTCGGGAGTAGCTACAAGCAAGTCACTTACAGGGTAAGTAGTTCTAGGGCCAACACCCACAGGAGTACCGTAGTGCTGGAGTTACCTCACCCAGGGAAGCCGGGTGCATAGGTGTCCTTTGGTGTCGGGTCGCGGCATCGTTTTCAATGGGAGCCAATGAAGACTTGCTGCTTGTGAAGCCAGAACAAGTGTCCGGTGGAATCCAAGCCTGGATTCGGAAGGAGGAAGACCTGAAAGCAGAGGGGACAGTGTTCAAAGTCACTTGGCAGTGACCCGGGGCAAGGAAGATGAATGCCCACCGTCGTTGACAGATTCCGGTCGTTCACGGGTGTCTTGACTCTTCGGCCATGAGGTCCAGGAGGCGTCGAGGACAAACAGAAGCTGGATTCAGCGTGTCCCACAAAGTCTGCAGCTGACTGCGGTGTTGGCGACCCGATTGGAGCCAACAAGCCTTGGTAGCAGCAAGTCTCGTGGAAAGAACAAAAAGTCAATAGTGCAGACTAGCAAAGTCTGGGGGACTCACCCAGCAAGGGTAAGTCAGGGCAGTCCTGGAGCAACTAGGGGAGCCCTTTGGATTTGTAGAAAAGTCTTCAGGGGACCCACAAGCCAGCTGGCAAGGGATTGCAAAGACGCCTCGGGAGGATTACTTCAACAGGGGCCCACGGTCACTCGGGACGGGGTAGGCCTCTGATCTTGGGAGGGATCTCTGCTAGAGGCTGGGACAATACGTGGTCCAAAGCACAGGTTTGTAGAATGTCGTGAAGGGGTTGCACTTGAAAATAGGCACAATACATGCTGCAGCCCCTGGTAGGCCTCTGAGGTACCTATGCCCTGGGTACATAGTATACCATATACTAGGGACTTATAAGGGCACTCCAGATTCCAATCAGAGATGTGCCTAAGGCACATGGAAACCATTTTAAAGAGGAAGCAGCTAGGCTGGGGTTCTGATTAGCAGGGCCCCAGCCAGACTAAGGTCGAAAAACAGTGAAGCATCAGCAAAAAGTGGGGGTACCCATGTGAAGTAGATCCTACTCTCCTACCCAGGGACTGCGGTTCCTCGTCACTCGTGGGGTCCACTTGCCTCAACTTCGCTAGGGACTCACTATGGCCTTGGAGAAGTCAGGAAAGTTTCTTCCTGGGCTGCAGGGTCTTCGGGCTCCGGCGGGAGCGGTGTAGTTTGCGACCGTCGTTGCAGTTTTTGGTGCCTGCCAAGCAGGGGAGTCACTCCTTGACTCCAAGGGAGATTCTTCAGTCTTCCAGAGGTAGTGGAACATCGAAGGTCTGGGATTCTTCTTTAGAGCGTCGTCCAGGGATATCTAGTTTGCAAGGTCAAGGGTTCCCTATCTTATACTAAAAGGAAGGGAGGGACTAGATCTATGACCCCACCTATGGGAGGGTCAGGGGAGTAGGTGGCTACACCCACTTCCCTTTGTCCAGTTTTGCGCCAGAGCAGGGGCAGGTAGCCCCTGAGCCGGTTTGAACTGGTGTATGCACAGAGGAGCCTTCTGCTCCCCCAGTGCAGGACTTCAAAGCACTCTAGGAGTGCACCCACCCAGCTCCAATACACTAAACCCTGTCTGGGAGGTGGTCACACCTCCCTGTGACAGGATACCTATTGTTGGACCTCCTCCACTGCGAGTTTCGGTCATCAGCAGGAGGGCAACCCAGTGTCTGTGACTGGTGGCATCCATTTTGTGATGCCAGGGCTCTTCAGGATTCTACCGCGTTTCCACAGTAGGTACATGTCTATCCCTCTAGAAGGGTGGGATCATACTCCCACACCAGGTACTGGTGTGGGGGTATGATTCCAAGGTGTTTGACACCAAACACGACATGTTTTGATGCAGCCATTCCAAAGTTAGCATTAACCGCGAGGTTATAATGCACTTAAGAGTATATGGTTTGACCGCATTCACAAACAGCCCCAGAGAATGGACTCTGAGAGCTGCAGAGGGGCCCTGCTCAGGCAGAGGCACCCTCTCACATAGAAACTAAGCACCCTGCCCTCAGGATTGATAGGGCCTGCCTTAGGGGTGACTGATAGGTTTAAATGTGTGTGCAGGGGAGATATAGGGAACCTATATCTCAGTGAGGGTGCTAGCACCTCCTCACCCAGGCTGCAGTAGCAGGCCTGTGGTGTCAGATTTAGTCTGCTTCCCAGGGGTGGCACAATACATGCTTCAGCCCCTGGTAGGCCTGTGAAGTACCTATGCCCTTTGTACCTAAGGGACCATATACTAGGGACTCATAAGGTACCACAGTATCCAATCACTAGTGCACCTAGAGTGCACTCCAAGTCGTTTAGAGAGAACAGAGAGGCTGGGGCCCTGATTGGCAGGGTCCCAGCCAGACTATAGCCAGAAACCAGTGTAAACATCAGAAAAAAGTGGGGGCAACATAAGAGGCAGATCCTACTCTCCTACACCCTGGTATTAAAGCGCCTCGGGTCCGAGCCACAGCCCTGCATCCGGGGCCTCTGGGCAGGTCCAGGGGAGCAGTGTCTCTCTTCGGGGCCTGTGCATAGCTCTCCGAGGCTCAGGGCGGAGTCAGAGGCGCTGTATGGGGTGGAATGAACTCCGGGCTCGTCTGTCCTTAATGAGAATCCTTCACCGAGAGCTCCTGTGAGAAGCCCGAGAGGCCTGTCCAGGGGGGTGCAGAGGAGATGAGGCCTGTCCAGGGGTGCAGAGGAGGTGAGGCCTGTCCAGGGGTGCAGAGGAGGTGAGGCCTATCCAGGGGTGCAGAGGAGGTGAGGCCTGTCCAGGGGGGCAGGGGAGGTGAGGTCTGTCCAGGGGGGAGGGGGGGTGGAGAGGAGGTGAGGCCTGTCCAGGGTGGTGCAGAGGAGATGAGGCCTGTCCAGGGGTGCAGAGGAGGTGAGCCCTGTCCAGGGGTGCAGAGGAGGTAAGGCCTGTCCAGGGATGCAGAGGAGGTGAGGCCTGTCCAGGGGTGCAGAGGAGGAGAGGCCTGTCCAGGGGGTGCAGAGGAGGTGAGGCCTGTCCAGGGGGGAGGGGGTGGTTGCAGAGGAGCTGAGGCCTGTCCAGGGGGGTGCAAAGTGTGAGAAGTTGGCCTGGCATATGCTGTCCACTAATTATAGTGGGCACCTTGCACCAGTCCAAACAACCCCTTATTGGAGATAGGTTAAAGACAACCTTTATTGAAAGCTATCCTAGTGGTAGCTATGGAGAGCAGCCTTCAGGCTAAGTCTTGAAGGAATGTAAAGCAGCTTGTTTTACCAGTCTATAATCTCTTGAGTGACCAAATGAAAGAGGACCACACCAGGTATATATTCAAAATATATGTATTTATTACTAAACACACCCCTCTAGTCTCTTTATGAGGCTAGAGTTCGAAGTACATAAATTATAAGTTAGTTATCTACAGTAATAGCACAAATACACGTTTGAGCCCCAGGGCGTACCAAACCATATACCAATAAAGTGGTATAAGAACCACGACTGAGCTAGACACAAGGCCTAGAGCCTGTAGAAGTGCTTGGACCACAAGGAACCACCCAAGGCAGTGACACAGGGGACCCACGGGGGACGCGTGCAGTGTATGAACACAGCCGCAAACCACCGTTAACTTCTATGGGGAAAGTCGCGATTAGAATTTAAAAGAAAAGGGACACTTAGAGGAGGACTTGGAGCAAACCCTTTGAGAACTAGGCTTTTCTAGTGTCAATACCCATGGGAGCACCTGAGTACTTGAGTTACCTCACCCAGGGGAGCCGGGTGCATAGGTGTCTTTCGGGGTCGGGTTTCGTCGTCGCTTTCAATGGCGATCTGCTGCAAAGTGCTGCTGGCGGCCAAGTCGAAAGTGTTCGGGTGGATCCAAAGGTGGATCGAAGATCTGAAGAACCTGAAAGCAGAGGGGACAGAGTCTGGGTCACTAGCCAGTGACCAGGAAGGCGATGAGCAGATGCCCACCGATGTCGAGTGCTTCAGGTAGGTTGACGGTCGTCTTGACTCTTCAGCCACGAGGTCCAGGAGGCGTCGACGACAACCAGGAGCTGGATTCGAGCTGTCCCACGACGTCTGTCGATTGCAGGGGTGTCGGCGACCAGATTGGACCCAACAAGCTTTGGTAACGGCAAGTCTCGTGGAAATAGAAGAAGGACGATGTTGCAGACCAGCAAGGTCTGGAGGACTCACCCAGCGAGGATAAGTCAGGGCACGCCTGGAGCAACCAGGGAGCCCAAGCAGAAAAAGATTGGCCTTCGGGGGGGCCTACTAGCCAACGGACTAGCGACCGCAAAGGAGCCTCAAGACGATGCACGTGGAGCTGGCTCACAGGACACTCGTGGAGTGGAGGCCAGTGATCTTCGGTGCAGTTGGTGCTGGAGGCTGGGGCTACTCGGAGCCCAAAGCACGACTTCGTGGAAAACCCAGAAGAGGATGCACTTGCAAATGCGTTTGGTGTCCAGGGGTCACGGTTCCACGTTACCCACGACAGCTACGGGCCTCAGCTTTGCTGGGGACTCAGGGCAGCCTCGGGAAGTCTGGAAATCCACCTCTGGTGATGCAAGGACTTCAGGCGTCCGGCGGGAGCTTCAGCGATGCAGACCGGACAATTGCTTCTTTGGTGCCTGCCAAGCAGGGGAGTCACTCCTTGACCCCAAGGGAGATTCTTCAGTCCTCTAATCTTAAAGTAGAGCGTCGAAGGTCCAGGATTCTGTGTCAGAGTTTCGTCCAGGTAAATCTAAAGTCCTAAGGACTGGGGTCCCCTACTTATACCAAGTTAGGGGTTGGACATACTCTGGGGACCCACCTATGGGAGGGTCAGGGCAGAGGGGTGGTTAACACCCCTTTCCCTTTGTCCAGTTTCGCGCACAGAGCAGGGGCTGGAAGCCCCTGAGCCGGTTTGAACTGGGGTATGCACAGGGACACCAAGTGTGCCCCCAGTGCAGGACTTCAAAGCACCAGAGAGTGCTCCCGCCCAGCCCCAATACACACTATCCTGTCTGGGAGGTGGTTACACCTCCCTGGGACAGGAAACCTATTGTCCAGGCCTCCCCTGCCGGAGTTTCGGTCAGCAGCAGGAGGCCAGACTCGTGTCTGTGGCAGCGGCATCCATTTTGTGATGCCAGGGCTCTGGAAAGTCAGTACCGGGTATACCGGTGTGTACATGTCTTTCCCTCTAGAAGGGTGGAATGCTACCCCCGCTGCCAGAAGTGGCATGGGGGTAGTATTCCAAGATGTTTGACACCAAACACGACATGTTTCCGTGCAGCCATCCCAAAGTTAGCATTTAACGCGAGGTTATAATGCGCTTAAGAGTATATGGTCAGGCTGCACTACAAACAGCATCAGAGAAGGGTCTCCGAACGCTGCAGAGGGGCCCAGCTCATGCAGGGGCACCCTCTCACATAGGAACCACGCACTCTGCCTTCAGGATTGATAAGGCCTGCCATAGGAGTGACTTATAGGTTTATATGTGTGTATGTATGTAGTGATATAGGTAGCCTATATCACAGTAAGGAGTGCATGCACCACCTTACCCAGGCTGCAGTAGCAGACCTGTGGTGTCAGTTTGGATGGCCTTCCAGGGTGGCACAATACATGCTGCAGCCCCTGGTAGGCCTCTGAGGTACCTATGCCCTGGGTACATAGTATATAATATACTAGGGACTTATAAGGGCACTCCAGATTCCAATCAGAGATGTGCCTAAGGCACATGGAAACCATTTTAAAGAGGAAGCAGCGAGGCTGGGGTTCTGATTAGCAGGGCCCCAGCCAGACTAAGGTCGAAAAACAGTGAAGCATCAGCAAAAAGTGGGGGTACCCATGTAAAGCAGATCCTACTCTCCTACACAACCCCCCCCAAACGTAGGGACATTAAACTAACCTTGCCCAGTTAAGTCTTCATGTTCTAAGTGGAAGTACCTAGAGAGTCCATCTGCATTGGCAAGGTTACTCCCAGGTCTATGTTCCACTGTGAAGTCCATCCCCTGTAGGGAAATGGACCACCTAAGCAGTTTGGGGTTTTCACCCTTCATTTGTTTTAGCCATAAGAGGGGCTTATGGTCTGTTTGAACAAGGAAGTGAGTACCAAACAAGTATGGCCTCAACTTCTTCAGAGCCCAGACCACAGCAAAGGCCTCCCTCTCAATGGCTGACCAACGTTTCTCTCTAGGGGTCAGCCTTCTGCTAATAAAAACTACTGGCTGATCCTGACCTTCATCATTCAATTGTGACAGTACAGCCCCTACCCCCAATTCAGATGCATCAGTTTGAACAATGAACTTCTTGGAGTAATCAGGACTCTGTAGAATGGGAACAGTGCACATGGCCTGCTTTAGGTCATCAAATGCCTTTTGACAGCTAACTGTCCACTGAACCTTTTTGGGCATTTTCTTGGAAGTTAAGTCATTCAGGGGTGTCACTATTGATCCATACCCCTTGACAAATCTCCTATAGTACCCAGTCAGGCCTAAGAAGGCTCTCACCTGAGTCTGGGTAGTTGGAGCAGTCCAGTCCATGATGGTCTGGATCTTGCTCTGCAGTGGTTGAACCTGGCCTCCACCCACAAGGTGGCCCAGGTACACAACCTGACTCTGCCCTATCTGGCACTTGGTGGCCTTGATAGTCAGGCCTGCTTTCTGCAGGGCCTGCAAAACATTTCTGAGGTGGACCAGGTGATCCTCCCAGGTGGAGCTAAAGACAGCAATATCTTCTAGATATGCTGCACTATAGGCTTCCAGACCTGTAAGGACTGTATTCACCAACCTCTGAAAAGTGGCAGGTGCATTCTTCAGACCAAATGGCATCACCACAAATTGGTAATGCCCACTAGGGGTTGAGAATGCTGTCTTTGGCTTTGCATCATCAGCTAGTCTGATCTGCCAGTAGCCAGCTGTCAGGTCAAATGTGCTTAGATACTTGGCTGAGGCCAAAGTGTCTATTAGCTCATCTGCCCTTGGTATTGGATGGGCATCAGTCCTAGTGACTGCATTGAGACCCCTGTAGTCCACACAAAACCTCATCTCTCTTTTCCCACCATTGGTGTGAGGTTTTGGCACAAGGACCACTGGACTAGCCCAAGGGCTATCTGAGGGTTCAATAACTCCCAAATCCAACATCTTCTGGACTTCTGTCCTGATACAGTCCCTGACATGGTCAGGTTGCCTATAAATCTTATTTTTAATAGGCAGACTGTCCCCAGTGTCCACTTCATGAGTGCACCAGGTAGTCTGACCGGGTGTCAGTGAGAATATGTGCCTGAACTGATTGAGCACCTGTCTGCAATCAGTCTGCTGCTGGGTAGTGAGGCTGCCTGCCAAGGCTACACCATCCACTGACCCATCACCATGGTTCTGTGAGAGCAGGTCAGGGAGTGGGTCACTCTCTTCCTCCTGTCCCTCATCAATCAATCAATCAATCACAGAATTTGTAAAGCGCGCTACTTACCCGCGAGGGTCTCAAGGCGCTGGGGAGAAAGAAAAAAAAAGAAAAAAAAAGGGGGGGGTGCTGCTACTGGTCGAACAACCAGGTCTTGAGTAGCCTCCTGAAGGTCAGCAGGTCTTGGGTCTGTCGTAGGCTTAGTGGAAGGGTGTTCCAGGTCTTGGCGGCGAGGTGGGAGAAGGATCTGCCGCCGGTGGTAGTTCTTTGAATGCGAGGGACGGTGGCGAGGGAGAGGTCGGCGGAGCGGAGTTGGCGGTTGGGGACGTAGAAGAGGAGTCGTCTGTTGAGGTAGGCTGGGCCAGTCTTGTGGAGTGCCTTGTGTGCGTGGATGAGGAGTTTGAAGGAGATTCTCCTGTCGACGGGGAGCCAGTGCAGGTTCCTCAGGTGGGGGTGATGTGGCTGTGGCGTGGTACATCTAGGATCAGGCGTGCGGAGGCATTTTGTATGCGTTGCAGTCGCTTGATGAGCTTGGCCGGGGCTCCCGCGTAGAGGGCGTTCCCATAGTCAAGTCTGCTACTGACGAGGGCCTGGGTGACTGTTCTTCTTGTGTCTGTCGGGATCCACCTGTAGATCTTGCGAAGCATGCGGAGGGTGTTGAAGCAGGAGGATGAGACTGCGTTGACTTGCCTGGCCATGGAGAGCGTTGAGTCGAGGAGGACTCCCAGGTTGCGTGCGTGGTCGGTGGGTGTCGGGGCTACTCCCAGCGTCGTTGGCCACCAGGAGTCGTCCCAGGCTGAGGGGTTGGAGCCGAGGATGAGGACCTCTGTCTTCTCCGTGTTCAGTTTTAGTCGGCTGATCTTCATCCAATCGGCGACGGCCTTCATTCCTTCATGGAGATTGGCTTTGGCGGCGAGGGGGTCCTTGGTGAGGGAGAGGATCAGTTGAGTGTCGTCGGCGTAGGAGATTATGTTGAGGTCATGCTGTCTGGCGATGCGTGCGAGCGGGGCCATGTAGATGTTGAACTCATCAGTAGCCATGAGCAAGCCCATGTCTGCCCTGTCCACATATGGTTTTAACCTGTTGACATGGAGAACCCTGTGGGGACTCCTGGGTGTTCCTAGGTCCACCAAATAGGTAACCTCACCCTTCTGTTCAACAATGGTGTGGGGTCCACTCCATTTGTCTTGGAGAGCTGCTGGGGCCACTGGCTCCAACACCCACACCTTCTGTCCTGGCTGGTAAACAGTCAGTACAGCCTTTTGGTCATGCCAGGCTTTTTGAAGTTCCTGGCTAGCCTCAAGGTTTTTAGTTGCCTTTTTCATATACTCAGCCATCCGGAAGCGGAGACCAAGTACGTAGTCCACTATGTCTTGCTTTGGGGGCTTGAGAGGTAACTCCCATCCTTCCTTCACCAAGCACAATGGACCGCTGACAGGGTGACGAAACAAAAGTTCAAAAGGGCTGTAGCCAACCCCCTTTTGAGGCACCTCCCTGTATGTAAATAAAAGGCAGGGCAAGAGTATGTCCCATCTTCGCCTAAGCTTTTCTGGGAGCCCTTTAATCATGCCCTTCAAGGTTTTGTTGAATCTCTCAACTAAACCATTGCATTGTGGGTGATAGGGTGTGGTGAACTTGTAAGTCACTCCACACTCCTTCCACTTTGCTTTTAAGTATCCAGACATAAAGTTTGCATCCCTGTCTGATACAACCTCCTTAGGGAAGCCCACTCTTGAGAAAATTCCCAGGAGGGCTCTTGCCACCACAGGTGCTGTAGTGGTCCTAAGGGGAATAGCCTCTGAGTACCTGGTGGCATGATCCACTACCACCAGGATAAACCTGTGCCCAGATGCTGTTTAGGGATCCATGGGACCAACAATGTCAATCCCCACCCTTTCAAAGGGAACCCCCACCACAGGTAGTGGTATCAGGGGGGCCTTTGTAGTGCCACCTGCCTTGCCACTGGCCTGGCAGGTTACACAGGAGCGACAAAACTCCTTGGTGTCTTCAGACATGTGGGGCCAGTGAAAGTGAGGGACAATTCTGTCCGAAGTCTTGTTCTGGCCCAGGTGACCTGCTAAGGGAATGTCATGGGCTAGGGTCAATAGGAAGCCCCTGAACTTCAAAGGTATAACCAACCTCCTGGTAGCACCAGGCTTGGGGTCTCTACACTCTGAGTACAAGAGTCCATCGTCCCAATACACAGTATGGGGACCACTAGCTTTCCCAGCAGCCTCAGCAGCAGCTTGCTGTCTGAGGGGTTCAAGAGAGGGGCAGCTCTGCTGCTCCTGGCTCAGATCTGCCCTGGAAGGTCCCCCTGTCCCCAAGAACTCAACCTGGTCAGGTTCAAGCTCCTCTGGGACAGTTCCTTCCTCAGGACTGAGATCATCCCCCTCAAGGGACTGATCTTCCTTCTGAGCCAAGGGGGAAGGCACTGCCTTTACCCTACTACTCCTCTTCTTGGAGGGCACTTGGTCCATTATTCCAGAATAAGTGCTAGACATTTTGGCTTGTGACCTGGTCACAGCAAACACATCTGCAGGGATGCCCAGCATTTCTGCATGGGTCCTGAGCTCCACTTCTGCCCAAGCTGAAGTTCTAAGTCATTGCCAAGCAAGCATTCAACGGGTAGGTCTGCACTTACCACAACCTTCTTAAGGCCAGTTACCCCTCCCCAGGAGAAGTTAACAACTGCCAGAGTATGGTCTGTTCTGACGTTGCTAGCATTGGTCACTTGGTACATTTCACCAAGTATAATCTGCCCAGGACTCACAAGGTCTTGTGTCACCATGGTGACACTTGCCCCTGTGTCCCTAAATGCCAAAGCCTCTCTTCCATTGATTAAGGGCTGTTGTCTGTACTTGCCCAGATTACTGGGACTCACAGAGGAGGTCATATCCATGCCTCCATCACAGACTAGGACAGCCTGAGTGAGTTCTCTGACTAGGTCAGAGCTCATCTCTTTACCCAGGGTCAACCCTACTAAACCCTTGGCTTGTGTAGTCCCACCACCAACTGTAATTGCACTAGGGGGAGCAGGTGCCTTAGGGGCATTGGTGGGGGCTGGAGTAGAGTCTTTGGACTTGGTGCAATCACTGGTCCAGTGGGTCTTTTGCTTACAGACCTTGCACCATGGTTTCCTTTGGCCTTTCCCTTTCGTAGACTGTGAATCCCCACCTGAAGAAGATTTTTGGGGGCCTTGTGAAGACTTTTGATCTTTACCCTTCTCCCCCCCCCTTATCAGAGGTTTTCGAATCTTGCTTCTTAGGGTCACCACCTTGGTTCTGTACCTTCTGCTTCACCCGTGTTCTGACCCATTTGTCTGCCTTCTTTCCCAATTCTTGGGGAGAGGTCAGATCAGAGTCTACCAGGTGCTGATGCAACAGCTGATTTTGACAGTTATTAAGAATCTGCTCCCTCATGATCAGATTGTACAATCCTGTGAAGTCACATACCTTACTGCCCAATAACCAACCTTCCAGAGCCTTGGCAGAACAATCAACAAAGTCCACCCAGTCTTGAGTCTGTGCTTTTGGGTATCCCTGAACTTTAACCTGTATTGTTCAGTGGTTAGGCCAAACCCATCAATTAGAGCACTCTTCAAGACTTTGTAATAATCAGCATCCTCCTCTCTAACAGTGAGGAGCTTATCTCTACCTTTGTCTGCAAAGGAGAGCCACAAGATTGCTGCCCACTGCTCCTGAGGGACCCTCTGTACTTTACAGGCCCTCTCTAGAGCAGTTATCCATTAGGGAGGGACAATCTTGCTCAGGTTTCTATGGTCATAAGACCTTTCCCTATCTTTGGGGAAACTGCTGCCACCATGGGACTCTAGTCCCAACTTTTGTCTCTCTCTATAGCGATCTAGGGACTCCCTGTCTATAGCCAATTGCTGTTTCCTGAGTTCAAGCTGAGTTTGCTCATACTGAATCAGTCTCTTTCTCCTCTCATGAGAGGATTCCCTCCTATGAGAGGAGACAGAGGTCCCTATTGAGGTGTCAGAGTGGTTAGACTCCTGAGAAGGAGACCTAGACCTTCTGGGCACACTCAGAACTCTTCCTGGGGGACAAAGGGGAAGTCAGTCTGATCCTCCCCCTCCTCCTCCTCCACAGGAGGAATTGGGTTTTCCAGGACAAGGTCATTTTCACCTTCCTGGCCAGTTTCAGAGGGGGGCCTGGGTTTCTTCACCCCTGACCCCTTCCTCATCTTCTGCCCCACCCTCTTTGCCTACCCCTTCAGACCCTAGGGGCCTGTTGAGATCATCAGCTAGTAACACCTCCCTGAGGTGTTGGGTGCTGGCACTTTTGCCTGCCTTCAACTTCCTAGTATTGCATAATGCTTGTAGGAGAGTAGGATCTGCTTCACATGGGTACCCCCACTTTTTGCTGATGCTTCACTGTTTTTCGACCTTAGTCTGGCTGGGGCCCTGCTAATCAGAACCCCAGCCTCGCTGCTTCCTCTCTAAAATGGTTTCCATGTGCCTTAGGCACATCTCTGATTGGAGTCTGGAGTGCCCTTATAAGTCCCTAGTATATGGTATACTATGTACCCAGGGCATAGGTACCTCAGAGGCCTACCAGGGGCTGCAGCATGTATTGTGCCACCCCTGGAAGGCCATCCAAACTGACACCACAGGTGGTGCATGCACCCCTTACTGTGATATAGGTTACCTATATCACTATATACATACACACATATAAACCTATAAGTCACTCCTATGGCAGGCCTTATCAATCCTGAAGGCAGAGTGTGTGGTTCCTATGTGAGAGGGTGCCCCTGCATGAGCAGGGCCCCTCTGCAGCGCTCGGAGACCCTTCTCTGATGCTGTTTGTAGTGCAGCCTGACCATATACTCTTAAGCGCATTATAACCTCGCGTTAAATGCTAACTTTGGGATGGCTGCACGGAAACATGTCGTGTTTGGTGTCAAACATCTTGGAATACTACCCCCCCCCCCGCCAGTTCTGGTGGCGGGGGTAGCATTCCACCCTTCTAGAGGGAAAGACATGTACACACCGGTATGCCCGGTACTGACTTTCCAAGCCCTGGCATCACAAAATGGATGCCGCTGCCACAGACACGAGTCTGGCCTCCTGCTGCTGACCGAAACTCCGGCAGGGGAGGCCTGGACAATAGGTTTCATGTCCCAGGGAGGTGTGACCACCTCCCCAGACAGGATAGTGTGTATTTGGGGCTGGGCGGGAGCACTCTCTGGTGCTTTGAAGTCCTGCACTTGGGGCACACTTGGTGTCCCTGTGCATACCCCAGTTCAAACCGGCTCAGGGGCTTCCAGCCCCTGCTCTGGCGCGAAACTGGACAAAGGGAAAGGGGTGTAACTACCCCTCTGCCCTGACCCTCCCATAGGTGGGGTCACAGAGTATGTCCAACCCCCTGGACCTTAGTATAAGTAAGGGAACCCAGTCCTTAGGACTTTAGATTTACCTGGACGAAACTCTGATACAGAATCCTGGACCTTCGATGCTCTACTTTAAGATTAGAGGACTGAAGAATCTCCCTTGGGGTCAAGGAGTGACTCCCCTGCTTGGCAGGTACCAAAGAAGCAATTGTCCGGTCTGCATCGCTGAAGCTCCCGTCGGACGCCGAAGTCTTTGCATCACCAGAGGTGGATTTCCAGACTTTGCCGAGGATGCCCTGAGTCCCCAGCAAAGCTGAGGCCCGTAGCTGTTGTGGGTAATGTGGAACCGTGACCCCTGGACACCGAACGCATTTGCAAGTGCATCCTCTTCTGGGTCTCCCACGAAGTCGTGCTTTGGGCTCTGAGTAGCCCCAGCCTCCAGCACCAACTGCACCGAAGATCACTGGCCTCCACTCCACGAGTGTCCTGTGAGCCAGCTCCACATGCATCGTCTCGAGGCTCCTTCGCGGTCGCTAGTCCGTTGGCTAGTAGGCCCTCCCGAAGGCCAATCTTTTTCTGCTTGGGCTCCCTGGTTGCTCCAGGTGTGCCCTGACTTATCCTCGCTGGGTGAGTCCCCCAGACCTTGCTGGTCTGCAACATCATCCTTCTTCGGTTTCCACGAGACTTGCTGTTGCCAAGGCTTGTTGGGTCCAATCCGGTCGCCAACACCCCTGCAATCGACAGACGTTGTGGCACAGCTGGAATCCAGCTCCTGGTTGTCGTCGACGCCTCCTGGACCTCATGGCTGAAAGAGTCAAGACGACCGTCAACCTACCTGAAGCACTCGACATCGGTGGGCATCTGCTCATCGCCTTCCTGGTCACTGGCTAGTGACCCAGACTCTGTCCCCTCTGCTTTCAGGTTCTTCAGATCTTCGATCCACCTTTGGATCCACCCGAACACTTTCGACTTGGTCGCCAGCAGCACTTTGCAGCAGATCGCCATAGAAAGCGACGACGAAACCCGACCCCGAAAGACACCTATGCACCCGGCTCCCCTGGGTGAGGTAACTCGAGTACTCCGGTGCTCCCGTGGGTATAGACACTAGAACCGCCTAGTTCTCAAAGGGTTTGCTCCAAGTCCTCCTCTAAGTGTCCCTTTTCTTTTAAATTCTAATCGCGACTTTCCCCATAGAAGTTAACGGTGGTTCGCGGTTGTGTTCATACACTGCACGCGTCCCCCGTGGGTCCCCTGTGTCACTGCCTTGGGTGGTTCCTTGTGGTCCAAGCACTTCTACAGGCTCTAGGCCTTGTGTCTAGCTCAGTCGTGGTTCATATACCACTTTATTGGTATATGGTTTGAGTACGCCCCTGGGGCTCAAACGTGTATTTGTGCTATTACTGTAGATAACTAACTCGTAACGTATGTACTTCGAACTCTAGCCTCAAAAAGAGAAAAGAGGTGTGTGTTTATTAATAAATACATATATTTTGAATATATACCTGGTGTGGTCCTCTTTCATTTGGTCACTCAAGAGATTATAGACTGGTAAAACAAGCTGCTTTACATTCCTTCAAGACTTAGCCTGAAGGCTGCTCTCCATAGCTACCACTAGGATAGCTTTCAATAAAGGTTGTCTTTAACCTATCTCCAATAAGGGGTTGTTTGGACTGGTGCAAGGTGCCCACTATAATTAGTGGTTATATATATGGGTAGACCTGGGTTGAGACAATACAATAAAGAGTGGTCCCAGCAAAATCTACTTTGCCACAACACAAATTCAAACAAAACATACAAGAAAATGAAAGATTAAACAGTGTTATTTATTCACACTGTCATGTTTTCAAATACATCTATTACGCAATGAACTTTTTGAACCAGCCAGAAACGACAGAGATTATTTCACTGTGTTTTTTTAATTTTAGGCCTGGCTACAAAAATTATGTATATTATGGTGCATTAATGGCGAAAATTAAATCTGGAATCTTTTGTTGATGAATATGATTTAATTGTTTGCACATTTACTTCTTGCTCTCACACTTTACCTTCACGGAATCACTTCCTTTACGATCCTTCTCTTTTCCCTGTCATTCTGGGCACTTTGTTTATGAATTTTGATTGCATAATAGATGTATTTGAAAACATGACAGTGTGAATAAATAACACTGTTTAATCTTTCATTTTCTTGTATGTTTTGTTTGAATTTGTGTTGTGGCAAAGTAGATTTTGCTGGGACCACTCTTTATTGTATTGTCACTACAATTAGTGGACAGCATATGCCAGGCCAACTTCTCACATTGGTGTGCAGCGTGTGGGATTCCAGCTTGCTATTGTTTTACCAGATAATCTCAATTGAATTGATCAACTGAAAACCACTAAGGGTACCTTAGGTACATATAAATCAAGCTTAGAATATCAGTAAGTTCTACTGAACTTAGAGTTGTGTGTTAAGGGACAGCACACCCTTTCTACAACTCAAGAGAGTTTAGTAGGCCACACTAGAGTAGGTAGTGCATACACCACACCTCACTAGTGATGTCTTCAAAGCCAGGACCCAGTGAGTCCTTGCCAGAAGCCAGTGGGCTTCTTCCCTCCAAGTATGATAAACTCCCATTCTTGGAATTGAGAGCATTGTGCAGTACTAGGAAGCTGAAGGCAGGCAAAAGTGCCAGCACCCAACACCTCAGGGAGGTGTTACTACCTGATGATCTCAGCAGGCCCCTAGGGTCTGAAGGGGTAGGCAAAGAGGGTGGGGCAGAAGATGAGGAAGGGGCCAGGGGTGAAGAAACCCAGGCCCCCCCCTCTGAAACTGGCCAGGAAGGTGAAAATGACCTTGTCCTGGAAAATCCAAGTCCTCCTGTGGAGGAGGAGGAGGGAGAGGATCAGACTGACCTCCCCTTTGTCCCCCCAGGAAGAGTTCTGAGTGTGCCCAGAAGGTCTAGGTCTCCTTCTCAGGAGTCTAACCACTCTGACACCTCAATAGGGACCTCTGTCTCCTCTCATAGGAGGGAATCCTCTCATGAGAGGAGAAAGAGACTGATTGTTAGACCTGTCAGCCCTAGGGTGGTCTTTCCCTGGTTTTTTTCCCTTTTGCGCCTCATTTTTGCCACCATATTTTTACTGGACCTAGGTCTCTGGGCACCTTGCCACTGCTAGCCAGTGCTGAGGTGCAGGTGCTCTCTCTCACTCAAGATGGCTGCCACAGGCCACTGCTACTGCAGAGGGGCCTTACACGCATACACACTAGTAGCCAGGGTCAGGCTGGGGTATAGGGATACAGTATCCATTCCATCCCCGCCTCTGGGCCACATAGCCAGGCATGTAGAAGGTTCCAGAACCTTCCGGGCTGTGGGAGGAGTTATGTTTTGCCGCCTTTGGGAGAGTCACCTGACCTAGGAGTATAAAAGGCTTGGAGGGAAAACTTTCTAGTCAGTTGATGAGGCACCACTGAACCTGGGAGAACCTCCGCCGGAGTATAGGCTTTAGGGCCTAGGGGGAGACCTACACTACTGCTGCTGACAGGGCTGAGGCCCTGCTGTAGTAAGATAGCTGAGGAACGCCCACCACCCACTGACCTTGCCCAGTGTGAGGGGACCCAGGGAACCACCTTCAGCGTGCGGGGAGGAACATCAAGCACTCCCAGACCACCAACTCATCCCCCCCTCATGACAAGAAACTTCTGACAAGAAACTTTGACAAGAAACTTATAATAAGGAACTTCTGACAAGAAACTCCTAACCAGATGCGCCTAAGAAGCAACCAAGCTGGAGCAGTCGCAAGACGCCTTCATTTGAGGAGGCCTGACCGTCCAGCCAGGCCTGAAGCCTAAACTGCCCAACTGGGGATCACCAGGTAAAGCGCCGTACCCTGAAGCGCTAGACCTTCACCCCCTCACTATTCCTGCCTACTAGCTGGGCTGCCCCCAAGTACTTTTCCAGTCAGCCCTGCCCACAGGCTGCTGGTGCGTCCTGCTTTCTGGCACCCCTCAGGTCACTGACCTTGTGTAGAGATCACCGCCGCGGCCGTCGCCGCCTGAGGAGAAGTGCCGTGAGGTGAGGTGCGCCGTCGCGCCCTCACCGAAGGGAGCGCTGAGGTGAGGGAAGCCCCTCGAGTCTCTGTGGTGAGGTGCGCCGTCCGCGCCCTCACCGAAGCCTCCACAGATTGCCCCCATCGCCGCCGTCGCGGCCGAAGAAATTGCCACCGGGCCCTGGGCCCTCATCGCCGCCGTCGCGGCCGAAGAAATCGTCCCCGCCGCCGTCGCGGCCGAAGAAATTGTCCCCGCCGCCGTCGCGGCCCAAGAAATCGCCAGCGCGATCTACGAGGCCTCCAGGCCCCACCGACGCCGTCTCCAGGCAACCGGGGTCGCCGGGCGTGACCCCAGGAAGGCCGCGCAACGATTGGGCGCCGGCCCCGGTCACGCCCCCAGCGCCGACGGAAGCCCGGGAAGAGCCCCGGCAGTGCAGAGGGAGACGGGGAGCCGGCCGGAGAGGACTGCCGGCTCCCGCTCCCTTCCCCAAGACCCCGAGCCTGCGCACAAGACCTTACCTGAACCCGGGGGCCGGAGGAAGGTGATCCCGGCCCCCACAACGTGCCGCAGCTGCATCCCCTTGATCCCGGGGGCCGGAGGAAGGTGATCCCGGCCCCCGCAACATCCCGACAGTCCGGCCTGAAGGCCGAGGCACCCCGACCGGGCCCCGCCCTCCAGAACACGGGCCGGGCCTGGGGGAGTGCCAGTCGCAAAGGAAGCGCGACCAACAAACCAGCGACAGGTGAGCCCAGGAGGCCCCTAGGGCCCACAAAACGCCACTGGGGGCCGGGGGCCACCATTAACCCTATAATTAATTGGGTACACTTTCCCCATGAGGCGAGGCCCCGGAGAGGAGTGGGCCTAGCCTAAAGTTAACCCCTAAGGGTCATAGAAGCCCCAGGATACTGGACATGTCGAGAGGTTCCCTACAGTATTTAATAACTTATTGCAGATGCCTATTGTAATTACTGCCTAGGCCATGCTTTTAACTGCGAAGTCTTTTACCACAGGGGGAAAGTATTTAATTGAATTGAGTTGAAGTGTTTTATGTTACAGGTGTACTGGAATTGCGACGCCCACTGTACTGAATGTGGGCGCGCCTAGATTAATGCAGGCCTATTTAAATGTAAAGTGAAAAGCCTTCTTTTAAGTAATTGAATATGTTAAAGTGAACTGCATGTCTAGGCCCCTGTTTTATTAACGTACCTTGAGATCATTATTAAGTGCTACGTGTAGGAGATAATTCCTGCGGCCTCTTAGTGGCCTAAAATGTTGATGAGCTATGATGCTTTATTTAAAATGTGCACCAATTGAGTAATGCAATGAATGTGAATGTAGATCTGAATTAATCTGCCTCATCTGATGCCAACTTAATTTATTTATAAAAGATCTTGATTTTAAATACAAAAGCCTGGTGTGGTGTCATGTTATTGCGTTCGCATTTCTGAGTCAAAGTAAGAGTGTGCTGCACAACTGCCTTACACATTGCCTTCGCGTGCTTTCCCGCTTCGCGCCATGCTACCATGGCGGACTCGGTAAACCCGGTTCCAACAAATTGGTGTTCAGCGGTTGGATAAGGACTGGTGCTTGTGCAGCACCCTACAGTGACTCAGTGTGCGCCGCAATTAGACACCTATGGTAATGAAAGTGCTAGGAATTCTTTGGTAATTGCCGATTGTGTACATTCCTGCGTTAGACCTGTTACCTACAGTTTAGAACCCCTTCCTTAAATTGTCTGGGACCCCACCTAGGAGGATGGAGTTTGAGTTGGCCAACCTAGAACGGTATACGGTGACACAGCTCAAGGAGTTCTGCCTAGAGAGGGGGTGGCCGTCAAGCGAGGCGCCAGGAAGGAGGTGCTTCAGAAAGCTTTGAGGGCATGGGTAATGGCCCACCCGGAGGGAAGAGGGGATGAGGAGCAGGGGAGGCAGACAACCCAGGAGAACTGGACCTACTGCACATTGATGTTAGCGAGAATGTGTTGCCAGGAAGACGTTCCAGGGCAGGCAGTAGTGCGTCAGGGGGAAGTTTGTCGCCAGAGGAATTTGAGGACAGAAGGGAGCAAAGGCAATTAACATTAGAACTTGCTAGAATGGAAAGGGAGCGAGAACAGGCAAGGCTAGCCATGGAGGAAAGGAAGCTTGTACATGAGCTTAGCCTGAAGGAACTAGAGCTCAGGACCTTGCAGATGGAGATGCAGGGCAAAATGAATGGTGGCAGCGTACCTGCTGGGGTTCCACAGGAGCCCAAATTCTATTTACCCAGAGAGGTGATGGCCAGTTTTAGTGTAGGTGATGACATCGACAAGTGGTTGGCGGCCTACGAGGTGGCTCTGGTGGCCCATAGAGTTCCTGAGAGCTACTGGGGGGAGGTCTTTATAGGTACATACCTCCACTAGTAAGGGACACACTTTTAACTTTGGATAAGGGGGAGCAGACTAACTACCCTATCATGAAGGAGGCCCTGCTCAAGAAGTTTGGCCTCACCCCAGAGAAGTACCGCCAAAAGTTCCGCAACAGCCACAAGCTTCACACACAAAACTGGGTGGATTTTTTTGATTATGCCCGGAAGGCATTGGAGGGTTGGGTGCGTGGCAGCAACGTTGACAATTACAAAGGGCTGTACGACCTATTCTTGAGAGAGCACCTCCTAGAGAAATGTTTTCCGGAGCTGCGCCAGTACTTGGTGGACCGCAAGCTGACCAATCCTAGGGAGCTTGCAGAGGAGGCAGACACGTGGGTCAGCACTCGGGTGTCCCACAAGGGAGCCGGGGCGGACCCCCCGAAAGGTGGACAGGGGCTCCCCCAGAAGAAAGAGGGGGAGATAAAAAGAGGGAGTTCTTTAAAGGTCCCCAAAATAGACCGCCTGGGAGAGGGGTAGGTTCCCCATCCCAATCTGGATCCCAGAAACCCACTTATCCTGACAGGAGTCAGCAGCCCAGAACTGTCCGGTGCTACGAGTGCGGGGAGGTTGGACATTACAAGGGGGATCCCCAGTGTCGCAAGAGAACCCCAGCCCCCACAGGAGGTAAGAGCCCCGGGGTGGCCAGTGTAGCGCTTGGGGAGGAGTTGTCCCTAGGTAGGGGAGGTGAGTGGACAGGCTTGACCTTAGTTTCCCTGGGGGATAGAGAGATCATCCCACGGGTTCAGGTACCCGCGAACACTGCCAAGTATCGGCAGAGGGTCCTGGTGAACGGGGAGGAGGTGGAGGCTCTGAGGGACACAGGTGCCAGCATGACGATGGTGAGACGTCAGCTGGTGTCCCCAGAGCAGGTGATTCCTGAGGAATTCCACCCGGTTGTTATGGCTGATAATAGCCTGGGTCATTACCCCGTGGCCCAAGTTCCCTTTAAGTGGGGAGGAGTATCAGGTCTGTTGAAGGTTGCGGTGAGCCCTGCCATGCCAGTTGACTGTCTGCTGGGCAACGACTTGGAACATACTGCCTGGAGGGAGGTAGAGTTCAATGCCCATGCTGAGATGTTGGGATTACCAGGATGGACTTGCGTCGTCACGCGGTCCATGGCTGCCCGACAAGGAACTCAGCTGGGGTTGGAGCCTGAAATAATGGCCCAGCCCACTGCTGGACGAGGAGATGTCCAGGAGGAGACACCCGGTGAGATGGATGGGGAGCCCGCGGAGGTGACCCCGGAGTCCGCTGAGGTGGTTGGTGTTCCCGTGGGGGACCTGCCGACCCCTGCAGAGTGGCAGGTGGAAGGAGGGCCTACCCGGGAGGAATTTTGCCGGGCGCAGAAGGAGTGCCCTACGCTTGAAGGCATGCGGCAACAGGCCGAAGCCCAAGCAGTTGGAACAGAGACTGGTAACTACCATGTCTACTGGGAGGATGGTCTCCTCTACAGTGAGCCTAAGGCTCCGGTGCATGGGTCCTCAAGGGCCGTGGTGGTCCCCCAATGCTACCGAGCCTTTCTGCTAGAGTTGGCACACGAAATACCACTAGCAGGACACCTGGGTCAAGACAAGACGTTTGCGCGTCTGGTCCCACATTTTTACTGGCCCAGGATGCGCGTCACTTCTGACACTTTTTGCAAGACTTGCACCACTTGCCAAGCGAGCGGCAAGACAGGGACTAAAGTGAAGGTCCCTCTGGAACCTCTCCCAGTTGTCGATACCCCTTTTGAGCGGGTAGGGATTGACATTGTCGGGCCATTGGACCCGCCGACTTCTGCAGGACATAGGTTCATTTTGGTGCTGGTAGACCACGCCACCCGGTACCCGGAGGCAATCCCTCTGAGGACCATCACTGCACCGGTGGTGGCGCGGGCCCTGATGGGGATTTTTACCCGAGTGGGATTCCCCAAGGTCGTGGTGTCAGATAGGGGCACGAATTTCATGTCGGCCTACATGCAGGCCATGTGGAAGGAGTGTGGAGTGACCTACCGGTTCTCCACTCCTTACCACCCCCAGATGAACGGACTCGTGGAGCGCTTTAACAAAACCTTGAAGGGGATGATCAGGAGCCTACCCGAGGACTTGAGAAGGAAGTGGGACGTCCTCTTACCCTGTCTGCTCTTCTCCTACCGAGAGGTGCCGCAGAAGGGGGTCGGTTTCAGCCCCTTTGAGCTGCTCTATGGCCACCCCGTTCGGGGGCCCCTCAGTCTTGTCAAGGAGGGGTGGGAGAAGTCTTCCTCGAAGCTTCCCCGTGATGTGGTCAGCTATATGCTGGCATTCCGCAGCCAAGTGGCCAAGCTGTGGAAGGAGGCCTCGGACAATCTAGAGGCAAGTCAGGCCGTCATGAAGAAATGGTATGACCGGAACGCGCGGACGGTAGAGTTAGACGCTGGACAGAAGGTGTGGGTCATGGAGCCAGGAGAGCTTAGCGCCCTCCAGGACCGGTGGACTGGGCCGTTTGAGATCTTGGAAAGGAGAGGCCAGACCACATATGTCGTTGATGTGAAGACCCCACGTCAACCCCACAGGGTGTTCCACGTCAACCGCCTGAAGCCCCACCAGGAGCGTTCAGAACTCACTCTCCTAATGATAACAGATGGAAGTGAGGAGGAGGAGAGTGAGCCTCTTCCAGACCTTCTGGCGGCCCATGAGAAGGATGGTTCGGTAGAGGGAGTGGTCCTCGCCCCATCCTTGACCCCAGAGCAACAGAGGGACTGCCGCCAGGTCTTGGGGCAGTACGCCTCGTTGTTCTCCCTCACGCCTGGAATCACGCACCTGTGTACCCATGATGTGGACACAGGGGACAGTCCGCCAGTAAAAACCAAGTCTTACCGGCTGTCCGATAAAGTCAAGGCTAGTATCCAGGGTGAGGTTACCAAGATGCTAGAACTGGGAGTGATTGAGCCTTCCAGTAGCCCTTGGGCTAGTCCGGTGGTGTTGGTGCCGAAAGCGGCCCCACCGGGCACCACACCAGAACTTCGGTTCTGTGTGGATTACCGTGGACTCAACTCAGTCACTAAGACCGACGCTCACCCGATCCCTCGGGCGGATGAGCTCATTGACCGGCTGGGAGCAGCCCGGTATTTGAGTACCATTGATTTGACGTCAGGCTATTGGCAGATAGCCATGGCGGAAGGAGCAAGGGAGAAGACTGCGTTCTCCACCCCCGAGGGCCACTTTCAATTTCGGGTGATGCCCTTCGGGTTGAAAAATGCTCCAGCCACTTTCCAGCGGTTGGTGAACCAGGTGCTGTCTGGCCTAGAGGCCTTCTCTGCTGCCTACCTGGATGACATAGCTGTCTTCAGTAGCAGCTGGGAGGACCATCTGGAGCATCTCCAGGAGGTGCTACAGGCTTTGCAACGGGCTGGTTTAACCATCAAGGCCAGCAAGTGCCAGATTGGACAGGGATCTGTCGTGTACCTGGGACATCTGGTGGGCGGAGGTAAGGTGCAACCCCTCCAAGCCAAGATTGAGACCATCTTGGCCTGGGAGCCCCCCAAGACCCAAACAGAGGTCCGGGCTTTTCTCGGCCTCACGGGGTATTACCGCCGGTTCGTCAAGGGATATGGAACCATCGTGGGCCCATTGACGGAATTGACTTCAAAGAAGCAGCCACGCAGAGTCATCTGGATGGCTGCCTGCCAGGAAGCCTTTGAGACCCTCAAACGTGCAATGTGCACCGCACCGGTGCTCAGGACTCCAGACTTTGGACGGGAATTTATCGTGCAGACAGACGCTTCTGAGCATGGCATAGGAGCTGTGCTCTCGCAGCTGAATGACGATGGCCAAGACCAGCCAGTGGCCTTCATTTCCCGAAGACTACTCCCCCGGGAACAGCGGTGGAGTACCATCGAACGAGAAGCCTTTGCTGTGGTTTGGGCTGTCAAGAAGTTGAGGCCATACCTTTTTGGTTGTCACTTCCTGATCCAGACCGACCACAGACCCCTTCGCTGGCTCATGCAGATGAGAGGCGAAAACCCCAAATTGTTGAGGTGGTCCATTTCCCTCCAGGGGATGGACTTTCGGGTGGAACATCAACCCGGTGTAGACCACGCCAACGCTGACGGTCTCTCCCGGTTTTTCCGCCTTAGCGAAGAGAACTCCCTAGAGGTTGGGAAGCTCTCCCCTCTTTCGGCTGGGGGGACGCGTGTTAGACCTGTCAGCCCTAGGGTGGTCTTTTCCTGTTTTTTTTCCCTTTTGCGCCTCATTTTTGCCACCATATTTTTACTGGACCTAGGTCTCTGGGCACCTTGCCACTGCTAGCCAGTGCTGAGGTGCAGGTGCTCTCTCTCACTCAAGATGGCTGCCACAGGCCCCTGCTACTGCAGAGGGGCCTTACACGCATACACACTAGTAGCCAGGGTCAGGCTGGGGCATAGGGATACAGTATCCATTCCATCCCCGCCTCTGGGCCACATAGCCAGGCATGTAGAAGGTTCCAGAACCTTCCGGGCTGTGGGAGGAGTTATGTTTTGCCGCCTTTGGGAGAGTCACCTGACCTAGGAGTATAAAAGGCTTGGAGGGAAAACTTTCTAGTCAGTTGATGAGGCACCACTGAACCTGGGAGAACCTCCGCCGGAGTATAGGCTTTAGGGCCTAGGGGGAGACCTACACTACTGCTGCTGACAGGGCTGAGGCCCTGCTGTAGTAAGATAGCTGAGGAACGCCCACCACCCACTGACCTTGCCCAGTGTGAGGGGACCCAGGGAACCACCTTCAGCGTGCGGGGAGGAACATCAAGCACTCCCAGACCACCAACTCATCCCCCCCTCATGACAAGAAACTTCTGACAAGAAACTTTGACAAGAAACTTATAATAAGGAACTTCTGACAAGAAACTCCTAACCAGAAGCGCCTAAGAAGCAACCAAGCTGGAGCAGTCGCAAGACGCCTTCATTTGAGGAGGCCTGACCGTCCAGCCAGGCCTGAAGCCTAAACTGCCCAACTGGGGATCACCAGGTAAAGCGCCGTACCCTGAAGCGCTAGACCTTCACCCCCTCACTATTCCTGCCTACTACTGGGCTGCCCCCAAGTACTTTTCCAGTCAGCCCTGCCCACAGGCTGCTGGTGCGCCCTGCTTTCTGGCACCCCTCAGGTCACTGACCTTGTGTAGAGATCACCGCCGCGGCCGTCGCCGCCTGAGGAGAAGTGCCGTGAGGTGAGGTGCGCCGTCGCGCCCTCACCGAAGGGAGCGCTGAGGTGAGGGAAGCCCCTCGAGTCTCTGTGGTGAGGTGCGCCGTCCGCGCCCTCACCGAAGCCTCCACAGATTGCCCCCATCGCCGCCGTCGCAGCCGAAGAAATTGCCACTGGGCCCTGGGCTCTCATCGCCGCCGTCGCGGCCGAAGAAATTGTCCCCGCCGCCGTCGCTACCCAAGAAATCGCCAGCGCGATCTACGAGGCCTCCAGGCCCCACCGACGCCGTCTCCAGGCAACCGGGGTCGCCGGGCGTGACCCCAGGAAGGCCGCGCAACGATTGGGCGCCGGCCCCAGTCACGCCCCCAGCGCCGACGGAAGCCCGGGAAGAGCCCCGGCAGTGCAGAGGGAGACGGGGAGCCGGCCGGAGAGGACTGCCGGCTCCCGCTCCCTTCCCCAAGACCCCGAGCCTGCGCACAAGACCTTACCTGAACCCGGGGGCCGGAGGAAGGTGATCCCGGCCCCCGCAACGTGCCGCAGCTGCATCCCCTGATCCCGGGGGCCGGAGGAAGGTGATCCCGGCCCCCGCAACGTCCCGACAGTCCGGCCTGAAGGCCGAGGCACCCCGACCGGGCCCCGCCCTCCAGAACACGGGCCGGGCCTGGGGGAGTGCCAGTCGCAAAGCAAGCGCGACCAACAAACCAGCGACAGGTGAGCCCAGGAGGCCCCTAGGGCCCACAAAACGCCACTGGGGGCCGGGGGCCACCATTAACCCTATAATTAATTGGGTACACTTTCCCCATGAGGCGAGGCCCCGGAGAGGAGTGGGCCTAGCCTAGAGTTAACCCCTAAGGGTCATAGAAGCCCCAGGATACTGGACATGTCGAGGGGTTCCCTACAGTATTTAATAACTTATTGCAGATGCCTATTGTAATTACTGCCTAGGCCATGCTTTTAACTGCGAAGTCTTTTACCACAGGGGGAAAGTATTTAATTGAATTGAGTTGAAGTGTTTTATGTTACAGGTGTACTGGAATTGCGACGCCCACTGTACTGAATGTGGGCGCGCCTAGATTAATGCAGGCCTATTTAAATGTAAAGTGAAAAGCCTTCTTTTAAGTAATTGAATATGTTAAAGTGAACTGCATGTCTAGGCCCCTGTTTTATTAACGTACCTTGAGATCATTATTAAGTGCTACGTGTAGGAGATAATTCCTGCGGCCTCTTAGTGGCCTAAAATGTTGATGAGCTATGATGCTTTATTTAAAATGTGCACCAGTTGAGTAATGCAATGAATTTGAATGTAGATCTGAATTAATCTGCCTCATCTGATGCCAACTTAATTTATTTATAAAAGATCTTGATTTTAAATACAAAAGCCTGGTGTGGTGTCATGTTATTGCGTTCGCATTTCTGAGTCAAAGTAAGAGTGTGCTGCACAACTGCCTTACACATTGCCTTCGCGTGCCTTCCCCGCTTCACGCCATGCTACCGTGTCGGACTCGGTAAACCCGGTTCCAATACTGATTCAATATGAGCAAGCTCAACTTGAACTCAGGAAACAGCAATTGGCTATAGACAGGGAGTCCCTAGATCTCTATAGAGAGAGACAAACGTTGGGACTAGAGTCCCATGGTGTCAGCAGTTTCCCCAAAGATAGGGAAAGGTCTTATGACCATAGAAACCTGAGCAAGATTGTCCCTCCCTACCAGAGTGGGGATGATATCCACAAATGGATAACTGCTCTAGAGAGGGCCTGTAAAGTACAGAGGGTCCCTCAGGAGCAGTGGGCAGCAATCTTGTGGCTCTCCTTTGCAGACAAAGGTAGAGACAAGCTCCTCACTGTTAGAGAGGAGGATGCTGATAATTACAAAGTCTTGAAGAGTGCTCTTATTGATGGGTTTGGCCTAACCACTGAACAATACAGGTTAAAGTTCAGGGATACCCAAAAAGCACAGACTCAAGACTGGGTGGACTTTGTTGATTGTTCTGCCAAGGCTCTGGAAGGTTGGTTATTGGGCAGTAAGGTATGTGACTTCACAGGATTGTACAATCTGATAATGAGGGAGCAGATTCTTAATAACTGTCAAAATCAGCTGTTGCATCAGCACCTGGTAGACTCTGATCTGACCTCTCCCCAAGAATTGGGAAAGAAGGCAGACAAATGGGTCAGAACCAGGGTGAAGCAGAAGGTACAGAACCAAGGTGGTGACCCTAAGAAGCAAGATTCGAAAACCTCAGATAAGGGTGGGGAGAAGGGTAAAGATCAAAAGTCTTCACAAGGCCTCCAAAAATCTTCTTCAGGTGGGGATTCACAGTATACCAAAGGGAAAGGCCAAAGAAAACCATGGTGCAAGGTCTGTAAGCAAAAGACCCACTGGACCAGTGATTGCACCAAGTCCAAAGACTCAACTCCAGCCCCCACAAATGCCCCTAAGGCACCTGCTCCCCCTAGTGCAGCTACAGTTGGTGGTGGGACTACACAAGCCAAGGGTTTAGTAGGGTTGACCCTGGGTAAAGAGATGAGCTCTGACCTAGTTAGAGAACTCACTCAGGCTGTCCTAGTCTGTGATGGAGGCATGGATATGACCTCCTCTGTGAGTCCCAGTAATCTGGGCAAGTACAGACAACAGCCTTTAATCAATGGAAGAGAGGCTTTGGCATTTAGGGACACAGGGGCAAGTGTCACCATGGTGACACAAGACCTTGTGAATCCTGGGCAGATAATACTTGGTGAAATGTACCAAGTGACCAATGCTAGCAATGTCAGAACAGACCATACTCTGGCAGTTGTTAACTTCTCCTGGGGAGGGGTAACTGGCCTTAAGAAGGTTGTGGTAAGTGCAGACCTACCCGTTGAATGCTTGCTTGGCAATGACTTAGAAACTTCAGCTTGGGCAGAAGTGGAGCTCAGGACCCATGCAGAAATGCTGGGTATCCCTGCAGATGTGTTTGCTGTGACCAGGTCACAAGCCAAAATGTCTAGCACTGAACAGGCCTTGGATTCTGGAATAATGGACCAAGTGCCTTCCAAGAAGAGGAGTAGTAGGGTAAAGGCAGTGCCTTCCCTCTTGGCTCAGAAGGAAGATCAGTCCCCTGAGGGGGATGATCTCAGTCCTGAGGAAGGAACTGTCCCAGAGGAGCTTGAACCTGACCAGGTTGAGTTCTTGGGGACAGGGGGACCTTCCAGGGTAGATCTGAGCCAGGAGCAGCAGAGCTGCCCCTCTCTTGAACCCCTCAGACAGCAAGCTGCTGCTGAGGCTGCTGGGAAAGCTAGTGGTCCCCATACTGTGTATTGGGATGATGGACTCTTGTACTCAGAGTGTAGAGACCCCAAGCCTGGTGCTACCAGGAGGTTGGTTATACCTCTGAAGTTCAGGGGCTTCCTATTGACCCTAGCCCATGATATTCCCTTAGCAGGTCACCTGGGCCAGAACAAGACGTGGGACAGAATTGTCCCTCACTTTCACTGGCCCCACATGTCTGAAGACACCAAGGAGTTTTGTCGCTCCTGTGTAACCTGCCAGGCCAGTGGCAAGGCAGGTGGCACTACAAAGGCCCCCTGATACCACTACCTGTGGTGGGGGTTCCCTTTGAAAGGGTGGGGATTGACATTGTTGGTCCCATGGATCCCCAAACAGCATCTGGGCACAGGTTTATCCTGGTGGTAGTGGATCATGCCACCAGGTACCCAGAGGCTATACCCCTTAGGACCACTACAGCAACTGTGGTGGCAAGGGCCCTCCTGGGAATTTTCTCAAGAGTGGGCTTCCCTAAGGAGGTTGTATCAGACAGGGGTGCCAACTTTATGTCTGGATACTTAAAAGCAATGTGGAAGGAGTGTGGAGTGACTTACAAGTTCACCACACCCTATCACCCACAATGCAATGGTTTAGTTGAGAGATTCAACAAAACCTTGAAGGGCATGATTAAAGGGCTCCCAGAAAAGCTTAGGCGAAGATGGGACATACTCTTGCCCTGCCTTTTATTTGCGTACAGGGAGGTGCCTCAAAGGGGTTGGCTACAGCCCTTTTGAACTTTTGTTTGGTCACCCTGTCAGGGGTCCACAGTGCTTGGTGAAGGAAGGATGGGAGTTACCTCTCAAGCCCCCAAAGCAAGACATAGTGGACTACGTACTTGGTTTCCGCTCCCGGATGGCTGAGTATATGAAAAAGGCAACTAAAAACCTTGAGGCTAGCCAGGAACTTCAAAAGGCCTGGCATGACCAAAGGCTGTATTGACTGTTTACCAGCCAGGACAGAAGGTGTGGGTGTTGGAGCCAGTGGCCCCAGCAGCTCTCCAAGACAAATGGAGTGGACCCCACACCATTGTTGAACAGAAGGGTGAGGTTACCTACTTAGTAGACCTAGGAACACCCAGGAGTCCCCACAGGGTTCTCCATGTCAACAGGTTAAAACCATATGTGGACAGGGCAGACATGGGCTTGCTCATGGCTACTGATGAGGGACAGGAGGAAGAGAGTGACCCACTCCCTGACCTGCTCTCACAGAACCCTGGTGATGGGTCAGTGGATGGTGTAGCCTTGGCAGGCAGCCTCACTACCCAGCAGCAGACTGATTGCAGACAGGTGCTCAATCAGTTCAGACACATATTCTCACTGACACCCAGTCAGACTACCTGGTGCACTCATGAAGTGGACACTGGGGACAGTCTGCCTATTAAAAATAAGATTTATAGGCAATTTGACCATGTCAGGGACTGTATCAGGACAGAAGTCCAGAAGATGTTGGATTTGGGAGTTATTGAACCCTCAGATAGCCCTTGGGCTAGTCCAGTGGTCCTTGTGCCAAAACCTCACACCAGTGGTGGGAAAAGAGAGATGAGGTTTTGTGTGGACTACAGGGGTCTCAATGCAGTCACTAGGACTGATGCCCATCCAATACCAAGGGCAGATGAGCTAATAGACACTTTGGCCTCAGCCAAGTATCTAAGCACATTTGACCTGACAGCTGGCTACTGGCAG
Organism: Calotriton arnoldi; assembly: GCA_963921515.1. Classification (NCBI taxonomy): domain Eukaryota; kingdom Metazoa; phylum Chordata; class Amphibia; order Caudata; family Salamandridae; genus Calotriton; species Calotriton arnoldi. The sequence goes on from CAWUFW010001788.1 coordinate 877,462, forward strand.
ATCAGACTAGCTGATGATGCAAAGCCAAAGACAGCATTCTCAACCCCTAGTGGGCATTATCAATTTGTGGTGATGCCCTTTGGTCTGAAGAATGCACCTGCCACTTTTCAGAGGTTAGTGAATACAGTCCTTACAGGTCTGGAAGCTTATAGTGCAGCATATCTAGATGATATTGCTGTCTTTAGCTCCACCTGGGAGGATCACCTGGTCCACCTCAGAAATGTTTTACAGGCCCTGCAGAAAGCAGGCCTAACTATCAAGGCCACCAAGTGCCAGATAGGGCAGAGTCAGGTTGTGTACCTGGGCCACCTTGTGGGTGGAGGCCAGGTTCAACCACTGCAGAGCAAGATCCAGACCATCATGGACTGGACTGCTCCCACTACCCAGACTCAGGTGAGAGCCTTCTTAGGCCTGACTGGGTACTATAGGAGATTTGTCAAGGGGTATGGATCAATAGTGACACCCCTGAATGACTTAACTTCCAAGAAAATGCCCAAAATGGTTCAGTGGACAGTTAGCTGTCAAAAGGCATTTGATGACCTGAAGCAGGCCATGTGCACTGCTCCCATTCTGCAGAGTCCTTATTACTCCAAGAAGTTCATTGTGCAAACAGATGCATCTGAGTTGGGGGTAGGGGCTGTACTGTCACAATTGAATGATGAAGGTCAGGATCAGCCAGTAGCTTTCATTAGCAGAAGGCTGACCCCTAGAGAGAAACGTTGGTCAGCCATTGAGAGGGAGGCCTTTGCTGTGGTCTGGGCTCTGAAGAAGTTGAGGCCATACTTGTTTGGTACTCACTTCCTTGTTCAAACAGACCATAAGCCCCTCTTATGGCTAAAACAAATGAAGGGTGAAAACCCCAAACTGCTTAGGTGGTCCATTTCCCTACAGGGGATGGACTTCACAGTGGAACATAGACCTGGGAGTAACCATGCCAATGCAGATGAACTCTCTAGGTACTTCCACTTAGAACATGAAGACTTAACTGGGCAAGGTTAGTTTAATGTCCCTACGTTTGGGGGGGGTTGTGTAGGAGAGTAGGATCTGCTTCACATGGGTACCCCACTTTTTGCTGATGCTTCACTGTTTTTCGACCTTAGTCTGGCTGGGGCCCTGCTAATCAGAACCCCAGCCTAGCTGCTTCCTCTCTAAAATGGTTTCCATGTTCCTTAGGCACATCTCTGATTGGAATCTGGAGTGCCCTTATAAGTCCCTAGTATATGGTATACTATGTACCCAGGGCATAGGTACCTCAGAGGCCTACCAGGGGCTGCAGCATGTATTGTGCCACCCCTGGAAGGCCATCCAAACTGACACCACAGGTCTGCTACTGCAGCCTGGGTAAGGTGGTGTATGCACCCCTTACTGTGATATAGGCTACCTATATCACTATATACATACACACATATAAACCTATAAGTCACTCCTATGGCAGGCCTTATCAATCCTGAAGGCAGAGTGCGTGGTTCCTATGTGAGAGGGTGCCCCTGCATGAGCAGGGCCCCTCTGCAGCGTTCGGAGACCCTTCTCTGATGCTGTTTGTAGTGCAGCCTGACCATATACTCTTAAGCGCATTATAACCTCGCGTTAAATGCTAACTTTGGGATGGCTGCACGGAAACATGTCGTGTTTGGTGTCAAACATCTTGGAATACTACCCCCCGCCAGTTCTGGCGGCGGGGGTAGCATTCCACCCTTCTAGAGGGAAAGACATGTACACACCGGTATGCCCGGTACTGACTTTCCAAGCCCTGGCATCACAAAATGGATGCCGCTGCCACAGACACGAGTCTGGCCTCCTGCTGCTGACCGAAACTCCGGCAGGGAGGCCTGGACAATAGGTTTCCTGTCCCAGGGAGGTGTGACCACCTCCCCAGACAGGATAGTGTGTATTGGGGCTGGGCGGAGCACTCTCTGGTGCTTTGAAGTCCTGCACTGGGGGCACACTTGGTGTCCCTGTGCATACCCCAGTTCAAACCGGCTCAGGGCTTCCAGCCCCTGCTCTGGCGCGAAACTGGACAAGGGAAAGGGTGTAACCACCCCTCTGCCCTGACCCTCCCATAGGTGGGGCCACAGAGTATGTCCAACCCCTACCTTAGTATAAGTAGGGGACCCCAGTCCTTAGGACTTTAGATTAACCTGGACGAAACTCTGATACAGAATCCTGGACCTTCAATGCTCTACTTTAAGATTAGAGGACTGAAGAATCTCCCTTGGGGTCAAGGAGTGACTCCCCTGCTTGGCAGGCACCAAAGAAGCAATTGTCCGGTCTGCATCGCTGAAGCTCCCGTCGGACGCCGAAGTCTTTGCATCACCAGAGGTGGATTTCCAGACTTCGCCGAGGCTGCCCTGAGTCCCCAGCAAAGCTGAGGCCCATAGCTGTCGTGGGTAACGTGGAACCGTGACCCCTGGACACCGAACGCATTTGCAAGTGCATCCTCTTCTGGGTCTCCCACAAAGTCGTGCTTTGGTCTCCGAGTAGCCCCAGCCTCCAGCACCAACTGCACCGAAGATCACTGGCCTCCACTTCACGAGTGTCCTGTGAGCCAGCTCCACGTGCATCGTCTCGAGGCTCCTTCGCGGTCGCTAGTCCGTTGGCTAGTAGGCCCTCCCGAAGGCCAATCTTTTTCTGCTTGGGCTCCCTGGTTGCTCCAGGTGTGCCCTGACTTATCCTCGCTGGGTGAGTCCCCCAGACCTTGCTGGTCTGCAACATCGTCCTTCTTCGGTTTCCACGAGACTTGCCGTTGCCAAGGCTTGTTGGGTCCAATCCGGTCGCCGATACCCCTGCAATCGACAGACGTCGTGGTGCAGCTCGAATCCAGCTCCTGGTTGTCGTCGATGCCTCCTGGAGCTCGTGGCTGAAGAGTCAAGACGACCATCAACCTACCTGAAGCACTCGACATCGGTGGGCATCTGCTCATCGCCTTCCTGGTCACTGGCTAGTGACCCAGACTCTGTCCCCTCTGCTTTCAGATTCTTCAGATCTTCGATCCACCTTTTGATCCACCCGAACACTTTCGACTTGGTCGCCAGCAGCACTTTGCAGCAGATCGCCATAGAAAGCGACGACGAAACCCGACCCCGAAAGACACCTATGCACCCGGCTCCCCTGGGTGAGGTAACTCGAGTACTCCGGTGCTCCCGTGGGTATAGACACTAGAACCGCCTAGTTCTCAAAGGGTTTGCTCCAAGTCCTCCTCTAAGTGTCCCTTTTCTTTTAAAATTCACAATGCTCTCAATTCCAAGAATGGGAGTTTCTCATACTTGGAGGGAAGAAGCCCACTGGCTTCTGGCAAGGACTCACTGGGTCCTGGCTTTGAAGACATTACTAGTGAGGTGTGGTGTATGCACTACCTACTCTAGTGTGGCCTACTAAACTCTCTTGAGTTGTAGAAAGGGTGTGCTATCCCTTAACACACAACTCTAAGTTCAGTAGAACTTACTGTATACTAAGCTTAATTTATATGTACCTTAGGTACCTTTAGTGGTTTTCAGTTGATCAATTCAATTGAGATTATCTGGTAAAACAATAGCAAGCTAGAATCCCACACGCTGCACACCAATGTGAGAAGTTGGCCTGGCATATGCTGTCCACTAATTATAGTGGGCACCTTGCACCACTCCAAACAACCCCTTATTGGAGATAGGTTAAAGACAACCTTTATTGAAAGCTATCCTAGTGGACCACACCAGGTATATATTCAAAATATATGTATTTATTACTAAACACACCCCTCTAGTCTCTTTATGAGGCTAGAGTTTGAAGTACAGAAATTATAAGTTAGTTATCTAAAGTAATAGCACAAATACACGTTTGAGCCCCAGGGGCGTACCAAACCATATACCAATAAAGTGGTATAAGAACCACGACTGAGCTAGACACAAGGCCTAGAGCCTGTAGAAGTGCTTGGACCACAAGGAACCACCCAAGGCAGTGACACAGGGGACCCACGTGGGACGCGTGCAGTGTATGAACACAGCCGCGAACCACCGTTAACTTCTATGGGGAAAGTCGCAATTAGAATTTAAAAGAAAAGGGACACTTAGAGGAGGACTTGGAGCCAACCCTTTGAGAACTAGGCTGTTCTAGTGTCAATACCCACGGGAGCACCGGAGTACTCGAGTTACCTCACCCAGGGGAGCCGGGTGCATAGGTGTCTTTCGGGGTCGGGTTTCGTCATCATTTCAATGGCGATCTGCTGCAAAGTGCTGCTGGCGGCCAAGTCGAAAGTGTTCGGGTGGATCCAAAGGTGGATCGAAGATCTGAAGAACCTGAAAGCAGAGGGGACAGAGTCTGGGTCACTAGCCAGTGACCAGGAAGGCGATGAGCAAATGCCCACCGATGTCGAGTGCTTCAGGTAGGTTGATGGTCGTCTTGACTCTTCAGCCACAAGGTCCAGGAGGCGTCGACGATGACCAGGAGCTGGATTCGAGCTGTGCCACGACGTCTGTCGATTGCAGGTGTGTCGGCGACCGGATTGGACCCAACAAGCCTTGGCAACGGCAAGTCTCGTGGAAATAGAAGAAGGACGATGTTGCAGACCAGCAAGGTCTGGGGGACTCACCCAGCAAGGATAAGTCAGGGCACACCTAAAGCAACCAGGGAGCCCAAGCAGAAAAAGATTGGCCTTCAGGGGGGCCTACTAGCCAACGGACTAGCGACCGCGAAGGAGCCTCAAGACGATGCACATGGAGCTGGCTCCCAGGACACTTGTGGAGTGGAGGCCAGTGATCTTTGGTGCAGTTGGTGCTGGAGGCTGGGGCTACTCGGAGCCCAAAGTACGACTTCGTGGGAGACCCAGAAGAGGATGCACTTGCAAATGCGTTCGGTGTCCAGGGGTCACGGTTCCACATTACCCACGACAGCTACGGGCCTCAGCTTTGCTGGGGTCTCAGGGCAGCCTCGGGGAAGTCTGGAAATCTACCTCTGGTGATGCAAGGACTTCGGCGTCCGGCGGAGCTTCAGCGATGCAGACCGGACAATTGCTTCTTTGGTGCCTGCCAAGCAGGGAGTCACTCCTTGACCCCAAGGGAGATTCTTCAGTCCTCTAATCTTAAAGTAGAGCGTCGAAGGTCCAGGATTCTGTGTCAGAGTTTCGTCCAGGTAAATCTAAAGTCCTAAGGACTGGGGTCCCATACTTATACTAAGGTAGGGGGTTGGACATACTCTGTGGCCCCACCTATGGGAGGGTCAGGGAAGAGGGGTGGCTACACCCTTTCCCTTTGTCCAGTTTCACGCCAGAGCAGGGGCTGGAAGCCCCTGAGCCGGTTTGAACTGGGGTATGCACAGGGACACCAAGTGTGCCCCCAGTGCAGGACTTCAAAGCACCAGAGAGTGCTCCCGCCCAGCCCCAATACACACTATCCTGTCTGGGGAGGTGGTTACACCTCCCTGGGACAGGAAACCTATTGTCCAGGCCTCCCCTGCCGGAGTTTCGGTCAGCAGCAGGAGGCCAGACTCGTGTCTGTGGCAGCGGCATCCATTTTGTGATGCCAGGGCTCTGGAAAGTCAGTACCGGGTATACCGGTGTGTACATGTCTTTCCCTGTAGAAGGGTGGAATGCTACCCCCGCCACCAGAACTGGCGGGGGGGTAGTATTCCAAGATGTTTGACACCAAACACGACATGTTTCCGTGCAGCCATCCCAAAGTTAGCATTTAACGCGAGGTTATAATGCGCTTAAGAGTATATGGTCAGGCTGCACTACAAACAGCATCAGAGAAGGGTCTCCGAACGCTGCAGAGGGGCCCAGCTCATGCACGGGCACCCTCTCACATAGGAACCACGCACTCTGCCTTGAGATTGATAAGGCCTGCCATAGGAGTGACTTATAGGTTTATATGTGTGTATGTATGTAGTGATATAGGTAGCCTATATTACAGTAAGGGGTGCATGCACCACCTTACCCAGGCTGCAGTAGCAGACCTGTGGTGTCAGTTTGGATGGCCTTCCAGGGGTGGCACAATACATGCTGCAGCCCCTGGTAGGCCTCTGAGGTACCTATGCCCTGGGTACATAGTATACCATATACTAGGGACTTATAAGGGCACTCCAGATTCCAATCAGAGATGTGCCTAAGGCACATGGAACCCATTTTAAAGAGGAAGCAGCTAGGCTGGGGTTCTGATTAGCAGGGCCCCAGCCAGACTAAGGTCGAAAAACAGTGAAGCATCAGCAAAAAGTGGGGGTACCCATGTGAAGCAGATCCTACTCTCCTACACAAAGGAGATGAGGCCTGTCCAGGGGTGCAGAGGAGGTGAGGCCTGTCCAGGGGTGCAGAGGAGGTGAGGCCTGTCCAGGGATGCAGAGGAGGTGAGGCCTGTCCAGGGGTGCAGAGGAGGAGAGGCCTGTCCAGGGGTGCAGAGGAGGTGAGGCCTGTCATGGGGGGGGGTTGCAGAGGAGGTGAGGCCTGTCCAGGGGTGCAGAGGAAATGAGGCCTGTCCAGGGGTGCAGAGGAGGTAAGGCCTGTCCAGGGGTGCAGAGGAGGAGAGACCTGTCCAGGGGGGCAGAGGAGGTGAGGCCTGTCTAGGGGGTGCAGAGGAGGTGAGGCCTGTCCAGGGGGGCAGAGGAGGCGAGGCCTGTCCAGGGGGTCAGAGGAGGTGAGGCCTGTCCACGGGTGCAGAGGAGGTGAGGCCTGTCCAGGGGTGCAGAGGAGGTGAGGCCTGTCCACGGGTGCAGAGGAGGTGAGGCCTGAACAGGGGTGCAGAGGAGGTGAGACCTGTCCAGGGGGGCAGAGGAGGTGAGGCCTGTCCAGAGGTGCAGAGGAGGTGAGGCCTGTCCAGGGGTGCAGAGGAGGAGAGGCCTGTCCAGGGGTGCAGAGGAGGTGAGGCCTGTCCAGGGGGTGCAGAGGAGGTGAGGCCTGTCCAGGGGGTGCAGAAGAGGTGAGGCCTGTCCAGGGGTGCAGAGGAGGAGAGGCCTGTCCAGGGGTGCAGAGGAGGTGAGGCCTGTCCAGGGGGTGCAGAGGAGGTGAGGCCTGTCCAGGGGTCTGTCTTCTCCTCTGTGAAGTTATTCTTCCTCCTCACACCCAACATACTGGCACTTAACAGAGGGCACGAAGAAGCAAGGCAGCCAGGTCAAGAATGTGTTTGAAGAAGCAGAGCCTTGGATGTGTGCCGCTTTTATGTGGTTTGCAATGCGTGGGTTGCGGGTGGCATTGATTATCTGCAGGTTATGTAATGACACTTTTCCCACCCCAAGTGCAGACCTTCCGTCCGAGTGCGGAGGTGCTACCCCGAGTGTGGAACCCCTACAGGCGTAAAGATACTACTCGTAAGTCCCTTCGTGAATGACGGAAAGTAGTAAAGTTAGACTTTTGGTCTAAATTTACCTTTAGAGATCGGACCCCAAGAGTGAACCCCCGAAGGAGTCCACAGAGGAGACGCGCTGGCTTTCAAAAACATACAGGAAGAGAAATGAGACACTTAGGAAGGAATCCTCTTGACGGGAACCAGAATAGTTACTTCCAGGTCGCTCCGGTAGAAAGTCGCAGGCCTCGCACGCGAAAGCCTCTGCTGGATTGTGGCCACCATGATATTACCTCAAGAGGGCTGGTTTCTTGGGTCGGATGCCGTAGACAAAACCGCCACCGCATGCCAGTTCTGTACAATTACTGGGAAGACTCTTCTCCGCCGGTGCAGCACCCAATGTCCTACCTCTCGGAGGCGGTATGTTTTTTTAATCCTTTATTTTTCAGTTTTATATCATACAAACCTACAGCAGTTGTTAGTCTATAAGACATGTAACATAGCGGGAATATTACGGGGGAGATACATCAAGAGCCAATCATCCAGTCCACAGTTTCCGAGAGCCCAATCAGAAGACAGTCGCCCTCCGCACATCGGCACTCCATACGAGCCACGCCCCTAACTGGAGCCATCCTCCCCGGCCGCCTGCCGACCATCATTTCCATCATCCGCCATGCTCTCACTATCAGAAGAGGCCACGGTGGCCTCGGGGTCAAGGAGTGTATCACAGAGGCCCCTCCAGACTGCTGGGTCCTCAACCACCCTGTCGTCTCGCCTGCTAAGATTCATGTAAAATTCCCTTCTCTCTCTTTCTCCCTTTCCATCCATCCACCATCCATCCATTCATCCACCATCCCTCCATCCATCCATCCACCATCCATCCATCCATCCACCATCCATCCATCCATCTCTCCACCATCCATCCATCCATTGATCCATCCATCCATCCACCATCCATCCACCATCCATTGATCCATCCATCCATCCATTGATCCATCCATCCACCCACCCATCCACCCATCCATCCACCCACCCATCCATCCACCATCCATCATCCATCCATCCACCATCCATCCACCCATCCATCTTACACTCCCCTTCTCTCCTCCCTCTCTGATCTCTTTCTCTCTCCCTCTTTGCTCTCTCTCCGCTTTTCTCCTCCCTGTCTTTTTCTCAAAGGAGTAGCAGGAGGGGGGGGGGCCTCCCACAAGGAGAAGCAGAGGGGCCCCTGCCTCATACAGAAGCAGAGGGGCCCCTCCTAACTTACTACAGGGGTCCCCAGGAAGAGGCAGCAGCAGTCCCCCCAGGGGGGTGGGGTTATTCTGTATTTATTTTAGGAGGTTTATAAAGCGTGAACGAGGCCGGAGGGAGTCAGGGCGCCTCGTATTAAACATGTATTATCACAAGTTATGCACAAGAAGAGATACACACAGTATAACACCCCTAGAGGTACAGGCATTAGTAGTGGGGTGCAGTGTCAGCCGCACAGGACACGAGCGGAGATCTGCCTCCTCCAAGAGAGGGCACTTCCTGGGTTAAAGGTCACTTTTTTGGAGATCGATAATTAATTGAAGCGGCTGCAGCAACATCACCGGATCACGGACCTGGGTTGAAAAATGCAAATTGGGTCAGGACATTTCTGTCATTTCCATCATTTTGAGTGACACTTGTCAAGTGTGTAGCGCCTAGTATCTGGTGTGAGCTGTAAACTGAGAGTTTTAACAATGCTGAGGAGACCCTGGTATTAAAGCGCCTCGGTCCGAGCCACAGTCCTGCACCCGGCGCCTCTGGGCAGGTCCAGGAGAGCAGTGTCTCTCTTCGGGGCCTGTGCATAGCGCTCCTAGGCTCAGGGCGGAGTCAGAGGCGCTGTATGGGGTGGAATGAACTCTGGGCTCCTCTGTCCTTAATGAGAATCCTTCACCGAGAGCTCCTGTGAGAAGCACCGAGAGGCCTGTCCAGGGGTGCAGAGGAGTTGAGGCCTGTCCAGGGGTGCAGAGGAGGTGAGGCCTGTCCAGGGGTGCAGAGGAGGTGAGGCCTGTCCAGGGGTGCAGAGGAGGAGAGGCCTGTCCAGGGGTGCAGAGGAGGTGAGGCCTGTCCAGGGGTGTAGAGGAGGAGAGGCCTGTCCAGGGGTGCAGAGGAGGTGAGGCCTGTCCAGGGGTGCAGAGGAGGAGAGGCCTGTCCAGGGGGCAGAGGAGGTGAGGCCTGTCCAGAGTTGCAGAGGAGGAGAGGCCTGTCCAGGGGACAGAGGAGATGAGGCCTGTCCAGGGGTGCAGAGGAGGAGAGGCCTGTCCAGGGGTGCAGAGGAGGTGAGGCCTGTCCAGGGGGCAGAGGAGGTGAGGCCTGTCCAGGGGTGCAGAGCAGGTGAGCCCTGTCCAGGGGTGTAAAGGAGGTGAGGCCTGTCCAGAGGAGGTGAGGCCTGTCCAGGGGTGCAGAGGAGGTGAGGCCTGTCCAGGGGGCAGAGGAGGTGAGGCCTGTCCAGGGGGCAGAGGAGGTGAGGCCTGTCCAGGGGTGCAGAGGTGAGGCCTGTCCAGGGGTTCAAAGGAGGTGAGGCTTGTCCAGGGGGGTGTGGAGGAGGTGAGGCCTGTCCAGCGGTGCAGAGGAGGTGAGGCCTGTCCAGGGGGCAGAGGAGGTGAGGCCTGTCCAGGGGTGCAGAGGAGGTGAGGCCTGTCCAGGGATGCAGAGGAGGTGAGGCCTGTCCAGGGGTGCAGAGGAGGTGAGGCCTGTCCAGGGTGCAGAGGAGGTGAGGCCTGTCCAGAGGAGGTGAGCCCTGTCCAGGGGTGCAGAGGAGGAGAGGCCTGTCCAGGGGTACAAAGGAGGTGAGGCTTGTCCAGGGGTGCAGAGGAGGTGAGGCTTGTCCAGGAGGGTGTGGAGGAGGTGAGGCCTGTCCAGCGGTGCAGAGGAGTTGAGGCCTGTCCAGGGGTGCAGAGGAGGTGAGGCCTGTCCAGGGGTGCAGAGGTGAGGCCTGTCCAGGGGTGCAGAGGTGAGGTGGGTGCAGAGGAGGTGAGGCCTGTTCAGGGGGTGCAGAGGAGGTGAGGCCTGTTCAGGGGGAGGCAGAGGAAGTGAGGCCTGTCCAGGGGTGCAGAGGAGGAGAGGCTTGCCCAGGGGTGCAGAGTAGGTGAGGCCTGTCCAGGGGGCAGAGGAGGTGAGACCTGTCCAGGGGTGCAGAGGAGGTGAGCCCTGTCCAGAGGGTGTAGAGGCCTGTTTAGAGGGGCCCAGAAGATGTGAGTTCTGTCCATGGGGGTGAGGCCTGTTTAGAGGGGGCGAAGAGGAAGTGAGGCACGTCCAGGGGTTGCGGAGGAGATGATGACAGTTATAGAGGGTGCAAAGGAGGTGAGGCCTATCCAGGGATGCAGAGGAGGTGAGGCCCGTCCAGGGGGGGTGCAAAAGAGGTGAGGCCCGTCCAGGGGCTGGAGAGGAGGTGAGGCCCGTCCAGGGGGGTGCAGAGGAGGGGACGGATGTTCATGGGGGTTGTTGGAACCGGGTTTACCGAGTCCGCCACGGTAGCATGGCGCGAGGCGGGAAAGCACGCGAAGGCAATGTGTAAGGCAGTTGTGCAGCACACTCTTACTTTGACTCAGGAATGCGAACGCAATAACATGACACCACACCAGGCTTGTGTATTTAAAATCAAGATCTTTTATATATAAATCAAGGTAGCATCAGATGAGGCAGATTAATTCAGATCTACATTTAAATTCATTGCATTACTCAACTGGTGCACCTTCTTAATAAAGCATCATAGCTCATCAACATTGTAGGCCACTAAGAGGCCGCAGGAATTATCTCCTAAACGTAGCACCAATAAGGATCACAAGGTGCATTAATAAAACATGGGCCTAAACATGCAGTTCACTTCAAGCATATTCAATTACTTAAAAGAAGGCTTTTCACGTTACATTTCAATAGGCCTGCATTAATCTAGGCGCACCCACATTCAGTACAGTGGGCGTCGCAACTCCAGTACACCTGTAACATAAAACACTTCAACTCTTGGCGGTGTACACTTCAGCTCAATTCAATTAATCACTTTACCCCTTAGGTAAAGACTTTGCAGTTATCAGCATAGGCCTAGGCAGTAATTACAATAGGCATCAGCATTAAATTAATAAACACTGTGGGGAACCCCTCAACATGTCCTGTATTCTGGGGCTTCTATGTCCCTTAGGGGTTAATTCCAGGCTAGGCCCACTCCTCTCCGGGGCCTCGCCTCATGGGGAAAGTGACACAGAATTACTTCAAGGGTTAATGTGGCCCCCGGCCCCCAGTGGCGCTTTTGTGGGCCCTAGGGGCCTCCTGGGCTCACCTGGTGCGTGGTCGTTGGTCGCGCTTCCTAGCGACTGGCGATCTCCAGGCCCGGCCCGTGTTCTGGAGGGCGGGGCCCGGTCGGGGTACCTCGGCCCTTTTGGCCGGAATTACGGGTCGTTGCGGGGGCCGGTATCACCCTCCTCCGGCCCCCGGGATCAGGGAAGTGACTTTGAGGCACGTTGCGGGGGCCGGTATCACCCTCCTCCGGCCCCCGGGATCAGGTGAGTGACTTGGCGGGCTTCAGGGACTTCGGGAAGGGGAGCGGGAGCCAGCAACGGCGTCGGCGGGGCCTGGAGGCCTCGCGGATCACGCTAGGCCGCGGCTGCTTCACGCGGCCCCCTTGGGCTGCGGCGGTGATTTCTTCGGCCGCGACGGCGGCTGTGGGGCCCCGTGCCCGGCGGCGATGTCTGGGGCAATTTGAAGGCTTCGGTGAGGGCGCGGACGGCGCACCTCACCACATCCACTCGAGGTGCCTCCCTCAACACAGCGCTTCCTTCGGTGAGGGCGCGGACGGCGCACCTCACCACACGGCCTCGAGGAGGGCTTTTCCTCACAGCAGCACTTCTCCTCACGCGGCGGCGGCCGCGGCGGTGATTCCCTCACGAGGTCAGTGACCTGAGGGGGGGCAGTTTCTCCCTCGTGGAGGACAGAGCGCGGGGCGCACCAGCAGCCTGTGGGCAGGGCTGACTGGAAAAGTACTTGGGGGGCAGCCCAGCAGCAGGCAGGAATAGATAGGGGGTGAAGGTCTAGCGCTTCAGGGTACGGCGCTTTACCTGGTGATCCCCAGTTTGGCAGTTTAGGTTTCAGGCCTTGCTGGACGGTCAGGCCTCCTCAAATTAAGGTTTCTTGCGGTTGTTTCAGATTGGTTGCTTCTTAGGAGTTTCTTGTCAGGAGTTTCTTGTCAGAAGTTTCTTATTATAAGTTTCTTGTCAAAAGTTTCTTGTCAGAAGTTTCTTCTTATGAGGGGGGGGATGAGTTGGTGGTTCTGGGAGTGCTTGATGTTCTTCCCAGCATGCTGAAGGTGGTTCCCTGGGTCCCCTCACGCTGGGCAAGGTCAGTGGGTGGTGGGCGTTCCTCAGCTGACTTACTACAGCAGGGCCTAAGCCCTGTCAGCAGCAGTAGTGTAGGTCATCCCCCTAGGCCCTAAAGCCTGTACTCCGGCGGAGGTTCTCCCAGGTTCAGTGGTGCCTCAACTCAACTGACTAGAAAGTTTTCCCTCCAAGCCTTTTATACTCCTAGGTCAGGTGACTCTCCCAAAGGCGGCAAAACATAACTCCTCCCACAGCCCGGAAGGTTCTGGAACCTTCTACATGTCTGGCTATGTGGCCCAGAGGCGGGGACGGAATGGATACTGTATCCCTATGTCCCAGCCTGACCCTGGCTACTAGTGTGTATGTGTGTAAGGCCCCTCTGCAGTAGCAGGGACCTGTGGCAGCCATCTGAGTGAGTTTCACACATGGTAAAACGGCTAGGGGGAAAAACGAAATATTTCTGGGAAAAAGGGCCAAGTCCAACACAACCCCCTCTCAGCCAAAAGCCAGGGTAGACCGATCAATGCCTTGATGGGCTTCCCTGCTTCGGGCGAGAAAACTTGGACGCGGGCCCACAACTGCAGGAAGGTCCTGCAGGTCCTTCTCCACTCTGGAACCCGGTGGTTCCCTCTCTCAAACCTCCCTGGACCAACGAAGCCACCCCACTGGTGCTCCCTAATTGGCTGCAGCCAGGACCGGCCCCTAGGCCATCCAGATGTCTCTGGCCCTGGCTGTCTCACAGATTGGGGGGCAGTAGCCCCAGGCCAGTAGTACCCGTTGACCACTCTCCTTCTCCTCCTTCGTCTGGGGTTCCGCACGTTCCTCCTATGTGGGGCACCCTCAGACCACCACTCTCTTACTCTTCCAGGGCCGTGACCCTGCATCCGATCTACCAACCCAGGGTCTAAACCCTTAGGTTGCCCCGGTGCCAGAGGCGAGTCCTCCCTCCCTCTGCACCCCCTCCCAGAGTTCCGCACCCTCCCACCTGGAGAAGCACCCCTGGGAGTCAGCTCCGGAGGGACACTGCTTACAGACGTCCCTCCCGCCAGGTCAGGCAGCCCCTGAACCTGGCACCCCAGCCCAGGATCTAAATCCTGTGGCTGGGCAGACCCCAGAACCCCTGGAGCTCTGAATACATACGCCCGGGTTCTCCTGTCACTGGGGGATCCCCTTCCATGGATGGCCCATCGGGACAGCCTAGGCTCCCAACCTGGGGTTCCCTTATGGAACTCTCCAGGCCCTGAGACTGCGGTTGGGGCACCTCGGGACACCTCCCCGTCTCACTCCTTCCTATAGATAGGATGTGAGGCCCTACAACCCGCTCACTATCCTGGGACCTAGCTGGGCTATTCTCCACCTCTCCCACCTCGCTGGGTTGGAAGATCCCTGCACCACTCCCTTCAGGATCACTCCCCAAACTGGCTATCACCTCTCTTGGTAGATAAAATTTGGGCTCCTGTGGAACCCCAGCAGGTACGCTGCCACCATTCACTTTGCCCTGCATCTCCATCTGCAAGGCTCGGAGCTCTAGTTCCTTCAGGTTAAGCTCATGCGCAAGCTTCCTTTCCTCCATGGCTAGCCTTGCCTGTTCTCGCTCCTCTTTCCATCCTAGCAAGTTCTAATGTTAATCGCCTCTCCTCCCTCCTGTCCTCAAATTCCTCTGCCGACAAACTCCCCCTGACGCACTACTGCCTGCCCTGGAACGTCTTCCTGGCAACACATTCTCGCTAACATCAATGTGCAGTAGGTCCAGTTCTCCTGGGTTGTCTGCCTCCCCCTGCTCCTCGTCCCCTCTTCCCTCCGGGTGGGCCATTACCCATGCCCTCAAAGCTTTCTGAAGCACCTCTTTCCTGGCGCCTCGCTTGACGGCCACCCCCCTCTCTAGGCAGAACTCCTTGAGCTGTGTCACCGTATACCTTTCTAGGTTGGCTAACTCAAACTCCATCCTCCTAGGTGGGGCCCCAGACAATTTAGAGAAAGGGTTCTAGACTGTAGGTAGCAGGTCTAACGCAGGAATGTACACAATCGGCAATTACAAAAGAATTCCTAGCACTTGCATTACAATAGATGACCAATTGCGGCGCACACTGAGTCACTGTAGGGTGCTGCACAAACACCAGTCCTTATCCCACCGCTGAACACCTAATGTTGGAACCGGATTTACCGAGTCCGCCACGGTAGCATGGCGCGAGGCGGGAAAGCACGCGAAGGCAATGTGTAAGGCAGTTGTGCAGCACACTCTTACTTTGACTCAGGAATGCGAACGCAATAACATGACACCACACCAGGCTTGTGTATTTAAAATCAAGATCTTTTATATATAAATCAAGGTAGCATCAGATGAGGCAGATTAATTCAGATCTACATTCAAATTCATTGCATTACTCAACTGGTGCACCTTCTTAATAAAGCATCATAGCTCATCAACATTGTAGGCCACTAAGAGGCCGCAGGAATTATCTCCTAAACGTAGCACCAATAAGGATCACAAGGTGCATTAATAAAACATGGGCCTAAACATGCAGTTCACTTCAAGCATATTCACTTACTTAAAAGAAGGCTTTTCACGTTACATTTCAATAGGCCTGCATTAATCTAGGCGCACCCACATTCAGTACAGTGGGCGTCGCAACTCCAGTACACCTGTAACATAAAACACTTCGACTCTTGGCGGTGTACACTTCAGCTCAATTCAATTAATCACTTTCCCCTTAGGTAAAGACTTTGCAGTTATCAGCATAGGCCTAGGCAGTAATTACAATAGGCATCAGCATTAAATTAATAAACACTGTGGGGAACCCCTCAACATGTCCTGTATTCTGGGGCTTCTATGTCCCTTAGGGGTTAATTCCAGGCTAGGCCCACTCCTCTCCGGGGCCTCGCCTCATGGGGAAAGTGACACAGATTTACTTCAAGGGTTAATGTGGCCCCCGGCCCCCAGTGGCGCTTTTGTGGGCCCTAGGGGCCTCCTGGGCTCACCTGGTGCGTGGTCGTTGGTCGCGCTTCCTAGCGACTGGCGATCTCCAAGCCCGGCCCGTGTTCTGGAGGGCGGGGCCCGGTCGGGGTACCTCGGCCCTTTTGGCCGGAATTACGGGTCGTTGCGGGGGCCGGTATCACCCTCCTCCGGCCCCCGGGATCAGGGAAGTGACTTTGAGGCACGTTGCGGGGGCCGGTATCACCCTCCTCCGGCCCCCGGGATCAGGTGAGTGACTTGGCGGGCTTCAGGGACTTCGGGAAGGGGAGCGGGAGCCGGCAGTCCTCTCCGGCCGGTTCCCCGTCTCCCTCTGCGCGGCCGGAGCTCTTCCTCGGCATCCGTCGGCGCTGGGGGGCGTGGCAGGAGCCGGCGCCCAATCGCTGCGCGGCCTTCCCGGGGGCGCGGCCGGCGTCCCCGGTTGCCCAGCAACGGCGTCGGCGGGGCCTGGAGGCCTCGCGGATCGCGCTAGGCCGCGGCTGCTTCACGCGGCCCCTTGGGCTGCGGCGGTGATTTCTTCGGCCGCGACGGCGGCGGTGGGGCCCCGGGCCCGGCGGCGATGTCTGGGGCAATTTGAAGGCTTCGGTGAGGGCGCGGACTGCGCACCTCACCACATCCACTCGAGGGGCCTCCCTCAACACAGCGCTTCCTTCGGTGAGGGCGCGGACGGCGCACCTCACCACACGGCCTCGAGGAGGGCTTTTCCTCACAGCAGCACTTCTCCTCACGCGGCGGCGGCCGCGGCGGTGATTCCCTCACGAGGTCAGTGACCTGAGGGGGGGGGGCAGTTTCTCCCTCATGGAGGACAGAGCGCGGGGCGCACCAGCAGCCTGTGGGCAGGGCTGACTGGAAAAGTACTTGGGGGGCAGCCCAGCAGCAGGCAGGAATAGATAGGGGGGTGAAGGTCTAGCGCTTCAGGGTACGGCGCTTTACCTGGTGATTCCTAGTTTGGCAGTTTAGGTTTCAGGCCTTGCTGGACGGTCAGGCCTCCTCAAATTAAGGTTTCTTGCGGTTGTTTCAGATTGGTTGCTTCTTAAGAGTTTCTTGTCAGGAGTTTCTTGTCAGAAGTTTCTTATTATAAGTTTCTTGTCAAAAGTTTCTTGTCAGAAGTTTCTTCTTATGAGGGGGGGGATGAGTTGGTGGTTCTGGGAGTGCTTGATGTTCTTCCCAGCACGCTGAAGGTGGTTCCCTGGGTCCCCACACGCTGGGCAAGGTCAGTGGGTGGTGGGCGTTCCTCAGCTGACTTACTACAGCAGGGCCTAAGCCCTGTCAGCAGCAGTAGTGTAGGTCTCCCCCCTAGGCCCTAAAGCCTGTACTCCGGCAGAGGTTCTCCCAGGATCAGTGGTGCCCCAACTCAACTGACTAAAAGTTTTCCCTCCAAGCCTTTTATACCCCTAGGTCAGGTGACCCTCCTAAAGGCGGCAAAACATAACTCCTCCCACAGCCCGGAAGGTTCTGGAACCTTCTACATGTCTGGCTATGTGGCCCAGAGGCGGGGACGGAATGGATACTGTATCCCTATGTCCCAGCCTGACCCTGGCTACTAGTGTGTATGTGTGTAAGGCCCCTCTGCAGTAGCAGGGACCTGTGGCAGCCATCTTGAGTGAGTTTCACACATGGTAAAACGGCTAGGGGGAAAAACGAAAAATTTCTGGGAAAAAGGGCCAAGTCCAACAGGGGTGCTGATGAAGTGAGGGCTGTCCGGGGGGGACGGGGGGTTCACTGCATGTGAAGGCTGTTCAAGAGGGTGCTGATGAGGTGAGGGCTGTCCAGTTGTTACAGAGGTGATGGCACCAGTCCAGGGGGTACAGAGGATGTGAGGCCTATTTAGGGGGTGCAAAGAAAGTGAGGCATGTCCGGGTTGGCCGCAGAGTCCCTGTCCCCTCCTGGAACAAGTGGAAGCACTTTTGTAGCTGGCCAGCGGAACCAGATGGTCATTCTTCGAGCCCGGCCATCTGGTCGCCCCTTTCCCCTCGGCCATCTGGTCACCCAATAGTTTCCAATGGCGTTACCAGTCAGCTGGGTTGCCCTGGAATTTCTGATGGGGGCTCATTTGCTTCTCCGGTCCCAGCCAAGGCTCCAGGAGGCTGGACGCATTCGCACCTTCAGTCACCTCTGTCACTCGGTTCGCACAGAAAGGGGATATTTTTCCTCCAGATTACTAGGGAGAGGGTACCTCAGACACCCTTGAGGTCCAACGATTCTGAGCTGGGCAAAGCCAGGGTCCAGGCCTGCCTGCCGGGGCCCCCAGGGGGCCCCGGCCCCCCTGCCTCCTAGGCCTGCCTGATGGGCCTTTCCTCTGAGCCTGCCTTTCCCGAGAGCAGACAGGGATATGAGGTGGACATGCCAGCTGTCCTGGAAGTCCCGATGAGCACTTCTTGCTTTCTTAAGCCCAATCAGGGCTCTAGGAGGTTGAGTGCAATTGTGCTGGTGGTTTCCTCTGTCCCTCGGTGCGCATGGAATACAAATAAAGGTTCGTAGCCTTCCTCTGGATTATTAGGGACAGGGTACTCCCGACCCTCTTGTGGTCTGGCAGTTCTCAGCCAGGTGCTACCAGGGCCCGGACCACTGTGGCCCCCTGAGGCTCGGGTTTGACGCCTGCCTCCCAGACGTGTCCGATGGGCCTTTCTACTGAGACTGCCTTCCCCGAGAGCAGGCAGGGACATGAAGCTGCCATCCCAGCTTCATGTCCCATTAAGGGATCAATAGATTCCTTTAATGCAGGAAGGGCCCTAGGAGGTTGGGTGTGTTTGTGCCGGTGGTCCTCTCTGTTCCTCAGTGCACACGGATGACAAGAAAGGGGTGTAGCCTTCCTCTGGATTACTAGGGACAGAGTACTATGGACCCACTTGGGGTCTGGCTGTTTGCACCACCTTACCCAGGCTGCAGTAGCAGTCCTGTGGTGTCATTTTGGAAGGCTTCCCAGGGGTGGCATAATACATGCTGCAGTCCGTGGTAGGCCTCTGGGGTACCTATGCCCTTGGTACCTATGGTACCATTTACCAGGGACTCATAAGGGTACCCCAGTAACCAAACTGGAGTGTACCTAAAGTACATGGAATCATATTAGAGAGGAAGCAGCTAGGCTGGGGTCCTGGATAGCAGGGCCCCAGCCAGACTAAAGTCGAAAAACAGTGAAACATCAGCAAAAAGTGGGGGTAACCATAAGAAGCAGATCCTACTCTCCTACACAACCCCACCCCCCCAAACACAGGGACATTAAATTAACCTTGACCAGTTGTGTCTTCATGTTCTAAGTGGAAATATCTGGAGAGTCCATCTGCATTGGCATGGTTACTCCCAGGTCTATGTTCCACTGTGTAGTCCATCCCCTGTAGGGAAATGGACCACCTCAAAAGTTTAGGGTTTTCACCCTTCATCTGTTTTAGCCATAAGAGGTGCTTATGGTCTGTCTGGACAGTGAAGTGAGTGCCAAACAAGTATGGCCTCAACTTCTTCAGAGCCCAAACCACAGCAAAGGCCTCCCTCTCAATATCTGACCAACGTTTCTCTCTGGGAGTCAGCCTTCTGCTAATAAAAGCTACTGGCTGGTCCTGACCTTCATCATTCAATTGTGATAACACAGCCCCTACCCCCAACTCAGATGCATCTGTTTGGACAATGAATTCTTTGGAGTAGTTTGGAATTTGCAGAATGGGAGCAGTGCACATGGCCTGCTTCAGGTCATCAAATGCCTTTTGACAGCTAACTGTCTACTGAACTTTCTTAGGCATTCTCTTTGAAGTTAAGTCATTCAGGGGGGTCACAATGGATCCCTTGACAAATCTTCTGTAATACCCAGCCAGGCCCAAGAAAGCTCTGACCGGAGTCTGTGTAGTTGGAGCAACCCAGTCCATGATGGTCTGGATTTTGCTCTGCAATGGTTGAACCTGGCCTCCACCTACAAGGTGGCCCAGGTACACAACCTGACTCTGCCATATCTTGCACTTAGTAGCCTTGATAGTTAGGCCTGCTTTCTGCAGGGCCACCAAAACATTTCTCAGGTAGACCAGGTGATCCTCCCAGGTGGAGCTAAAGACAGCAATATCATCTAGATATGCTGCACTATAGTCTTCCAGGCCTGTTAGGACTTTATTCACCAACCTTTGAAAAGTGGCAGGTGCATTCTTCAAACCAAAGGGCATCACCACAAATTGGTAGTGCCCACTAGGGGTAGAAAATGCTGTCTTGGGCTTTGCATCATCAGCTAGTCTGATCTGCCAGTAGCCAGCTGTCAGATCAAATGTGCTCAGAAACTTGGCTGAGGCCAAAGTGTCTATAAGCTCATCTGCTCTGGGTATTGGATGGGCATCAGTCCTAGTGACTGCATTTAGACCCCTGTAGTCTACACAAAACCTCATCTCTCTCTTACCACCCTGGGTGTGAGGTTTGGGTACCAAGACTACTGGACTAGCCCAAGGGCTATCTGAGGGTTCAATAACTCCCAATTCCAACATCTTCTGGTCTTCCGTCCTGATACAGTCCCTGACATGGTCAGGTTGCCTGTAAATCTTATTTTTAACAGGCAGACTGTCCCCAGTGTCCACTTCATGAGTGCACCAGGTAGTCTGACTTGGAGTCAGAGAGAATATATTTCTATACAGATTGAGCACCTGTCTGCAATCAGTTTGCTGCTGGGCAGTGAGGCTGCCTGCCAAGGCTACACCATCCACTGACCCATCATCAGGGTTCTGTGAGAGCAGGTCAGGGAGTGGATCACTCTCTTCCTCCTGTCCCTCATCAGTAGCCATGAGCAAGCCCATGTCTGCCCTGTCAACATATGGTTTCAGTCTGTTGACATGGAGCACCCTATGGGGGCTCCTGGGGGTTCCAAGGTCTACCAAATAGGTAACCTCCCCCTTCTGTTCAACAATTGTATGGGGGCCACTCCACTTGTCCTGGAGGGCTGCTGGGGCCACAGGCTCCAACACCCACACCTTCTGTCCTGGCTGGTAAACAGTCAGCACAGCCTTTTGGTCATGCCAGGCCTTTTGTAATTCCTGGCTAGCCTCAAGGTTTTTGGTTGCCTTTTTCATATACTCTGCCATCCTGGAGCGGAGACCAAGTACATAGTCCACTATGTCCTGTTTAGGGGGTTTTGAGAGTTAACTCCCATCCCTCCTTCACCAGACACAATGGACCCCTAACAGGATGTCCAAACAAAAGTTCAAAAGGGCTGTAACCAACCCCCTTTTGATAAACCTCCCTGTAGGCAAATAAAAGGCAGGGCAAAAGTATGTCCCATCTGCGCCTAAGCTTTTCTGGGAGACCTTTGATCATGCCCTTCAAGGTTTTGTTGAATCTCTCAACTTAACCATTGCATTGTGGGTGATAGGGTGTGGTGAATTTGTAATTCACTCCACACTCCTTCCACATTGCAGTCAAGTAACTAGACATGAAGTTTGTATCTCTGTCTGATACTACCTCCTTAGGAAAGCCCACCCTTGAGAATACTCCCAAGAGGGCCCTTGCCACCACAGGAGCTGTGGTGGTCCTAAGTGGAATGGCTTCTGGGTAGCTAGTGGCATGGTCCACCACCACCAGGATAAATATGTGCCCAGAGGCTGTCTGAGGATCCATGGGACCAACTATATAAATCCCAACCCTCTCAAAGGGAACCCCCACCACAGGTAGTGGTATCAGGGGGGCCTTTGTGGTACCACCTGCCTTACCACTGGCTTGACAGGTGACACAGGAGCGACAAAACTCCTTGGTGTCTTCAGACATATGGGGCCAATGAAAGTGAGGGACAATCCTGTCCCAAGTCTTGTTTTGGCCCAGGTGACCTGCTAAGGGAATATCATGGGCTAGTGTTAATAGGAAGCCCCTAAACTTCAGAGGTATAACCAACCTCCTGGCTGCACAAGGCTTGGGGTCTCTACTCTCTGAGTATAGGAGTCCATCATCCCAATAGATCCTATGGGTACCACTAGCATTCCCAGCAGCCTCAGCAGCAGCCTGCTGTCTGAGGGGTTCAAGAGAGGGACAGCTTAGCTGCTCCTGGCTCAGATCTGCCCTGGAAGGGCCCCCTGTCCCCAAGAACTCAACCTGATCAGGCTCAAGCTCATCTGGGACAGTTCCTTCTTCAGGACTAAGATCATCTCCCTCAAGAGACTGATATGTATTCTGAGTCAGGGGGGAAGGCACTGCCTTAACCCTGCTGCTCCTCTTCTTGGAAGGCACCTGGTCCATTCTTTCAGAATCCGGGGCCTGTTCAGTTTAAGACATTTTGGCCTGTGACCTGGTCACAGCAAACACATGTGCAGGGATTCCTAACATTTCTGCATGTTTCCTGAGCTCCACCTCTGCCCAAGCTGAGGTTTCAAGATCATTGCCAAGCAAGCATTCTACTGGTAGGTCTGCACTCACCACAACCTTCTTAAGGCCAGTTACCCCTCCCCAGGAGAAATTAACAACTGCCAGGGCATGGTCAGTCCTGACATTGCTAGCATTGGTCACTTGGTACATTTCACCAAGTATGATCTGCTCAGGAGCCACAAGGTCTTGTGTCACCATTGTGACACTTGCCCCTGTGTCCCTGAATGCCAAAGCCTCGTTTCCATTAATCAAAGGCTGCTGTCTGTATTTGCCCAGATTACTGGGACTGACAAAGGAGGACATATCCTTGCCTCCATCACAGACCAGTACAGCCTGAGTTGGAACTCTGACTAGGCCAGAGTCGATCTCAGAACCCAGGGCTAACCCTACTACACCCTTATTCTGAGTACCACCACTTGGAGCTGAACTAGGGGGAACAGTTGCCTTAGGGGCAATGGTGGCTGGAGTTGAGTCTTTGGACTTATTACAATCACTAGTCCAATGGGTTTTCTGTTTACAGATTTTACACCATGGTTTCTTTTGGCCTTTTCCTTTGGTTGATTAGGACTCCACACCAGATGCAGATTTTTAGGGACCTTGAGAAGACTTCTGGTCTTTCCCCTTTTCCCCACTCTTGTCAGAGTTCTTTGAATCTTGCTTCTTTGGGTCACCACCTTTGTTCTGAACCTTCTGCTTCACCCTGGTTCTGACCCATTTGTCTGCCTTCTTTCCCAATTCTTGGGGAGAGGTCAGATCAGAGTCCACCAGGTACTGATGCAACAGCTGATTTTGACAATTATTAAGGATTTGCTCCCTCATAATTAAGTTGTACAATCCTTTGAAATCACACACCTTACTGCCAAGTAACCAGCGCTCCAGAGCCTTAGTAGCACAATCAACAAAGTCAACCCAGTCCTGAGTCTGTGCCTTTTGGGTATCTCTGAACTTTATCCTGTATTGTTCAGTGGTTAGGCCAAACCCTTCAATCAGAGCACTCTTCAGGACTTTGTAATCATCAGCATCCTCCTCTCTAACAGTGAGGAGCTTATCTCTACCTTTGTCTGCAAAGGAGAGCCACAAGATTGCTGCCCACTGCTCCTAGGGGACCCTCTGAACTTTACAGGCCCTTTCCAGTGCAGTAATCCATTTGTGGATGTCATCCCCACTCTGGTAGGGAGGGACAATATTGCTTAGGTTCCTATGGTCATGAGACCTGTCTCTACCACTAGGAATGTTGCTGCCACCATGGGGCTCTAGCCCCCGCTTCTTTCTAGTTCTCTGAAGCTCTAGGGACTCCCTGTCTAAGGCTAGCTGCTCTCTTCTGATTCTAAGCTGAGCTTCCTCATACCTGAGCAGCCTTTCTTTCCTCTCATGGGAGGATTCCCTCCTGTGAGAAGAAACAGAGGTCCCTATAGATGTGTCAGAATGGATAGACTCCTGAGAAGGAGATCTTGACCTTCTCGGCACACCTCCAACTCTCCCAGGTGGAGTAAAGAGAGGGCCACCATGGCCATCTTCCTCATTTCCAGGATGAGTTGTCTCTTCCAGGTTAAGATCATTGTCATCTTCCTGGTCAGCTTCAGAGGTCAGGTCCTGGGTATTTTCACCCCTGAACCTTTCCTCATCTGCTGCCCCACCCATTCTGCCTACCCCTTCAGACCCTGAGGTCTTTCTGAGATCATCCAACAGCAGTACCTCTATGAGGCGTTGGGTGTTTGCACTTTTTCCTGTCTTCAATCTCCTAGTAATTCCAACCCACTGGTTTCTGGTCTTGAAGACATTACTAGTGTGGTGTGGTGTATGCACCTACCTACTCTAGTGTGGCCTACTAAACTCTCTTGAGTTGTAGAAAGGGTGTGCTAAGCCCTTGACACACAACTCCAAGTTCAGTAGAACTTACTGTAGTTTAAGCTTGAATTATATGTACCTCAGGTACCTTTAGTGGTTTTCAGTTGGTCACTCACTTGAGATTATCTGGTAAAACAATGGCAAGCTTGAATCCCACACGCTGCACACCAATGTGAGAAGTTGGCCTGGCATATGCGGTCCACTAGTTATAGTGGGCACCTTGCACCAGTCCAAACAACCCCTTATTGGAGATAGGTTAAAGACAACCTTATTGAAAGCTATCCTAGTGGTAGCTGTGGAGAGCAGCCTTCAGGCTAAGTCTTGAAGGAATGTAAAGCAGCTTGTTTTACCAGTCTATAATCTCTTGAGTGACCAAATGAAAGAGGACCACACCAGGTATATATTCAAAATATATGTATTTATTACTAAACACACCCCTCTAGTCTCTTAATGAGGCTAGAGGTCAAAGGACATATGTTACACTTAATATATCACAGTAAATTAGCACAATATATGTTAGGCCCTAGGGGCGTACCAAACCATATATTAAGAAAGTGGTATAAGAACCACAACTTGACTAGACACAAGGCCTAGAGCCTGTAGAATTGCTGGGACCACAAGGAACCACCCAAGGTAGTGACACAGGGGACCCACGGGTGACGCGTGCAGTGTGAGAACACAGCAGCGAATCGCCGTTAGCTTCTATGGGGAAAGTCGCGGTTGGATATTTAAAGATTAAGGACATTTAGGAGAGGACTTTGAGCAAACCCCATTAGACTTAAGGGGTTCTAGGGCCAACACCCACGGGAGCACCGGAGTACTCGAGTTACCTCACCCAGGGAAGCCGGGTGCATAGGTGGCTTTTGGTGTCGGGAATCGTCGTTGATTTCAATGGCGATCTGCTGCAAAGTGCTGCTGCCGTCGAGAAGGAAAGTGTCCGGTGTGATCCAAGCCTGGATCAAAGATGTGAGGAACCTGAAAGCAGAGGGGACAGAGTCTGGGTCACTTGCCAGTGACCAGGGGCACGATAGACGAATGCCCACCGATGTTGGGTGTTTCAGGTGTGAAGAGGTGAAGCTTGACTCTGCAGCCACGAGGACCAGGAGGCGTCGACGATGACCAGGAGCTGGATTCAAGCTATCCCACAAAGGATGTCGAGTGCTGCGGCGTCGGTGACCGGATTGGACCCAACAAGCCTTGGCAACAGCAACCCATGCAGGAAGAGAAAAGGTGCTTCGGTGCGGACCAGCAAGGTCTGGGGGACTCACCAAGTGGTGGAGAGTCAGGGCACGTCTGGAGCAACCAGGGAAATCCAATGAAAGTCAAAGTTGCCTTCTCAGGAACCCACCAGTCAACGGACCAGGGATCGCGAAGGTACCTTGAGCGAAAGCACAAAGGGCTGGCTCACGGAACACTCATGGAGTGTAGGCCAGCAATCTTCAGTGGAAAAGGTGCTTGCGGTCTGGGCTACAAGTAACCCAATGCACAGCCTCAAGGAAAGTCGAAAAGCTAATGCACTTGCAAATGTGCACGGTGTCCAGGGGTTCCGGTTCCACAGTACCCACGAAGGCTACGTGTCTCAGCTTTGCTAAGGACTCAGGTCAGCCTTGGAGAAGTCTGGAAATCCACCTCCTGTGTTGCAATTACTTCAGAGTCCAGCGGGATGTTCGGAGATGCAAACTGGTCAGGTGCGTCTTTGGTGCCTGCCAAGCATGGGAGTAACTCCTTTACTCCAAGGGAGATTCTTCAGTCATCCAGCATCGTGCAGATCGTCGAAGTTCCAGGATTCAGTATCAGAGTTTCGTCCAGGTGTAATCTAAAGTCCTGTAGTCAGGGGTTCCTTTCTTATACCCAAGGAAGGGGTTGGACATACTCTGGGGACCCACCTATGGGAGGGTCTGGAAAGAGGGGTGGCTACACCCATTTCCTTTGTCCAGTTTCATGCCAGAGCAGGGGCTGGTAGCCCCTGCAACCGGTTTGAACTGAGCTATGCACAGGGACACCAAATGTGCCCCCAGTGCAGACTTCAAAGCACTCTTGAGTGCACCCACCCAGCCCCAATACACTAAAGCCTGTCTGGGAGGTGGTGACACCTCCCTGTGACAGGAAACCTATTGTCCAGGCTTCCCCTGCCGGAGTTTCGCCCAGCAGCAGGAGGCCAGACTCGTGTCTGTGGCTGTGGCATCCATTTTGTGATGCCAGGGTTCTTTTAAACTGGTACCGGGTGTACCGGTGTGGACATGTCTCTCCCTCTAGAAGGGTGGAATCATACCCCCGCCACCAGGACTGGCGGGGGGTATGATTCCAAAGTGTTTGACACCAAACACGACATGTTTCCTTGCAGCCATTCCAAAGTTAGCATTTACCGCGAGGTTATAATGCACTTAAGAGTATATGGTCTGGCTGCATCACAGAACAGCCCCAGAGAATAGATTCTGAAGGCTGCAGAGGGGCCCTGCTCATGCATGGGCACCCTCTCACACAAAACCCAGCACCCTGCCTTCAGGATTGATAAGGCCTGCCATAGGGGTGACTGATAGGTTTATATGTGTAGTGATTTAAGGTAGATATAGGTAACCTATATCTAAGTAAGGAGTGCCTGCACCACCTTACCCAGGCTGCAGTAGCAGTCCTGTGGTGTCATTTTGGAAGGCTTCCCAGGGGTGGCATAATACATGCTGCAGTCCGTGGTAGGCCTCTGGGGTACCTATGCCCTTGGTACCTATGGTACCATTTACCAGGGACTCATAAGGGTACCCCAGTAACCAAACTGGAGTGTACCTAAAGTACATGGAATCATATTAGAGAGGAAGCAGCTAGGCTGGGGTCCTGGATAGCAAGGCCCCAGCCAGACTAAAGTCGAAAAACAGTGAAACATCAGCAAAAAGTGGGGGTAACCATAAGAAGCAGATCCTACTCTCCTACAGGTATCTAGATATACCACCCCAGTACTCAATGTAATTGAAAATTAATCGAAAAGTTTCTAAAAGTAATGAATGTGTAATATAACCTGCTTTTTAAAACCATACCAACCTGTAACAATTGCAAATCCATTCCCAATTGCATTTCTGTGTAAAGGTTTACAATTGTAAGTACATTTTATCTACCTGTACCAAGTCCTTCTTGGTTCTAGAAATAAAATACAAGTAACCTTTTTTATGCTTACCTAATTGGTTTGGATTATGTCTCTGAGTGTGTGTAATCGGTCCCTGAGTAAGTGAATACAATAAATGCTTAACATGCCCTCCGGATAAGCCTAACTGCTCGTCCACACTACCATAAAGAGAGCTGTTAGTACTTACCTAATTTAGCCTCTGCTATACCTCTGGGGACTCCCTGGACTCTGTGTACACTACACCTCACTTTGGCATAATATATACAGAGCCAGCTTCCTACAGAAGGTTCTGACGAGAAATAAAAATACAGGACTCTTTCGAGGCCCTGTGATTGAAATGAGTGCGCTTTAAATCCTTTAACGAGGATCCATTTGAGGGCAAGTCTGGTGGCAGCAGCCGTGGTAATTCCCGCTCCAATAGCGTATATTAAAGTTGCTGCAGTTCAAAAACTCGTAGTTGGATCTTGGGATCGAGCTTGCGGTCCACCACGAGGTGAGCTGCCGCCTGTTCTAGCCCCATTCGGCGCCCCCTTGATGCTCTGGACTGAGTGTCCTGGTGGGCTGAAGCGTTTACTTTGAAAAAATTAGTGTTCAAAGCAGGCAGGTCGCCTGAATACTTCAGCTAGGAATAATGGAATAGGACTTCATTTCTGTTCTGTGGGGTTTTTACAACTGGAGCCATGATTAGGAGGGATGGCAGGGAGCAACGTATTGTGCTGCTAGAGGTGAAATGCTTGGACCAGCACAAGACGAACCTAAGCGAAAGCATTTGCCAAGAATGTTTTCATTAATCAAGAATTAAAGTTGGAGTTTCGAAGACGATCAGATACCGTCGTAGTTCCAACCATAAACGGGCCAAATATCGATCAGGCGGCGCTATTCCCATGACCTGCTGAGCAGCTTCCTGGAAACCAAAGTCTTTGGGTTCCGGGGGGGGTATGGTTGCAAAACTGAAACATAAAGGAATTGACGGGAGGACACCACCAGGAGTGGAGCCTGTGGCATAATTTGACTCAGCATGGGAAACCTCACCCGGCCCGGACAAGGAAAGGATTGACAGATTGATAGCTCTTTCTCGATTCTGTGGGTGGGGGTGCATGGCCGTACTTAGTTGGTGGAGCGATTTGTCTGGTTAATTCTGATAACGAAGGAGACTCCTCCAGGCTAATTAGTTACGCGACCCCCAGCGGTCTGCGTACAACTTCTTAGCGGGACAAGTGCCGTTCAGCCACACTAGATCGAGCAATGAAAGGTCTGTGATGTCCTTAGATGTCCGGGGCTGCACGAGCACTACACTAAACGGATCAGGGTGTGTCTACCCTTCATCAACAGTTGCGAGTAACCTGCTGAAGCCCGTTCGTGATAGAGATTGGGGATTGTAATTATTTCCCATAAATGAGGAATTCCCAGTAAGTGCGGGTCATAAGCTTGCATTGATTAAGTCCCTACCCTTTTGTACACACCGACTGTTGCTACTACCGATTGGATGGTTTAGTGAGGTCCTCAGATCAGCCCCGCCGGGGTTGGCAGTGGCCCTGGCAGAGCACCGAGAAGAGATCAAACTTGACTATCTAGAGGAAGTAAAAGTTGTAACAAGGTTTCCGTAGGTGAACCTGCGGAAGGATCAATAATGGCGGAGCAGCCTGAGCGGCGAACGGTGCCTGCCTGAAACCCTCGGCTGCCTCCCAGATGGAGCACATGCACAGTGTAGGCACAGGGCCTGGCCATGCCCTCGAGGGTCCTGACCGGTGGAGCGGTCATCGGCTGCTGGGGTGCTTGGGTGCGGACTGGGTGTGGGGTGGGCTCCTCCACTGGGGAGGAACCGACCAATGAACGTTCGATGATCTGGGGATGGGGGGCGGTCCCCCGGCCCCAGCTCCTCTGGGAGAGGCACAGCAGTAGGCCCTCCAGAGACAGAACCCACTCTCACCCAGCACGACCCAGTGGTGGGGAAACTGAATGGCAGCGCCTCCCCAGTCTGGGGCCACCCCTGAAGGCCCTGCTGCCCCGGGCCCTCCCGTGCCTGATCCCGGCCTGACCGGGCTTCGGGTGAACGAGGAGTGGCCCTTCTCGATCGGCAGGGCAGCCTGGAAGAGAAGAAGCCGGGGCTGTGACGGGACCCCATCTCCTCTCCATGGAAGGGGTGTGGGATAGGGAGCAACCTGGCTCTTCCTTTTTAGCGCCTCTGACAAGCGCAGGTGGTGGGCTACCCACCAGCCCACCGCCATGGCTCGGGCTGCCACCCAAGCAGGGAGACTCCTGATGCAACAGTTGCGAGGCTCTGAGGACAGGGGGTGTTCCCGGGCCCCTGTCCCTCTGGGAGGGACACAGCAGGAGGCCCTCCAGAGAAGGAACCCACTCTCACCCAGCACGACCCCGCCGTAGGGAAACCGAATGGCAGTGCTTCCCTGGGCTGGGGCCGCCTATAGATGCCCTGCTGCCCTGGGCCCTCCCGTGCCTGATCCCAGCCTGACCGGGCATCGGGCGACCAAGGAGTGGCCCCTCTCGAGCGGCTGGGTAGCCTGGAAGAGAAGGAGCCTGACCTGTGACGGGACCTCGGCTCCTCTTCGTGGGAAGTGTGCGGGATGGGAAGCCACCTGGCTCTTCCCTTTTGGTGCCTCTGACAAGGGCAGGGGGTGGGCTACCCACTAGGCCGCCAGCATGGCTCGGGCTGCCACCTAAGCCAGGGACTCCTTATGGCACAGGTATGAGGCTCTGAGTATGGCCCTGCCCCTCTGGGAGGGGCACAGCAGTAGGCCCTCCCAAGACGGAACCCATGCTGACCCAGCATGACCTCGCAGTGGGGAAACCAAATATCAGTGCCTCCCCTGGCTGGGACCACCCCTGAATGCTCTGCCGATATGGGCCTTTCCGTGTCTGATCCTGGCCTGACCGGGCTTCGGGGGACTGAGGAGTGGAAGGGCAGACTGGAAGAGAAGGAGCCTGGGCCTGTGTCTGGACCCTGGCTCCTCTCGGTGGGAGGTGTTCTGGATAGACAGAGGTCGAGCCCGGTGGTGGATAGCTGATGTGCAGGTGGGGCGACTCTCCCTTGTTGCCAGGTACCCAGTTTGTCCTTGTCCTGTGTGACCTGGCTGAGGGTTTGAAGACTTGTGCGGTCCCTCCCGGTCCTCCGGGAGAGGCCAGCGATAGTGGGGGAATTGCCTGCTCCCGTCACTCCTGTTGCCCCCCCTTTCCTGTGGGGGGGGAAATGGGGGCTCCCGCACCAAGCTCCTGGTAACGCTCTTCAAATCAGGGAGGCTGACTCCCAGAGGGGAAGTCTTGAATAGTACACCGCATGTTCGTGGGGCTCCTGGTGCTAAATCATTCGTAGATTACCTGATTCTGGGTCAGGCTTTCATAAGTTGAGCCGAGCTTTTGTCTCTGTCCATGGGTGCCAGCATGACCCCCTTTACCACAACTGGGGGTGGGTCCCTCTTCTGCCAGACTGGCGGGAGGGACGCGGAGGGGGTAGCAGTTTGCATGTGGGAGGCTGCCTCCACCACGTGCTAACCTTCACAGGGGCCTCCTGTTCCTGACCTGCTGGTTGCAGGAATGGGGGCATGATTCCCTTGCAGGGTAACCTCATGGCCGGACCCCCCTCCACAAGTCGCTGGGAGGACAAGCAGCCCCAGGAAGGAGCCTCCCGGGCAATGGCCTCAGAGTGCCTGGGGTCCTCCTGTGATCATTGGACTGCCGTGTGACTGGGTCCTGCATCTGGTCGTCACGGGCCGTCTGGTCACTGGGTCGCCTAGGGGCATCTAGTCGCCATGCTGCGCGACCAGATGGCCGGTCGGGCTCACTCCAATTTGTGTCCTCCCCCATGGTTCTGTAAGCCCCCTCTTCGTGGGGGCTTAGTAGTCGAGAAAAATGGGCTTCCCAGTCAGGCCCACGAGTAGAGGATGTGGCCTGGACTTAACCCTCGTTGGCTTTCTTGGCTACAAGAAGGTGGAAGGCACCCACCCAGGGCAGCACACTGAGCCCACGGCATGGCGGTGACAGTACCCATGGCGGGGTGGCTGCAGGGCTTAGGGTAAAGAGCGGAGACCAGCCCCGCATGAAAGCCTAGCTCCCTGGGCTGCCGAGGTGGAACACAAGCCCGGGAGAGCTCTGAGAAGCCCTCATCAGATGCCTGGGCCCAATTTCTAAAGACAGCGACTGCCGATGTCCCAAGCCACCCACGAGGTACCGTTGGCAGGCCCGGAGCAATGCTTAGCATTCTCTTAAGAATGAGCAGGGCCTGGCAAAGGGTAAGCAGCAGGCCTGGGAAGCCCTCTTACATCCTTCTCCCGCAGTGCTCCGGCAGGGCCCGCACTCCATGCTCTGCCCTTCATGCACCATGCGCGCAGTGGGGGGAAATGAGCTCCGTGGTCACGGACTCGGGTCTTGCCTTGGGAAGGTGCAGACTGGACTCTAGTTGATCGGGTATAGTTGGGACTATTTGGCAACTGTGGGCTGCTTGGTTGGAAACACTTGACCATGGCTCCGGTGAGGGCTTCTGAGCCACAGGACGGGGCTCTGCAGGGTAGGGGAGCCAGCAGGCCTGGAGCCCATCAGGGCCCTGGGTTCCCTTCTCTGACCCTCGGTGTAGTAAAGGGAATGCTGCCCCTGTGTGGCCGGTTTCAAAGGATCTGAACGGGCCCAGGCCCCCTGCTGTGCCATGGGGTGGGTGACCTGGTACGTGGCTCCTTCCGCCAGCCTGCTGCGTCGCAAAGGGCACAGGACGGGGTCCCACAGGCCCAAGGAGACTTTCCCTACATGACTGGGTTCAGAAGCACGGAATGGAGTCAGGGCTCCGGCGGGTCCTGGGTTTGGAGCCCTGCCAAACGCCTGGGAAAACCTTGAAGAATCTACATATATGACCCCTTGCTGAATTCAGAATTTTGGCTACTCTTCAGAAATGTATAACTTTCTGGGATCCACAATGGGTTTCACACCCCATTCTACCCCTAACTGGAAAGAGGTTGAACACGCAAAAAAATGAGGAGAAATGGGCTATGTCCCAGTAAAATGCCAAAACTGAGAGCTGGGAACATGGTGATTTTAGCACCGTGTCAGGAGGAGGAGAGGGAAAGCAACCCTTACCTAGAGAACTCCAATGAAGAAACTCCATGGCACATCCCCGGACGAAGAACAGCCAACCTGTATACCTTTTTTCTACAGACCGGGCAGGCAGGCCAGGCACCTAGTGTGGAGTCCCCGGGAAACGCCTCCATTGTTGAATTCCCTTGGAGCGGGGAAAGTGGCAGAGAGGATGTTAAAGGAGGCGATCCCTTTAAATTCCCAATGACAAAATAGCTGATGTCAGATGCCGAGTCTCGCTCGAGGAAGGCGGAAGCAGAAAAGTCAGAGGAAGAAGCAACCCAAAGACGAGTTGTGTGGAAAGAGAGAAGCCGCAACAGAACCCGAGGACCACCGAACCAGCCTTAAGCCCCACCACGCTTCTGGAGGAGCGTGGCTTCTCAAGGTACAGGATTGTATCCTGGGAAAATACGAGAGGCAGGTGGAGGGTGATAAAAATGAATAAAGAGAACACAGCACACGGTCTATCTGGACATAACAGATCTTACTAAATTGCACTTTCGGTTATATCGGGGTAGCAAAAGCAGTCTTCACACCTTTCTTAGGACTTCCTTGGTTTTCTATTTTTTTTTTCTTCCGTCATCGCTTTAATGCTTGGCACAAATTTTTGTTTGGCATATTGACAGCCAGGGTCAGTTACTAAAGAGTAACTTGGTCTAAAACTCCCTATGGGCGGCGGCGGATAATCTAAAATCGAAAACCCTGTTGAGAGAGAGAGAATCCTACTTCTCACGGAACTCGCAATACTACCGGTCCCTTCTATCTGTATTCCGCAGAATGGCATGAGAATCGCGTTGGGTATTGGTGGTAGGTCTAGAAAAGACTTTCCTGGTATTAACCTTCACCCTTGCCCTAGGAAATAATCAGTTAGGCAAAACTTCTCACTCAGTCCACTTACCTGTGATCTCTCACTTTTTCCGTGGGCTCATTATCATCCGGTGGTCCCGGTCGTCCAATCACCTGTGAAGTCAAGAAGAAAGAGGATGAAGCCTTACGGCTTGAGCGGTCGACCTCGAAGCTGGGGAACCGGGTTTGAGTCTTGGCAAAGAAACTCAACATCCTGTGATTGTGGGCAAATCACCTAATCTCCCGTGCCTAACAAAAATGAATGTGTCCATCTGTAACGAAACTGGTGCTCATGTAAAGCGCTCTGATACCCGATGTCTCATATCTAGTTCGCGCTATATATATATAAAACAATTAAAAAAAAAAAAAAAAGCAGAAGACAGATTTAAGGAATAACTCTTCATGCTAGGATAATCACATAGCCTAATATCTAGCCTTATATCTGATAAAATAATGCTCAAATAAGCCTTAAGCGATTGCCATTGACTTTAATTTGAAGCCTGCTTACTTACACACTGCAAACCCGTTGTTGAAGCCATTTGCAGGGAAAAGACTGACACTTTTTTCTGCAGCACTGGTTTCCCAAAAAACCCAAATTTAGCTGTATGTTTTCTGATTTCTCGGTCCTCTCCGGGGGAATCCACAAACCCTGGGTACCTTTAGAATCCCCAGGATGTTGGAAAAAAGAACGCAAATTGGGGATGGATACCTTATGTGTACAAAAAAGTTATGGGGGCCTAAGCGCGAACTACCCCAAATAACCAAAAAACGGCTTAGCACAGGGCAGGGAAAATGCCTGGCAACGAAGGGGTTAGGATCCTATTATCTTTTTAGTGTTATTGTCCTGACCAAGGGGAGGATGTCGTGTTTCCTACATGGGCCATTGTAGTTTTCCCTATGTTAGCCTAACTGTGCATGTTATAGGCCTAGTTTTTCTTTGCACACGTTACTATATAAACATGCTTCTTTTGTGCCACATTGTACTTTCACACGGAACATGCATATGTTTTTGCATTCTGTTCTTTTCCTGGGTCTAGTCTGTGCACGCACCGACAAGGTCAAAGAACAATGTCCCTTGTTATTCTTTGTGGCCAGACACTAGCACCTAGACATAACACAAGAATGCAGCGTTTGTTTATGTGCACACATGTCCTATCATATAGATGAGAACATGAGCAGAAAACAGACACATGGAACGAGAGTTCTGAGAGAAGAGCACTGCGTCCGCTGAGATATAGAGCGCCCATCTGTGAATGCTAAGGTACGGGGTCTGCAGATAATCCCCAAGATCATTAATATATTCATTTAACCTTAGTAGCGGCGGAGAGGGGTGTGAGATTACTCGGTCCTATTAAATGACAGCACTTTCATGGTATATGGATTATTAACCATGTTAACA
This sequence comes from Calotriton arnoldi, assembly GCA_963921515.1. Taxonomy (NCBI): domain Eukaryota; kingdom Metazoa; phylum Chordata; class Amphibia; order Caudata; family Salamandridae; genus Calotriton; species Calotriton arnoldi. The sequence continues at coordinate 911,618 of CAWUFW010001788.1, forward strand.
GTATTTTTTGTATGCATCTGTTTTCTAGTTGTGGCTCGTATACTTCATTTCAGAGCACGATAGTTTGAATAAATATTCTTAACCTTCTTTGTGTCTCCTTATTATCTTATTGTTGACAATTACAAGTGAGCGAGCGAAAGGGTGTTTCCTGTTACCGCGATCCCTCAGTTGGTCTAGAGTGTTGTATTTTGGGGGTGCAAATTCACTTGTTTCTCTGGTAAGGTTAGGAGGGCAAGTGAGGCACTCTAGCTAGTCGGACTCTGCCTTATAGATACTGAGGTGGTTTGGTGACTCAGTCTCTACATACTGATGTTCTATGGTCCCAAGCATAGTTCTGTTCCAGAGCAGATTCCCTGCAACAATCCTTTATTATTTTAACACAATTGTCAATAAAAATGATCACACTTCACGTTCTTCTCTGAGTATGCTAAATAAATTATTTGCATGAAATAGATTAATTGTCCTTGTCACGTGTGCTTTTCTTCCACCATTGTTGTGTCCTTAGTTGGGGATCGGTGACATCTCCCGGTTTGGAAGCTCTTGAGGGTTATCTACAATATTATTTAGCCTCTATTGCTACCACCAATCGATCCCATCTGCTTTTTAAGGTGCGTGGGTATTTTGGCTGAAGTGAGGCTACGCTTCACATTAGCTCAGTGGTTCCCAAACTTTTTTGACCTGTGGCTCCCTTGACCTAATTGGCAGTTGGCCGTGGCTCCCCACCATTTTTTTACCGGTGGGCGGGTGGGGGGATGTAAGCCCGACTTCAAGAGTACTTCCTGTTATTAATGGATTTTAATACAAGATTAATAGCCAAATATGTTTCCATGCAACTTTTTTTAACCACACAACAATAGTTCAAAAACTTTTGTATAATAAAATATCTTTTTCAATGAACAGGAAAAACAACAGAGTCCGAATTTACCTTAAAAATCCTAGTGAGATGGATGTGCTTGTTTTTCCTTACATAGCTCCTGAAATCTTGGAGTTATTTTTGAGATCGCAACACGCATTTCTTTTTCAATGTTAATGTTTGCCCTATATTTAGACTTTATCACTGCAACTGCTGAGAAACCAGCTTCACAAAGGTACGAAGTAGCAAACGGGATCAAAACATGCAGGGCTCTCTTGCTTATCACTGGGTATTCATCTCCAGTTTGGCACCAGAACTCAAGCAGTGACTGAGACTGGAACCTTACTTTCAATGCTGAGTCACTTGAAACATCAATAAGCTGTTCTGCTTCCTCATTGTTGAAATGCTGAGGTATCTCAGCATTGAAGGAGTCTCTCACCCATTTTATTGGCTCCACTTCATCCTCTGGAAAATAGTTATCAAGGTAAAAACGTAGAGACAAATACAGAACAAAAACTGTCCTAAGTTGCTCCTTTAACGCCATCTCATTGTCCAGCAGAAACTGGTCCAATGAAGGAAAACATTTATAGTCACCTTTGCTTACACTGCTTTTCCAAAGGATCACTTTCTTCTTAAAGCCTGAAACTTTGTCTGACAGTTGCAAGATGTTAGTATTATTGCCTTGCATGGCATTTGATTAATAATTAATAAAATGCCATGCCGATCTTCTGCCCAACCTCCGTTTTACACCCGTATCACCAGCATTATTTTTACTGTAAAAACGGAGCACGTTAGAAATCAGACATAAAATATAAGCCAAGCCAAGGCCTTCTCCCTGGCTTCTTGGCTGCTGTGCAACAGACTCACTGAACGGACCACACAGGAATCCCTCCCATGCCAGTCCCAACACCAACGGCCCTTCTAACTTACTTACCTTACTTGGGAAGAGGGTCCTACGGCAGAACACGTCGGGTGGCAGAACACGGCGGGCAGCAGTACACGGCGGGCTGCAGTACACGGCGGGCAGCAGTAACTCCCCTCAAACGGCCAGAGCTGCGTATGGCATGCGTATGCCAGTAATGGAGACTACCTACGCCTGTGAACGCACGTACGACGCGTATACGTACGCACGTATGGCGGCAGTGCGCTCTTGGGACAAACCATGTCCCCGGTTTTTGCAGGTGGAACGTATTTTGCACTGCGGCTGCAAGAAGCTTCACTTTTCCACATTGTGGTCGCGGCACCCCTGGCTATTCATAACGGCGCACCGGGGTGCCGCGGCGCACAGTTTGGGAACCACGGCATTAGCTGATCATGGCAAAATTAAATCAGCAGGTTCCCACCCATCCCCCAGCCTGTGAATCTAGCTGAAAAGAATAGAGCGTCGGAGCTAGTGGAATTGCATACTATATTTCACTCGCACAAAGAGAGAAGATCCCTTGACAAACATTGTGTGTTCTGAGAGGCAGGCGAGTCAGAAAGTGAAGGGCAGTTTTGTATGTGTGCGGGTTTCAAATGGATGTTACAACAGTTTGCCTCATTTCGTTTACTCGTTCTGTGGTTGGGTTATTTCGTGCAACTGTATTGTCGAGTGACAAGCGTGGTTTACTTTTGATTCCCGCTGCCTGAAAAAAGTGTTTCCCATTGTATTATTTGGATCAGACCATCACACAGGACGCTTGTAGGGGACGTATTGCTTTAAGCGTAAGCCATATACTCGCCCACTGGTGTACATAAATATTTTGTTTCTAAAATGACGAGCATGTCTATAAAGATCACGGTTTTATATTTTTTTAATGCAGCTCTGTGTAAAAAAAGTGCTTGTCCAACGATTGCACCCCATTGTATACCTTGGGCCCGTGTAACAGCGCAGTTTTTTCCACACAATATGCACCTTTCTCTTGCGTTAATTGTGATTTACTAATGGATTGTATAGATAGAAGCCAGAGGGAAAACTTAATCAACCTCGTCATTGCCCGTCTGCTGCTCGCTGCATGATTGAGGTAATATTTTGTTCTTTTTAACTTTTAGTTCCATGCACACAGACTGTCAAAAACGTGCCCAGCTGAACAAACAAAATGTCAAAGATTTGGTTTCGATAGTTAACTTTCTTTTAATTTGCCAATTCTTCTTTTCTCACTTTACAATCTTGATTCTTTTCTTTTTGCTTGTGGGCACTGTAACACTAACTTTCACACTAACATTAACACTGTCACAGTAACATCAATTAGGGGACCAAATACAGCTAAAAGACATTCACATTGACAACGCTAATAGCTCAAAGCCCGGGCTTTGCTGAGACCTGTTGGCTTTGCCAATACTTCTTGTAATTTGGTGTAAACGTGTTCAGTAGTTTTGGAATTAATAAAGAAAAAAGATTTATGTATATCTACATGAACCATCACAACCAGAGTGAAAGGCTGTGGCTAGCATTTTGTGAATCGGGACTTGAATTCAAATAAAGTAGGGACTGATGTAGGGGTCTGTGTGGGATCCCGCATGGGCAAGAAATTGAGCAAAAATGTTTTATTTTTCACTCACGAGGATCCACTGCAGCGCTCATCGCAACCCCTGTGTCAATCTGCAGATCTAGACCCCAATTAAAATAACCATACACCAACTCACAGACCCTCTCACTCAATCTCTCACACACCCACTCCCACATCCATACACCCACTCACACATCATACACCCACTCACACACACATACATATACACTCAAACACCCTTTCACACTCCCATAAAGTCACAGATATCTACTCACAGACCTAGAGAATCACTCAGAGATCAACACAGCCACCCAGAAAACCACTCAAACACCCATACAAATACTCATAGACCCAGTTATATATTCATACAGCGTCTCACGCACCCACTCACATACTCATACAGTCACAGATACACCTACTCTTACTCAGAGAACCCCTCATATATCCAATCATGCATCCATATATCCACTCACAAACCCATTAAATCACTCTCACACCCTCTCACCCACCCATACACTCACTGATACATCTACTCACAAACCCAAAGAACCACTCAGAGATCCTCACAGCCACTTACCTACCCAATCATGTACCCACCCAACACACACTCACACACCTACTTATACACTCACACAACCACTCACACACCCATACAGCAGCTCACACAACCACTCACACACACACCAATACAGTCATTGGTACATCCACTCAGAGACCAAAAGAGCCACTCACATACCCACTCAGATCCACACATGCACACCCACACAAGCACTCACACATCCACTCAGAGACCCAGAAAACCACTGACATATCCATTTACACTCTCATATGATGCTCACACACCCACTCAGACACTGAAACATCCACATACACAGCCAGTGACACTCGCACACATACCAGCTTTTGTAAAGTGCATAGCTACCTCCGGAGAGGTGTCCCGGCACTGGGGGCCGTCGGGAAGATTAAGCGAGCTATTGCCCAGAGTCACATGGTGCTGGGCTAACCTGCCGTCGGCGCCGGGGATCGATCCGGAAACCCCATGGTCCGGAGTCAGGCACCCTGGCTGCTGTGCCACACCTCTTCCACATATATATATATATTTAAACCATTTCTGACATCTCCATAAAGATCAGACACCGACACAGGGGTAGCATTGCTATTCCGTCCTCGTATTTATTTCGAAATTACGCTATGACGCGTTTCGGCGGGTGGGTGGAGTGGGGGGGGTCAAAGGGGCTTTGAGGGGTAGTTGGGGAGGGGGGGTTGTTGGGGCTGGGTGCTTTATTCTTTTTGTTTTTTCCTTATGCCTATGATGACCCTGCACTCCGAATGATAATATGCATGGGGTTGCTAGGGATGGTATAATTGCATACAGCGGGGGCTGCGGGAGGACTCAGTAGTGGGGCATGAGGACCCAGGGGAGTCGCTGAGCGGCACCCTAAGGGAGGCTGCAGCTATGTCACTAATAGCACTTGTAATATATTGCTCCCCGAATCATTAATGTATGCTGTCTCTGAAGCTTTTTGTTTGCTTTCTCAGAAAATTAATAAAATTCTGTTTTAAAAAAAAAAATGACGCGTTTCGGCATTCCTGCCTTGTTCACATTGGCAGTCGTCAAACACAGAATGCTTTTTTTAAAACAGAGTACTGCGGTCACATGACCCAGTTCTTTGATAGCTATGGAAGACAGACTCGCGTTGCAGCAAAATTTCAAAGTGTACACTTTCTCCTTACACATGATTACCAAAGCAGTCATAACCACAATTCCTTCATTGTCGTCAACATTGAAAAAAGGTCAATATCAAATCATGTCAATTAATTTGCCAATTTCGGACCCTAAAGCGCCAATGTAGTGTTGATTTGTCTTGACATAGTGAACCATGTATTTTCAGAACAAATGCTCTTCAAGGCTCCACTCTTTTGATTTGTCTCATAAATAGTGCACACTTATTTAGGGCCCTTGCAATAAATAACAAATCGTTATTTAATACATAATAGCCATATCAATGTTTAAAATCCTGATCTTAAAAAATAAATATATATACATATGTAAAGGAGTCCAAAATTCACTTCAGCAGCATTATACTATCATGCATTCTTTGAATAAAGTGCAAGTGCAAGTTCCATTGATTGGTTTATCATTTAAATTCAATTAGTTCTGTTGGCTTTAGAGATTTTCTGAATATGTCTTCCTTTCCCAATTCACCATTGTATCTGCCAAGTAAACCAAATATATCACATTTAGATATATAAATAAACTTTTTGTAATGCAAATCTAATGTAATACTCGACAGGATAGATAGATTTAGTCCAAATAAAGTGCAAGTGCTTTACAGTTAACCCTGGGCGTAATACTTCGCTACGCTCACGGAGCATGCAAAGTTTGTGCTACTACGCACTACGCAAATTGCACGTAGCAGAATGAAAAACTGTGCTAATTGACGTAGCGTAGCAGCAGTATATTAAACACCTACAAATGCTTTGATAAAGCAATTTTCTATGCTAAAAAGCATATAACCAATTCACAAAAGTGAACTTTGACAATGAAAATATCAAGCAATGAGAGAGGTGATGATTTTGGGGACCCCCCTAACCTAGGGGGAGGACCAAGCAGATGCCTTGAACACAAAAAGCATATCATGTGAACGATTCAGTGGTGGTCCCTTCCTCCTAGAACCACCCCAAGCACAGTTAAGGGCAAAAATACAATCCCAACCAAAGGCCCTGCAAAGCATTATGGGACGAGATTAGCAGTGGGCAGTGAATATTATAGTGTCCAATATCAAAATAATTCTACAAAGAGCTGCAGTTCAACTAGTCGTTTCTAGATGTCCCTCACGAGTCAAATGCAAAAGCATTGAAATTATTAATACATCAAGCTGCAGTTCCACTAGTCGTTACTAGATGTCCCTCACGAGTCAAATAAAAGCATTGAAACCCTTTCATGAAGCTTTTGCATTTGACTCGTGAGGGACATCTAGTAACGACTAATGGAACTGCACCTCTTTGTAGAATTATTTTGATATAGGATACTATAATATTCACTGCCCACTGCTAATCTCGTCCCATAATGCTTTGCAGGGCCTTTGGTTGGGATTGTATTTTTGCCAATAACTGTGCTTGGGGTGGTCCTAAGAGGATGGGACCACCATCGAATCGTTCAAAAGATGTGCTTTTTGTTTTCAAGGCATCTGCTTGGTTCTCTCCCTAGGTTAGGGAGGATCCCAAAATCATCACCTCTCTCTCACTGCTTGTTAATTTATCGTTTTCACTTTTGTGAAATGACTATATGCATTTTAGCATATAAAGACAGAGATACATATTTTATCTTAACTTGTACTGTGCAAGTTGCTTTTGGCAATTATTGTACAGTGCAGTCAAGCACACAGCTACGCACTACGCAATTTGCATAGCTACGTGTAGTTCAAAATGTACTTCGCGTAGCTACGTGTAGTGCTACTATGCAAACTACGCCCAGGGTTATTTACAGTACTACAATTCTATCTTATTCCTATGTGCAAAATATGCTATTGAAAGTGCAAGTGTTTAGCCGTGCATACAAACATGAATTATATTCTAAAAATGTTAATTTACAAGTTATAATTGGTTCATGGTGGATTATTCATAAAGGTTCTTAAAATCAACTCTAAAATATTCCAACCATTGATTATTTAAAATTCATAATACAATCTATGACTTGATATTTCCTGTCTGTCTTCCTATCTCTGTTCTGTATTAAAAATGACTTAAAAAAAATCTTACTGCAATGAATAGCTTATTTATATCAAGTGGACGTGCAAATCCTCTTCAGCATTTAATCCATATGGATTTTTTTAATTAAATAACAATATGTATTTTGACTCAAGTTGGCGGAGTTTGCCTTCTCGATTTCCACCTCTTCTTAACTTGATCAATGGCAAAATATGATAAGTCATTAATATTTCCTTTGTGCACCTCATTAATGTGGCGAGCTACCACATAGCTTTTATCATTGTTCTTTACCGCCCTGAGGTGTTGCAGGATGCGGACATGTACCATATGAATTGTACTACCAACATACACTTTAGGACAAGTACACTGAATAATATAGACCACATAGTCACTTTTACAATTCAATGAACACCTTATTTTCCATGGGCTGTTCATCAATGGAGATATGACCTGTCGTTCATTTTTACCAAACCTACATGCTTTACACTTAAAACATTTATGGAAGCCAGGACTGGCCTTTAGCCATCCTCCCCCTCTTGCTGTTTCCGGGTTGGTATTAAATAAGTAATTTCTCATAGACTTTGCTTTATTAAAAGTCACCATGGGTCTGCGTGATATCATCCCATGTAGTATAAGGTCTTGTTTCACTAGATACCAATGCCTACACAGGCTATCTCTCACTTTAGCCTGGTAGGCATTGTATCCAGTGATCATCCTGATCTGACTTCCAGTGCTCTTTTTCTTTGCTTTTGCCTTCTATATATAAGGTTTTAGTAGTATGTCCCTTTCAATTTTGTCTACTTTGTTTTTAGCCTGCTTCAATGTGTTATACTTGTACCCTCTTTGCAGAAACCTTTTAGTGAGGGCACCTTCATGTAAGGCCGTAGGCTCACTACAATTACGTTTCATTCTTAAATGCTCCGCATATGGGATACTCATTTTCAAGCGCGGTGGATGAAAGCTTTCTGCGTGTAGGATCGTGTTCCCTGCAGTAGGTTTCCTATATGTGCGGGTATGAATCATTCCTTGTTTCACATATACTTCAAGATCTAAATATGTTACACTAGATTCACTGATGTGTTCCGTGAATTTAAGATTTAGATCATTGACATTGATATCCTGTACAAAAACCTTAGCTGATTCTTTTGATCCGTCCCACAAAATGAAAAGGTCTTCAATGAAACGAATCCACATGACTATGTAGTCGTTCCATTCCCTGTTGTGTTTGGTCCTGAGCACCTCTCCCACCAGCCCATATGCAAATTAGCATAGCTGGGGGCGAAGCAGGTGCCCATCGCCGTTCCCTGTAGCTGCCTATATGTGTCTCCCCCAAACATGAAGTGATTGTTTGTCAGACATAGTCTACACATTTCAACTAGCATGTTTGTATGTTGGTATAAATTGATGGGTCTTGTGTTTAAAAAGTGACGTATCGCTCGCAAACCATCTTCGTGAGCTATGCTGGTATAGAGGCTAACGACGTCCAGAGTTATCAAGAGGTATGTTTCTTTCCAGCCCATGTTGGAAATTTTATTCAGGAAGCCTCTTGTGTCCTGAATATATGCAGGCAATGCTTGTACATGTGTCTGCAGGAACGAATCTAGGTATCTCGAGGTTGGCTCAAATAGACTACCAATGGCGGAAATTATCGGCCGGCCTGGTGGATTTTCTTTATTCTTATGAATTTTGGGAATCAAATATAGGGTAGGTAATACTGGATTATCCACTTTCAAGAATGAATATTCAGTTTGCGTGAGTAGTCCTAATCCTAATATATATATATATGTACATATTACCTACTGGCGGTCTGTCAGGGTCTAAATCCCTTTTGCTGTCTGAACCACACAGGAGCAGAATGACGCTAGGTCCCAATACCCTTCTCAGAACCAACCCTGCTAGGTCTTTTAGTATTCCATTGCAGGTAAGTTCTAAGGGGGAAAAGGGGTTGGGGACAGAGAAGAGACTGCTCCAATATTCTGCCTGTTCAGCTACGTCTTCTTCTTCTTACTGGACTGCAACATTAACATGTAAAAAACCTTTATTTATTGTGCCTTTTAACTTACTGTTTTTTCTATGGTGTATAAATAACTTATCTTACCAGAATGTTTACTGAAGCTTACTTCTCTTCTACTTCTCATGTATTGTTTGCTAGGTTGTATGAGAAGTCTTCACTCAGATCTCTTTCCTTTTCGTTCTCAGGTACAATCTGCACTTGATCCTGCTATTCCTTAATGTAAGAAAGATAAGGTAAGTATTTATTTCTGTATTCCTAATTTATGTATTATTTGGGTTTCTCTTTCTTTCTATTAACTCACTGTTAAGAGACTGGAGTGGGCCTTGAACTGGGGTTTCTGTAGTAGGATGACTGGTTTTCTCTCTTTAATTAGTTTTTTAAACAATGCTTCAGAACTTAGGTTAAATGTTAAAAGGAAGCGTTCCTTTTATTCAGGCCTTTGATTTTAATGTTTGCTGGAAGCACTGCCATACGTGAGGAGAACATTACTGGAGTTCTTTAACACATGGCATGAGAAAGAAACATGCCGGGCCTTTGACCCTGACTTCACCTTTTAATTAATTCTCAGAAGAGTGAACAAGTTTCAGTCTAAGAAGACACTGCGTGTTGAAAGGTCACGCCTGCGTCTGACAGATTCTGGAACAGCTGAAAAAGACAGCTGATTCAAAAAGCTTTTTATTTAATCTTCTCAGCTAAGGAAAGCAATTACTGAAAAAAGTATTTCCAGTTTTCAAACGAAGGAAAATATATTCTGACTTGTTTCCTTTTTTCTCTTTAAATAGAAATTTACCTCTGACACAATAACCTTTTCTCACAGAATGTTTTATATTAGCTACAAGTTTAACACTAACCTGATTAGTGAGGGAATGTAGTTCCGACGAAGCTAACCCCGATTTTATCGCAACTACCCTAACTGACTTCCACGACGCTGGGAAAACAGGTGCTCTTCAAATTATTTCTTCAGTGAAGTGCACAGTGGAATGTTGAAGCACACTTCACCTGATGTCATGAAGCCTAAAAGACTAGACTGCTAACAGTGGTGTGCTGTCGCAGTATGTGCATGTTGGCAGCCATCTTGGAGTTCCATCGGTGCCAACAAGCACTCCAGCTTGAGGGATTATCTGACTTTTGGTAAGTTTGTAGGGGGAAAATGGTAGCCAGCATACAGTTAGAAGGAGGAAACCTCCCGTGAGTCCTGACAGTACCCCCTCCCAACGGGGTTTCCTCCGGTCGTGGTTTGGCAGGGAATTTGGCATGAAAGGCTCTAATTAAACGGGGGGCATGGACATTAGTACTCTTTTCCCAGGAACGTTCATCAGGTCCATAACCTTGCCAATCAATGAGGTAGAAAATTTCATTGCGGATGAGTTTTGAATCCAAAATTCGTTTAACTTCGTACTCCGCCTCACCATTAACCATCAGAGGATCAGGAGGGGAAACCCTACGCAACCCCGGTTGAATTGGTTTAAGGAGAGAAACATGAAATACTGGATGAATTTTGGTAGAACCAGGAAGAGATAGTTGATAAGTGACTGGATTTATGACCTTCTCAATTGGATAAGGACCCATAAAACGAGGCTGAAATTTACGGGGACCTTTGAGTCTGAGATTTTTGTACTCAACCAGACTAAGTCTCCTACATGAAGCTCAGGTTCTTTTTTACGTTTTCGGTCAGCGAAGTGTTTGTAACGATCCTTCGCGATCGACAAATTCTGGGTTACTGAGTGATGAATTTTAGTTAACTGTCGGGCAATATCTTGAACAGCAGGAACATTAATATCATCAAAATTAGCATGAGAATTGGGATGTCTGCCTGAGTTTATAAAGAAAGGGGAGTGGCCAGTGGATACATTTAGAGCATTATTGTGAGCATACTCCGCAGTCCATAAGTGGTCAGGCCAGTCACCCTCCTCATCTAACAAATAAAGTCTGAGGTGTTGTTCTAGGTCTTGGTTAATGCGTTCAGTCTGACCATCAGTTTCTGGGTGAAAACTGGTGGAATAACGATGGTCAATATTAAGGCCTTTGATGTAAGCCTTCCAAAATCGTGATAGGAACTGAGAGCCCCTGTCTGAAACGAGGACCCTAGGAATCCCATGAAGGCGAATAACATGTTGATTGAAAAGTTGGGACAATTGTTTAGCAGTGGGTGTACCTTTGAAGGGTATATAATGTGCCATCTTACTAAAAGTGTCGACAACTACAAGAATGGTATCATACCCATGGGAAGAAGGTAGATCAACAATCAAATCTAAGGAGACTGTGTGCCAAGGATATGGGGGGTTGGCATGGGTTGTAGGAGACCTTTAGGAGCTTGTCTGTCCGATTTTCCCCGTGCACAAATTTCACAGCCTAACACATATTGACGGACGTCTCGGCACATGTATGGCCACCAGAAACGACGTTTGAGTAATTCTTCGGTTTTCACAACACCTTTGTGGCCAGCCAGAGGGTTGTCGTGACATTCCTGCATTGCCTTCAGCTGAAGCTCCTTGGTGGGTAAATACAGGGTGGTACCTAAATAGGGGAGGCCATTGCGAATGAAACGTTGTGGATCTTCTGTGGCCCAGTTCTCCATTTCAAGGTCGGTCATCAAATTTCGAACGTGATGTTCAAAAGGTTCTAAGGAGATAGTTCCAATGAATTTTCCATCAGGTATGATTTGCTGGTTTTCAATGACTGAAGTTTGATTTTCTGTGTCGAGTCTAGAGAGGACATCAGCCTTTCCATTCTTGGATCCGGGACGAAAAGTGATAACAAAATCAAAGTCCGCGAAGTAAAGAGACCAACGCAGCTGACGTGGTGTGAGAGTTCGAGCAGATCGCAAAAATTTTAGGTTGCGGTGGTCCGTAAACACCGTTACAGTGTGTTTTGCCCCCATTAAGTAATGCCTCCAATCTTTGAAGGCATCTTTGATTGCCAAGAGTTCTTTTTCTGTAATCGTATAGTTGCATTCCGCAGGGTTGAGTTTGCGGGACCGATATGCCACCGGGTGTAACTGTCCCGTGTCCTTGTGCCTCTGAGAAAGTATTCCCCCGATGGCTAGGTCCGATGCGTCTGTCTCCAAATAAAAAGGCTCAGAGGGATCTGCATGAAGCAGCACCGGTGCTGTGGTGAAACTGTCCTTCATCAACTGAAAAGCTTCTTCTGCTTCTTCTGACCATTGGAACGGAACTCCTTTCTTCAGAAGACGAGTCAGCGGAAGTATCTTATTGGAGAATCCATTAATGAATCGTCTGTAAAAATTAGAGAATCCGATAAAGCTTTGAACCTCTTTGATACTGGTAGGAGATTTCCAGTCTGTTATCGCCTTCACTTTTTGCTCATCCATTCGAACTCCTGCAGGTGATAACACAAAACCTAGGAATTCTACTGTATCTGTGTTGAAGAGGCATTTCTCCAATTTAACGTATAGAGAGTTCTCTCGTAGACGTTGTAAAACTGCTCTGACCTGGTTGTGATGTTCTTCAACCGTGTTGGAATAAATCAGGATGTCATCTATGTATACTATAGCGCATCGGTCAATGAATTCACTTAAAACATCATTGATAAAGTACTGGAAGGCCGCTGGTGCGTTACAGAGACCATATGGCATCACAAGATACTCATAAAGGCCAAATTTGGTCCTGAACGCAGTCTTCCACTCGTCGCCTTCCCGGAGTCTAATCAAGTGGTACGCTCCTCGTAGGTCTAGGCGAGTGTATATCTTTGCTTCCTTCACTTGATCAATTAGTACTGAAATGAGAGGCAATGGATAACGATTCTTCACAGTTATCCTGTTAATCGCTCTAAAGTCAATACAAGTCCTGAGATCTCCCCCTTTTTTCGGCACGAAAAAAAGTGGGGAAGAGACAGGGGACTGCGACGGTCGGATAAATCCGTTCTCCAGATTCTTAGCTAGGTATTCCTTCAAATGGATGTTTTCCTTCTCCGTTAATGCGTAAACTCTGCTGCATGGTAGATTAGCCCCTGGTTCTAGATCAATTTTGCAGTCATAGGGCCTGTGGGGGGGTAACGTCTCTGCCTTTTTCTCATCAAAGACGTCTGCAAAGTCTTGGTATTCATCTGGTATCATGGTAGTTTGGATCGCACATACCGAACCTCCACCTTCACACAATTGGGTGGCAGCGCAGATTACAGAAGAATGTGTCTGGTCGTCGAAACAATTTTTGGTGCAGTAGTCTGAATTTAATTGAATAGTTCGGGCTCCCCAATCAATTAACGGGTTGTGTTCCGTTAGCCATGGTAGACCTAGAATCAGTTGAAATTGGGGGCGTCTATTAAATTAAATTGCAAGGTCTCTTGGTGTCCTTCGACAGTAGTCATGTGTACCAATTCAGTATGACTGGTTATGGGCCCTGAAGTTAAATCCGTACCATCCACCGCTCTGACCTTCTCACTTTTCTCCTTCTTGATAGCTTGTAAACCGATCAGGCTAGCGAATTTGTGGTCGGAGAAATTACCTGTTGCCCCAGAATCTACCATGACGATGATTCCTGTCAAAACCACATCTCTAAACCTTAAGGTCACAGTCATAACCAAATGGGGAGAGGAGACTTGTAGTGTGTTTGCCAATTGGTGATTTGTTGGAGTCGTTTTTCCATTCGCATCCACAGGTCCAACTCCCCTTACCTGTGGTGCCTCTAGTTTTCCTTCTCCTTAGCAGGCAACTTTGGTCTTTTTAAGCAATTCTTGACAAAATGTCCACTTCTTCCACAATATAGGCACAGTTTGTTCAGCCTTCTCTTTTCTTTTTCTTCTTTAGAGAGTGGACCTCTGACTACACCGATTTGCATGGGTTCAATTCCCGAAGAACTCTCTACTGTCCGTGTGGATTCTGTTTTGACACGGTCAAAACGAGGAACACTTGGTCTAAGCTCCTTCCGCCGTTCTCCTTTCCGCTCACTTTGCCGATAATCGATCTCTAAGGTTAAATCCACTAAGGCAGAGATGTCGGTGGGTCGATTAGGGATTTGAGATAGAGCGTCCTTCAATTCCTCTCGCAATCCTCTATAGAATACTGCTGCTCTTTTATCCTCGGGCCAGTTGGTCTCGACCACTAGTTTATTAAATTGGGCTAGGTAAGACACGAGTTCTCGGTTTCCTTGCTTTAATTCCAACAGTTCGTTGTCTGAAGCTTGAGATGCTGTTCTTCTATCAAAAATTCGGAGAAATTCCTTCTTGAAGTCATCTAAACTGTACAAAATTGGGTCATCCTTGGTTACTAGTGGCATGGACCATGAGGCGGCGTCCCCACTAAGGTAGGACAAGATAAACGCCACTCGGGATTGAGCATCGGGGAAGATCGTTGGACGGCACATAAAATGCAGAGAGCATTGGGTCAAAAAAATTTGCGCTTTCTGCGGGTCTCCATTAAATCGCTCTGGAGGGGCAAGAGGAATTACTGGGGATAATGAGTGGATTACTTGTGTGGGGGCAAAGGATGAAGTGCTGATGTTAGGACTCTGGGTTTCAAAGGATGCGGTGCTTGGCCTAGATCCCAAAGCTGGTGTTCCCGTTTTAAAGGTTATTATCTCCTGTCTTAGTATTTTATTTTCCTCTCTGACTGCCTCCAAGTCCCTTTGTATATTACTCAAAATCTCGCCCAAATTTTTTAAATCAAGTCCTTCTGCCATTCTGCTCAGGTGCTTGTACCAACGTGGGCACTTCACTCTGTCAGGGTCTAAATCCCTTTTGCTGTCTGAACCACACAGGAGCAGAATGACGCTAGGTCCCAATACCCTTCTCAGAACCAACCCTGCTAGGTCTTTTAGTATTCCATTGCAGGTAAGTTCTAAGGGGGAAAAGGGGTTGGGGACAGAGAAGAGACTGCTCCAATATTCTGCCTGTTCAGCTACGTCTTCTTCTTCTTACTGGACTGCAACATTAACATGTAAAAAACCTTTATTTATTGTGCCTTTTAACTTACTGTTTTTTCTATGGTGTATAAATAACTTATCTTACCAGAATGTTTACTGAAGCTTACTTCTCTTCTACTTCTCATGTATTGTTTGCTAGGTTGTATGAGAAGTCTTCACTCAGATCTCTTTCCTTTTCGTTCTCAGGTACAATCTGCACTTGATCCTGCTATTCCTTAATGTAAGAAAGATAAGGTAAGTATTTATTTCTGTATTCCTAATTTATGTATTATTTGGGTTTCTCTTTCTTTCTATTAACTCACTGTTAAGAGACTGGAGTGGGCCTTGAACTGGGGTTTCTGTAGTAGGATGACTGGTTTTCTCTCTTTAATTAGTTTTTTAAACAATGCTTCAGAACTTAGGTTAAATGTTAAAAGGAAGCGTTCCTTTTATTCAGGCCTTTGATTTTAATGTTTGCTGGAAGCACTGCCATACGTGAGGAGAACATTACTGGAGTTCTTTAACACATGGCATGAGAAAGAAACATGCCGGGCCTTTGACCCTGACTTCACCTTTTAATTAATTCTCAGAAGAGTGAACAAGTTTCAGTCTAAGAAGACACTGCGTGTTGAAAGGTCACGCCTGCGTCTGACAGATTCTGGAACAGCTGAAAAAGACAGCTGATTCAAAAAGCTTTTTATTTAATCTTCTCAGCTAAGGAAAGCAATTACTGAAAAAAGTATTTCCAGTTTTCAAACGAAGGAAAATATATTCTGACTTGTTTCCTTTTTTCTCTTTAAATAGAAATTTACCTCTGACACAATAACCTTTTCTCACAGAATGTTTTATATTAGCTACAAGTTTAACACTAACCTGATTAGTGAGGGAATGTAGTTCCGACGAAGCTAACCCCGATTTTATCGCAACTACCCTAACTGACTTCCACGACGCTGGGAAAACAGGTGCTCTTCAAATTATTTCTTCAGTGAAGTGCACAGTGGAATGTTGAAGCACACTTCACCTGATGTCATGAAGCCTAAAAGACTAGACTGCTAACAGTGGTGTGCTGTCGCAGTATGTGCATGTTGGCAGCCATCTTGGAGTTCCATCGGTGCCAACAAGCACTCCAGCTTGAGGGATTATCTGACTTTTGGTAAGTTTGTAGGGGGAAAATGGTAGCCAGCATACAGTTAGAAGGAGGAAACCTCCCGTGAGTCCTGACACGGTCGCCAGTAGGTAGTTATAGTTAGGACAAAAAAGTTTTTTCTTTTGCCAATATCTTTGGCACAGTTTGACGAATTTTCGCAAAATTTTCAAAGCTAATGGGGCGCTCTGTTCAGCTCCTGTCTTGAAAGTTTCGGGGTGATTCGTCAAGCGGGGGCCGAGAAAAAAGGGGGGCCCAAAACGATGTTAATTTCCATAGGAAACTTTAGACAAGGCTACAGCCCGAACTGCTGAATGGAATTACACCAACTTTGCCAAAAAGGTAGCTCTTGGTTCAGAAAGTGACCTTTTTTTAAAATGGTGTAAATCCGTTCAGTAGTTCCTGAGAAATTCATATATACAAAAATATTAGTATCTGTTGACCACGGTGGATCCGTGAACCCTCCCGATCACGAACTTGACTCTGATTGGCTTCCAACACTTCAAACCAGGAAGTGTTGGCAGCCATCTTGTGACTCGGTTGAACTGAGTCACAAGAAAAAAGGTTAAAAAAAAGAATTAAAATCAAGAAAAGGGGGAAGGGTAGAAACACCCTGACCCCCTGGGCCTGCTCAGTGGGTCCCAGAGGGACTCAGAGGGCTTAAAAAAGCATTAAAAAAAAAAATCAACGGGATTTGTGTAGGGTCCACAAATCCCACTTGAAAAAAAAAAAAAACGGAGCGCGGTCTTCCGTGCTTTGTTTAATTAAGCCCCCGAGTGGACCAGGTCCCGGGGCAATTAGCCTCTGAGTGGGCCCCCGCAGCCCCCGGGCTTTAAAAAAAAATGCATGGGGGGGCTGCTTCCACCCCCACGCTTCCCCGGGGACAGCCACCTCCCCGGGGGTTTAATTAATTGTGGCCTGCAGGGCTTACAAACATCCATTGGAGTGTGTGGTGGGGCTCCTCCCCCCACACTGTCCAGGGGACCACCACCTCCCCAGGGCTGTATGCTTTAAATGCCGGGGGGCCACGTGGCCCCCTGCAGCCCTGGGGACCATCACCTCCCCGGGGCACACTTTATTCAAATATAGGGGTCCGTTGTGGCCCCCCGGGGACCACCACCTCCCCGGGGCTTTAAACCTGTTGGGAGGTGGGCCACGTGGCCTCCCTCCAGGAGCCCTTCTTGGCCCTGGGGACCGCCACCCCCGAGCAATGTCCAGAGTGGGCCCCCGCAGCCCTTGGGCTTTTTGAAAAAAATAATGTGTGGGGGGCTGCTACCACCCCCACGCTGCCCCGGGGACCACCACCTCCCCAGGGCTTTAATTAATTGTGGCCCTGTGGGCCTTGCGGGCCCCCCAATGCCTGGGGACCCGTGGCTTACAAACAATTATTGGAGAGTGTGAGGGGGCTCCTTCCCCCCCACACTGTCCCGGGGACCACCACCTCCCGGGGCTATATGCTTTAAATGCAGAGGCCACATGGCAGCCTGCAGCCCCGGGGACGACCACCTCCCCGGGGCACACTTTATTCAAATATGGGGGTCCGTTGCAGACACCCAGACCTGGGGACCACCACCTCCCCGGGGCTTTAAACCTTTTGGGAGGGGGGCCACGCGGCCCCCCCTCCAAGAGCCCTACTTGACCCTGGGGACTGCCACCCCCCAGGGGCGGCTCCAGCAATGTCCCGGGGGAGCCCACCCCCAGGCCATTGCAGTTTGCTATGGCAGGGCGGGATCACTGCTCCCGCCATGCCATAGCAAACTTCTGCTTCGCTTTATGGAAGCGAGAGCAGTAAAATTGCTCTCACTTCCATGAAGCGAAGCAGAATTGCTTTTGGGCAAAGGGAGCTGCATGTTTGCAGCTCCCTTTGTCCAAAAGCAATGCCGGCTCCCGCAGGAGGCGGGGAGCCGGCAGGGACCGCGGGGGCATTGGGGCTCCCCCCCGGTCCCCAACCAAGAGGCCAAGCCCCGGGGGATGGGGTCCCCGGGGCCAAAAATGGCCAGGGAGTAGTGCCACTCAGCCCCCTCCCCTTTTTTCTTTAAAAAAAATGGCCGGGCCCCATGGGATGGGGTTCCCGGGGCCGAAATCAGCCTGGGGAAGGGGGCCGCAAGTACAGTTGTAATTGCTTTTCAGGGTCAGTGCTGGGCACCAAGATCCAGCACTGGGATCTCTCCTGATAACAGGTGAGTAATTTCGTTTTCGTTGATCAGACGATTTTTAGTGATTATTTTAAAGTTTCAAAACTCGACACTTAGAAGAAATTTCAGTGTAAACCAGTCAATGTTACCCTATGGAGAAAATGTAGGTTATCGGTTTTCAGGTAAGTACTCGACTGGCAGAGTTAAGGTTCTGGGCATAGACTCAGGGGTCTCCCAGGGTCAGGTAGGTACAGTTGGTACACCCTCAGCGGCACAGGGGCGGCAGAGTGAGTTAGGCCCAATGTTAGCCTATGGCGGGCAGGGGGCCCTTGGTTGGTGGCTGCTGGCAGGCAGGCCACGCTGCTGTGGGAGCTGGGCTCCTGGTCACTTACCCAGGGCAAGTGGGGAATAAAAATAGGCTAGGTGTTGCACTCCCAGGGGCACTCGGGCGGCACGGTGCAGGGTGCTTTTGAGCCGTCGGGCGCTCAATGTATTTCAATGGAGAAGCTGGAAGTTGAACAAAGGCTGCAAGCTCAGGAACGGAGATTCTTCAGGTGCGACCACCACTTCGAGAGGTAAGTTGGGTAGTTGGAGGATAGGTAGGCACCCCGGAGTTGGGCACAGGAGGCCGCAGGGTGCCGGGTGCAGGGGTGTCTTTTCGCGTTGGGAAATCTTACCCTCTGCTGGTCGCGGTTGGAGGGGTCCCTGGTTCTGAGGCTGCAGGCATCGTCAGGAGTGTCGAGGAGGGTCCTTGGGTGCTGGATTCTGGGTCACAGTTGCTGGGGGGACGTCCTCGTGGTCTTTGTCCACTCAGGCACAGGCCGGGCTCGGTGGGTGCAGAGGGTGCAGGAGTCGCGGTTCCTGGCTGGCACCAGGGGTTTGTTACTTGCTTTTGAGCAGTACCACTGTTCTGTTAGAGTCACAAGGCAGTCAGGTCCTCCGGGGTTTTCGAGGTTGCTGACCACTGGAGACGCCGGAGTTTAGCAGGTTCGAGGGTCGACAGGCCTGGAGGGCTGGGGCCAAGTCAGTTGGTGTCGTCCTCTTGTGAGCAGCTGCACAGCAGGTCTTCTTTCTTCTTGTTCTTCTTACTTGTTTCGAATTTGGGATCTGAGGAAGGAAGGTTCGGGGTGCCCCAAAATACTAGATTAAGGGGCGTTATAGGTAGGTAAAGGGCAGGGACCAATGGGTCCCTTCCCTGGGGTGGGTACACCCCCTATCCTGCCACTCTCCAGTGGGAGGGGGGCAGGAGCCTAGTCCTGATTGGGTAGGGCTCCCCATCTTCAAGATGGCGAGAGCCCGGAGATGTGCTTCACCTCGCTTCCCCCACCTGAGGGGTGGGGTTGGCAGAGGCTGGCACACCCCCTTTCCTCACTTGTGGTTTCCTGCCAGTCTTCCCGCCAGAGTGGGGGCTAGAACCGGTGGGGACCAGTTGCTGAGTACAGCAAGTGGTCTGGGGAAGCTCACCAAGGCGGTATGCCTTTGAAGCTTCCCCCTGCCCATCCTGGGGGAGGAGACCTAGCACCTCGCCCAGGATGTGCATTTTTGCAGGCCCGGGAGAGCGGATGGCTCTCTACCCAGGGGCCCAGCAACATGTCTGCTGGGTGACAGCCTAGGCAGCCCCTCAGACAGGACGTGGATTGTAGGTTAGGTTCAGGGGGCAACTCTAAGTTGCCCTCTGTCGTGCATCTGACATTAAATCCCACACTGGCATCAGTGTGGGTTTAATGTGCTGAGAAGTTTGATACCAAACTTCTCAGTCTTCAGTGTAGCCATCATGGTGCTGTGGAGTTCGTGATGACGACCTCCCAGCACCATATACTCTTAATGGCAGCACTGCACTTACAGTGCCCAGGAATCGACCTGGGTACTGTAGGGGTACAGGGCTCATGCACCTGTACCCTCACCACTGGCATAGTGCACCCAGCTAGAGGGGTGACTGAGGTATGCCAGGGCAGTGTGTTTGTGGGCATGGCACACTGGGATGTGTGCCATGTCGACTCTCTGTTTTGTTCTGCACCAAGACACTCAGCCTGCAAAGGCAGTGTGTGTGTGTCAGGGTACAGGGCCTCTAAGGGTGGCACAATAAGTGCTGCAGCCCCTAGAGGCCTTCTCTGGTCACAGTGCCCTGGGTACCTAGGGTACCATTTACCAGGGGCTGATATGTGGCCAGAGATGCCAATTGGGTTTAGGCTACAATTCAGTTTTAGGGAAGGAACACAGGCCCTGGGCACCTGATTGGCAGGAGCCCAGGGCACACTCAGTCAAAGTACATCAGCAATTCAGCAAAAAGTGGGGGGCATACCATGCAAGAAAGATGGCACTTTCTCACATAGGTCTCACATTTGCGAGAGTTAGAGCTATTGGTGTTGTAAATGTAAAAGTATTTTACTAATGTTTTTGGAATGGAGTGGATGTATGTTGTGTGTAATGGAATTATGTGTTATGTTGTGCAGTGAAATTATGTGCATAGAAAATATGTGGTATTTAGTGTATAGGAATTATGTAGAGTGGGATTATGTGTTATTGAGAGTATTTATGTGGTGTGATAGCCTGTGTTGTGGAGTGGTAACCTCAGGTTTAGTCCTCCTCGTTTCTATAAAAGCTAAGCTATAAACTCAATGAAACACAAAAAAACAGAAGGAACCATTGAGGAGCACTTCTGGACCTAGTCTGAGGTATGAGCAGGGCCACTGGAATTATGCGACTGTTCAGCCGTAGCAATTTTCCCATAATTATAAATTTTCTGCATTTCCCACATAATCCATCATCTGCTGCATAATCTGCAGATTTGAATAAAAAAACCTTGTTTCTACCTTAAACGGCTCAAACGTTATCAAAAATGCAGCGACAAGTGTTACAGCGTGGTGGAAGGACCTTTGCAAAGCTGGAATGGTCACCTGTTACTTATTGCTAAATGCGGTTGTTATAGTTGGTACTAATGGTGGGGAAACCACTCTTGCTTATTTCTGCACCTCGCTTGCCTCTTTCTGCATTTCTCTTGCTTCTTTCTGTACATCTCTTCTGCTTTCTGCACCTCCCTTCCTTTTGCGCCTCTTTTGCCTCTTTATACACCTTGCTTGCTTCTTTCTGCACTTCCCTTGCTTCTTTCTGCACCTCTCGTGCTTCTTTCTGCACCCCTCTCGTGCTTCTTTCTGCACCCCTCTTGCCTCTTTCTGCACCTCACTTGCCTCTTTATGCACCTCTGGTGCTTCTTTCTGCACTTCTCTTGCTTCTTTCAGCACCTCTCTTGCCTCTTTCTGCACCTCTCTTGCTTCTTTCTGCATTTCACTTGCCTCTTTCTGCACCCCTCCTGCCTCTTTATGCACCTCTGATGCTTCTTTCTGACCTTCTATTGCTTCTTTCTGCACCTCTCCTGCTTCTTTCTGCATCCCTCTTGCCTCTTTCTGTACCTCTGTTGCTTCTTTCTGCACTTCTCTTGCCTCTTTCTGCACTTCTCTTCCCTCTTTCTGCTCCTGTCTTGCCTCATTCCGCACCTCTCTTGCCTCATTCTGCAGTTCTCTTTCCTCTCTCTGCACCTCTGTTGCTTCTTTCTGCACTTCTCTTGCCTCTTTCTTCACCCCTCTTGCCTCTTTCTGTACCTTTGTTCGTTGTCTCTGCATTTCTCTTGCTTCTTTCTGCACCTCTCTTGCTTCTTTCTACACCCTTCTTGCCTCTTTCTGTAACTCTCGTGCCTCTTTCTGCACTTCTCGTGCCTCTTTTTGCATCTCTGTTGCTTCTTTCTGCACCTCTGTTGCTTCTTTCTGCACTTCTCTTGCTTCTTTCTGCACCTTTCTTCCTCTTTCTGCACTTCTCTTGCCTTTTTCTGCACTTCTCTTGCCTCTTTTTGCATCTCTGTTGCTTCTTTCTGTACTTCTCTTGCTTCTTTCTGTACCTCTGTTGCTTTTTTCTGCATCCCTTTCCTCTTTCTGCACCTCTGTCACCTCTTTATACACCTTTCTTCCTCTTTCTGCACTTCACTTGCCTCTTACTGCACCCCTCCTGCCTCTTTATGCACCTCTGGTGCTTCTTTCTGCACTTCTCTTGCTCCTTTCAGCACCTCTCTTGCTCCTTTCAGCACCTCTCTTGCCTCTTTCTGCACTTCTCTTCCCTCTTTCTGCTCCTGTCTTGCCTCTTTCCGCACCTCTCTTGCCTCATTCTGCAGTTCTCTTGCCTCTTTCTGCACCTCTGTTACTTCTTTCTGCACTTCTCTTGCCTCTTTCTGCACCCCTCTTGCCTCTTTCTGTACCTCTGTTGGTTGTTTCTGAACTTCTCTTGCTTCTTTCTGTACCTCTCTTGCTTCTTTCTGCACTTCACTTGCCTCTTTCTGCACCCCCTCCTGCCTCTTTCTGCACCTGTGGTGCTTCTTTCCGCACTTCTCTTGCTTCTTTCTGCACCTCTGTTGCTTCTTTCTGCACTTCTCTTCCCTCTTTCTGCTCCTGTCTTGCCTCTTTCCGCACCTCTCTTGCCTCATTCTGCAGTTCTCTTGCCTCTTTCTGCACCTCTGTTGCTTCTTTCTGCACTTCTCTTGCCTATTTCTGTACCCCTCTTGCCTCTTTCTGTTCCTCTGTTGGTTGTTTCTGCACTTCTCTTGCTTCTTTCTGTACCTCTCTTGCTTCTTTCTGCACCCCTCTTGCCTCTTTCTTCACCTCTGTTGCTTCTTTCTGCACTTCTCTTGCCTCTTTTTGCACTTCTCTTCCCTCTTTCTGCACCTGTCTTGCCTGTTTATGCACCTCTTTTGCCTCATTCTGCAGTTCTCTTGCCTCTTTCTGCACCTCTGTTGCTTCTTTCTGCACTTCTCTTGCCTCTTTCTTCACCCCTCACGCCTCTGTCTGCACCTCTGTTGGTTCTTTCTGCACTTCTCTTGCTTCTTTCTGCACATCTCTTGCTTCTTTCTACACCCTTCTTGCCTCTTTCTATACCTCTCTTGCCTCTTTCTGCACTTCTCCTGCCTCTTTCTACATCTCTGTTGCTTCTTTCTGCACTTCTCTTGCCTCTTTCTGCCCCCCTCTAGCCTTTTCCTGCACTCAGTTGCTTCTTTCTGCACCTCTCTTGCTTCTTTCTGTACCCCTTGTGCATTTTTCTGCACCCCTCTCCCCTCTTTCTGCACCCCTCTTGTCTCTTTCTGCACTTCTCTTGCGTCTTTCTGCACCTCTCTTGCTTCTTTATGCACTGTTCTAGCTTCTCTCTGCATCCCTCTTGCCTCTTTCTGTACCCCTTTCCCTCTTTCTGCACCTCTGTTGCCTCCTTCTGCACCCCTCTTGCCTCTTTCTGCACCTCTGTCACCTCTTTCTACACCTTTCTTCCTCTTTCTGCACCTCTCTTGTTTCTTTCTGCATGTCACTTGCCTTTTTATGTACTTCCCTTGCTTCTTTCTGTACCTCTCTTGCTTCTTTCTTCACCCCGCTTGCCTCTTTCTTCAACTCTGTCACTTTCTGTACTTCCCTTGCTTCTTTCTTCACCTCTCTTGCCTCTTTCTGCACCCCTGTTCCCTCTTTCTGCACCTCTTTTGCCTGTTTCTGCAACTCTATTGCCCCTTTTTAGTTCGAGCCTAGCACAGCGTTCATGCGCTGCTCTAGGAGTGGGCCTCTTGGGATCACTCTGGACTTTTCACAAGCTTGTGCATGTGGCTTTTTTTACCGCATTATTTCTATTGGGCTTTGCGTGTGTTTTTTTTTTTAAAGACAGCACGCAATTGGGTAAAGGCGGGTACATGTCCCACCTTTCCCAGTAAATGTATCCGCCCACGGCCTACAGCTTGCGGGAGCGAGCAGCGGCGCCATCTGTTTGTGATTATGTGTCGAATTAGCACATTCCCGGTCGCCGCGCTGCCGCGCTTGTTTGGTATATTTTACGCCCTCTTCCTCAGCATTTACCTCTCATCTCTCTCTTGTTTCTGAAAGTTTCAACTAAGTACATCATTGGCCGGGGAAACCAACAAGTCTCCATTAACTTCAGCGCTTTCTCCGATCAGATTGCTGAGTGTTGACGCCAGCCGTCACTTCGGCCAATAGGCAGGAATTAAAATTCAATGCTGCAGTTGTCCGTGAATAGACAGAAGATTTCCACTTCCATTATGCTGTCTTCTGAAAACACAGTTTAGTGTTTTGAAAAATAACATTCCTCCTGGCTGCCAGGTAATTGGGTGACTCCGGTGACAAATAAGAACTTAAACCTGCACGCCGGGGAGGGCTGGCTATATTGAATCCATTCGTCCCCATTGTGTTCCAGGGCACGAAGCTCGTATAATCCTCCCGAGAAATATTGAGGGACTAATCAATACCTTTTCATAATCAGAGTGCAGCCGGCGGCATTATTATGTACGCGCCGGTGTCTGAGGCGTTTGGGCCGCGCGCCAGCCAGCCTTTATGAAGAGATGACAAAGTCAGAGGGTTATAAAATGGTTACAGAGCATGCCGGAGGATAAGCTCGAGCCATCTGTTCCATGATGTTTATGGCTTCTCCTCGATGAATGCCAAGTTTTGTCAACTTACTCTGATCCAACTTTCAGGGAAGCTTTATTTTTTTTCAGAAAATAAATAAATTTGACAGTGAACCATGTTTGGTGGAATGTATTTGTATGGGCAGAGGGACTGTCACTGAGTGAGTGCTCTTCTTCACTGAGAAGGGAACTCATAGGCCTTCAGTTCGTCCAGAGAGCCACTGACTGCCAGCTCTCTGCCATAGTTAATTGCATTTTTACAGCGCACTAACACAGTGGGACTGGGAGAAGCTGTAGGCGCTGCTCTGCAGAATGAAGTGGTTACTGCCTGAAAAATATGGCATTTAAAAATCACTTGAAAACGAAATAGGTTTAAGGCAGAGAGTTCGCAGAGAGTGATCCATAGGAGAAATGCGTATCATAGACCCTAAGTGATGACCCACCCCCCTCCGCCCCCCGGTAGCAGAAAGTTTAAGAATGTGGGGATAGAGAAGATTTCTTTGACCCTATGAGCTCAGGGATTTAGTCGCATGTATGATGGAATATCGTCCCAAAATAACAAATACGCATTAGAACAGGCAGGGAAAAGTTGCTAGCATTGCATGGACAAAAAATACTAGAACACATTTTTTGTGTTAATTCTGTTTTTATTAGGGTCGTTCAGTTGTATATAATGTTTTCTTGGTTACATATAGGTTGACAAAAATGGTTAAAACACTTTTTTATTATAACTTTTCAACATGCTGCACAACATTCACAATGCTCTACAACACAGCTTTAAGACATTAACAAAGCCAATAGCTCTGTCTAAACACTTATAACGTCCCAAAGGCGAGACCTATTAGCTATGCCAATACTTGTTTTACTTCTCTTGCCTCTTTCTGGACTCAAATGGGAATTGCAAGCTGTAAAGTTTAAAGGTCTGCGTGCTCTCGTGACTGAGGTATATGTCTACTTGTACATGTATTCTTACATGTGTTAAGCATTTGAAGATGGTATCTTAAAAAGCGGGTAGCTTCTCCTATAAATGGTCAAAACTTCTCAGTTCTGCTCTGTCATTCGGTTGCACAGGCAGACATGTCTTACCTATGTAGGTGTTATAGAGACCCTCAAATATACTATTGAATACCCATGTGCCCTGTATTATGAGCAGAAAGAAGTACATACACCTTCTTGTACACACATTTGCAGAGTATGCTGTTTGAAACACAGGTGTTCAAGTATTTGTATGTTTATTTTTATGTAACGTCACTAGGTAAAAGCACAGACACACGCATGCATACCTTCACAAACTTGGTGAGACTTACAAGAGGGGTATGGTTAGGATTGCTGTTTTACATTTGGTAGGCCTAACATTCTGAGCAGTCGATGACTAGTGAACCTTCAAGAGAAAAGTAAGGTTTAAGACATCTTGGGAGAAGAATTAGTGATTAGGCTACTTTGTATGAGTCTATGGAAAGGTGCATTTGAAGTAGGCCTCTTTCTACACCTCTGTTGCTTCTTTCTGCACTTCTCTTGCTTCTTTCTGTACCTTTCTTCCTCTATCTGCACTTCTCCTGCCTCTTTCTGCATTTCTCTTGCTTCTTTCTGCACCTTTCTTCCTCTTTCTGCACCTCTCTTGCCTCTTTCTGCACTTCTTTTGCTTCTTTCTGCGCCTTTCTTCCTCTTTCTACACATGTCCTACCTATGTAGGCATAGTTAGAAATCAGCATTTAAAAAACCTTAGAAATTCACAGAAAAAAACACAGGTTTCATGGGTGTTATAGTTAAGCTGACATTTCACTCAAACAAAACCAGAGAAATTCAGCCGTTATAATTAGCTGAGCTAACTATAACTCACACCCCCGCAATGCACTGCTGATGACCTTACATATTACATCACTCATGACATGGTCAGTGACATCACTGATGACATCTCAAATGACATCACTGGTGACATCACTGATGGCATCATCCACTTAATATCTGATGCACCTCCTCACACCCTAATATAACCTTTCATACACCCACTCTAAAATACACACTACCATTCTCGAAACCATAGACACCAATACCAGTTAGTACATACCCACTCACTGATTTATAGGTCTACACAAACATATCCACTCACTCTCCCATACAGCCACTCATACACGCAGTCACTCATCAATACAGCCACTGATACATGCACTCATATACCCATACAGACACTCACACGCCGCCACTCACCCATTGAGTTACTCACACACCTAGTCTATAACCCAAAAAGTCAATCACACTGCCATTTACTCACCTATACAGTTATATACACACCACCTCACTTATTCATACAGATACTAACACATACTAACTCTCTTATACAATCACTGACACAAGCACACACTCATCCATACAGCCACTCTCACAATTACTCGCTCTCACATACAGTCACTTTTATTCTCCAACACTCACATATACTGCCTTTCACATATGTAGTTACTCACACATACACCACTGAGATATCCATTCACTCACCAACACAGCCATACGCACACTCACTCGCCCATACAACCCCTCGCAGATGTACTCATGAACCCATGCACCCAGTGCATCACCCACTCACACATCCATGCAGGGAGTCACACACCCCCACCCACCCACAGAGACACTCAGGCACACATACACCACTGAGATATCCATTCACTCACCAACACAGCCATACACACACTCACTCGCCCATACAACCCCTCGCAGATGTACTCATGAACCCATGCACCCAGTGCATCACCCACTCACACATCCATGCAGGGAGTCACACACCCCCACCCACCCACAGAGACACTCAGGCACCCATACAGGTACTCAGACAACCAATCCTTATCCCATATAGACACTCATGTAGCTACTCACCAACCTATACAGCCACTTACACACCAACTGACAGACTGATTCAGATATTCACACAGATTAGTCATTCACCCATGGAATCACTAAGACACGTTTAATCACTCACTTATACAGTCAGTCATGCACCCACTAAATCATCCATTCAGATACTCATACACCCACTCATTCTTCAATACACCTTGGCATATATATATATATATATTCACTGAAAAAACCATAGGTTTTAGGGACAGTTATAGTTAGTTGGACATTTCACTCGTACAAAACCATAGAAATTCCCCCGTTATAGTTAGTTCAGCTAACTATAACTCGCGCCCCACAATGCACTGCTGATGACGTCACATATTACATCACTCATGACATGGTCAGTGACATCACTGATGACATCACTGATGACATCTCAAATGACATCACTGATGACATCACTGATAACATCATCCATGTGATAATTTGATGCATCTTCTCACACCCTAATATAACTTTTGATACACCCACTGTAAATTACAGACTGCCATTGTCAAAACCATAGATACTCCAACACCAATTACTATATACACACTCACTGATTCTTAGGTCTACACACACACATCTACTCACTCACCCGTACAGTCACTCATACTTATAGTCACTCAGTACAGGACTATTATATGCACTCATACACCTATATAAACATTCACACACCGCCACTCATCCATAGAGATACTCACACACCTAGTCAGTCATGCAAAAAATTAAGCACACACCCATTTACTCACCTATACAGTTATACACACACCAGCTCACTTACTCATACAAATACTAACACATTCTTACGCTATTATACAATCTCTGATACAAGCACACACTCATCCATACAGTCACTCTCACAATCACACACTCTCGCTATTTATATACTCCAACACACATATATACTGCCTTTCACATATGTAGTTACTCACACATGTACCACTGGGACATACATTCACTCACTAACACACTCTTACACACACTTACCCACCCATACAGTCTATCACAGATGCACTCTTGAAACCATCCACCCAGTGAATCACCCACTCACACATCTATGCACAGAGTCGCACACACCCCACCCACACAAACACTCAGGCACCCATACAGATACTCAAACAACCAATCAATAACTCATATAGACACTCATGTAGCTATTCACAAACCCATGCAGCCACTTACACAGCAACAGACAGACGGATACAGACATTCACCCAGTTTAGTCACTAACCCATGCATTCAGTAAGATACGTTTAATCACTCACTTATAGAGTTAGTCACGCACCTACTAAATCATCCATTCAGACACTTATACACCCACTCATTCTTCAATACGCCTTTCCCTATATATATTAAACATATTTAAACTTTAAAGAAACACACAGTCACTGGATGATGTCATCAGTGATGTCATTTGAGATGTCATCAGTGATGTCACTGACCATGTCATGAGTGATGTAATATGTGACGTCATCAGCAGTGCATTGCGGGGCGCGAGTTATAGTTAGCTGAATTAACTATAACGGGGGAATTTCACGGGTTTTGTACTAGTGCAATGTCCAACTAACTATAACTGTCCCTAAAACCTATGGTTTTTTCAGTGAATTTGTAAGGTTTTTTAAATGCTAATTCCTAACTATAACATGTCTGAAACCTATGGTTTTTTTCAGTGAATTTCAAAGGTTTTGTAAACGATAATTTTTAAATGTATTAATTGTTATATTTATTTTTTTGATACTGATTTACTACATTTTTTTAAACTATTTATTTTTAGATATTTTATTTTTTAAATTACATTGTAATTACATTATACATTACATTACAAAATATACTTTCTCAGAATGAATTACTTTAGTTTAAATACTTTGCAAATAGGCAATAGACTTTTAAGTACAGTAGTTACAGTTCTTGCAATGGGCAACACAATTTCAAACACAATGCAACATTGTGCTCAATGTGAATTTCTACTTAAATGCAATTAGTTACTTTATGGATTACTTTTCTAACCACAGGACTGGATCCTAGATTCAGTCCTGGGACATCTCCTGTAAACAGTTGAGTAAAAGCGTTTTGGTTACAGTAGTGATTTTTAAGGAATATTATTGTATTTTAAAACTTGACACTTAGAAACTTTTTCACATAGAATCACCAATGTTATCCTATGGGAGGAAATTCACTTAGCAGGTAAGTAGTGTTATCGTTACTTTTTCTTACTCAGTGGTGGATCCTGGATCCAGCACTGGTGCATCTCCTGTAAACAGTTGAAAGAATGCGTTTAAGTCATACAGGCGATTTTTAAGGAATATTTGTAGTTTGTGAAAATCGACACTTTGAAACTTTTCTGCTGAAAACCAGACAATGGATTCCTATGGACGGAAATACAAGTTACTGGTAAGTACGGTTAGAATTACTTTTCAGGGTCAGTGCTGGGCTAAAAGATGCAGCACTGGGTTCTCTCCTGATACCAGGTGAGTAAATCGGAATTCGTAGTTCAGCTGATTTTAGAGGTATATTATAAAGTTCCAAAACTCCACACTTAGAAGAATTTCCAAGTGAAACCAGTCAATGTTAGCCTATGGAAGGAAATTCAAGTTACTGTTAAGTACATTTAGAATTACTTTTCAGGATCAGTACTGGGCTCAAAGATGCAGCACTGAGGTCTCTCCTGATAACAGGTGAGTAAATCGGAATTCGTAGTTCTGCTGATTTTAGAGGAATATTTGTATGTTTCAAAAATCGACACAAACTTTTTCAGCAAAAAGCAGGCAATGATATCCTATGGAAGGAAATTCAAGTTACTGGTAAGTACGGTTAAAATTACTTTTCAGGATCAGTACTGGGCTCAAAGATGCAGCACTGAGGTCTCTCCTGATAACAGGTGAGTAAATCGGAATTCGTAGTTCAGCTGATTTTAGAGGAATATTTGCACAATGGTGAAGGAAGGGGTGGGGCCTGAGGTGACATGTCTGCAAACACGCCCTGTGGCGCGTTTTAAGTTGGAGAATTAATTCCTCCTCAATCCTGAGGGTCCCTATGGGCCAACTAGCCCACCAGGAACCTCCAGTATGCGCCAGGGGCTGCGTTGCAGAGAGGTGTACAGAGGCCATGCCCCTTTTACAACACTCTGCAACGCAGCTCCGTGGTGCTTACTGGAGGTACCTGGTGGGCTAGTTGGCCCCTAGGGACCCTCATGATTGAAGAGGATTTAATTCCCCATCTTAAAATGCGCCACGGGGCCTGTTTGCACACATGTCACCTGAAGCCCCGTCCCCTCCCTTCACCACTGTGCAAACGCGCCCCGTGGCGCATTTTAAGTTGGGGGATTAAGTCCCCTTGAATCCTGAGGGTCCCTGGAGTCCAACTAGCCCATTATGTACCTCCAAAAAGCGCCACAGAGCTGCGTTGCAGAGAGGTGTAAAAAGGGGCGTGGCCTCTGTACACCTCTCTGCAACGCAGCCCCCTGGCGCATACTGGAGGTTCCTGGTGGGCTAGTTGGCCCCCAGGGACCCCCAGTATTCAAGGGGAATTCGTTCCCCATCTGCAAACGCGCCAGGGGGTGCGTTTGCAGACTGCTGCAGGGTGGGGGCGGGGCCTCCGGCACGATGCCGGTCTTTTTTTAAAAAATTGTATTTATTTTTTTGTATGGGAGGGGGGCTGCGTGGCCCCCCTTCCCTTGGCCTCTTTTGGCTCCGGGGACCCCATCCCCCGGGGCATGAGGATTTTCTTTTTTTTTTTTAAATTAAAATAAAACGGGAAGGGGGCCGGCATTGCTTTTCCATAAGGGGAGCTGCTGACATGCAGCTCCCCTAATGGAAAAGCAATTCTGCTTTGCTTCATTGAAGCGAGAGCAGGTTTCCCTGCTCTCGCTTCAATGAAGCAAAACAAGTTTGCAATCACAGGACGGGAGCGGCGAGGCTCCCGTCTTGTGATTGCAAACAGCAGTGTCCCGGGGGTAGGCACCCCGGGACACTGCAGGAGCCGGCACTGGGGGGTGGCGGTCCCCAGGGCCACCACAGGCTCCAGGAGGGGGACCACGCGGCCCCCCTCCCATCCTGTGCACAGCCCCGGGGAGGTGGTGGTCCCCGGGCTCGGGGGTCCTAAACGGACCCCCAAATTTCTTTTCTAAGTGCCCCGGGGAGGTGGCGGTCCCCGGGGCATGTGGGGGGGCTGGAGCCCCCCACACAGGTTATTAAAAATAAAAAAAAGAAGCCCCGGGGGTGGCGGTCCCCGGGGCTGTGGGAGGGCGGATAGCCCTCCCGCACCATTTTTTATTTAAAGCCCCGGGGGGTGGCGGTCCCCGGGGCTTGGGGAGCCTTAGAGGCCCCCCATAAAATATAAACCCACCCCCCGCATGCCCCCGGGACTTGGGCCACCCGGGGGCAAAACAGAATCGAAGCGCGGGAGACTGCGCTTCGATTTTTTTTTTTTATGGGCGGGATCCGCGCACCCTAAGCGCATCCCGCCGATTTAAAAAAAAAAATAATGCTTTTTTTTGCCCAGGGGGTCCTTGTGGGACCCCCTGAGAAGACCTAGGGGGTCAGGGTGTTTCTACCCTGCCCCCTTTGTGCGTCTTGTGCACTTGTTTCTTTTTTTTATCTCGGCGGGATCCGTGCACCCTAAGCGCATCCCGCTGATTTAAAAAAAAAAAAATGCTTTTTTCTGCCCAGGGGGTCCCACAAGGACCCCCTGAGCAGACCTAGGGGGTCAGAGTGTTTCTACCCTGCCCCCTTTTTGCGCTTTGCGCACTTGTTTCTGTCCCTCGGTTCTACCAAGGGACAAAATGGCTGCCAACACTTCCTGATTTGGAGTGTTGACAGCCACTTGACAGCCAATTAGCATGCAGCTCGTGATCGGGAGGGTACGCGGACCCTACTCGGCCATAGATATATATGTGACTTTACTTTTGATTTTCTCAGGAACTACTGAACGGATTTACACCATTTAACCCCTTCCATGCTCATGACGAGCTCAGCTCGTCATGCTGCGCAGTGCTCGTGTGCGCATGACGAGCTGAGCTCGTCATGAACCCGTCCGCTTAATGCAACGCCTCGCACAGGGCGAAAATCGGCCGCGCATGGAAGGGGTTAAGCAAAAGGCACGACACTGAACCAAGGGCTACCTCTTTGCCAAATTTGGTGTAATTCCGTTCAGCAGTTCGGGCTGTAGCTGCGACTAAAGGTTCCTATTGAAAAATGAATGGGGAAAACGCGTTTTGGGACCCCCCTTTTTTCTCGGCCCCCGCTTGACGAATCACCCCGAGACTTTCAGGATAGGAGCGGACCAGAGCGCCCCAACAAGTTGGAAACCGGCGCCGAAGTTATTTCAAATAGAATGTTGCGGATTTCCTATGGAAAATAGGTCCTAACTATAACTATCTACTGGTGACCGCCAGTAGATAATTATCTACTGGCGGTCGCCAGTAGATAGTTATAGTTAGGACCTATTTTCCATAGGAAATCCGCAACATTCTATTTGAAATAACGTTGGCGCCGGTTGACGAATCTTCGCGAAAGTTTCCAACTTCTTGGGGCGCTCTGGTCCCCTCCTATCCTGAAAGTCTCAGGGTGATTCGTCAAGCGGGGGCCGAGAAAAAAGGGGGGTCCCAAAACGTGTTTTCCCCATTCATTTTTCCATAGGAACCTTTAGTCGCAGCTACAGCCCGAACTGCTGAACGGAATTACACCAAATTTGGCAAAGAGGTAGCCGTTGGTTCAGTGTCGTGCCTTTTGCTTAAATGGTGTAAATCCGTTCAGAAGTTCCTGAGAAAATCAAAAGTAAAATCACATATATATCTGGGCGGAGCCTAACCACACATGTCATCGTGAGATCTGATTGGCTGTCAGCACTTCATCCTGGAATTGCTGGCAGCCATCTTGGGACCAATATAAATGATAGTACCCCATTGAAATGCATTGTAGTGAATCAAAGATTTTGAGGGTTACCAAAAGGAGAACTATAAAGGGTGATAACAGACTTTAGTTACATTAGAATTCATTTGTTGATGGTACCATACTAATTTCAGGAATTGTGGTGTGTTCTAAGGTGATTTTACCCTGTGAAAAACCTTCTGCTGGGATATCATGAATCATGTTTGAGAGAAAACTATTTTCACATGCTTGTCCCATACAGTTTTGGAAGGTGCTCCAGAAGCTAAAATGAGAGCATATTTTCTGTAAATTCACATTATCTTTCTCAGTCATGTGAGAATGAAGTCTGACATTCTCAGTAAAACATGTACATCCAACAAGGGCAGAGACTGTCAGTTGATTCCTTTGTGTTCTACTGCAGCTTCCCAGAGTGTTCTAAAGAACAACTAGAGCGCTAACAGCCTTACTTATGACAAAAGTATGGCACACCTGATGCCATCTTGATTGGAATAAACTGGTAACACTTAAAACATTTAATTTAAAAAGGAACAAAATAATGGGGTTCATTTTGTCATAGAAATTATGGTTAGTGCTCTGGAAAGAAAAATTAGGACATGTTTCAAGTGTGATCCCAAATATCTTCCTGTTATATTTCAACAGGAGCAGCCTGCCAGTTGATGCCTTTGTGTTCTACTGCAGCTTCCCAGAGTGTTCTAAAGCACAACTAGAGCGCTAACAGCCTTACTTATGACAAACGTATGGCACACCTGAAGCCATCTTGATTGGAATAAACCGGTAACACTTAAAACATTTAATTTAAAAAGGAACAAAATGAGGGGTTCTTTTTGAAATAGAAATTATGGTTAGTGCTGCAGAAAGAAAAATTAGGGCATGTTTTAAGTGAGATCTCAAATCCTCTTCTATTTCATTAGAAAATTCTGACATGCAGACTGAAACAATCACTTTCAATACCAGCAGCAGACTTCCAGTTAACTCCCTGGTGAGCAGTAGCTTTACTACAGTGATCTAATGAGCAACTAGAGTGCTAACATTCTGAATTTATGGCAAATGTGAGACACATCTGAATGCCTTCTTGATGGAATCAAAGTAAAAAACTGAAAGCATTTCCTACTGAGGAGACTGCAGTAAATGAGGAAATTAGGAAACTTCATAACAAAGAAGTCTTCCAAGATGGCCACCAGTGAAAAAAGAGCCCAAATGTAGCACAAATATTACCCAGATGTAGCCCACATATAGCCCAATGACAAAAGTGTGCAAAACACTTTTTATTTTTAGGTTTTTTGCAGTTTTATGTAGTGCAGACTGGTCAGGTATTGGAGCGTTGCATCTTAAAACATGACCCCCTACACTACAAAAACACCACTGCACTACCCTAAACCCTAAAACACTACCCCCAGCACGACCCCCTAGACTACACAAGCACCACTGCACTATCCTAAACCCTAAAACACTACCCCCAGCATGACCCCCTACACTACACAAACACCACTGCACTACCCTAAACCCTAAAACACTACCCCCAGCACGACCCCCTACACTACCCAAACACCACTGCACTACCCTAAAACATGACCCCCTACACTACACAAACACCACTGCACTACCCTAAACCCTAAAACACTACCCCCAGCACGACCCCCTACACTACACAAGCACCACTGCACTACCCTAAACCCTAAAACACGACCCCCTACACTACACAAACACCACTGCACTACCCTAAACCCTAAAACACTACCCCCAGCATGACCCCCTACACTACCCAAATACCACTGCACTAACCTATATCCTAAAACACTACCCCCAGCACGACCCCCTACACTACCCAAACACCACTGCACTACCCTAAAACATGACCCCCTACACTACACAAACACCACTGCACTACCCTAAACCCTAAAACACTACCCCCAGCACGACCCCCTACACTACACAAGCACCACTGCACTACCCTAAACCCTAAAACACTACCCCCAGCACGACCCCCTACACTGCCCGAACACCACTGCACTGCCCTAAACCCTAAAACACTACCCCCAGCATGACCCCCTACACTACACAAACACCACTGCACTACGCTAAACCCTAAAACACTACCCCCAGCACGACCCCCTACACTACCCAAACACCACTGCACTAACCTAAATCCTAAAACACTACCCCCAGCACGACCCCCTACACTACCCAAACACCACTGCACTACCCTAAAACATGACCCCCTACACTACACAAACAACACTGCACTACCCTAAACCCTAAAACACTACCCCCAGCACGACCCCCTACACTGCCCGAACACCACTGCACTGCCCTAAACCCTGAAACATCACCCCCAGCAAGACCCCCTACACTGCCCGAACACCACTGCCATAAACCCTGAAACACCACCCCCATCACGACCCCCTACACTGCCCGAACACCACTGCACTGCCCTAAAACCTGAAACACCACCCCCAGCATGACCCCCTACACTGCCCGAACACCACTGCTCTGTCCAAAACCCTGAAACACCAGCCCCAGCACGACCCCCTACACTGCCCGAACACCACTGCACTGCCCTAAACCTTGAAACACAAGCCCCAGCACGACCCCCTACACTGCCTGAACACCACTGCACTACCCTAAACCCTGAAACACCACCCCCAGCACGACCCCCTACACTGCTCGAGTACCACTGCACTGCCCTAAACCCTGAAACACCAGCCCCAGCACAACCCCCTACACTGCCCGAACACCACTGCACTGCCCTAAACCCTGAAACACCAGCCCCAGCACGACCGCCTACACTGCCCGAACACCACTGCACTGCCCTAAACCGTGAAACACCAGCCTCAGCATGACCCCCTACACTGCCTGAACACCACTGCACTGCCCTAAACCCTGAAACACCACCCCAGCACGACCCCCTACACTGCCTGAACACCACTGCACTGCCCTAAACCCTGAAACACCACCCCCAGCACGACCCCCAAAACTGCCCGAACACCACTGCCCTAAACCCTGAAACACCACCCCCTGCACGACCCCCTACACTGCCCGAACACTACTGCACTGCCCTAAACCCTGAAACACCATCCCCAGCACGACCCCCTACACTGCACGAACACCACTGCACTGCCCTAAACCCTGAAACACTACTCCCAGCAAGACCCCCTACACTGCCCGAACACCACTGCACTGCCCTAAACCCTGAAACATCACCCCCAGCAAGACCCCCTACACTGCCCGAACACAACTGCCCTAAACCCTGAAACACCACCCCCAGCAAGACCCCCTACACTGCCGAACACCACTGCACTGCCCTAAACCCTGAAACACCAGCCCCAGCACGACCCCCTACACTGCCCGAACGCCACTGCACTGCCCTAAACCCTGAAACACCACCCCCTGCACGACCCCCTACACTGCCCGAACACCACTGCACTGCCCTAAACCCTGAAACACCACCCCCAGCAAGACCCCCTACACTGCCCGAACACCACTGCACTGCTCTAAACCCTGAAACACCACCTCCTGCACGACCCCCTACACTGCCCGAACACTACTGCACTGCCCTAAACCCTGAAACACCACCCCCAGCACGACCCCCACACTGCACGAACACCACTGCACTGCCCTAAACCCTGAAACACTACCCCCAGCAAGACCCCCTACACTGCCCGAACACCACTGCACTGCCCT
Organism: Calotriton arnoldi; assembly: GCA_963921515.1. Taxonomy (NCBI): domain Eukaryota; kingdom Metazoa; phylum Chordata; class Amphibia; order Caudata; family Salamandridae; genus Calotriton; species Calotriton arnoldi. The sequence goes on from CAWUFW010001788.1 coordinate 948,701, forward strand.
AAACCCTGAAACACCACCCCCAGCAAGACCCCCTACAATGCCCGAACACAACTGCCCTAAACCCTGAAACACCACCCCCAGCACGACCCCCTACACTGCCCGAACACCACTGCTCTGCCCAAAACCCTGAAACACCAGCCCCAGCACGACCCCTATACTGCCCGAACACCACTGCACTGCCCTAAACCCTGAAACACCACCCCCAGCACGACCCCCTACACTGCCCGAACACCACTGCACTTCCCTAAACCCTGAAACACCAACCCCAGCACAACCCCGTACACTGCCCGAACACCACTGCACTGCCCTAAACCCTGAAACACCAGCCCCAGCACGACCGCCTACACTGCCCGAAAACCACTGCACTGCCCTAAACCCTGAAACACCAGCCCCAGCACGACCCCCTAAACTGCCCGAACACCACTGCACTGCCCTAGACCCTCAAACACCAGCCCCAGCACGACCCCCTACACTGCCCAAACACCACTGCACTGCCCTAAACCCTGAAACACCAGCCCCAGCAAGACCCCTAAACTGCCCGAACACCACTGCACTGCCCTAAACCCTGAAACACCACCCCCAGCAAGACCCCTACACTGCCCGAACACCACTGCACTAAACCCTGAAACACCACCCCCAGCAAGACCACCTACACTGGCCGAACACCACTGCACTGCCCTAAACCCTGAAACACCACCCCCAGCAAGACCCCCTACACTGCCCGAACACCACTGCACTAAACCCTGAAACACCACCCCCAGCAAGACCACCTACACTGGCCGAACACCACTGCACTGCCCTAAACCTTGAAACACCACCCCTCAGCACAACACCCTACACTGCCCGAACACCACTGCCCTAAACCCTGAAACACCACCCCCAGCACGACCCCCTACACTGCCCAAACACCACTGCACTGCCCTAAACCCTGAAACACCACCCCCTGCACGACCCCCTACACTGCCGGAACACCACTGCACTGCCCTAAACCCTGAAACACCACCCCCAGCACGACCCCCTACACTGCCCGAACACCACTGCACTAAACCCTGAAACACCACCCCCAGCAAGACCAACTACACTGGCCAAACACCACTGCACTGCCCTAAACCCTGAAACACCACCCCTGCACGACCCCCTACACTGCCCAAACACCACTGCACTGCCCTAAACCCTGAAACACCACCCCCTGCACGACACCCTACACTGCCCGAACACCACTGCACTGCCCTAAACCCTGAAACACCACCCCTCAGCACGACACCCTACACTGCCCGAACACCACTGCACTGCCCTAAACCCTGAAACACCACCCCCAGCACGACCCCCTACACTGCCCAAACACCACTGCACTGCCCTAAACCCTGAAACACCACCCCCTGCACCACCCCCTGCACTGCCCGAACACCACTGCACTACCCTAATCCCTAAAACACTACCCCCCGCACGACCCCCTACACTACCCAAAGACCACTTCACTACCCTAAACCCTAAAACACGACCTCCTACACTACACAAACACCACTGCACTACCCTAAACCCTAAAACACTACCCCCTACACTACACAAATTTAATTTAAAAAGGAACAAAATGAGGGGGTTCTTTTTGAAATAGAAATTATGGTTAGTGTGCAGAAAGAAAAATTAGGGCATGTTTTAAGTGAGATCTCAAATCCTCTTCTATTTCATTAGAAAATTCTGACATGCAGACTGAAACAATCACTTTCAATACCAGCAGCAGACTTCCAGTTAACTCCCTGGTGAGCAGTAGCTTTACTACAGTGATCTAATGAGCAACTAGAGTGCTAACATTCTGAATTTATGGCAAATGTGAGACACATCTGAATGCCTTCTTGATGGAATCAAAGTAAAAAACTGAAATCATTTCCTACTGAGGAGACTGCAGTAAATGAGGAAATTAGGAAACTTCATAACAAAGAAGTCTTCCAAGATGGCCACCAGTGAAAAAAAGAGCCCAAATGTAGCACAAATATTACCCAGATGTAGCCCGCATATAGCCCAATGACAAAAGTGTGCAAAACACTTTTTATTTTTAGTTTTTGCAGTTTTATGTAGTGCAGACTGGTCAGGTATTGGAGCGTTGCATCTTAAAACATGACCCCCTACACTACAAAAACACCACTGCACTACCCTAAACCCTAAAACACTACCCCCAGCATGACCCCCTACACTACACAAGCACCACTGTACTATCCTAAACCCTAAAACACTACCCCCAGCATGACCCCCTATACTACACAAACACCACTGCACTACCCTAAACCCTAAAACACTACCCCCAGCACGACCCCCTACACTACCCAAACACCACTGCACTACCCTAAAACATGACCCCCTACACTACACAAACACCACTGCACTACCCTAAACCCTAAAACACTACCCCCAGCACGACCCCCTACACTACACAAACACCACTGCACTACCCTAAACCCTAAAACACTACCCCAGCACGACCCCTACACTACCCAAACACCACTGCACTAACCTAAATCCTAAAACACTACCCCAGCACGACCCCCTACACTACCCAAACACCACTGCACTACCCTAAAACATGACCCCCTACACTACACAAACACCACTGCACTACCCTAAACACTAAAACACTACCCCCAGCACGACCCCCTACACTACACAAGCACCACTGCACTACCCTAAACCCCAAAAAAACACTACCCCCAGCACAACCCCCTACACTGCCCGAACACCACTGCACTGCCCTAAACCCTGAAACACCACCCCCTGCACGACCCCCTACACTGCCTGAACACCACTGCACTGCCCTAAACCCTGAAACACCACCCCCAGCACAACCCCCAAAACTGCCCGAACACCACTGCACTGCCCTAAACCCTGAAACACCACCCCCTGCACGACCCCCTACACTGCACGAACACCACTGCACTGCCCTAAACCCTGAAACACTACTCCCAGCAAGACCCCCTACACTGCCCGAACACCACTGCACTGCCCTAAACCCTGAAACATCACCCCCAGCAAGACCCCCTACACTGCCCGAACACAACTGCCCTAAACCCTGAAACACCACCCCCAGCAAGACCCCTTACACTGCCGAACACCACTGCACTGCCCTAAACCCTGAAACACCAGCCCCAGCAAGACCCCCTACACTGCCCGAACACCACTGCACTGCTCTAAACCCTGAAACACCACCCCCTGCACGACCCCCTACACTGCCCGAACACTACTGCACTGCCCTAAACCCTGAAACACCACCCCCAGCACGACCCCCCACACTGCACGAACACCACTGCACTGCCCTAAACCCTGAAACACTACCCCCAGCAAGACCCCCTACACTGCCCGAACACCACTGCACTGCCCTAAACCCTGAAACACCACCCCCAGCAAGACCCCCTACACTGCCCGAACACAACTGCCCTAAACCCTGAAACACCACCCCCAGCACGACCCCTACACTGCCCGAACACCACTGCTCTGCCCAAAACCCTGAAACACCAGCCCCAGCACGACCCCCTACACTGCCCGAACACCACTGCACTGCCCTAAACCCTGAAACACCACCCCCAGCACGACCCCTACACTGCCCGAACACCACTGCACTGCCCTAAACCCTGAAACACCAACCCCAGCACAACCCCGTACACTGCCCGAACACCACTGCACTGCTCTAAACCCTGAAACACCAGCCCCAGCACGACCGCCTACACTGCCCGAAAACCACTGCACTGCCCTAAACCCTGAAACACCAGCCCCACCACGACCCCCTAAACTGCCCAAACACCAGTGCACTGCCCTAGACCCTCAAACACCAGCCCCAGCACGACCCCCTACACTGCCCAAACACCACTGCACTGCCCTAAACCCTGAAACACCAGCCCCAGCAAGACCCCCTACACTGCCCGAACACCACTGCACTGCCCTAAACCCTGAAACACCACCCCCAGCAAGACCCCCTACACTGCCCGAACACCACTGCACTAAACCCTGAAACACCACCCCCAGCAAGACCACCTACACTGGCCGAACACCACTGCACTGCCCTAAACCCTGAAACACCACCCCCAGCAAGACCCCCTACACTGCCCGAACACCACTGCACTAAACCCTGAAACACCACCCCCAGCAAGACCACCTACACTGGCCGAACACCACTGCACTGCCCTAAACCTTGAAACACCACCCCTCAGCACAACACCCTACACTGCCCGAACACCACTGCCCTAAACCCTGAAACACCACCCCCAGCACGACCCCCTACACTGCCCAAACACCACTGCACTGCCCTAAACCCTGAGACACCACCCCCTGCACGACCCCCTACACTGCCGGAACACCACTGCACTGCCCTAAACCCTGAAACACCACCCCCAGCACGACCCCCTACACTGCCCGAACACCACTGCACTAAACCCTGAAACACCACCCCCAGCAAGACCAACTACACTGGCCGAACACCACTGCACTGCCCTAAACCCTGAAACACCACCCCCTGCACGACCCCCTACACTGCCCAAACACCACTGCACTGCCCTAAACCCTGAAACACCACCCCCTGCACGACCCCCTATACTGCCCGAACACCACTGCACTGCCCTAAACCCTGAAACACCACCCCTCAGCACGACACCCTACACTGCCCGAACACCACTGCACTGCCCTAAACCCTGAAACACCACCCCCAGCACGACCCCCTACACTGCCCAAACACCACTGCACTGCCCTAAACCCTGAAACACCACCCCCTGCACCACCCCCTGCACTGCCCGAACACCACTGCACTACCCTAATCCCTAAAACACTACCCCCCGCACGACCCCCTACACTACCCAAAGACCACTTCACTACCCTAAACCCTAAAACACGACCTCCTACACTACACAAACACCACTGCACTACCCTAAACCCTAAAACACTACCCCCAGCATGACCCTCTTCACTACCTAAACACAACAGCACAATTTGTTACAGGCGTTGCAACGCAGGCCTGTGGTGCTTACTGGAAGTACCTGGTGGGCTAGTTGGGCCCCAGGGACCCTCAGGATTCAAGGTGACCTAATCCCCCAACTTAAAACGCTCCACGGGCGCGTTTGCACAGTGGTGAAGGGAGGGGGCGGGGCCTCAGGTGACATGTGCGCAAACACGCCCTGTGGTGCGTTTTAAGTTGGGGAATTAATTCCCTTTGAATCCTTAGGGACCCTGAGGGCCAACTAGCCCACCAGGTACCTTCAGTAAGCACAACAGAGTTGCGTTGCAGAGAGGTGAAAAAGGTGCGTGGCCTCGGAACGCCTCTCTGCAACTCAGCTCTGTGGTCCTAACTGTTGGTACCTGGGGGGCTAGTTGGGCCCCAGGGACCCTCAAGATTCAAGGGGACTTAATCCCGCAACTTAAAACGTGCCACGGGGCGCGTTTGCACACATGTCACCTCAGGCCCCCCCTCCCTTCACCACTGTGCAAACGCGCCCTGTAGCGCGTTTTAAGAGGTAGTTTTAATCCCCCTGCCCTATTATGTACTAGGGAGTTGCAGAGGAGGTCATGCTAATCACAGGGATACCCCAACGCATAGTGTTCCCTAGTGTATGTAGGTGTTTTCACTGTATTCTAAGTGTCTTTTAGCATAGCACTGGCTCTGGTTAGTCAGAGTCCGTTACCATCAGTACCCGTCTGAAAAAGTTGTGGGCACAGGATGATTTTGCAACAAGGCCTCTTTCTGCTCCTCTGTTGGTTCTTTCTGCACATCTTTTGCTTCTTTCTGTGCGTTTTTTCTTCTTTCTTCACATGTCCTACCTCTGTAGGCATATTTAGAAACTAGCATTTAAAAAACCTTTGAAATTCACTTAAAAAATCATAGGTTTCAGGCACGTTATAGTTAGAAATTAGCATTTAAAAAGCTTTGAAATTCACTGAAAAAACCATAGGTTTCAGACACGTTATAGTTAGAAATTAGCATTTAAAAACCTTTGAAATTCACTGAAAGAACCATAGGTTTTAGGGACAGTTATAGTTAGTTGGACATTTCACTCGTACAAAACCATAGAAATTCCCCGTTATAGTTAGTTCAGCTAACTATAACTCGCGCCCCGCAATGCACTGCTGATGACGTCACATATTACATCACTCTTGACATGGTCAGTGACATCACTGATGACATCACTGATGACATCTCAAATGACATCACTGATGACATCATCCATGTGATAATTTCATGCATCTTCTCACACCCTAATATAACTTTTGATACACCCACTCTAAATTACAGACTGCCATTCTCAAAACCATAGACACTCCAACACCAAAAACTACATACCCACTCACTGACTAACCACATCATTTCCCCTTACTGGACTACTTGCCACTGGATGTGTCCCCGACTCCCTCCAACTCGGACAAATCACTCCCATTCTTAAAAACCTCACTGCTGACCCTAACGACCCTAACAATCTCCGCCCTATCTCTAACCTCCCACTTCTTTCTAAAGCCGTTGAAAAATGTGCTCTGCTCCAATTGGATAACACATTGGCAATTTCAACTTACTCAACTCCTTGCAATCTGGCTTCAGAAAAGGCTGCAGCACTGAAACCGCCATGCTATATATAGTGGATGACATCCATTCTTCCCTTGACAATGGTGAGACCTGCCTACTTATTCTCCTCGACCTCTCTGCTGCCTTTGATACAGTTAACCATTCCTCCCTACTTAACTCGCTCAAAGCTCGCTTCGGCCTTAATGGTCTGGTCCTCAAATGGTTCGCCTCTTATCTCCAACATAGAAAACAACAAATCAAAATCAATGACTGCCTCTCAAACCCTACACCCGTCTCCCTAGGTGTCCCTCAGGGCTCTATTCTCTCCCCTTCTCTCTTCGACCTCTTTATGGAACCCCTCACCCTCCTTCTGAAACAAGCTGGAATCAACTATCACCTCTATGCTGATGACTCCCAACTTTACTATAATATTAGATCCCACTCTGATGTACTTCATCTAAACAATACTCTGAGTAAGATTCAATCCTAGTTCTACTCCAACCATCTCAAACTAAACCCTAAAAAACTGAAATCATTCTCTTCCCGCCAAAAAAACAACCGGCTCCCCATCCAAGCCTGGATCTCAGACCTTAATGCCCTTAATTGTTCGCTCTCCTTATCCAACTCGGTTAAATCACTTGGTTTCACTATTGACAAAAACCTAACTCTCAATGACCACATAAAAAACTCGACTAAAGGAGCTCTCTTCACTCTCCGACATCTCAAGAAAATCAAACCCTTCATTCCATCTGACGACTTCAAATGGGTTGTCCAATCTCTAGTCCTCTCGAAAATTGACTATGGTAACGCTATCCTCACCGGAACCCCCAAAGTACACCTAGCCCCCCTTAGATCTGTGCTCAACCTAGCGGCCGGACTAATCACTGACTGTAAATGTTTTGACAACATCTGCCCAGCCCTTAAAGCCCTTAATTGGCTATCCATTGAAGGAAGATCCTCCTACAAGATTGTATGCATTAGGCACAAAGCTCTTTACCAACAAACCCCGTTGTACCTTACAAACAAACTCAAAAAAGCGGGCTGCTCCCATCCGATGAGAAGCACTAACGCACTCCTCCTTGTCCCCCCCGTTTAAAAAGAAATCCACACAATCTCGCTCCTTCTCTGGGAACGCCCCGAACATCTGGAATGCTCTCCCTAGGGACCTGTGCTGTAACCCCTCCTACCTCAGCTTTAAAAAAGACCTCAAACATCACCTTCTCAACAAATATTGGGGTCCATAACCTCGCCTCTGATCCTACCTTCTGTTTCCCCCACTCTGGTTTCTCCTTTACTTTCTTCCTGGCTCTCACCTCTTCTCCCCCTTTTTTTATATATCACCCTGTTTACTCTCTCCCTACCCCTTCTGTCCCCTCCCCCCATCTCCTACCCTTACCCCCCAGCTCCTCCTAATAATCCCTCTCCGTCGATAATACCGTCTCTCCCTCACCCATCTATACCAATCTAATTATTTATTACCCGCTGACCTGTCCAGAATTTTCGTTCCCCCCTTTACTTAATATTGAGCTGTACCTGCGTTCTTGTTTACCGTGTAAAATAGTTTTTCTTGACTGCCTCTACTCATGTAAGTAGCTTTTTGCCCATTTGTGAATAATATCTTTTAGTCTTGCCTGTCTTAGTTTTATGCTATTGAACAACTGTTTTTTTCTTCCTGAACTGTTTCTGCTCATGTAAAGCGCTCTAATACCCCCGGGTCTAGCCATCGCTATATAAAACCTTTCAAATAAATAAAATATTTGCAGGTAACTGGGAATGTTGGTTTCATAGTGATTCACAGAACATGAATCAGACGGCACAGAGTGGGGTGTCATAGACAATGGTCTCAGCGTAACTGGCCTCTGTGTTGAACATGCAGAATCGAAGGCAGTTAAATTTAAACATGCCTTCAGTCTCGAGACCCCACAGCCCAATGCAATATAGAATGCCGAATTCTCAACAAATTTAACATTTCAACAAAATACTTCAGTGATTAATAATGATTTTCCACAATTTGCACCAAAACTGGGAGTTTCTACTAAATGGAGTCAGACACATGACGGTGCAACGATGGTATGCTCGGTGCAGTCATAGAGGAACTCCAAAGTGGTCCTTTTGTGGCAGGAGAAGTAAAGGCCATCCAGCATCCCTTTTAATCTATGAAGGTGCTCCCCCATTCCACAGTCTGACGTATGGAAGCTCCCAACCTACTCCTATTTGGAAACGAGCAAGTTGTAGGCACTTTGATGTAAACTAATTAATAAGCTATCAGCAAATATTCCTGCACAAATTGGGTCGATAATGAATGGCCACAAATTTATACTTAGTGAGACAAGTCCAGTTATTTTGTTAGGACGTTACTTTCCTTGTAAAATTAATTGTGTAATTTACTGTACACTGGAAGGTGTTGTCATTCAGACACAAAATGAAGACTCTATATTACATTCACAAGACTCAAGAGTTCATTTGTTCCCAGTCTTTACAAAAGAGGATTTACCTCCAGATTGAAATTGCGCAGAAAATTAAGAGGCCTGGAATTTTATAGGAAAATAAACTGGATTGATTGACAGTGCAGAGCCAGTACAACACAGTGAAACCGACTGCAGTGTATCCACACACTCCTCAGTGCAACCACGGTGAAACCGACTGCAGTGTATCCACACACTCCTCAGTGCAACCACAGTGAAACCAACTGCAGTGTATCCACACACACCTCAGTGCAACCACAGTCAAACCAACTGCGGTGTATCCACACACTCCTCAGTGCAACCACGGTGAAACCGACTGCAGTGTATCCACACACTCCTCAGTGCAACCACGGTGAAACCGACTGCAGTGTATCCACACAGTACCCAGTGCAACTACAGTAACACTGACTGCAGTGTATCTACACACTCCTCAGTGCAACCACAGTGAAACTGATTGCAGTGTATCCACACACTCCTCAGTGCAATCACAGTGAAACTGAATGCAGTGTATCCACACACTCCCCAGTGCACCCACAGTGAAACTGACTGCAGTGTATCCATACACTCCTCAGTGCAACCACAGTGAAACCGACTGCAGTGTATCCACACACTCCTCAGTGCAACCACAGTGAAACCGAATGCAGTGTATCCACACACTCCTCAGGGCAATCTTACACGTGGAGTAGAGGAGGGAATTTGACCTCTCCTCGATAAAATGATTCAGCAGGGCATTCTAAAAGGAGTGCTAGGGGACCCATGTAATCATGGGATGTATTGTTTTTAGAACATGCAATATCCAATGTCAAGCCCTTGCTTTTAGTCACAATTAATCATTCATTTTGTAGGTGTGTTTTGTAAAATTCCATTTTGTTTTGCTATGTTTTCATGAAAGTTTATTAATTGTTATTATTACCTCATCTTGAACTATGTCAATAATGTGTTCTCTGTCTGAAAACTTAAAAAATGTTTTAGGGATATTTGCTGGAATTTTTTTTACCCTTTTCCTAGAGGCAGACTTCATGTCAGTCCTCTTATTGATTTTATACTTAAGAACTTTCCTTTGATTTTAACTGAGCAGACTCTGTCAGTTTGCTATTTGATGTTATAGAAGAACCTTTTTCCATTTCTTAGCAGACAGTTGTTGTGTTGGTCTGTCTATTGATATACCTTTTATGATCCTCTTGCATATATTATGATGATTATTTCTCTGAAAGAGTAACCATGTTTTTGTCCTCTGTAATTATTTTAAATCTTTAATATGGCCTTATAGCTCGCTGTAGCTCCAAAGGCCTCTAACTAGGGAGCGGTTCTTTAATGGCCGGTATAGCCTGCTGCTGCGGACTATAGGGCTATTACAACATCTGACCAAGGAGGGCAGAATGTGTTGATTAATAAAACAAAGAGGACCGAGATCGAGGGGGTTGAAACACCCCTGTGGCTCCGAAACCTTTGTTTCGCAGCTGTTGATGTGAATGTTCAATAGTTAGCAGCTGCAAGCAGGGCCATGAAGGGGTAATTGTTTAACATTCATAGCAGTAGCTATGAAAGGAGGCTGGAGTCCGCCCCGTGTTCTCCCTGGGCTTGGCTAAACTGCTTTTTGTCTTTCAGGTGAGCCAGGGACATGCAGGAGCTAAGCAGAAATCCCCCCTCTCCTTCCGAGGCACCCGTGACACTGTGAGCTACCAGAGGAGTAAGGGGGGAAGCTCCTGTGTGGCCTGCTGCAGGGTCTATCTTTTGCTTTTCCCTGCTCAATCCATATATTTTGGAGAGGCAGGGGAAAGAGAGAGGCTGTGTATTAAGACATTGTGATGTTGAGAGCAGCGGGCCTATATCAGGTTTTAGAGGCTGCTGCTGCTCTTTTGTGTTCAATGGAGATCTCAACATTCCAATGTTCTAAGCTTTGTCCTGCGAAGGTTTGAGTCCAAATTCCAGCTCTTGAGTCGCCGTCCTTTGGGACTCTCAAGACACCGACCCTCCACATCATCCCTTTAGATAATTTATAAATAAAAAGCGCCAACACATTGATGCCTTGTTGCTTTTCCATTTCTCAGTATTCACACACTGCATCAGCTTGACCTTGAATTGCTGTTTCTCAGAGAGCACGGTTTGTATAATTCTAAGAGTGCGGGTGACTGACTTATGAACGGTGGGCAGAATTATGTAGAAGGACTTGAACATGCCGTTTGTGAACCAGATTGTTCTGCTTCGCAAGTTTCATGAACTGTAAATGGACAGATTGGAGTTATGAAGAAGTGGACTGTGTTGTTGGGGTCTGTTCTCTGAGACTGTGGGCGCACTCCACATTCACCAAGACCTTTGCCAGCAGTGGGATCATAGATCATGGTCTATATATTTATAACCATAGTTGCTTCACAATGGTTTTCAGAGGACAAGAGTTCATTTTGTTTTGTTAGTTCAGGACGGTAATTTAGAAGATGGGATAAAGTGCGATTGTCGTCGATTGTAAAACCTTCTCTTTACTTCCTTTCAAGGTATTCTGGATTGATCAGGCAATGCTGTGAGGTGAGGCTGACACCCTTGGAGGAAGAAAAAAATAACTGTCAGGTAGTGTTTCCTAGCACCCTAAGTTTCCTTGTTGCCTGTTTCTTCTTTCTCTTTTCACTCTCTCGATCTCGGTTTATGTCTCTCCAACTTCAGCATTTGACTCCCTCCGTACACTATTCTTGTTGCTATCAGACTTCCGATAACAACCTGATGGAACATGTTGGGCGCCTAGTGTAGGTCTTGTTCCTTATCAGGTCAGGATGCACTGCACTGTGAGCTCTTGCCTCCTGTTTTGCCCATCAGTTCCTTTAGTATTGGTGCTTTTGTCTCCTCCTCTACACCACGTGATACTATCCTCCCTCTGTCTGTTCTTTCTGCGTCTTTTCTCTCTGGATCTGACTTCCATCTTTTTATGTCTTCCCATCCTGACCTTTTCTGTCTTCTCTGCCACTTCAGGGGTCATGTTGGGTACTTGTGGTGAGAGTGGAAGATAGTCTATTTTTTCTCTCATTCCTCTGTTTGTTTCTGTTTGTTTCTGTGTTTTTTCTTTTCTTGCCCTTTTTGGTTTCCTTTAATGTTGTGATGTTTTTCAGAGAGCACGGTTTGTATAAGTCTAAGAGTGCATTGACTGACTTATGAACGGTGGGCAGAATTATGTACAAGGAATTTAACATGCCGTTTGTGAACCAGATTGTTTTGCTTCGCAAGTTTTATGGGGTATATATGAAAAGATGGGGGTTATGAAGAAGGGACTGTGTTTTGGGGGGCTGTACTCTCAGACTGTGGGTGCACTCAATATTCACAGAGACCTTTTCCAGCAAGAGATCATGGATCTTGGTGACCAAAAATAGTCTATTTATTAATAGCCATAGTTGCGTCACAATGCTTCATTTGGTTTTGTTAGTTCAAGACAGTTATTTTGAAGCTAGGGTGAAGTGTGGTTGTCATCTCATGTAAAACCTTCTCTTTACTTCCTTTCAAGGTATTTTGAGAGGATCAGACGGTGCTGTGAGGCGTGGATGACACCCTTGGTGGAAGAAAAAAAAGTCAGGTAATGTTTCAAAGCACCCTAAGTTTCCTTTACCCCTGTTTCTTCTTTCTCTATTCCCTCTCTGTGGGTAGTGCTCACTCTGGTTTACGGCAGCGAGGCACTTAGAGGGAGAGACACCACGTCCTCAATAAAACAGTCACCCATATAAACTCCTCGCAGCGCCTCCCCAGCTCAAATCAGGCTAGAATTTGGGCTAACAATGCAGTCGTACTCAAGAATGGCGTCCTTTGTCACAAATTAAAAAACTCTGAGGCAAATTCCATCAATCGCTTGATATGGGAAGAAATAACAAAGAAGCCACACTCGCCTGCGTTTAAACATCTCAATGACACTGTCGAACAACTACGCCTGGGAGAAACAGGGTCAACATCTGTGAGCCAAGATCAATTTAGAAAAACAGCTATACAATCCTCCAAAATTTTAGCATCAATTGAAGACAGGGCTATTTTAGCTAAAAGGTTACACAAATGGATAGTTCTAAACAGCTACACAATCTTGAAACCTCAACAGTACCTGGATGAAGCACTAAATCCCAGGATAAAAAGAAAAGATGTGATCTATCGAATGGGTGATTAGCCAACATTACCGCACAGCAAGCCTTCGTTGGAGACAACCTAGGAAGTGAATTGCAGGCTATTCGACAAGGCCACCGAAAAATTTGTCTAAACCATCTGCCTTTGTGATGACTCCCTGGGCATTCGGCGGAAACTTCTACTGTCGCAATGGAACCAGCAAGGGGTGCGCACTTGCAGTGCGCTATCCTGTCCTGCATCAACACCTCAGACCAGGGCACAATCACCAAAACTGTCAAGTATTTACAAGGGGTCGAGAAAGCCCTCAAAATGGCAGCAAAATAAAGGAGAGAAAAAAAATAAATAAGGTTATCGACCTGTTGTATTAACTTATACTTACCTTACCTCTGCTCTGCCCCAACCCCTCAGTCAGGTTACCGCTTCATCCCTTGATTGATGGACAAAAATCATCGGACTGCTCTTGTTACGTTTTTACTTGCCGTGGGTGGCCATCCTCCTTAAGAGACTCGCGCACATAATACTTCTAAAACAAAACTTTGATTTTTAATCTCGTTCCTGGCCACTTATACTATGAAATTGCTCCTGATCTTCCATTATTTCTTATATGATTGCTTTTTAGAATTGTTTTAATTGTAAAGAGTTTAAATCATCAAACAATAAACTTATATATATATTTTCAATCTCTTAATCTCAGTTTATTTATGTCTCTCTAACCTCAACATTTGACTCACTCTGTACACTATTCTTGTTGCTATCAGACTTCTGATAATAACCAGATGGAGCTAAATTCCTCCTGGAACATGTTGTGGGCCTAGTACAGACCATGTTCCTTGGCAGGTTAGGCTGCACTGGACCATGAGCACTTGCCTCCTGTTTTGCCCAGCAGTTCCTTTAAAATTGGTGCATTTGTCTCCTCCTCTACACCACGTGATACTATCCTCCCTCTGTCTGTTCTTTCTGCGACTTTTCTCACCGGATCTGACTTGCACCTCTTTAGATCCTCCCATCCTGCCCTTTACTGTCTTCTCTGCCACTTCAGGGGTAGTGTTGGGTACCTGTAGGGAGAGTGGAAGATAGTCTTTTTTTGTCTTCCTCTGCTTGTTTTTTGTTTGTCTTTTCTTGTCCTTTTTTGGTTTCCTTTAATGTTGTGATGGTTTTCCTTTGTCAGGTGTTGCAGTGCCCGGGCCCTGTCGGAGGAGTGTGATGAGTTCCAGGCCACAAAGTAAGTCCTTATCATCCCCACAATTTGAAATGGTGAATTCCACTGAGCTAACTGGACACGGCCTCAGTCTATGGTGGCATTTGAAGCAGTGATTACAACAGGCCAATTCCTTTGTTCAATTAAATGCCCTTTCATCGATCACTGGAAAAAAAGAATAAATGAACACTCCCAGTGTGCAGTGGAATAAATAGCATCTGATAATTCATTACAATCCCTCTCTCTGGCTACACTCCCAAAAATAAAGAGAGCTAGATGTGGCGGACGATCTTTTTCTTACAACTCTGCCAAACTATGGAACGCACTCCCCCGTACATACGTAAGGAATCCAACCTGCTGCCTTTCCGTAAACTCCTTCAAACGTGGTTCTTCCAAAATCCCACTTAATCATGGTCTCTCTTTGTACGCGTCCAACTCCAGTGCTGGGATGCCTTAGGGTAGCTATCACGCTATATCAATGCTTTTTCATTCATTCATTCATTAAAAGTATTACAAATATGATGCCAGCCGTTGACACCAAAAGCGTAAATTGATGGTGTTGGCTGCGTCTGAGAATCTGTGTCACTATTTATACGTCTAACTTGTGATTCTTTCTTAAATATTCACTTGTTTTGCTTTCACAACCTTGAGTTCCAGTGGTTCCAAGCTCCCTTTCTACACAGTGTCCCAGAGCTGTTTCACCACTATCAGAAATGCAACTCAAACTGATTTCCTCTCTCGTTTCTGTAAATACTTTCTTTCTGCAAAGTATAAGGTCACAATTATTTTTATTTGTGTTCATTTATAATCTCTATCTCCATTTCTCCAGGTGACTGAAGCATGAACAGAAAAAAGAAGGTTTTAATTTAGTGGAACACAACAAAAAGGATTATTTTAAGGAAACTTAAAACATTCTCGAGCTCCAGAGGAGAAACATATTCTAAGTGCCAGGAATGGTGATGAATTTGGAGCGGAAGAAACTGCTGAATGTGAAATTTGTCAAATATTTTAAGAAAAATGACGATAAATGTTTACGAAGAGTCAGTTACTGAGATTGAAGAGCCTCTGAAATATGAATGGAACTCAAGAGTAAATTGAAAGTCTGCAACTAATATTTGTAAAAATATTTTCACTTAAAAGAAACATTTCAAGATTGGTTGAACAAAGAACATTGGCTACAATTGATACCCTTGCAGTGCAATTGAGAATAATCAGTGTTGTAAATTCTGTCTGTTGGTTTATGAGAAATGCCCTGGAGACCCAAACCCCTCCTAAAAAAAACAGTGTCTGCACATGTGATGTGACAGAATTGTCAGAAAGACTAATAACCGCAGGTTAAAAGAGCAAGCTTTTGTCTACGTCCTTGTAGAGAGATTAAATTGTTGGAAAAAAGCAAATTGTAAATGCTCTTTCTCATTACAGCAAAGACGCTGGATTTTCCTTTCCAATGTAGAAAGATGTTCCCCACCAACTCTGTCTCTTGGGTTGATCTGAGTAGTTTCAAAGTGGCCCGGACCGCCAAAGCCGATCCTGTACCTGCCTTAGCCATAGAGCGACAAAGCATGTACTGCCACAAAGTTTAGAAGGGGACAGTGCTCTGTATTGCTAGTTCATAAAACCATCCTGGCATTCCCTAATCACCTGTCATTACTTGTATGAACAAATATACTTAAACGGCAAACACTAAACCCCAAAGACCTTATCAGGGCTTTTAAAACTCCTAAATCAAATCTGATAAACTGGACTCACAAACTGAGTTTAATTCAACTTGAGAGGACTCACCCGGGCATAACTTGGAGAAAATGAATCCATCTCACTGAATACAAGGGGCTCCGCAGGGAAAGTTTATAAAACAGGTTAGACAGGCTGCATTTAAAAGAAGGAAAATAATCTCCAGGTAAAAGCTATAATTAGTTAAATACAAATGTTAAGAAGAGCACCTGCAGTGTATTTTAGAAGTTAATGCTGAGTGTAACATAAGCGAGTACAGACTCTGGAATCAGATTCAGTCTTAACATGGCCGGTGTCCAGGAGCAAACTCAACATGGAGATTCACATAACTCGAATAAGAGTAATGGATGTGAGAACATCTTTAGTTCTCAATCCCAGCCCACTAAACACGAGAGAACTCACACTGGACAAAAACCTTATCAGTGTCCTGAATACCAGAAATGCTTCACTCACAAATCCTCTCTCATTCAACATGTGAGAATCCGCACTGGGCACAAACCTCATCAGTGCTCAGAGTGCCAGAAAAGCTTCAAGTGGAAATCCTGTCTCATTCAACATGAGCTCATTCACACTGGGCTAAAACCGTATCAGTGCACTGAATGCCAGAAAAGCTTCAGTCTGAAAGGTCATCTCAGTCAACATGAGAGAACACACACTGTGCACAAACCTTATCAGTGCTCAGAATGCCAGAAAGACTTTTGTTACCAAACCTCTCTCATTGTACATGTGAGACGCCACACTGGGGAAAGACCTTATCAATGCAATGAATGTCAGAAAGGCTTCAGTGAGAAAGGTACTCTCACTAAACATGAGAGAACTCACACTGGACAAAAACCGTATCAGTGCTCAGAATGCGAGAAAAGCTTCAGTCAGAAAGGTAATCTCACTCAACATGAGAAAACACACACTGGGGACAAACCTTACCAGTGCTCAGAGTGCCAAAAAACCTTCAGTTGTAAGGCCAGGCTCATTTATCATGAGAACGTCCACACTGGTCTAAATCCTTATCAGTGCTCAGAGTGCCAGAAAAGCTTCAGGCAGAAATCCTCTCTCACTCAACATGAGCACACTCACACTGGGCTAAAACGGTATCAGTGCACTGAATGCCAGAAAAGCTTTAATCAAAAAAACAGTCTCATTCAACATGAGAGAACACACACTGGGGTAAAACCTTATCAGTGCACTGAATGCCAGAAAAGCTTCAGTAAGAAAAGTAATCTCACTCGACATAAGATAACACACACTGGGTACAAACCTTATCAGTGCTCAGAGTGCCAAAAACGTTTCAGTTATAAGACCAGTCTCATTCAACATGAGAGAATCCATACTGGGCAAAAACCTTATCAGTGCCCTCAATTTGACAAAAACTTCAGTTATAAATGCAACCCATGTACATGAGACAGTCAATGCGGGAGATTAAAAGGTGCTCAGTGTCAACCCTGGGGAGGAGGTTTCAATATCGCAGAACATTCACGTGAAGTGGCCACAAAGACCTCAATCCATTGATTGTCCAACAAACTGTGTACTGAGAAAAGCACACCGCGAGGGATGGAAACGCTTGAATTAACCTTATTCCTTAGTAACTATTTGTGGCCTCATTCCATTCTGTGTGTTATCCTCTCTGTGTGTTAATATGTCATGGCACCAACCCACAAGGTCGAGTTGATCCTGAACTTTGAGGCCACGCCCCTATGATCTGGAATGCAAGAACCTTGAACTGTTTGCAGCCTTAATGAGCCTCACCAGGGACCTGAAGAAGAGGCTTTCTTTGTTGTAGGTCTGTATAGGCCCAACGTCTGTTACTGCCTGTGCCACGTAGGGCTGATCATTGAGAAAAACTAAAGGTGATGGAACAACTGGTAGTTGATCTCTGCAACATCCTGCCACATCATTCTCTAGTGTTTGTGCAACTACAGACAGGGCCAACCCTATGCAAACATTTCTTGGCCCACCATAAATAGTCCTAAACACCTCTGTTCTGAGGGGACACAGCCTCGTATTACAAAGATCCACACGAGTGACCTCTTATCATTTCCTTTTTCCTACAAATGGAACCTGCTTCCCATCTGCTGGGGACAGTCTCAAGAGCTTTACAATCACATCAGATACATCCAAGAGAGTCTCACAGGTAATCGGGCCTATTCATGAACTACAATAGGACGACTAAAGCAAAACAAAATGCGATTCACAAATCTATGTGCGGACGTTACGCCTCTCCCATCTTTTTCTGAGCGGAGTTGACGGGCTTGACTGCCCAGTTTCCACACTTTAGTATACCTTTTAGTAGTAAATGTAGGAGGGACAGTGGGGAGTGGCTGTAAAATGGAAAATACTTATGAATAAAGGTGAGAGGCTAAGGGAGGAGTTTAGTGAAGGACAAGCACTCACCCATAAAGGAGTAAGATCATTTCTATTTACAAGACACACTTCTAAAGTTACTACAGCCATAATGTACCTAAAACAGTCTTAAATGTACTCCAAATCACACATAACCATCCGCTGGAACTGCAACACCCTCCTAAATAGTAATGGAGTTAGGGCCGTCAAATAAAATCCCATAAGAAATAATGTTAAATTTAATACTGTAAACTAGTTATAAATCTGAATAAATGGAATTTAATGGCATAAAATATCTAAAAAGAAAACATTTTATTATTTTAAGATGATTTTAATTTAAGCACTAATATAACATTCAATTTTAGTAAAGTATAATTTATCTTTTTGTCCTCATTCCACTGTCAGTCACTGTCCAACTCTAGTTATCCTAGTCGATGGACTGAGATACTCCTTACCGTAGATACGACTGCGTGTCTTGCTGAATGGTATTATACACTAGACGTTCCGGCCTCAACTCAGCAAAGTTATGGTGTAATCATTGGACTAATAGGATTCGCTTGCCAGGTTACAAAAGGAGACCTATGCTTCCGGCTTCTTTATTGTTACACGCTAGGTCTAGTTGACTCACATGCCATGAACTTATGCTTGTTGCCTGCTCCCGTCACACTGCGGCGTCCAATAGGCTCTGGGTAGAGTGAAGAGATGGTTTTGCTTCAGCGGTGCAGACTATACTGTTTTATCAAGAAGATTTCTAGAAACTTCCAGAGGTCTTCCACAGCCAGCTGCAACAGGTCTTTCTCCCATATCCGGTGTGGGTCTATATTCTTCTTGTCCCCTGAAACCACCATGTCCCAGTACCACAAAGATACTTCCTTTTGAATCCATTTATTCTCATTTAAGAGGGTCTTGTGTTCCCAGTGCTCTATTTTTGCTACTCCCTGAACTGACCACCATGAACAAAGCTGCAGATATTTCAACTTGGAGAGTTCCCTTCCTGTTAACAACTGGAGGGCCTACCATGCAATAGGGGTGTCACTCGACCTCAGATCCCCCCAGGTGCTAAAGTTTACCGTTTGTAGTGGGAGACTGAGTTTATCCTTCAACCACGCAGAAGTCCCAGGGGAGTCCCATGGGAGCGGAGTCTGTATAGCAGTGGATCCCAAGATTCTTCCTTAAGTGCACCAACCCTTAAGTGCTGCCAAAGGGACTTTCAGCCTTACTTGCATAGAATATTTTGGATCCCCAAACTTATATAAACATTTCTCAGCACTCAGGGATGTCAACATAGCAGAATACACATGGCCCAGCTGCGACTGATCTAGCGTCCTAGCTAAAGATCTAACCTTTTTAAACTGAAAAGCAAAGCAGGAGATTTGGAAATCTGGCGAGGCTTAAGCTGGGCGTGAAAATGGAGGAGCTAAGAGCTCTGGGAGCCTCTGTTAAGTTTAAATTCCCCGCCAAGTTGAAAGTTATGTGGAATAATGAGATGCACAATCTTAGGGAAGGTAGATGATGCTGATGAATTAATCAGAATAAATTAAGTTAACAGCAGGAAGAGCCAGGAAGAGGTGAGGATCTGGTGGGAGAACGGTCTAGAGGAGGGTAATGTGGGTAGGTCTCCAGCAGTAGTAGATAGTGGAATGTGTGAGACAAGCAGGATAAATCCCTGGAGCTCCCTGCAACCGGCGTCAACCTGCCGCCAAGTTCCCCTTGCCTTCCGCTCTTTGTAAAGTATAATTTAATAGTTATTAATACATAATAAAAATTTTACTTTAGGTGGGAACATTTTAATTTAAGCTTACGAAAAAAGATATCATTTTGAATAGATTCAACTTGAGTGGAGCTCTCTCTGTAAAAACATAGGAAAAATGTAAAAGGTTTTTTAAATTGAAAAAAATGTCATTTTTTATGTGAAATATATATGTAAATTAATTTTAGATACTTTAAATGTAGAACAAAATAAAAATGCTACAACTCTTGGAACTTGTATTTTAATTAAATAGTTAATTAATTTTAAATGTGTTAATTAAACTATTTTTTAAAGAGTTGTTCTGAAAAATACCACCTAAAATTTTATTATTGTATTTTTTCATAGTGTACTGAGAATTACTGAATTGCTTCACATATCTGTTGAGTGGACACTGCCTTACAAAAAGTTATGTATAGAATGATTTGAAATTATTTTCAAAATTGTTGCAATATTTTTTAAAATTAAAAGGTTCAAATTTTATCATGAAGTAATTATTTTTAAAATATATGTACTTTTGTAACATTCTTTTGAGTATATGTATATGCAGGCAAAATAAATAATTGCAATTTATCTTTATTTCCTATTTAGTTCTATTTTTAAGTGTCTGTCTCCAATATTTTCTACGGGAGGGTTATGTGTGGTGTTTCACTTTCTATTGCTCCACTTTGGCTGTAGTAAGTTACATTTGTAAATTGTGCCTCACCTCAGTTTAATGGCGTAGAGACGTGCAGGTCTACACTTTTGAGTAACTTTACACTCGTATTGGTGAATAGCTAAAAGTAG
The DNA here is from genome assembly GCA_963921515.1 of Calotriton arnoldi. Taxonomy (NCBI): domain Eukaryota; kingdom Metazoa; phylum Chordata; class Amphibia; order Caudata; family Salamandridae; genus Calotriton; species Calotriton arnoldi. The sequence continues at coordinate 969,583 of CAWUFW010001788.1, forward strand.
CACAGTTACTCTAAGAGCATCCTTGCATGTGTAGTGTACTCACAGGTGTAAGATACCTTTGTGAATAGCCCTCGAGGCGTCCATCTCGACCTCAGTGTTTAATTTTTGTAGTAAACCTAAAGTGGACGCGGGTACTTGGGCTGTTATTAGAGCGAATGGGAGGATCCTGCACGAAGACCAGAGCACTTGTCCAATGTGTTTGTTTGACTGAGGAGCAGCAACGAATAACTTGAAGTAATTTTCCTGGACTTGCTACATCACTTCGCCTCCTGAGGGCCTCTTGTAGCAGCTGTTTATCATTACATTAGTAGGATCAGGTTATTTCTCCTTGTTGTTAACCATGTTATCATGATTTGCTTTTATATTTTTCCTTCTCCTCTTCCTTTCAGCTGATTTTGCCGTGTTTACCACCACATTGGCACTGAAATGTACTTTGCTGTTGAAAGGTTCTGAGGTCTTATTCTTCATGTACATTTTTATATGATGAACAGTTGTTTTCCCACGCTGTACAGCTACAGTGTAGGCACCGAATACTAAAATTCTCAGATTCCTGTAACTTGATCTGTCTTTATTGGTATTCCACCTTTCCACTTGGATAACTGAGATATGAGTCGAATCATTGATTGACCTTTGAACCTGCTGTCTTATACCTTGGTGCTTACAAGTTTCAAGTTTGTACCGTCTGCGTGAGTTCCAATACGCTGCTTGTTCTCTCACCATGGTCTGTGCGTTGGTTCTGATCATCAACCTCGAACCATCTCCATAACCTGGAAGCACCAAAGACTTTGCAGCTGTTTTACTTACCTGACGTTTGACACATTTTGGTGGCCGTAGATTCAGGTTTGACTTGATGACTCAACACTTCTTTGTGCCTATTTTGCACCTCATGCCAGTTCTGTGCATCTTGTCACCTGTGACTGGTTCTGCCCAAAACCTTGCATCAAAATCCAGTGTTAATCATCACCGGAGACTATACTTACAGTGCCCGCTCGAGCATAGCTTGCAAGGTCAAGTACCATATTGTATGTGGCTTCAACATTGTTTCAGTGGATCTGTTTTTTATTTTTTTTAACTAATTTACTTTTTTTGTAGTTTTGAATACATGACTATCAGCATCTTTTATTATTTTAGAACAGTTGTTTTTGCTAATTATTAAGCCTTAAATCAGGGACCTGCTTTTGATTAGACCTGGGTGTAGTTTGCGGAGTTCCACTATTCGGAACTCCATGAAGTGACAACAAAACTTTGCGGAGTTCTGCAAGAGGCGAAGTGCAGCGTGAACTGCCGTTTGCGCTGATCTTCCTGCCGCTCGAGTAGAAATTCTACCCGAGCGGCAGCTCATGCTCGCCAACAAAAAACTCTGCTGCACTATGCAGAGTGGAGTTTTCTGCACTCCGCGACCTCCGCGGAGCGCGGAGTGCAGAAAACTCTGCAAACTCCGCGAACGGAGCAGAGTTTCCCGCCCAGGCCTACTTTTGATTTTGCCCCTGATAATTATTAAATATTCTTGTTTATATAAACTTGGTTTGTTTCTGGAAGCTCCTTGTCTCTTTATAAGACACTCTATTGAAATGTGTGACTTCCACTGTTTTGCTTTACCTTCGAGCGTGGCCTTACTGCTCAAGCCACTTTACTATAGGAAAGCCAAGAACACTTTAGTGGAAGACACACTTACCTTTGCTGACCGAAGTATGGGAGCAAAGCAGGCTGATTCCAGCAAGCAAACTCCCCAGCTGAAGGTTACCGTTGTGCTTTGTGATTGGGCTTGTGCCCCCCCCTGTATGTAAATGAGCCTCTGTCACCAGACACCCCAGGCTTTCATCTCCTCTGATGAGGATGATGATTTAAGAACTGTGACAGAATCATAAACAAAGAATATATTGAGAAATAATATGCGTCCAAGTCACACAATTGTGGTTATGTAGTTCGTTATTCGTTTTTTAAATTTAAGTTAATTTGCAGCAATTCTCCAGGTTACTTATTACTAAGTATATCACTTTATATCGCGCTTTGCTCTCCATCAATTGAACATCTGATGTTTGACGCAGTATATGTTGTTAGTTTTCATAGATAATCACTTTTGTCTTGATTTGTCAGCATGTGTTTTGTCCCCACATTGTCGCCGTGTGGGCCTTCTCAAGGCTGAAGGCGCTGTAATAGGAATAATAATATAGATATATATGAAATTGTCAGAGCTGCAAATTGTGATAGAAAAGAGCTGAAAATGCTCTTCTTTAAAGAATATCACATCATGACGCATTAACATTCCCCTTTCACTTGTTAATATTGAGAAAGTCATGTGAATATGACTTACGAGACATTCATGTATAAAAACGGAATCTCATCTTTATTGACAAATTCGCCTATTGTGAAAGCCATGTCAAACCCGACTCAGAAACACGTAGTCAGGCAGCCTCTGAGACCCATGCCCAAGGTCACTGATTGACAGGTCACAGATAGGGTGCCATGTAGCTGGCAGACAAACGTGCGGATAGGAAATCCCAGATCAATCCACAGATATGCACAGCGACACCACAATGGTCCACGGAGATTGGCCCCAATAAAGCACACATGGCCGGAGGGGTATGCGCGTTCCCAAAACACCATAAAGTCAGATGCCCCATGAAGTAAGATCACATAGCCAATCAGGACACAGTACAGGCAGTGATCACGTGCTCCACATGCCGGACATGTTTCCCACTGGCCACATTGTGTCCACACAAGGTCGAGGCCCACCTTTATTCCTCATCGAATACATTAATTTATTCCTCCAAAGACAGAGGTTCACATTTCTTACCAAAAAAGGATCGCTGGAACTATTTTATGGCATTCAATGAATTGTATAGAAACCCATGTCAGATAGATTGTAAGTTGAGACAGTCCTCACACCCTACGCCTGTAACTGTTCTCCTGGTTGTACTGTTTAGTTAAACTCTTGTCTCTTGTTTTTTCAAGGTATTTCATATTCAAACAACATTTTGGCGAGGCAGATAGGTGCTGATTGGCATCTTGAACCTGACTGCGGCCAAAGTAAGGGGACTCTGCCCGGCCGGATTCACATTTGCGCACCAAGGAAGGTGAGGAGACACCACAATTGATTGAAAGTTCTGCTGAATCCGCGGGCAGCCATCACAGAAGGTAAGAGACTACGTTGAACCTTAGTAAAGCATGTGGCAAACTACGGAGAAGCGTAAAAAGATAACCTGCGAGCCCTGCCACTGACAGAAATCTGGCATATTACCTATTTTGTATGTCCTAGCTGAGTAGTCATAAGGTGGCCTAGGATGAGATCCCACGTAAGTCACAGTTTTTGATAGTCAGCAAGCTAGAAAAGGTGATTATTTATGTGGATATTTATTGTATAGTCATTTATGGCTTCCAGGACACTACCTTTGTGGTAAAGCTATCCTGATTGGGTGGAGTTGGCACCTCAATCTTATTTTTTGGTCCACAAGGATTTGTCAGTGCCACCGGTTTCTTGACACCGTTGGTATCTGAAAGGAGTGAGAAGTGTTGGTCGCTTGGACCGCTGGGCGTAACACAGATGGTACGCTATTCCGCTGGGCATGACACAGACTGTACGCTTGGACCGCTGGGTGTGACACAGATGGTACGCTTGGCCTCTGGGTGTGATACAGGGTGTGATTCGGATATTTAGGGGAAACAATTTTGACCTGGGAGATTAGGTGTAACTTGTGTTTGGCCATGGGGGCCTGTAGTTCTTGAGTTATTCCTTTTTTTCCACCAACTATTTTTATCTTTGTCCCGGAGCTAATATGAGTGGGAGAAGGGATTTTTGACAAAGTCATTGTAGGAAAGTAGGATCTGCTTTCATGGTTACCCCCACTTTTTGCTGGTATCATTCGGTTTTCTGACTAGTCTGACTGGGATCCTGCTAATCAGGACCCCAGTCACTATGCTCTCTCCCTAAATTGGACTATGGTAAGTACTTTGGTACCTTCCTAATTGGCTACTGGGGTATCTTTCTAAGTCCCTAGTATATGGTACTGAGGTACCCAAGGCATAGTTACACCAGGGTCTCCCATGGGCTGCAGCATGTATTATGCCACCCATGAGAGACCACTCAACTGTGACTACAGGCCTGCCATTGTAGACTGTGTGAGCTGGTGCTAGTACCACACACAACAGATATAAGTTTCCGTATATCTGAGGTCACTGCACTTAAAACCTATAAGTCACCCCTAAGGTAGGCCTTTCAATCCTGAAGGCAGGGTGCTTGGTTATAAGTGTGAGGGTAACCTGCATGAGCAGGACACCCCTACAAACCTAGGAGTGGATTCTTTGAAACTGTGGTCAGCCATTTTATACATATAGTGGACATCAAGTCAATTACGAGATGTCAAACTATATATTGGCTGCACCGAAACCTGTCATGTTTGGTATCAAACATGTTGGAATCCTACCCCAACACCAATTCCAGCATTGGATGTAGGATCCCATGTACTGGGGGGGCTCCCCTAGGGGGCCCCCTGTATTCTCGGTACCAGCCTTTCAGGGTCTAACATCAAGCTAGTGCTGCTGCCGACCACAGACACGATTCTGCCCTCCTGCTGCTGAGCCAAGCTCGAGCAGGGGAAGGTAGAAAAATAGGTTTCCTGTCACAGGGAGATGTAACCACCTCCCAGACAGGACTTAGTGTATTGGGCTGGGGTGGGGGCGCTTGCCAGCACCACCAAACTGCTTTGAAGGGCACATTTGGTGCCCTCCTTGCATACACCAGTTTGAGCCAGTTCAAGGAGCCCTGGCAGTCACTCTGGTGTGAAACTGGACAAAAGACATGGGAGTATGCTCCCCTCTGTCCAGCCCCTCATTTGGGAGGGACCCCAGAGTTGTTCCAACCCTTTTTCGGGGGTACTTAAGGGCTTACCTGTGGATGGCTCTTCAGATTCATCGTGGGACAAGATTCAGATCCGAAACCACTTCATCTTCAACCGTCTCGGCACGTTGGACTTCGTTGGACTTTGCTTTGGGAACAAAGACTGCATCTGGAAGACTCCTGCTGCTCCTGGTCTCGTTGTCCTGCCAGTCTTCTGCGTCGTCTGTGCCTGTGCTCCATACAGGTTCTTATCCAGGCCTGTGGGCATAAAAGACATCTGAAGGAATATCCCTTGGAGTGAAGGAGTCACTCCCCTGCATCTGCAGGCACCTCAACTAAGCTGACCAGTCTGCTGCTCCTGACGTCCTACAGACTCCAAAAGGCTCAGCAACACAGGTGGTGGTTCTGCAACCCCCTCAAGGCCTGCACTGTCTTCTCAGCAAGATTGTCCAGTATCCCTCGTCGGAGCCACTGGAGCACTGGAGCAGTACCCCAGCGCACTGCGTCGGCTTGACGTTGCCAAGACTTGTTGACTCTCTTCTCCAGAGATCTGCGGGCTCCAAGAAGATCCAGCATATCCTGCTCCCAAGATCTGTGTCCTCACTGCATCCTCTGCACCGTGGGGTTGCATTCTTGGTGAGCTGCTCGAGTTCCTCTTACGACTCCTGTGCTTCCGGCCTGTGGGTCCTCTTGAGGGTCTTCTTTGGCTCTGGTGGGCCCCCTGCTTGCTCAGGGCCTGCTCTTACTCTCCTGTGCTTGGTGAGCCCCTTGGACCTTGCTGGTCCCGACACTGCACCTTGTTCGTTTTCCTCGTCTCTTGCGGCTGCCACGGCTTGTTGGTGCTCCCACCGAATTCCGACCCCCTGGCTCTCGACTTCTGACATGGGACAGCTTGTGAACGGCTCCTGGTCTTCCACAGTGTTGCCTGGTCCTCACAGCTGCAGCGACCAGGTCACCGTCAAATCTCCTGCATCTTCGTACATCGGTGGTCATTGTTCTTCTGTGCCTTCTGGTCACCTCTGAGTGGCAAAGACTCTGTCCCCTCTGCTTGAATGTTCTTCTCTTCAAGAATCCATCCTTGGATTCCACCGGACTCTTTCACCTTCTTTGCCAGCGGCATCTTTCCTGAAGTCCTCCATTGTGGTCTACAGCGGTTTCCGATGTCACTTCGCACCTATGCACCTGGCTTCCCTGCTGTTGGTACCCTGGTTCCTGGGGTATCCACGGGTGGGGTGAGTCTCCAACCTTCCATCTTGCATGGGGTTTCTTCAGGGTCCTCTGGGAAAGGTCCTTCTTCTTGAAAACTGCAACCGTGACTTCACCATTGACTTGCATTGAGTACACAGTCATGTTTCCGTTTTGCACACAGCCTCCGTGGGGTTCCTGGGTACTTACCTTGGATGGTTCCGTGTGTCCCCAGCTCTTCTAAGTCTTCTGGGTCCAGTCCCGACTTCGGTTGCGGTTCGCATTCCACTTTATTAGCATATGGCTTGGTCTCCCCCTGGAGACCACTGTGTATTTGTGCTACTTACCTGTTCTACTATTGAAGTATTGTGTGTATTGTGAGTATATCTCCGGGTAGAGTGTTTATAATAAATACATATTTTTATAACTACACTGTGTGGTTCTTTTTCACTTAACCTACACTATATGATTAGTACTGGTACATCAAGCTGCTTTACACTCCTTCTGGACTAAGACTGAAGGCTGCTCACCACAGCTACCACTTAGAGAGCTTTCTAAGGTTGTCTAAGACCACTAAAATCACATAAGGGTTGTCTGGATTAGTGCAGGGTGCTTCACTTAAATAAGTGTGCACCATATACTAAGCCAGCCTCCTACAGTCATCATTTATTCCCTGTCAGTTTTTAGTTGTTGAGATTGATGTAAGGTATATGTGATGTTGTGGTGCTGTTAATTACTTCAACCTGTGTTTTGTCCTAAAGTATTGTCTTTTTGTCGATGACCCAATGTTTCATATGAGCGTGCCGCTATTTCTCCCAAACTGTATTTGATGCCAAGAGTCAATATCGTTCAGATACTGTTTTTAGGTCTCGCAGACCTAGCGCTGGAGCGCGCATGCGCTCCTCGCTCTGCGAGGCTTCATGTGACCGAGGAGATTTCAGAAGTGGTGATTAAGCCCCGCCCCTTCTTTTAATTGGTTTGCATCATTGTGCATGCTAAACATTGTCTTTCTATTGTAAAGGAGGCTTCTTAGTCCCTCCTTGTTACCGCCCTGTCGCCTTTTGGCCCCGCACACCCGGACTGGATTTTTTACACGCGGCGTGACACAGTCTCCTTCATTAGTCATGTCGGCACTATGTTTTTCCACTCGCCTTTGGCAAGGGCAGCCGCGTGTTTATTTTTGTATCGCACTTTCACTTTAACTGCTATTGTTACAGTGAAAGCGCGATGCAAAAATAAACAAGCGGCTGCGTTCGCGCATTGGTGACAGCTTGTTTCTTTTAGTTTTACATAGCGCAAACTCGACCCGAAGGTATTGGAGCGCTTTATTTGAGCAGCAGTTACATTAGCCAAGGACATATTCATTTCTTTTTTGGTCGGCCTGGGGATTCTAGTCCCTTTTCAATACTGCTTCTGCTGTTTAAAGAACATTCTGGGCTCTGTTCCTTTCCAGCGCCTAGAGGGATGTAGCGTCCTCTGTGGCGCTGATTTCTTTTCTACACATAAATACGGCACCATGTTTAACGCAAACCGTGAGCTAGACATGGAGACGGCCCGGGGCTGGAAATAAATGGATGGACAGAAACGCAGCACGTGTATTCCAGTGGAGTGTCCGTATAGCTGGGGCAGAGGCCGTCACTCGGGTGTCGGGTACATGCACTAGCTTGTTGAAGTATCTCACGGTTCATCTGGGTTAGCTCAAGAGAGGCAGGAGGCCGCAGTTCTCTCTACTTACTTTTTTTTCTTTTAGTTTTACATAGTGCGAACTCGACCCGAAGGTATTGGAGCGCTTTACTTAAGCAGCAGTTACATTACCCAAGGACACATTCATTTCTTTTTTGTTCGGCCTGGGGAGTCTAGTCCCTTTTCAATACTGCTTCTGCTTTTTAAAGAAACATTAACTCGGCTGTCAGCTGACAATTGTTCACATGCTAAGGATTAGAATATCGGTGACACACAGCGCCACAGGAATAATGCGATTCTGCGGTCGCTACATTTTCTGTATAATTATCGCTTTGCCACATTCACCACATAATCCACAATGTGCTACGTAATCCGCAGATTTTACTCCATTTTTTTCGTGTTTAAACCAATCAAAAGGCACAAAAAAGCGCAAAATGACAAACCCATTGCAATATTTGTTAAACTGGTATTAACGAGGTGCAGCTCTGCCCAAACAGTGTTTGTAGGTATTTAAATGACAAAATAGCGATATATTAGTGTCACACAGTGCCATAAAATGCGGCCTAATATTAATTGACTTGCAGCTTAATTTTGTCAATCCAGCCGCATAATTTCCCCATAATTCTGAGGGCCTTGATCATAAGCACCTGATGATCACGAGAAAGGGGTGTTTAGAGTATGTATCGATTAAATTGGAATTGGTCCCTGAGAAAACTTATGAATATTTACACATACACGAATATTCCTACCGCCCCTCAACTACTCATGATAATAACACATGGTCTACTCTGGAAACGCAGTGCAGTGCAACCTAACATGCTGCCAGCAGGTCCCCACTGGATGACACTGACTGGTAACATGGGGTAGAAGTGACATCATACCCTCCGAATGTGTATGAGTGGCGCGGGCCGCAGCCTTGTAATACGTCATTTCTGGAACGTGTTCATCCTTTGCATTTCTATAACTGATACGAAAATAAATATACATTAAAACAGCCTTCTAAAGTATTTGGGAAAATCCGATAATGCTAATAGGAAACAATAACCCGAAATCTCACATTAACTGCCTTTTTATATGGATGCCTCTTAAAACTGGGAGTCAACATAAGTGCAACTTCTTGCTACTAAGGGCAATTCTGTGCAGGGACACAAAGTGCTTTGCACTAGATCACATAATCTCATTAAGCTTTGAAAGCTCGATTAAAACACATCTCCTGGTTCCACCATGAACAACTTTACTGATTCACATGTGTCAAATAAAAGCGCCTCACACTCGTGCTTTACGGAGAGGCGCTATTTCTTACCTCTCTTTTAAACGTTCTTCTAAAAACTTTCTTTGCTTTTTTAAAAAAAAACATCCTTCCTCTTTTTTCTCTCTATACAAGTGTTCCTCGTTTATTCCTTCTTTCACTCTTATAGGTGTCTTAGGAATCATTCCTTTGCCATGTCTCCTTCTACCCCTCCCTCCCCACCCCCGGTGTCTGTGTAAAATCGCCTTTTGGTGGTTGTCTTCCTCCCTGTCTCTCTCTCTCTCTTTGTCCCTCACTCTCTCTAACTCGTATCATCCATCCGTTTCCCCTCTGCATTGTTGTTCAAATCCTTTCTTTCACCCTGCCTGTCTCTCTCCCTCCATTTCCCGCTTACTTTCTGTCGCCCTCTGCTTCTGTCTTACTCGTTTGTTTCACCTTGGCTTTCAGTGTCACTTCCACTCTCTTCCACCATCCCTCGTTTCCTGTCCTCTTTTTTGCCTCATTTTTAGGTCGACACTAGCGGCAGTGCGCAAGCGCTGCTCGCTCTGCAAGGCATGCCGTATTAGCGTATGCACTGGAAGCCCCGCCCACTCTCCACCTGTATTTGTCAGTGGCTTGTGTCATTGTCCTTCGTAAATGCTGGCTTCTGATTCGTAAATAGGCTTGTTAGTCCCTCCTTGGTACCGCCTTGTCTGCATTTGTTACCGCCCATAACGACTGGACCTTTTACTTGGCTTGTTACATGGTCTGATTTATCTAGGGGATGAGCACTATTTTGTTTATTGACACTGATGGGGACAATGGTGGCCGCTTTTCTTATAGAGCGCTATGCCGCTCTAACTTGCATGCTGAGCGCGGCGCCCGCTTTAAGGACACTACACTCAGTTTAAAATTATTTTTTTACTTTGTAGTTGAGCGCAGCACCCGCTTCAGGGACACCGCGCTCTGTTTCATAAAAAAAAATAATAATAATCAGCTTGGCGCCCGCTTCAGGGACACAGCGCTCTCCAATACAATAGGTATTGCTTTTGCAAAACTTTAAACTATTGGTATTGTAAATGACAATGCCTTAAAAGGCATTGCCATTTACAATGCCAATAGCTCAAAAACTCGCAATTGCGAGACCTATTGCATTGTAAATGCTTGTTATTGACATTTGCACTTTTTCTATGTCGCAGCCCTTCACATGCATTGTTATTTGTATTTATGAAATGTTCATGTTGAATTGTTGATGCATCTGTAGATAGCGCTGAGCTCGTAGTAACGGATGTATGCGCAGTAACCCCAGTGTGTATTTTCCCCACAATTTGATCAAAATCAAAGATTCCCTAAAACAAAGAAGCTAAGGTGTATCTTGTCCTCTAAAACTACCAAACTTATCATGGCGTCACCATTGAAACACATGCAAACCAGCGTCACCATTGAAACACATGCAAACCAGGCCCCACACAGGCTAAAAAACATATCAGTTTTGCCAAGAATGGCACACACAAAGGCACACACAAAGGCACACACAAAGGCACACACAAAGGCACACACATTACCCTGGCCAAAGAAGGGAACTTTTAACACTACGCAATTGAACACATGAGAATACACATACATGCCAAATACACAGGTCAAAAGAAACAAGCATTTGCAAAGCAATAGGTCTCGTATTTGCAAGGGTTTCAGCTATTGGCATTGTAAATGACAATGCCTTTTTTTATGTGTTGTTTTTTTAAAACAGATAAACTAAAGGCATTGTCATTTACAATGCCAATAGCTTACAACTCTCGCAAATGCGAGACCTATTGCATTGCAAATGCTGGATCTGTGCCCCATGCAACCTGCAGGTTGCGATGTTGTCACGACCATGGAACCAATGAAAGTTAGGAGAAAATAAATCTATAGTTATACACTGCTACAATTAAGACGTTAGTAGTGAACATCTTAATTATTGTAGTGCATAATTATAGTTTTCTTTTCTCCTAACTTTCACAATGCAAAGGGGAGAGGATGTGGCCTCAAGGCTAGAGCTGCCGACTTTGGAGCTGGGGAATGAAGTTGGAGCCTCTGTGTCAGCTCAGCACCCTGTGATTCTGGGCGAATCACTTAATCTGCCCGTGCCGACCAAAAAACGAATGTGGCCTTGTGTAACGTAACTGGTGCTTATGTAAAGCGCTCCAATATCTTCGGGTCGAGTTCGCGCTAATAAATCTGCAAAATATCTTTTTTTTAATGCCTTCAAATACCAAGCAGTGGAGGAGGAGGCAGCTGCAGCGCTGGTATGCAATATCAAACAAAAGCGGAGGGTTGCCACATTTATGCAAGGACGGGGTGGGGAGATGATGAGCCCAGCACTGCGTTACAGCAAACAAATGATGGATGGAATGCTGACAATGCAAACATTCTCCCCCAGTCAAAAGATCTGGGTTAAATCCATCGTTCTTTTACCCACTACGCCACCCCAGGTTGGACCCAGCCATATGCAAATCAGCCTTGACCCTGTGCCTCATGGGAATAGTCCATACCGAACTGCCAGGCCCTCCCTGGACTGGAAACAAGCATCCTGGGACCGGTTTCAGGGTATGTCACCCTTCTTCAGCCAGGCTAGCTTGAATCCAGTGGCACAGTGAGCAAGGGACCCACGTCTGGGCATACCCATCCCACTTAGGGCGAAAAGTGTTACAGCAAACAAATGATGGATGGAATGCTGACAATGCAAACATTCTCCCCCAGTCAAAAGATCTGGGTTAAATCCATCGTTCTTTTACCCACTACGCCACCCCAGGTTGGACCCAGCCATATGCAAATCAGCCTTGACCCTGTGCCTCATGGGAACAGTCCAGACCGAACTGCCAGGCCAGGTCCTCCCTGGACTGGAAACAAGCATCCTGGGACCGGTTTCAGGGTATGTCACCCTTCTTCAGCCAGGCTAGCTTGAATCCAGTGGCACAGTGAGCAAGGGACCCACGTCTGGGCATACCCATCCCACTTAGGGTGAAAAGTGTTACAGCAAACAAATGATGGATGGAATGCTGACAATGCAAACATTCTCCCCCAGTCAAAAGATCTGGGTTAAATCCATCGTTCTTTTACCCACTACGCTACCCCAGGTTGGACCCAGCCATATGCAAATCAGCCTTGACCCTGTGCCTCATGGGAACAGTCCAGACCGAACTGCCAGGTCCTCCCTGGACTGGAAACAAGCATCCTGGGACCGGTTTCAGGGTATGTCACCCTTCTTCAGCCAGGCTAGCTTGAATCCAGTGGCACAGTGAGCAAGGGACCCACGTCTGGGCATACCCATCCCACTTAGGGCGAAAAGTGTTACAGCAAACAAATGATGGATGGAATGCTGACAATGCAAACATTCTCCCCCAGTCAAAAGATCTGGGTTAAATCCATCGTTCTTTTGCCCACTACGCCACCCCAGGTTGGACCCAGCCATATGCAAATCAGCCTTGACCCTGTGCCTCATGGGAACAGTCCAGACCGAACTGCCAGGCCAGGTCCTCCCTGGACTGGAAACAAGCATCCTGGGACCGGTTTCAGGGTATGTCACCCTTCTTCAGCCAGGCTAGCTTGAATCCAGTGGCACAGTGAGCAAGGGACCCACGTCTGGGCATACCCATCCCACTTAGGGCGAAAAGTGTTACAGCAAACAAATGATGGATGGAATGCTGACAATGCAAACATTCTCCCCAGTCAAAAGATCTGGGTTAAATCCATCGTTCTTTTACCCACTACGCCACCCCAGGTTGGACCCAGCCATATGCAAATCAGCCTTGACCCTGTGCCTCATGGGAACAGTCCAGACCGAACTGCCAGGCCAGGTCCTCCCTGGACTGGAAACAAGCATCCTGGGACCGGTTTCAGGGTATGTCACCCTTCTTCAGCCAGGCTAGCTTGAATCCAGTGGCACAGTGAGCAAGGGACCCACGTCTGGGCATACCCATCCCACTTAGGGCGAAAAGTGTTACAGCAAACAAATGATGGATGGAATGCTGACAATGCAAACATTCTCCCCCAGTCAAAAGATCTGGGTTAAATCCATCGTTCTTTTACCCACTACGCCACCCCAGGTGCATGTCCGGAGCCCTCTGGGGCCACGCGGACTGCTGTTAAAAGCAAAATTAAGTAAAGCACTTGAAATGTAAGCTTTCCTTCCAGGGCACTGTCCTGCATACAACAAATGCGTTTTCGCAGAGAGGCTGAGTGCCTTACAACTTTTACTGACATAGCATGCATTTGTTTTTCTCCTCTTAAAGTGCAAGCTTTGCTGCTTAAAGTATGTTTTTTTCAACATTTGAAAACAAAGTATCCCTCAATTACATCGTCCCAGAAAATCGTTGTGCGTCGCAGTCGTGAATAGCGCAGGGACAGTGCTGTGCGGATTATGATACATTGGATTGAACTCCCTTTTCCAGAACCGTGCCAGCACTGAGCCTGAAAGCCGCACTGTAGCCATGATTATGTTGCACTTAGCAAATACCTGAATCCCAGGGAGCAGCCCGTGCTCTCCCGCTGGGCAGTACGTTTGGACTTGGGCAGAAGCCCTGGCGTTCCCAGTGTCGGGCTGCCCCCGAGCCGCTGTGTATTTTTCCAGCGGTAAAACCCTGTAAGGAAAATGAAAACGGAAGACGCCAATGGCGGAAGGGAGAGGGGACGGGAAAGGAAAGACGCACTGCAGAACTGCTGAGACACCGCTTGCCAATATCTGTTACGCTGCTGCTGCCGTGTGCACGGAAAGGTGGGAAGGGAAGATGGCGAGGAAGGCAGCTGGAAAGATTCATCCCCCTCACCAAGACTCACAAGAACACGTGAACGGAAAAAGTAGACGTCCTGCCTGCAGTAGGAGAAACTCATTAAAGAAAATAGTGCCTACAGACTAAATAAGACATACCTGTAACAACAGAAGTAAAAGGGCCAGTCCTCATGGAAGGTTACAAATGAAGACAAGGCGGTACTAAGGAGAGACTAACAAGCCTATTAACAAATCAGAAGCCAGTGTTTATGAAGTGCATTGACACAAGCCAATGGAAAATATGGGCGGAGAGTGGGCAGGGCGTCAAGTTTATACTCGAATATACAATGTCTCGCAGAGCAGGGCATGGCTGCCCAGGCTTGACCTGAAAAGTAGGGTAACTTTTTCTAAAAATTAAAAAAGTATAGGCATGTCGTGCCCCTCAGGTCCCCTCCACTTCGACCACCGGATACAGTACAGACAAATCACAAGAGCGTCATAAAATCAAACCTGCAGAATCAGTGATACTGCGTTTACGTTTTATATTAATTAAGATTTGCTTCTATTATAAACAAGCATTTGCAATGCAATAGGTCTCGCATTTATGCGAGTTTGAGCTATTGACATTGCAAATGACAATGCCTTTTATTTATGTTTTAAAAACGAAAACAAAAATAAAATGCATTGTCATTTGCAATGTCAATAGCTCAAACTCGCGTAAATGCGAGACCTATTGCATTGCAAATGCTTGTTTTTCCAGCTGTAGTGACAGCAGGCACATCGATGTGCACTGCTCACACTGCTCACTTCTCACTAGTGGAGAAGTTTCAGCATGACGTCATGCCAGGCGAGCGTTGTAGGGGAAGGGAGATCCTTTAAAGAGTCGTTTTCTCTCTGGATTTCCTTCTCTTTTTGAAACTCAGGAGCAGCAACATCGTTGTGGTGTCACCAGGGTTTTAAGTGGAAGCTTTTTCAATATTATATACAAGTTATAGTTGTTGGTTATTTATCTTATGCAACTAACAACCATTGACAAAGCCAATAGTCCTGACTTGTTGGTGTGATGTTACTTGTTGTGTCATATATCTGGATGCAATGACAGAAACGGAAAAATACAAGTCAGGGGGAGGATTGGGGGGGGCACACTATGCTAAGCACAGATCTTTAGCTTAAGTGTTTTTAAGCCACGCCCTTAACCACATTGGCCACGCCCCTTTGAGAGACCCCCCAGTTTTTTCATCCCACACAAAGCCCTGGGCACGCACATCTCGCCAAAGAGCACCAGTGCGGTGCAGCGTTGGTGGTGGTGGTGGGGGGGGCTCCATGCCAATATTAGACTGCGCATAGCAACAGAGACTTGGGTGTTTTCACCAAAGGAAATTATTCATCAGCGGATTATTATATGTCCCTGGCAACTGGAATATAGGATTTATGCAAAAAATTGTTCTGAAGGGTGCTTGCATACCACTCCAGAGCCAAAGCGAAGCAGCGTGCACCACAGAGGTAGCTCTAGCCCAGGCCGCTCGTCCTATTCGAATACTTTGGTGAAGAGCATCATTTTGTGGCAACACTGACCTCTAGCGGACTTTTCAAAAACCTGTTTCTGGCATTGAACGCTTGCTTCCATTCTAGTAGGCTCTTTTTGGGCTATCATTTTATTCCAGTGTTTCTCCTGTTTCCGATGTATAGAACTTTTATTTTAAATTGTTATTTGTTTACCCTTTTCACTTCATGGACGATTTTGATAATTCTATCAGCCTTCATCAGCCAGGATAGCTTGACTCCAGTGGCGTAGTGAGCACGGGACCCACGTCTGGGCATACCCTTCCCACTTAGGGCGAAATGCAAAACACACAAGATGATGGACGGAATGCTGCACATTGGCAAACATTCACCCCCAGTCACAGATCTGGGTTTAATCCATCGTTATTTTGCTTCACCACGCCACCCCAGTTCAGACATAGCCATATGCAAATCAGTCTTGACCCTGTGCCTCATGGGAACAGTCCAGACCGAACTGCCAAGCCATGTCTTCCCTGGACCGGAATCAAGCATCCTAGGACCGGTTTCAGGCTATCAGCCTTCATCATCCAGGATAGCTTGACTCCAGTGGCGTAGTGAGCACGGGACCCACATCTGGGCATACCCTTCCCACTTAGAGCGAAATGCAAAACACACAAGATGATGGACGGAATGCTGCACATTGGCAAACATTCACCCCCAGTCACAGATCTGGGTTTAATCCATCGTTATTTTGCTTCTCCACGCCACCCCAGTTCAGACATAGCCATATGCAAATCAGTCTTGACCCTGTGCCTCATGGGAACAGTCCAGACCGAACTGCCAAGCCATGTCTTCCCTGGACCGGAATCAAGCATCCTAGGACCGGTTTCAGGCTATCAGCCTTCATCAGCCAGGATAGCTTGACTCCAGTGGCGTAGTGAGTTCGGGACCCACGTCTGGGCATACCCTTCCCACTTAGGGCGAAATGCAAAACACACAAGATGATGGACGGAATGCTGCACATTGGCAAACATTCACCCCCAGTCACAGATCTGGGTTTAATCCATCGTTATTTTGCTTCACCACGCCACCCCAGTTCAGACATAGCCATATGCAAATCAGTCTTGACCCTGTGCCTCATGGGAACAGTCCAGACCGAACTGCCAAGCCATGTCTTCCCTGGGCCGGAATCAAGCATCCTAGGACCGGTTTCAGGCTATCACCCTTCATCAGCCAGGATAGCTTGACTCCAGTGGCGTAGTGAGCACGGGACCCACGTCTGGGCATACCCTTCCCACTTAGGGCGAAATGCAAAACACACAAGATGATGGACGGAATGCTGTACATTGGCAAACATTCACCCCCAGTCACAGATCTGGGTTTAATCCATCGTTATTTTGCTTCACCACGCCACCCCAGTTCAGACATAGCCATATGCAAATCAGTCTTGACCCTGTGCCTCATGGGAACAGTCCAGACCGAACTGCCAAGCCATGTCTTCCCTGGACCGAAATCAAGCATCCTAGGACCGGTTTCAGGCTATCAACCTTCATCAGCCAGGATAGCTTGACTCCAGTGGCGTAGTGAGCACGGGACCCACGTCTGGGCATACCCTTCCCACTTAGGGCGAAATGCAAAACACACAAGATGATGGACGGAATGCTGCACATTGGCAAACATTCACCCCCAGTCACAGATCTGGGTTTAATCCATCGTTATTTTGCTTCACCACGCCACCCCAGTTCAGACATAGCCATATGCAAATCAGTCTTGACCCTGTGCATCATGGGAACAGTCCAGACCGAACTGCCAAGCCATGTCTTCCCTGGACCGGAATCAAGCATCCTAGGACCGGTTTCAGGCTATCAGCCTTCATCAGCCAGGATAGCTTGACTCCAGTGGCGTAGTGAGCACGGGACCCACATCTGGGCATACCCTTCCCACTTAGGGGAAATGCAAAACACACAAGATGATGGACGGAATGCTGCACATTGGCAAACATTCACCCCCAGTCACAGATCTGGGTTTAATCCATCGTTATTTTGCTTCACCACGCCACCCCAGTTCAGACATAGCCATATGCAAATCAGTCTTGACCCTGTGCATCATGGGAACAGTCCAGACCGAACTGCCAAGCCATGTCTTCCCTGGACCGGAATCAAGCATCCTAGGACCGGTTTCAGGCTATCAGCCTTCATCAGCCAGGATAGCTTGACTCCAGTGGCGTAGTGAGCACGGGACCCACATCTGGGCATACCCTTCCCACTTAGGGGGAAATGCAAAACACACAAGATGATGGACGGAATGCTGCACATTGGCAAACATTCACCCCCAGTCACAGATCTGGGTTTAATCCATCGTTATTTTGCTTCACCACGCCACCCCAGTTCAGACATAGCCATATGCAAATCAGTCTTGACCCTGTGCCTCATGGGAACAGTCCAGACCGAACTGCCAAGCCATGTCTTCCCTGGACCGGAATCAAGCATCCTAGGA
Source organism: Calotriton arnoldi (assembly GCA_963921515.1). Taxonomy (NCBI): domain Eukaryota; kingdom Metazoa; phylum Chordata; class Amphibia; order Caudata; family Salamandridae; genus Calotriton; species Calotriton arnoldi. The sequence continues at coordinate 987,265 of CAWUFW010001788.1, forward strand.
CCGGTTTCAGGCTATCAGCCTTCATCAGCCAGGATAGCTTGACTCCAGTGGCGTAGTGAGCACGGGACCCACGTCTGGGCATACCCTTCCCACTTAGGGCGAAATGCAAAACACACAAGATGATGGATGGAATGCTGCACATTGGCAAACATTCACCCCCAGTCACAGATCTGAGTTTAATCCATCCTTATTTTGCTTCACCACACCACCCCAGTTCAGACATAGCCATATGCAAATCAGTCTTGACCCTGTGCCTCATGGGAACAGTCCAGACCGAACTGCCAAGACATGTCTTCCCTGGACCGGAATCAAGCATCCTAGGACCGGTTTCAGGCTATCAGCCTTCATCAGCCAGGATAGCTTGATTCCAGTGGCGTAGTGAGCACAGGACCCACGTCTGGGCATACCCTTCCCACTTAGGGGGAAATGCAAAACACACAAGATGATGGACGGAATGCTGCACATTGGCAAACATTCACCCCCAGTCACAGATCTGGGTTTAATCCATCGTTATTTTGCTTCACCACGCCAGTCCAGTTCAGACATAGCCATATGCAAATCAGTCTTGACCCTGTGCCTCATGGGAACAGTCCAGACCGAACTGCCAAGCCATGTCTTCCCTGGACCGGAATCAAGCATCCTAGGACCGGTTTCAGGCTATCAGCCTTCATCAGCCAGGATAGCTTGACTCCAGTGGCGTAGTGAGCACGGGACCCACGTCTGGGCATACCCTTCCCACTTAGGGCGAAATGCAAAACACACAAGATGATGGACGGAATGCTGCACATTGGCAAACATTCACCCCCAGTCACAGATCTGGGTTTAATCCATCGTTATTTTGCTTCACCACGCCACCCCAGTTCAGACATAGCCATATGCAAATAGTCTTGACCCTGTGCCTCATGGGAACAGTCCAGACCGAACTGCCAAGACATGTCTTCCCTGGACCGGAATCAAGCATCCTAGGACCGGTTTCAGGCTATCAGCCTTCATCAGCCAGGATAGCTTGACTCTAGTGGCGTAGTGAGCACGGGACCCACGTCTGGGCATACCCTTCCCACTGCGGCGCATCTGTGGTGGCGCAAGGGTAAACTTGCGTCACGCATCTTTCCTGGCGCATCCCTGCTGATTTGCAGGGATGCGCCAGGAAACGTAAATCTGCCCCAAAGTTTCAAAATCAGCCCTTGGTGCTGAAATGGTATCCTATGGCCGTTCGTTACAATTTAAGTTATTTTCTGCCCTTTCTCTCTCTCTTACTCTCTCTCACTCTCTTCCTGCCATGCGCGGAGCCCATCCGTACTCTGTCACAGCGCCTTTGGAGTCCCCGCCTACGCCGCTGCATGTTTCATTGCGATTTTTAACAAAGACCACGTTCAAAAAAGCAACAAAACAGCACAACCACGAACGTGCCTATGCTTGCTGCATGACACCGATGCTGTGCTGACGCAGCTTGAGGCCAGCCACCCCCCCGCGCCCTAAGGAGTGTGCCCAGGACTCGGCAGAATGCAATGCAACAAAAAACAAGTTCTCAGCATTGCGCAAAGGCAGACGCTTGTTTATAATTACATCGCGCTTTCACTTTCAGTGAAAGCGCGATGCAAAAATAAACATGCGGCTGCCTTTGTTAGTAGAGGGCTCGTTGGCGTGGCCCCTCCTGACTCGGTGTCGCGGGCGCATGTCACTGCGCAGCACACACGCACATTACAAACACCTACCCAAGCCCTCCAGTTATAATTAATTTGTATTTGTGGCTGAGTCAAACTGGTGTTATGAGGTTTCCGGCGTATGAGAGGCACGTAGAACGGAAAGTCAAGGCAGTCTTTAATGTCAGCCGACTACAAGACAAACAAGCGCGACCCAGACGGCCCGCGCTCACAATGCGCGATGTTTTTAACAGCTTCATTGATGTGCACGCGGGGACTGGATGCTTTAATGGCGGCGAAAAAAAAGTCCCCAGAGTGTCACGCCGCGAGTAAAGCATCCAGTCTCCGCGTGCACATCTTCTGTCCCTCCGCGTGCACGCCGGGATCGTATCGATTCCAAAAGGCCCTCGCCATGGCGAGAGCAGCGCATGCGCGCTGCTAACGCCAGGCGAGACCTAAAAAGGAGAGAGGCATTATTAGATCTATGGGCCATCTTTGAGGAGTTCGACTCCTCCCCCCGTCTGTCGCGCCTGACATACAGAGCACCAGCGGGTCGGAGTACACACTCTCCCACTGGTCTAGGGGAACACACACGGGTAACAGGGAGGTTTGTAGCAGTTCTAGACGGTGATACAGCTAGCGGGAGTGAGTAATGGGGCCCCATTCTCCCGGGATCTGATGACGAGGGTGGAGCTACAGGATTTGCTCAGGTAGCCGAGGAAACAACAGAGAGTGAATTTGAGGGCAAAGCCCGACCAAAAAGAACAGTGCACGAAGGAGGCAACCTAGACGTGATGTGGAAGAAAGGCACGGGCTAAGAAGGGAGAGAGAAAGAGCTTGCGCCCAGGAAGCACAGCGAGAAGACAGAGCTGCGTGCCCCCCACATGAAGAAAGCAGGGGTAGGAACAGGGCACTGATCAAGGAAGAATCAGAGGTAGAATTAGGTGGGAGGCTTGTGGCTGGGATTCAAGACTCACAACATTTTCAACATAGGAGAGGGGCTGACTAGGAAATAGGAGACCAAGGTAGCCTGGTGCTGACCCAACCAAGACAGAGGAAGATGGCACCTTTGCACATGCACGAGGGGGAGCAGCGACAAAGACATACGCAGTTCCATATGACTTTTATTTTATTTTATTTGAAACATTTTATAGAGCGATTTTATAGAGCGCAAACAAGACACGGCAGGGTATCAGAGGGCTGATCAATCGAAGCCAACTGATTAGACTGGCACAGGAGAAAATAATAGATAGCTAAGCTTATGCAGAAGAAGCACAGTAGAGACAAAGTTGACATGTAAACAGTTAACAAGATGAGGATTGCATATAGACAAGGGAAGGCAGGGTTGTAAGGTCAGTACCATTGGTTTGTAAGGCTACAGTCCTATTGTCACTTGTAGCTATTCAGGGGCAAAACTTTGACTTCATTTTTAAATGCATAAGTTGAGGGGTTCATTAGGATTTCTGGCGGGAGAGCATTCCAAATTCTCGGTGCAAGACCTGAGAAGGTACGGCTGTAGGTGCTCTCCTTTTCGAACTTTGGTGGCTTCAGCAGTAGAGTGTGTGAACTTCTTAGTGCACGATTCCCACCCGAAAGTTCAAGTTTATTTGCCAAGTACGTAGGTGTGTTATGATGGAGTGCTTTATGCATCAAGCAGGCTATCTTATACCTGATCCTTGTGTCGATGGAGAGCCAGTTGAGTTGTATTAGGTCTGGTGAGATGTGGTCACGCTTTCTTGAGCCAGTGATGAGTCTACGAATGCAATGTGACGCATGCAAGGGATAGATAGACTAATGCCAAGGGAGATAGTGGAAGGCGAGATCCTTGTGCGGCCATTCTGCCACCTGCTAGCCCACTGGACTGAGGGAGAAGAGCAGTACGATAGACCTTGCCCGTAGAAGGGATCCTTCGAACCAACCAGAGGACATGTCTATAGCGGAATATTGCATCCGACATGGAGGAGGAGATCCCAAGTGGAACCTCGCCTACATGCAGGAATGCCTAAGAAGATGGGAACGCCATGTTAGGGATAAACCAGTAGAGCAACCCAAAGTAAGAATGTAAGCGATACGACAGAAGGACATGTCAGGGAATAACTATGTGTCGTGGGCTCGAATGGATGCAAAAATGACTAAGGACAAAGCTACGCCATTGCTGGATAAAGCAGGGAAATGAATCTCATGAAAACACCGCAGGAGTAAACCTAGCGATAGGTGATATCAAAAGTCCGCTAAGCTGTCTTTTATTTTTTATTGGGTTTTTCGATGGTACAATAGCAATACAAATTATAGCCATATGCATCAAAGTGCCATTACCTACAATATGCAGTTGTAGTCTAAAGGCGTACCATATTATGCAGGTCTATGCATTAAACATCAGGCAGTGTCAAGAAGCAAGTCTAGGAGCTTTAAGTTAACCGTTGTGATAAGTGATGCATTGTGTTACTAGTGAGTGAAACGAAACTGGTAACTTGGAGTGAATACTTGGAGTAAGGAGGGGGAATGGGTGTAGTTCTAGTGCTGTTATGATAGTAGGGAGCGCGGGTCTAGGCACAAGAAACTTCGCAATGGGATCTCCAGATGTTAGACACTAGTGAGAATAATGGGGGCTTGGGGAGGGCAGCCCTCATGGGGGGGGTTAGTTAATTCCGCTGGGAAGGTACCCACTTTGGTACTACTAACAGGCACTATAACTGCGTGGGCTCAGAATATTTGTCAGTTGTTTGCCGGAAGTACGCGAGCAAGATGGCCCACTGTGGGGAGATGAGGCGTCGGCGCATCCGACGCAGCTCTTCATACCAAAGTGCTTTCTCCCCTGCAGCACCCCATTTGCGCACTGCCCCAGCCCATGCCTCCACTGGGGGACCCACTGGTGCTCACCAGTGTAGTGTGATTGCTTGCTTGGCTATGAGCAGAGCCAAGGCTGTAAAGTGCGTTTGCACCTTGTGCTGCTTCCGGCGCTTGAAAACGCTTAACAAGCAGGATTCCCAAGTGTATATGCCCGGGAGACCTGTGATTTCCCGCAGCGTATCGTGGATGGCACCCCAGTAATGTTATAGAGCAGAGCAGGACCATAACATGTGCACAAGTGACGCGTTAGGTGTGTGACATGTAGGGGAAGCAAAGTGTGACTCCGGGAAGTGGTGATGGAGCTGCGCTGGTGTTGGATACGCCCGATGTAGGATGAAGAACTGTATGTTTTTGAAACATGAGTTTCGGGAGACCTTCTTTGGGAATTCTAAGGCAGTTTCCCATTCTTTATCATGAAGCACCCACCTGAACTCTTTCTCCCATTTTTGGTGAAGTGTGTCGAGAGGGGCGGTCGTCAATTCCCGTATGGCTTTGTATACCCATGTGATAAGATGGCGACCTGGTCCCATAGTCAGCACGGCCTGAAGCACTGGGTGTGTCGTTGGTTCACCCCCTGACAGGTCCCAGAGACACTGGCAGGAGTTGCCTGTGAAGGAGGAACTTCCCCAGAGGGAACCCACTCTCCCCAGCCAGCGGAGCGAAGGGGAGAAGCTGGACCTCCGAGAATATGGCTTCCATCTCCAGAAGCGATCAATTGGTCAAGGCGCTCATTTCCCTGGCTGTATAATAGCCCTGGCTGCCCCAAGGCAAGCCGACCAGTGGCAGCAAAGGGGTATAGAGCGGAGCATTCCAATAGAGACGATGCATCCTAGCCATACTAGCCTTTGCCATCACCACTTATATGGGTTTCATCGGAACGGGCTGGGCTCCCAGAAGAAACAGACAGCGGATTGCTGGCAGAGACAGGGGCCTGGTCTCCGTGCATGCCTCCCCGAGGTAGCACCCAGCCGTCCAGCGAGACAGCCATTGGAGCAGCGCCACTAGGAAATATGCCTCGAAGGATGGTGCCCCAAGGCCTCCCCGATCCATCAGCAGCTGCATCTTGGCCAAGGCGACTCGCACAGAGGAGTGCATTTAGGTCTTTGAAGTAAGAGTTAGGTGGGATAAATGGAAGATTTGCGAAGTAATATAGGAGGCTCGGGCAAAATGACCATTTTTGTCAAGGCGTTCTTGCCGATGGGAGTTAGGGGAAGTATCCGCCAGATGCCTACTTGGGAGCGTATGCCCATCAGGGCCCTGCACTAGTTGCCCTCATAAAGGTCACAAGGATTATGATACAGGCGGACTCCCAGCGAGCAGGTCGCTTGTGCCTGGCATACAAGGCAAGAGTCCCCAGTGCACTCCTCTCGGGGTGGGAGGTCGGGGCTAAGTGGGTAAATGGCAGATTTCATCCAGTTGACCCACAGCCCAGCCACTGCTGCAAAGTCCACAAGCGTGGCTCTGAGGAGGTCGAGGTCAGACGTTATGTCCCTTATGGAACGAAGCAGGCCATCTGCATATAGGGACACACTGTGTGTCCCGCCCGCCAAAAGAATGCCCCAATGCATACCCCCTTCGGAGTTGTATGGCTAAGGGCTCTATAACCAATGCAAATACTGGGGGAGAGAGTGGACAACCCTGCCGCGTGCCTCTGCCTATTGTGAAAGGAGCCGAGATGTGACAACCCAAACAGATCCCGGAGGTGGGTTTTGAGTACAGTAACTTTGTGCATGCTAGAAGTCTAGGACCCACTCCCAAGCGAGTGAGCACCGCAAATCAGTAAGGCCAGGACAGGGTGTCAAACACCTTCTCCAAGTCCAGGACAAGGCAGGCGGCACGTGGAAAATGAACCCTCACCTGGTTTTGAACATGACAATGACGGCTGATGTTTTGTAGGTTGCTTCGGCTGGAAACGAAGCCATTCTGATCTGGGTGCACGAGCTCTGGGAGGACCTGGGCATATCGGTCAGCCAGTATTTTGCTTAGAATTTTGCAATCAGCCCCAAGTATAACGATTGGCTTATAGGAGGCTAACTGTGTGGGATCCCTGTCTGGCTTTGGAATCGAGATCAAAATAGACTTGTGCAGAGAGTGGGGAAGCTCACCATTGTTCAGAGCAGCTTTATACATTGCTGCGAACTGGGGTATGAGGATGATTGAGAAAGTATTGTAGTATTCTCGGGGCAGGCCATCCAGGCCTGGGGTTTTGTTGCCGGCCAGGGCAAGGATTGCCTGCTTCACATCAGCGGATGAGATCTCCGCATTTAGGAAGTTCCTTGTGAGAGTGGGGATCTGGGGTAAGGGGAGGTCAACTAGGAACTCATCCTTTGGTTCCATCTGGTTGCCCAGTGGCGCCTGGTATATGGTGGAGTAATAGTCGCAGAAGGCTTGCAAGATGTCGGTGTGGGAACAGACCTTGTCGCCGTTGGGGGCGATCACCTTCCTGATGGGATAAGACACCGAGTTTTGTTGGACGAGCCATGCCAGAAGTGTGCCAGGCCTGTCACACTCTCAGTGTGCCTTGGTGGCCTGGGCCTTAAAGTTATAGCATCTCAGGTTTTCAAGAAGAGCCACATACGTGTTCTTTGCCTCCGCCAGCTGGGATGCAAGTGACAGGTCAGCATCTGCCCCTTTGCTGAGGGTGTCCAAGTTGCGCTCAGCCGCCTTCAAGTCTCTTTCAAGAGTTCTACAGACCCCCGCTATCTGTTGCATGCAAGTTTCCCTAGCCACCACTTTAAAGGCATTCCGTTCCAGCGTCCTAGTTGACACTGTGTTCTGATTTTCAGAAAAGTAACAACGGATGCTGGTCTCTTGCTCCTTGTGGAACACTCGATCCTCAAGGCATTCACGTGGCAGCCGCCAGATGGGTGTAGGGGGTATGGGGGGCCTCCACTTAAGGGGCATAATGTGCTCATCATGGTCAGATATTACCTGGCCTGAATAATCTGTGTACTGGGTCAAGGGGAACAATCGTGGTGAGCAGAGAAAGTAGTGAAGGCGCACATTGAGACTGTGTGGATGTGAGAAGTTGGCCTGGTATATGCTGTCCACTAATTATAGTGGGCACCTTGCACCAGTCCAAACAACCACTTATTGGAGATAGGTTAAAGACAACCTTTATTGAAAGCTATCCTAGTGGTAGCTATGGAGAGCAGCCTTCAGGCTAAGTCTTGAAGGAATGTAAAGCAGCTTGTTTTACCAGTCTATAATCTCTTGAGTGACCAAATGAAAGAGCACCACACCAGGTATATATATAAAATATATGTATTTAGTCTTAAACACACCCCTCTAGTCTCTTTATGAGGCTAGAGTTTGAAGTACATAAGTTACAAGTCAGTTATCAATAGTAATAGCACAAATACACGTTTGAGCCCTAGGGGCGTACCAAACCATATACCAATAAAGTGGTATAAGAACCACGAATGAGCTAGACACAGGGCCTAGAGCCTGTAGAAGTGCTTGGCCCTCAAGGAACCACCCAAGGTAGTGACACAGGGGACCCACGGGGGACGCGTGCAGTGTGAGAACACAGCCGCGAGCCGCCGTTGACTTCTATGGGGAATGTCACGGTTGGAGTTTTAAAGAAAAAGGACACTTAGAGGAGGACTTGGAGCAAACCCCTTTAGAACTAGGTCGTTCTAGCGTATAAACCCACGGGAGCACCGGAGTACTCGAGTTACCTCACCCAGGGAAGCCGGGTGCATAGGTGTCTTTCGGGGTCGGGTTTCGTCGTCGTTTTCAATGGCAATCTGCTGCAAAGTGCTGCTGGCGACCAAGTCGAAAGTGTTCGGGTGGATCCAAGGGTGGATCGAAGATCTGAAGAACCTGAAAGCAGAGGGGACAGAGTCTGGGTCACTAGCCAGTGACCAGGAAGGTGATGAGCAGATGCCCACCGATGTCGGGTGCTTCAGGTAGGTTGACAGTCATCTTGACTCTTCAGCCACGAGGTCCAGGAGGCGTCGACGACAACCAGGAGCTGGATTCGAGCTGTCCCACAAGGTTTGTCCATTGCAGGGGTGTTGGCGACCAGATTGGACCCAACAAGCCTTGGCAACGGCAAGTCTTGTAGAAACAAAGAAAGGACGTTGATGCAGACCAGCAAGGTCTGGGAGACTCACCCAGCGAGGGTAAGTCAGGGCACGTCTGGAGCAACCAGGAAAGCCCAAGCAGAAGAAGAGTTGCCTTCGTGGAAGGCCCACTAGCCAACGGACTAGCGACCGCGAAGGAGCCTCGAGTGGACGCACTTGGAGCTGGCTCACAGGACACTCGTGGAGTGGGGTCAGTGATCTTCGGTGCAGTCGGTGCTGGAGGTGGGGGCTATTCGGAGCCCAAAGCACAACTTCGTGGGAGACTCAGAAGAGGATGCACTTGCAAAATTACTCGGTGTCCAGGGGTCACGGTTCCACGTTACCCACGACAGCTACGGGCCTCAGCTTTGCTGGGGACTCAGGGCAGCCTTGGGGAAGTCTGGAAATCTACCTCTGGTGATGCAAAGACTTCGGTGTCCAGCGGGAGCTTCAGCGATGCAGACCGGACAATTGCTTCTTAGGTGCCTGCCAAGCAGGGGAGTCACTCCTTGACCCCAAGGGAGATTCTTCAGTCCTCTAATCTTCAGGTAGAGCGTCGAAGGTCCAGGATTCAGTGTCAGAGTTTCATCCAGGGTAATCTAAAGTCCTAAGGACTGGGGTCCCATACTTATACTAAGTTAGGGGGTTGGACATACTCTGGGGACCCACCTATGGGAGGGTCAGGGAAGAGGGGTGGTTACACCCATTCCCTTTGTCCAGTTTCACGCCAGAGCAGGGGCAGGTAGCCCCTGCAACCGGTTTGAACTGGCATAGGCACAGGGACACCAAGTGTGCCCCCAGTGCAGGACTTCTGAGCACCAGAGAGTGCTCCCGCCCAGCCCCAATACACATTATCCTGTCTGGGGAGGTGGTTACACCTCCCTGTGACAGGAAACCTATTGTCCAGGCCTCCCCTGCCGGAGTTTCAGTCAGCAGCAGGAGGCCAGACCCGTGTCTGTGGCAGCGGCATCCATTTTGTGATGACAGGGCTCTGGAAAGAAGTTACAGGGTAGCCCGGTGTGTACATGTCTCTCCCTCTAGAAGGGTGGAATGCTACCCCTGCCGCCAGGACTGGCGGGGGGGTAGTATTCCAAGATGTTTGACACCAAACACGACATGTTTTGGTGCAGCCAGTCCAAAGTTAGCATTGTACCGCGAGGATATAATGCACTTAAGAGTATATGGTCAGGCTGTACCACAAACAGCATCAGAGGAGGGACTCCGAACGCTGCAGAGGGGCTCTGCTCATGCAAGGGCACCCTCTCACATAAAAACCAAGCACTCTGCCTTCAGGATTGGTAAGGCCTGCCATAGGAGTGACTTATAGGTTTATGTGTGTGTGCAATGGTAGTGATATAGGTAGCCTATACCACTGTAAGGGGTGCATGCACCACCTTACCCAGGCTGCAGTAGCAGACCTGTGGTGTCATTTTGGATGGCCTTCCAGGGGTGGCACAATACATGCTGCAGCCCCTGGTAGGCCTCTGAGGTACCTATGCCCAGGGTACATAGTATACCATATACTAGGGACTTATAAGGGCACTCCAGATTCCAATCAGAGATGTGCCTAAGGCACATGGAAACCATTTTATAGAGGAAGCAGATAGACTGGGGCCCTGAATAGCAGGATCCCAGTCAAACTAAGTCATAAACCAGCAAAACACCAGGAAAAAAGTGGGGGCAACCATATAGTCAGATTCCACCTTCCTACAGTGGAATGGAATTGAAAGCGTATAGTCTGGATGTGTCCAGCAGGGGCGTAACACAGGCCCCCGCAGCCCCCGTGGTGCAGGGGGCCCCGTCAGCAGAGTACTCCTGCCGGAGAGCTCCTAATTGTGTTCGGAGGGGGCCCCTCCACGTACCTTGCAGGGGGCCCCCTCAAGTTTCATTACGCCACTGGTGTCCAGTGGTGGACCAAGGCGCGGAAGCACTCCGGGTGCGTGTAGGATGGGGAGTGTGGAAGGGGAGGGTGGGATCTATCCAGGGAAATGCCACATCTCCCCGACATTCGTGCCCTCAACTGGCTACCTTTTGAGGCTAGAATTCACCTGAAAATCGCCTGTATGACGCACAAGGCATTACATCACAAAACCCTGAGATCGCTAGCTGAGAAATTGGTTCTATCGGGTAGTAACAGAATCAGCAGGAGCTCCTATAATCTTCTACTGAAACCACAACGATTTACCAAGAAGAAAACATACAATCGGAAACGAGACAGAACCCTTCCACGGCATTTTTCAAAAAAGAAGTGAAATCGATTCTCTTGGCCAAATTCACTTGATCTATTCTTACATCCGTGTATATATTTGCTATATTTGTTATATTTGTCTGTAATAGTTTATTACTTTTTTATTGGTTAAATCTATGTTATTTTTATGCGTGTTGCTGTCACCTATATTTGCCCTGTAAAGTGCTCTGATACCCGCAGGGGTCTTGTTTGCGCTATACAAAACCTTCAAAATAAATAAATAAATGTGTAATCCCCCCCTAATATCCATGGGAATGCTGTATAGTGGGTCAGCATGCTAGAGAGGGTTTCCTAGAATGTGCCTTGATGGGTGTTCGGTGCATAGTTGCTACCCAGGAGTACCAGCTGGCTGTCCAGATGCCCCTCAAGGAGGGCATATCAACCGTCTTTGTCGACCACCCTGCAAGTCTCCTGGAATGGATTCCCGGGGCGGATCCACACCATAGCCCCTCGTGCATATGCCGAATAGGCAGTGGCACAAAGAATACCTCTCCAGTGCTTGTGCAGGCAGTGCAGATCCCCCTGCAGAAAGACTATTTGCGCCTGCTGGTGCTTGATAGAGGAGTAGACAGCATAGCATTTTCGAGCAGTGTGCATGCCTCGTATGTTGAGGGTGACAGTAGTGTATGGAAGACGTGTAAGGATACCCTTCCCCAGTGCCAGTGCGCCCGGCCCTGTAGCCTGGTGACACCCACCCGCCATAGTGCCAAGGGGTGAAGGGATGAGAAGAGTAAGGTCAACTTGCAATAACTGGGGGATGGGATATTGCCCATACTGGGGGCCTACCGCAACAGGCGATACACCCAAACATAACATGTGTAGCATGCTCTAGTGGATCATGGGGGGTGAGCTAAACGTGTGCCCAATACAGAGAAGATGCATTGCCCATTAATGTCTAAAAAGAGAGGTTGCCGGCATAGAGGATGCATTACTGCAGTGTTGCATCACCGTGCAATCTTCAGCACAGGTGTACCATCACCAATCAGCTAGATGAGGGTATCTGCCGTCTGTGGAGTCACTACGTGAGATGTAGGCAAGTTGGCCCGGGAGCTGCCCGAGCAGCTGGGGTCCCCTCAGATGTGAAAATGTGCGGACCTTTCTCATTGCCCGTGGCTGCGGAGGCAGACCCTAAATTTGCTGCAGCCTGCATGGATCACCTGCGATCCGCAAAAATTTGTTCCAGGTTGGGGAACTTTTCAGAGACACTCAGGGCAAAGGTTTCCTGAGTGATTGAGTCATCCACTTTCATCTTCGCCTGTTCCGGATTGCTCGCGTATTTTGGGCACGGTCGGCACCTGATATCCCGGATTCTTTTGGATGTTGCTCAGTTCAGTGCCATGTCTCTGCAGGGTCAGTGAAGAAAAGAGTGGTGCCCTCTGAGATTATCTTAAGACGCGCTGAGAACAGTAGTATTTATATTGTACTTCTTTTGGTGAAGGTGGCGTTTCACCACCAAGGTGTAGTCGGGGAACAGCATGATATGCTTGTCCTCAACCTGCAGGGGTCCTGCCCACCTGGTAGCGCAAAGCACTGTGTCTCTGTCCTTGAAGTGAAGGAGTTTCGCCAGCATTGGAGGAGGGGGGGAGCCCAGAGTCGGGCACCGCGCATGGACCCGGTGCGCCCTCTGAAGGGAATAAAAGGGCGTGAGGTCTGAGGATGGGGTGAATGTTTTGAACCAAGGCTCTAGGCATGCAATGGGGTCAGACCCTTCAATTCCCTCGGAAGTCCCAGAATATGAATATTGCTCCTCAGGGAGCGGCCTTCCAAGTCGTCCTCTCTAATCTCCAACTTGCAGGTCTCAGATTGCAGCCTGATGATCCTTCGTAAGTGGTTGTAGGGCAGAAAGGGTTTTCTCGTCATCTGCAACTCTATCCGCAAGCTTGCGGTGGTCATCCCAGAGAAAGTGAAGGTCTAGGGCTCCAAACCTGTCCTCCATTTTGACCCTTGAGTGTTCTATTGCTGCCAGCACTTTGTCTAGTTTGTCAGATGTGGTGAAGGTCTGCTCTCCCTCCTCCTCCCGCAGGGTGTCAGGGGCTGGGGAGACCCACCGCACTTAGCTGGTGTCTGGGTCCCAGTGGCTGAACGCAATCTGCCCATAGCGTGGGGCATTGACGCAGCCCTGGCTGAGGGTGCTAGCGGGATGCTCATGTCGATGCAGGTGCTCGCCGCGCCCCAGGTATCTGCTGTGTAGGGCGATGGCCGACGCTGGAGATTCCAAGCTCCCTAGGCGTAGTGGCGCATCGCCGGTGTCAGGACAATGGGGCCATAGTTCAGTGCCGAAGCTGACCAAGCGGCAAAAAAGTTGCATCCAGGGGGCACAGAAGATGCAGGGTCGGAGCCAACACCATTACCAGGCCCACACGTTGCACGCACCTCGATCTAGGCACTGATTCACACAACTATGAGGGCGGGAGGTACAGCTGCTCAAAGTATCCCTTCTCCTGAGATTGACCACTCAGGCTGTGAAGAGCATCCGCTGACAGGTCAGCAGGGCCTCCACTCCACACGGCCCAGGTCTGATCCGGCAGAGGCAAGAAGAACACTAGTTGAAGGTAGGGAGTCATGGGGCCCCAGTCCCCCGGTGGCGCCCCCTTGCCTTGATAAGGGGGACAGGTGTCACAGAGGGCCACCACCAGCTCTCCAGCTGGTGCCCCCACTTCATGGGGCCCGAGCAGGCAGGACCAGGGGGGAGCGACAGGAAAGGCAGGGAGGTGCAGGGCCTCAAACCCCCCAGGCTGCGGCCTCCCCCCCACCCCAAGTCCCGACTAGAGCACCAAATCATGGGTCAAATGTTACTTAGTGTCCGAGCTCAACAGGTAAAGCCCCAGAAAGCGTTGGGAGCGGGCAGGGAAATGCAAGGCCCCAGTCCTCTGGCGGCGACCCCTCCTTGTGCCTCGATTATTGCACAGACTCAGGGGCCAGGCAGAGGGTCCAAACCTCCAGCCCCCCCGCCCAGGATGCTTGTCATCTGTTGCGGCATAGTGCGCAAAGTCCCACAGTTGTGTCCTCAAAGGCTGGTGGGCCAGTAGTTGCTGCCGCTGCGGGCCCCGCCAGCAACAATGAAGGCAGGAGAAGTAAGCACCGGATCTCGCAGCGCCCCCGGGACTCCCCCTGGGATACCGCGTCATGTCGTGAGACCTCTTCAGGGCCTGTAGGATGTCAGCCCAGTAATCCGGTAGGCCCCGATCAGAGGGGCAGAAGGGAGAGGCCAGAAGCCACAAGGCCCTCGCTCCAGCAGCCAAGTACAGCCCTTTGCCGCACCTCGATTGTCGTGCCGAGACAAGGGTCGGGAACTCAGCCGTCAGCGCCCACATCCGCCTCCACCTCTCTGGGGGCTGACAGCGCGACGTCACCAAAGTCAGCACCTCCCCGTTCTGAATCTGCGGGGCAAGTGCTATGGAGCGCGCCTCACAGCCACCAGGTCAGGCCTCCAATCTCGGCACAGAGTCCTCCCCTCACTACAGATACGGCTCTCCAGGAGACCTGCCCCAACAGGTGGGGGCCCCCATGCAGTTACGTACAGGGCCCCCGCCGAGGGTCAAGAACATTTCTTCCTCCCGGTGGGGAGAGCTCCATGTTCACGTGAGCCAGCAGGGGCTGGGCTTTGCCATGATGCAGGCGATCATGTGGCACCGGGACTCTGGGCCCTCGGGAACCAGATTAAGGGCGTCAGCAGGGAAGTGGCATGGCAGTGTTATAAAGCCCCCGTGAAGTGCCATCGGCGAGGATAGACGCTGATATTCTGGCTCAGTTGCAGAGCTCTAGGGAGCCAAATCTGCCATCTTGGCCGGCTCAGCCACGCCCCGTCTACTAAGCAGTCTTATCAGAGAGCAGACTAACATGATGTTCGCCTGAGCTTGCATCCCAGCAATTACTCTGACAAGCACCGAGCATCATGCTGCCGCATTCAATTCATACAGGCATTGAATATGGACGGCCCCGAGAGAGATGTTCCCTGACTGCCCTGACATAGGAGGGTTAATGGCAGAGACTATGAAGCAAGGGGAGAGTATAACCAGTTTTCTGGATAGAATGAGGAAACAATGGGGACAAGAGACAGGACAGCCGTGGACTGATATGGGCCTACAATTTGCATTCTTTTACAATATTCTCAAAAAGAGGATGCCCAGCGAGATACAAAACGGATTGGACAGGGTGGCCTGGAGGGAGATAGAAGCCCACATATTGCATTACCACAAAAAGAAGCAAGGGAAGGATAGAGGAAAAACAGGAGCAAGCCCAGAGAGACACCGCTAAATTGATCCAACACAAATTGAAAACGACTGCCCTCAAGGAGACCATGTTGGCCGCGAGCGTGCAAATGGCACTAGTCTTAAAGAGACCTCCACCACAAAACCCCAGAGGGTTTCAACCTAGCTATAGCAGCAGAGGCCAGGGAAGTTAGCAGCAACCAGACCCTAGGGAATGTTACTATTGCCACAGGATGGGCCACTTGGCAGACAGATACCGGCTAAAAGCATACCACGTACAGAGATCGATGGGCCAGGGCCAGCCACCAACAAGTCCTCATCCACAAAACCAAGCCCAGGGAAACCCGAATGCCCCTTACGTTCAGCTGCAGGGAGGTCAGTCAGCCACCGCAACAGGGATCCAGTAGTTGGACAAACACGTGGCAACAGCAACCACAGATAGGGACCGGGCCACAACCTCGGCAGGGAGGGGTAACTGTCTGGGGCGGAAATGCGTTTACACAAACACAGACTCCAAATGTGCAGTAAGATAAAACCCCCAGAGTAAATACCACCCGTTCACACACATCCCAAAAATGAATTGTACCAAAATCAAAAGAAGGACCAATGAGACAATTTTGGGAACACAAACCTTTACTTGCATGTGGGGATTCAGGGCTGCTGTATGTGTTCTGTCTACAGAGTATTCTCACTAAAGTTCGCTATTAAGGGCACCTGCGGAAGGCAAGGCCCCACTCTGCTGCAGATCCCCCAGAGCGGGATTGACTGACCACACCCCAGGGGGAGGGCAGTCTGACGAGGGGGCTCCCAGAAAAGTACTTAAAAACAGGTCCCTGCATCCAAATTCAATGGGCACGGGCTCCAATTACCAAATCAAAAAGGTCCCCATTCTTGGCGTGTAGCCCCAACAGTGCCTCCAAAAGACTAGAAACCTCCGGCCAGATGGAGGCCCTCTTTCACTTCTAAAACAAAGCTATCCTCAAGTGACGGGAGCCAAGATTCCTGTACACCTGGGATAGTGAAGATCCCATAACCTCCACAGCACACGCACAAGAACCAACAAGTAGCAGGCACTTGCATGGCATCGAGTTAGTCAGGAGGTTCGCGAGGTTAGCCAGAAGTCCCAGAATTGCTAGGCAGTCCCGGTCCAGTCATCATCCTTAGGCAAAGTTCAGTGAGGGTTCTTGACCCTGGCCCGGGATCCGGGATGTTCTTATGATCCTGTCGGTGTTTTTTTTAAATTTTCTTTAAGTTTTTCAAATCTCCAAAGTCTGGTCACCGTGCCATACCTTTCTAAATAGCGACAGGAGCATGTGGGCTATTTGGAGGTCCCTAGCCACAAACCAGGAACCGCAGATCCAAGTGTACTGAAAAGATGTGGTCCAAGGGAGAGGGGTGCCTGGGCGAGGGGAGTTTGCAAAGTCAACATAGAATGTGCGTTCCCCCGTAACAGGCCTAGCAATTAGCCAATGCACCAGGCCTTACATTTACCATCTGGAGAAAGCAGTAAGCCCTGACCTCGGACACTACACTACGGCATTATCAGTGGTCCTCGGGGATACGGAACAACTTTCCAACTCCCTCCGCCTCATGATAAGTGAGATAGCAGATCACACTAGACCTAGGGAAGTGCTAAAAAAAACAACAAAAGGAGCCCAGAGTTAGCCTAAAAAGAAGTCTTTAGAGAAAGGGCAGAGTTGAGATATGTGGCACCACCGGGGAAGGGCACGTTACACTCTGCATGCTGACCCCGGAGAAGAATATACACACACGTGATCTTGGGACACGCTACAACCACTAACAACACTTAACAGTGACACGCCCCCTCCTCGTGCATGTCTAGGTTGGAAGCAGCCTGCACCAATCGTGCCCCCATGCACACCCAAGACAGACAGAGTCTCGGAAAACTGGCTGGGCCCATAAAACCCTAGATACAAATTTATACGATCCACACCTATGATCACCAGACCACTCCATAAACATTTCATACTAATCCAAACACCCAGTTAGGTACGACAAAAAAATTAAAGGGCCAGCTCAGTGGCTCATAAAACAGATTACCTCACCTGATCACCAATTAACCACCTTTAAGGTTTAACTATGAAAGAGCTGATGGGGGCGGTGGCCAAGATGGCGGCTAAAGCGGACGCGGTTTGTGGAGCTCCACAGACTGGCTGTTCAGAATCCGACATTTCTCCGGCCCATCCCGCTGTTCTGTGCCTGCACCGCCATCCCCGGATCTGGATATGGGTGGGGCTGAGCGGAAGAGGAATCTGCAGTGAATGACAACGAATCTTCGTCCTTTTGGTGCCGTGACTGAGACCAGGGCCCGGCCAAGCCTGACCGGGTTGCCAGACATTGGCCATAGATCTGCTTCCTCTACTGCCATGGCGCCACTACTGGTATTGCCCCCCACCCCCCCTATGCTGGCCATGCTTAATGCAGCCAGGGGGTGTGAAAGAAATCAACCTGATCGGGGCCCAATGCCAGGGGCTGGGCCCTGCCTGAGGCCTGGACACCGGGAGTGATAGCCCGCTGTGCACCGCCTGTGGACCCAGGGCCGGCGGCAAGGGAGGTGCTGGCCGTAGACTGGTCGAGCATGCAGCAATGGAGCCGTACCTGAAGCCCCTTGCCTGCTGATCTGCTGTGCGACTGGTCAGAGGCGTAGGGGCCTCCTCCTCGACTCGGCTGCACCAGCCTGAAGCTTGGCTGAACACAAGGTGGAGAACAGATGCGGACCACAGTGTGAGGCAGCTCTCACTTGGGAAAAGAAGAATTGGTCCCTGTAACCTTCTCTGCTGGTGCAGTGACAGTGTACCAGCCAGCCAAATTGTATATACAAGGGTGCAATATGACCCAAGAGGAGTGTCCTGGTGCATGCCCTGCCATAGTCCTTGCTGTCCTGGTAGGAGATAGACTTCTGTGTCTGGTACCCATAGGTGATTGCCAGGATACTTCACCTCCGCCGAGGTGGTGAACTTTGGTTACGTAAAGGACTTTGTCTGCTACACGTGGGGGCCATTGAGTTTACGCCAGGTGACCTCTGTGACCCATATAGGGAACTGCGGTGCTGGGAGTCCCTTGGGCACATCACCTGGCTGCTGCTACCTCTGCTTCATTTGGCCCCCGGCTGGTCCACTCCCAGATCCCCATTTTTGCCTCCTGGACACTTTTTGGGCATTATGTTCTGCTCAACGCTGCATTTTTCACTCGAGGGAGGTAGATACTACACCTTGAGTTGGTGCTGGATACTCTGTGGTGGGTCCTCGCGGTGGCAGTGCTCGGCTCTGGCTTGCTCCCTGTGGGTGGCTCTCGGGATATCAGCCCTACTTCTACATACAGGATCGACTTGAGACTGACAGTGGTCCCTACATAGCATATGTTATGTTAAAATGTTATGTTAAAAGTATTTATAGAGCGCACTAACACCAAACGGTTTCATGGCGCTGAGAGCAGAGGAGCGACAATGTTATGATGAACAGAAGCTTTACTCGTATGCCTGAGAGAACAAAAGAGTCTTAAGAAGTGTTCTGAATTGGGCGTAGGAGGTAGCTAACCTCAGTCCAATGGGGAGAGAGTTCCAAAATTGAGGGGCCAATAAAGAGAATCCAAGGCCACCATGTTTTTTGCGTTTGAAAGTGGGGATGGTGAGCAAATTCAGATGGGAGGAGCGAAGTTCACGATAGGGGACATAACGATGGATCCTAGATGAGATGAATACTGGGCCAAGGCCGGCAAGGGCTTTAAAGATGGTGCAGCCCAGTTTAAATACACACCGTTTAGCGACCGGGAGCCAATGAAGGCTCTTCATCAGGGGGCGGACGTGTTGGTATCTGGATTGATGAAAGATGAGCCTGGCTGCTTGATTTTGTACCAGTTACAAACGGTGGAGTTGGTATGCCGGAATGCCAACATAAAGTGAATTGGCATAATCAATACGAGAGATAACCAAGGCCAGGATTACTAAGGTCAAGGCCTCGGTGGTCAGAAATCTACAGATCTTCCGAATTCTGCTTAGGTGGAAGAAGCAGGTAGAAACCACTGCACTAATCTGAGGTTTCATGGACAAATCATTACTGATTATGACCCCTAGACTTTTTACAGATTCTGCTGGGCGAGGCGGACTACCTAAGAGAGGGGCCAAAAATTAGAATTCCAAGGGTTGGCAGTACCTCCCGTCAGGACCAGCTCAGTTTTATCAGGGTTAAGTTTTAGTTGGTTAGCGCACATCCATTCGCTAATATAACTCATGGTGGACTGGAAATTGGATACTGTGGTGTTAGAAGAATCAATTTCAAACACCAGCTGGAGGTCATCAGCACAGTTAAAAGTGACAGCTCTCTTTTTGCGTAAGGACCGAATCAGAGGAAGCATGTACAGATTAAACAGAAGGGGTGAAAGGGAGGAACCCTGGGGGACCCCGCAAGTCAGCCTAGCATTCTTGGCTGAGACGTTAGCGAGATGGACTGCCTGAGATCTGTTGTGAAGGAAAGAGGAGATCCACTTCAGAGCCAGGCCCTGGATGCCAGCATTACTGACACGATCGATCAGGAGGTCATGGTCGACCGTGTCAAAAGCGGCTGATAAATCCAAGAGCACCAGGGCCTGGGTGATGTTTTTATCGGCCCCTCTCCTAAGTTCGTCCATAACTGCAAGGATGACTGACTCCGTAGAGTGTGCAGGTCTAAATCCTGTCTGATGGGGGTCGAGAAACTGAGAATGTTCAATAAATGAGCTCAGACAGTTTGCTACGTGAGCTTCTAAGATCTTACTAAGGTAAGGAAGTAAGGAGATTGGGCGGAAGTTACTCAGGACCAGGGGTCAGCGTTAGGTTTCTTCAAAATAGGGACGATTTCCGCATGTTTAAAGGTGTCTGGGACAATACCTTGTTTAAGAGAGTTATTGAGGAGTAAGAGGGGCGGATCTGGGCAGGTAAGGAAAGCCTCTTGTAGGATATGAGGGGGCAGCAGTCGGTGGGGAGCCTGATCCAATTTTTTTAGAAGGACAAAAAACTCTTCCCTAGAAATCAGGGGATTAAATCCAACACCAGGGGATTATTACATGTGATAGAGGGAGCAGTTGATAGTGTGGAAGGCGGAATACTGCTTTTGATGGTGGCAATTTTCTCAATAAAATACGAGTTAAGGGAGTCACATAATGATTGTGAGGGGACAGGTTTAGCTATCACTCTGTCAGGTTGTGTAAGTTCATCGACTATTGAAAAAATATCCTTGGTCTTAGTGGCTGAGTTTGTAATTTTCGAGGAGAAGTAAATTGCCTTGGTCTGGAGGATAGAGTTTTTATAGTCTTTTAGCAAGGTAACATAAGTGGCTTTTTTTCAGGAGCATAATCTCGTCTCAGCTGCGCTCGGCTTGCCTAAGTGCCAGTTTTTTATTTTCAGATCTTTAGAGAACCAGCGTTGAGCGTCATGAGGGCGTTTAAGTTTAGTTTTCTTAAAGGGAGCAACACTGTCACTGGCTGAGACAAGCCATTGCTCAATGCTTGATACCTGATCACAGAGGGAATCTTGTTCGGTTGGTGACGTGGCTTTTAAAAGTGTACAAAAATCGCCAATATTGGCCCGATTCCAGTTTCTAGCCAAATGATTACCCATCAAGGAGGGTTTAGTGAGGGGAGTACAGGCCATGGTAAATATAATGTGATAATGATCTGACCATGTACATGGGGAGATGGATGGTTGTGTAATTTCCAAGTTGGAAGTCCAAATTTGGTCCAGGATATGTCCCTTGATATGGGTGGCGTTGTATACATGTTGGATCATACTCATTGAACTAATGACTGCCCTGCGACTCGGGGTGCACCGTCATGGGCAGACCACAGAGGGGGGCACAGCAGATGAAGATGGATCAATACACAGCGTGGGGTGTGCCGAGGACAGATCCCTCATGTCAGTCCACTCCAGAAAGCGAAAAAACACACTTGGACCCCTTTGGAGCTCAAGTGCAGCGGTGCAAGCCAAAATAGATGCAGTGTCTCTAGATGTTGGACTCTTACGTGTCGACCTCCGCACTGTGGCAGAAAGGTCTATTGCCACTGAAAAAACTGTGTCTGAATTGCAGAGTGAGGTGGCCGGCCTTAAGGCGGCCCGCAATGATTTGTCTACCAAGCCAGTGGCCTTGAAGCGGAGACCTGAGGATGCGGAGGGCAGCTCCCAGGGATGTAATTTACATTTTGCTGGATTCCCGGAAGGAGCGGAGGGCAGGGCTCCTGAACTCTTCCTTAAAAATCGTATCAAAACTGCACTTCCCTTGGCCGAACTGCATCTTTTTTCATGATTGAATGCGGACACCGAGCCCTTACGCATTCGCCCCCGACGGGAGCCCCGCCGAGTACACTCGTCGCAAAGATCCTAAACTATAGGGATCGCGACTTCATCCTCAAGACCGCTCGTTGACTTGGTGATCCCACTCTCGATCACCACACCATCTGAATCTTCCCTGATTACATGTGCATGGTGCAACATCAGAGGGTATCCTTTTGGGGGGTGAAGCAGAAATTGAGGGTAATGAATCTACAGTATATGCTCCTTTATCCCGCTAAATAGAAGCTCATCCATTGAGATCGTGTTCACTTTTTCGCCACCGCTGAGGCCGCATGGGACCGGTTGGAGAAGCGAGGCGAGAGGAGATTTCTAGCCCAATGAGGTGAGGATGTGCGAAGCTCTGGTACGAAGCAGACACAGAGGACAGGCAGGCAATGGGGGGCTGAGTAGAAGTGCCTCCCGTTCGACCCAATGAGTAGCGGTGCGCCATGATGGTTCCTTGGATCTGGAGCGGCCGGACTCAGACAACGTGGGACGACGGCTGCAGAGAGTGGATCCATCGTTGTTGCAAGCTGAGCTTGAGGCTGTGAGAGCCCTGGTGGAAGAGGTCACTGCTTCTAACTTGGACACTAGTATGGGGGATGTAGTAGAAGAGACCCCCCCAACCTGAAGATCCCTGAACGGATAAAGGAACAGTAGGTTTGATGCTGCTCACTGCCGGTGGGGGGGTCATACACTTGACCCTGGCGGTGGAGTGCCGGGGCGGCTGGCCTGAGTTGGGGTGTTGATGGCCAAAATTCAAGACCAAGTACGGCGTGAATAGGATGGGCACCGATATGACACGTGCTGTGCCTATCTTCCCCCTCCACTTCTTTCGTTTCTTGTTTTCTTGTTTTTTTTCTTTCTTCTCTTACTCCCTTTCTATTAGTCATTTTAGTGAATTGTGGATCTGTTGTGTGAAAGGGTATGCCTGGTATATAATTGAGTGTGTGGGTGCGTGTGTATAGTGGCTAAGGGTGGGAGGGTGCGACTGGGGCGTACCATAGCGTGACTGCTGCCGGTGCATCTCCTCAGCCTGGCAATGTACTCTTCTCAGGCTGACTTTGTTCTGTATGAGAGTGGGTTACCCATTGCAGGACGTGGCCCACAGGTTGCCTGCATAGTGGCTGGCACTGACTGCAGTTCAATTGCACTTTATTCATTATACATCCTCTGTCATTGTTCGGTATGAAGGAAGAACGGTTGTACACTAACTGGTGTTGCGGAAGGGGTGGGCTCTGTGGGAGTCGATGATGATTGGGGAGGCACGAATTGTTCTTGTTGTGTTTACCCAGAAAGTGGGGGGTTATATTTCTTGGTATTGTGGTTTTTGGTGGCAGCGACAATGGTGGGGCAACAGGCAGATGGAGCTGAGATGTCCTGTGGCGCAGAGTGATGGGTCAATTTAAAATTGTAACGTGGAATGTGCGGTGGCTCAACTCTTTTGTGAAGCGTTATATGGTACAGGCCTATCTCCTTAGACAGGGGGTGCATGTGGCATTACTGCAAGAGACACACCTAACAGACCCCAAAACTCAAAAGTTACACAAGAAATAGAGAGGACACATGTTCTCGGCCACTTATTCCACATATGCCTGGGGAGTGGCGAATTGGGTGGCCCCACAAGTCCCGTTTCGAGTGTATGATTACACGGCAGATGTAGAGGGAAGGTATGTAGTGGTGCATGGAGCACCAGACAGGATGGAGCTATGCTTGCTGAATGTTTATGCCCCAAATGTGGATGATGGTGGGTATTATCAGGTATTGGAACAGTTACTACTTCCGTATGTGGAAGTGCAACTAATATGGGCAGGAGACTTTATCTGCGTGCTTGATGGGAACTTAGATAGACATCCTCCGAAGCTACATACTAAGCCCAATATGACTGCTCTGCGGGAGGTGATGGACTGTCTGCGCTACATCGACATCTGGCGCCAGACGCACCCTGGAGTGCAGGGATACACATGCTATATGCCTGCGCACGATGTCTCTTGTAGGCTCGATTGCTTCTTGCTGCCAAGTGAGCCGGCTGGGGTGCAGACGTGTGCATTGAGACACTTTTTGTTGGACCATGCTCTGGTACTGCTGGTGTGGAAGGTGAGTAGAGGGTAGGTCGAGAGTCCCTTCATGGTGCCTTCATCCTGAGGCCCTAAGAGACACCACATTCTGGGAGGACCTTCGGGAGACAGTTTTAAGTTATTTTGCCACAAACTTGTTATCTACCAATGTCAGGAGTTTAGAGTGGGACACGCTGAAGGTGGTGACACGAGGGAAATGCCTTTCTAGAGTTGGGGGCCCAAGGAAACGGTTGGCGAGCGAGCTTATTGAAGCTGAGGATGCATTGGCCGTGCTGCAGCATGGGAGGCTTGCGATGGAGCCACGAGGCGAGGCACTTCTACATGCCCAACGTTGAGTTGGGGAAATATGGGATAGATGGGACTGCCACATTAGACATGAATATCGCCAGCTGTTACACAGGGAAGGCAATAAGTCAGGGAGACTACTGGCATGGTTATTGAAGCGGGAACGTCCACCTCCACTCATATTGATTCTCAGGCGCCCTGATGGGACCAAAGCCATTACACAGGCTGGTGTTAACTCGCTCTTGCGGACCACTTAGCTGCAATATACAGGGAGGGCTCAGGCTTCATCCTGACTGAGATTGAACAGTTTCTAGATGACCTCCCACTCCTTCATCTTACTGTGCTGCAGACAAGCGAACTCAGCGGGCGCTTAGATTTGAGGAGCTACGGGAAACAGCATAGAATGTGGCACGATGAAAGACTCCGGAGCCGCCGGCGGAGTTCTTCCAGGAGTTTGCTGACCTCCTGCTCCCCCGCTTACTGCAGACCTTGCAGGAGGCCATGAGACTGGGAGTTTTACCATCATCCATGAGAGAGGCACAGATTGTTATGCCCCCTAAGCCAGATAAAGACGTACGTGATCCTGGCTCCTATCGGCCTTTATCAATGCTGGGGGTGGATACCAAACTGTTGGCCAATGTGCTAGCGACACGTCTGGGCAAGGGAGTGACGCACTTGGTCCATGAGTACCAGTGTGGATTCATGCCGGGCAGGGGGACACATATGAATATACGGAGACTCTTGCACCTGCTGCATTTGGTGGTGAAGGCTGGGGTTCGAGCAGCAGTGTACCCCTAGAAATTGAAAAAGCATTGGACACCTTTCGATGGGACTATTTGCAGGCGGTCCTGAGAAGGATGGGTCTGGGCCAAGAGTTCCTATCTTGGGTTCTTCTCCTGTACTGCTGACTGATTGCCCTAGTCCACAATGGCGGCCTGATATATGAAGGTTTCCATACCGAGAGAGGCACGAGACAAGGCTGCCAGCTATCTCCACTCCTTTTCGTCCTGTCAATGGAGCCACTGGCGATCAGGATGCAGTGAGATATGGCCCAATGGGGTATCGCCATCAACGACACATTGCTGTATTTTTGTCACCCGATTAACCACCAGATATCGGTTATATTCCCACTGGCAGCCCTGGCACGGGGGATGCCGCAGACCTTCCTGACGTGAGGCTTCGATGTGAACGTGACCATTTTTGCTACTTGGGTGTAAAGATGGCTCGCACATCGGATGCCCAGTATGCCCTGAATATGGGATCAGTCATCACAGGCCTGGAGATGTCCATCCAGTTCTGCAACGGCCTGCAACTCTCGATCATGGGGCGAGTGGCCTTGGTGAGGATGGTTATGCTTCCCCTTTGCCCCTATGCCCTCCAAAACTCAGTTTGCTGTATCCTAAAATCTGCCTTTGATACCTTAAATAGTCTCTTGATCTCGTTGGTGTGGGCTGGGAAGCACCGTAAATGAAGCTGGCGGTGCTTAAATTGGATATGAACTTGGGGGGGCCTGGGTCTGCCTGATTTTATTCTTTATTATCTTGCGGGTATGCTGCAGTTTATGGCGCAGTGGTGTGCTGAAGGTCCCAATGTAGAGATGGCACTGTTGGTGGACTGGTGTGCAGAGACAGAACTCCTGAGGTATCTCATGATGAGTTTGCGAGCTCCCCCGGACTGCCTGTTTGTGGTCGGCCTAGTCGCAGTGGCCTGGTGTTAGACCTGTCAGCCCTAGGGTGGTCTTACCCCGTTATTTTCTCTTTGCGCCTCATTTTTGCCACTACACTTTTTGTTGGACCTAGGTCTCTGGGCGCCTTACCACTGCCAACCAGTGCTGAGGTGCAGGTGCTCTCTCCTTTTAAGATGGCTGCCACAGGCCCCTGCTACTGCGGAGTGGCCTTTGCATACACATACTAGTAGTCAGGATCAGGCGGGGACATAATGATACAGTATCCATGCCGTCCCCGCCCCTGGGCCTCATGGCCAGACATGAGGGAAGCTTCTAGAACCTTCCAGCTTGGGGAGGAGTTATGTTTTGCCGCCTTTAGGAGGGTCACCTGACCTAGGGGTATAAGAGGTTTGGAGGGAAGCCTTTTAGTCAGTTGGGGCACCACTGGACCTGGGGGAACCTCCGTCGGAGTATAGGCTGTCGGGCCTAGGGGGGAGGCCTACACTACTGGTACTGACTGGGCTGAGGCACTGCTGTGCTAAGATAGCTGAGGAACACCTTCCACCCACTGACCTTGCCCAGCGTGAGGGGACCCAGGGAACCACCTCCAGTGTGCCTGCAGGGAACCACCCTGCTCTGATGCCTACCAACTCAACCCCTTTCCCCTCAAGTAACTGCAACCACCACAAAAGTAACTGCAACAATCCAGGAACTACCATCCTGCCAAGTTACTGCAACCCAGCAACACAGCAGCTAAGTTACTGCAACCAAGACATTCCAACTACCTGCGCTGGGACTGAAGCGCTGAGGACCCTGTGAGCTTTGCTGTCCCTGGAGGATCACCAGGTAACGCGCTGTGCTCGTAGCACTGGGCACCTGCAGCCTGCCCCCAACATTGTGCGCTCCCCTAGCGCTGCATTATCAGGAATCTACCGCCCACGAGGCGCTGACCCAAAGGGAACTAGCTACGCCGTTGAGCGCAGGGCAGCGCGCTCCTGCCGTGCCCAGAAGTCACCGCCGCAGCCCTGCGCCGTGAGGTGGAAGAAGCGTTGTGACCGGAATCACCGCCGCAGCCCCTGCGCTTTGAAACGTGCAAGCGCCGAGTCCCAACTCACCGCCCCGACCCCGGGGCCGCCGAAGGGAGGGAAGCCGTGCCAGGATCACCGCCGCGGCCCAGGCGCTGCGTAAAGTGGAGCTCCAATCGTTGCCCAGGCCTCGCTAGGCCTGCCGAGTGGAGGGAAGGCATTGCCTCGCAACGAGGGCGCCGGCCGCGTCATCGGCCGCGCCCCCTACAGGCCGCGCTGTGATTGGCTCCCGGGCCTCGAGGTCTACGGAGGCCCGGGATCGTCGTCGGCTGTAACTACGAGGCTCCGGGGTCCAAGGAGAGCCTTGCCGCCCCTGCCTTACGGGAGGCAGGCCCTGTCTGCAGCTTCCTCAGTGCGCCGACCTGCCCCCCCCGGCCGGAGCCCCACGAGAAGAGAAGAGCGGGCTGCCCGGGGAGGAGGCGTCCGGCGCTATCGGTGCCTGCGAATCCCGGCAAGATCGTGTGGTGAGTCAGGGAGGTCAGGGGAATTCGACATCGCGGAGACCAGCTCCCGCGGCGACTCCCCGCTTTAAACTCTCTGCCATAGACCTACGTGCGAGTGACTGATGCCCCAGAGTACTGCCACCCAGGATTGACCCTCTGTGTATGTGTGCAGGAAGCTGGGCCCCGTTTTAATGCTTAGGCCCGGCCGGCCCACGAGTGTTAGTACCTGCCTTACACGGGAGAAGGGGGGGTGGCCTTAAAAGTGCAACCCCGCTGGCTAAGGTTCCTGCTGTGTGGTTCAGGGAGCTGAAGTATTTGCATTCAGTCTTCTTAGTGAGGACCATGTCTCCCATGTGAAACGCATACCTGTATCAAGTCTCTTACTGAGGGGCATGTTTCCAATGTTATGTGATTTACCTATATTACGGCCTCTAATGAAATGAATGTATCTACCTGAATGGGGCCTGGGTGTTACCTACCAAGAGTTAAAGTGTTCTTATGTTGTAGGCCTACCTGCTTTGCGACGCCCACTGTACTGAATGTGGTTGCGCCTAGGTTGATACAGGTTCTTCATCATCTACAGTGTAATGTGCATCTAATGTCTAGCTAATTGCATGTCGCCAACTGTGTTGAAGTCTAGGTGTTGACCTACAGTCTATGACCTACAGTGTTACCTGCTTTTCTAGGAGGTTATTGATACTGCCTTTTTAATGGCGTAACGTTCTCCTGTTCTAATGTGCTTGAATGAAATGTACGCACTAGTTTATGAAGCTATAATGAAATGAAATGTTGCCTAAGATTATCTGCCTTATCAACTGCTAATTTAAATGAGATAAAGGATCTTGTTTTTACATCAAAACCTGGTGTGGTGTCCCCCTTTATTGTGGCGCATTATTGAGTCAGTGTGAGTGTGTGCTGCACAAGTGCTTAACACATTGCCTTCAGGTGCCTTCCTGCCTCGCGCCAAACTACCGCGTCGGAATCGGTGACCCCGGTTCTAACATTGGTGTTCAGCAGTGGGATAAGGACTTGTGCTTGTGCAGCACCCTACAGGACTCAGTGTGCGCCGCAATTGGACACCTATTTAAATGCAAGTGCTAAGAATTCTTTTGTGATTGCCTGATTGTGTACATTCCTGCGTTAGACCTGCTACCTACAGTCTAGAACCCTTTTTCTAAATTATCTGGGGCCCCACCTAGCAGGATGGAGTTTGAGTTGGCCAACCTAGAAAGGTATACGGTGGCGCAGCTCAAGGAGTTCTGTCTAGAGAGGGGGTGTCCGTCAAGCGAGGCGCCAGGAAAGAGGAGCTTCAGAAAGCTTTGAGGGCATGGGTAATGAGCCCACCCGGGGGAAGAGGGGACGAGGAGCAGGGGGAGACAGACGACCCAGGAGAACTGGACCTACTGCGCATTGACGTTAGCGAGAATGTGTTGCCAGGAAGACGTTCCAGGGCAGGCAGTAGTGCGTCAGGGGGAGTTTGTCTGCAGAGGAATTTGAGGACAGGAGGGAGGAGAGGCAATTGAAGCTACAGCTTGCTAGGATGGAGAAGGAGCGAGAACAGGCGAGGCTAGCCATGGAAGAAAGGAAGCTTGCGCATGAGCTTAGCCTGAAAGAATTAGAGCTCCGAGCCTTGCAGATGGAGACGCAGGGCAATTTGAATGGTGGCAGCGTACCCGCTGAGGTTCCACGAGAGCCTAAGTTTTACCTACCTAAGGAGGTGATGGCCAGTTTCAGTGTAGGGGATGACATTGATAAGTGGTTGGCGGCATATGAGGTGACTTTGGTGGCCCATGGGGTGCCTGAGAAGTACTGGGGGAGGCCTGTACAAGTACATACCTCCGTTGGCAAGGGACACACTCTTGACTTTAGACAAAGGTGATCAGACAAATTACCCTGTCATGAAGGAGGCCCTGCTTAAAAGTTTGGCCTCACCCCAGAAAAGTATCGCCAAAAGTTCCGCAACAGCCACAAGCTTCCCACACAGAACTGGGTGGATTTTTTTGATTATGCCCGTAAGGCATTGGAGGGTTGGGTGCGTGGCAGCAAAGTGAGTGACTATGAAGGGCTGTACCATCTATTTTTAAGGGAGCACCTTCTAGATAAAAGTTTTCCAGAGCTGCGCCAACACCTGGTGGACCGCAAGCTGACCGATCCTCGGGAACTTGCGGAGGAGGCGGATACCTGGGTTAGCACTCGGGTGTCCCACAAGGGATCCGGGGGAGACCCCCCGAAAGGTGGACAGAGTTTTCCCCAGAAGAGAGAGGGGGGAGATAAAAAGAAGGAGTTCTTTAAAGGCCCCCAAAATAGACCGCCTGGGAGAGGGGTAGGTTCCCCATCCCAATCTGGATTCCAGAAACCCACTTACCCTGACAGGAGTCAGCAGCCCAGAACTGTCCGGTGCTACGAGTGCGGGAGGTTGGACACTACAAGGGGGATCCCCAGTGTCGCAAGAGGACCCCAGCCCCCACAGGAGGTAAGAGCCCCGGGTGGCCAGTGTAGCGCTTGGGGAGGAGTTGTCCCTAGGTAGGGGAGGTGAGTGGACAGGCTTGACCTTAGTTTCCCTGGGGGATAGAGAGATCATCCCACGGGTTCAGGTACCCTCGAACACTGCCAAGTATCGGCAGAGGGTCCTGGTGAGCGGGGAAGAGGTGGAGGCTTTGAGGGACATAGGTGCCAGCATGACGATGATAAGACGTCAGCTGGTGTCCCCAGAGCAGGTGATTCCTGAAGTATTCCACCCGGTTGTGATGGCTGATAATAGCCTGGGTCATTACCCCGTGGCCCAAGTTCCCTTTGAGTGGGGAGGAGTCTCAGGCCTGTTGAGAGTTGCGGTGAGCCCTGCCATGCCAGTTGACTGTATGCTCGGGAACGACTTGGAACATACCGCCTGGAAGGAGGTGGAGTTCAACGCCCACACTGAGATGCTGGGATTACCAGGATGGACTTGCGTGGTCACGCGGTCCATGGCTGCCCGGCAAGGAACTCAACCCGGGTTGGAGCCTGAAACAATGGCCCAGCCCACTGCTGGACAAGAGGACATCCCTGAGGATGCACCCGGCAAGATGGATGGGGAGCCCGCGGAGGTGACCCCGGAGTCCGCTGAGGTGGATGTTGTTCCCGTGGGGGACTTGCCGACCCCTGCAGAGTGACAGGTGGAAGGAGGGCCTACCCGGGAGGAATTCCGTCGGGCGCAAGGAGAGTGCCCAACGCTTGAAGGCATGCGGCAGCAGGCCGAAGCCCAAGCAACTGGTAAAGAGACCAGTAATTACCATGTCTACTGGGAGGGTGGTCTCCTCTACAGTGAGCCTAAGGCTCCGGTGCATGGGTCATCTAGGGCCTTAGTGGTCCCTCAATGCTACCGAGCCTTCCTGCTGAAATTGGCACATGAGATACCCCTGGCAGGACACCTGGGCCAGGACAAGACGTTTGCCCGATTGGTCCCACATTTTTATTGGCCCAGGATGAGAGTTAACTCTGACACCTTCTGTAAGACCTGTGTGACTTGTCAGGCGAGTGGCAAGACTGGGACTAAGTTGAAGGTCCCTCTGGAACCGCTCCCGGTTGTCGGTACCCCTTTGAGCGGGTAGGAATTGACATTGTCGGGCCAATGGACCCGCCGACTTCTTCGGGACATAGGTTCATCTTGGTGTTGGTGGACCACGCCACCCGGTACCCGGAGGCAATCCCTCTGAGGACCATCACTGCACCTGTGGTGGCGCGGGCCTTGATGGGGATTTTTACCCGAGTGGGATTCCCCAAGGTCGTGGTGTCAGATAGGGGCACGACTTTCATGTCGGCCTACATGCAGGCCATGTGGAAGGAGTGCGGAGTGACCTACAGGTTCTCCACTCCTTACCACCCCCAGACTAACGGGCTCGTGGAGCGTTTCAATAAGACCCTGAAGGGGATGATCCGAAGCCTACCCGAGGACTTGAGAAGGAAATGGGACGTCCTCTTACCCTGTCTGCTCTTCTCCTACCGAGAGGTGCCGCAGAAGGGGGTCGGTTTCAGCCCCTTTGAGCTGCTCTATGGCCACCCCGTTAGGGGGCCCCTCAGTCTCGTGAAGGAGGGGTGGGAGAAGTCTTCTAAGAAGCTCCCTTGTGATGTGGTCAGCTACATGCTGGCGTTTTGCAGCCAGATGGCCAAGCTGTGGAAGGAGGCCTCAGACAATCTTGAGGCTAGACAAGTCGTCATGAAGGAGTGGTACGACCGGAATGCTCGGACGGTGGAGTTGGATGCTGGACAGAAGGTGTGGGTCATGGAGCCCGGAGAGCTTAGTGCCCTCCAGGACCGGTGGACTGGACCGTATGAAATTTTGGAGAGAAGAGGCCAGACCACTTATGTAGTAGACCTCAAGACCCCCCGACAACCCCACAGGGTGTTCCACATCAACCGCCTTAAGCCACACCAGGAGCGGTCAGAACTTACTCTCCTGATGGTGACGGATGGGAGTGAAGAGGAAGAGAGCGAGCCTCTTCCGGACCTTCTGGCGGCCAAAGAGAACGATGGATCGGTGGAGGGAGTGGTCCTCTCCCCATCCTTGACCTTGGAGCAACAGAGGAACTGCTGCCAGGTATTGGAGCAGTACGCCTCGTTGTTCTCCCTCACGCCTGGAATTACACATCTTTGTACCCATGATGTGGACACAGGGGACAGCCCGCCAGTAAAAACCAAGTCTTACCGGCTGTCCGACAAAGTCAGAACCAGCATCCAGAGTGAGGTGACCAAAATGTTGGAGCTGGGGGTGATTGAGCCTTCCAGCAGCCCTTGGGCTAGTCCAGTGGTGTTGGTGCCGAAAGCGGCCCCACCGGGCACCACACCAGAACTTCGGTTCTGTGTGGATTACCGTGGTCTGAACTCAGTGACCAAGACCGATGCTCACCCGATCCCTCGGGCGGATGAGCTCATTGACCGACTGGGAGCAGCTCGGTATCTGAGTACCATCGACCTGACGTCAGGATATTGGCAGATTGCCATGGCGGACGGAGCCAAGGAGAAGACTGCGTTCTCCACCCCCGAGGGCCACTTTCACTTTCGGGTGATGCCCTTCGGGCTGAAAAATGCTCCGGCCACTTTCCAGCGGTTGGTTAACCAGGTACTGTCTGGCCTAGAGGCCTTCTCTGCTGCCTACCTGGATGACATAGCTGTCTTCAGCAGCAGCTGGGAGGACCATATGGAGCATCTCCAGGAGGTGCTACAGGCTCTACAGCGGGCTGGCCTAACCATCAAGGCTAGCAAGTGCCAGATTGGACAGGGATCTGTCATCTACCTGGGACACCTGGTGGGTGGGGGTAAGGTGCAACCCCTCCAGGCCAAAATCGAGACCATCTTGGCCTGGGAGCCCCCCAAAACCCAAACGGAGGTCCGGGCCTTCCTTGGCCTCACGGGTTACTACCGCCGGTTTGTCAAGGGCTATGGGACCATCGTAGCCCCCCTGACTAAATTGACATCCAAGAAGCAGCCCCGTAAAGTCATCTGGACGGCTGCCTGTCAAGAAGCGTTTGACACTCTGAAGCACGCGATGTGCACCGCTCCGGTGCTTAGGACTCCAGACTTTGGAAGAGAATTCATTGTGCAGACAGACGCCTCTGAGCATGGCATTGGAGCTGTGCTCTCCCAACTGAATGATAACGGCCAAAACCAGCCAGTGGCCTTTATTTCTCGAAGGCTACTCCCCCGGGAACAGCGGTGGAGTACGATAGAGCGAGAAGCCTTCGCTGTGGTTTGGGCTTTGAAGAAGTTGAGGCCATACCTCTTTGGCTCTCACTTCCTAATTCAAACCGACCACCGACCCCTTCGCTGGCTCATGCAGATGAGAGGCGAAAACCCCAAATTGTTGAGGTGGTCCATTTCCTCCAAGGGATGGACTTTCGGGTGGAACATCGACCCGGAGTAGACCACGCCAACGCTGACGGTCTCTCCCGGTTTTTCCGCCTTAGCGATGAGAACTCCCTAGAGGTTGGGAAGCTCTCCCCACTTTCGGCTGGGGGGGACGCGTATTAGACCTGTCAGCCCTAGGGTGGTCTTACCCCGTTTTTTTCTCTTTGCGCCTCATTTTTGCCACTACACTTTTTGTTGGACCTAGGTCTCTGGGCGCCTTACCACTGCCAACCAGTGCTGAGGTGCAGGTGCTCTCTCCTTTTAAGATGGCTGCCACAGGCCCCTGCTACTGCGGAGTGGCCTTTGCATACACATACTAGTAGTCAGGATCAGGCGGGGACATAATGATACAGTATCCATGCCGTCCCCGCCCCTGGGCCTCATGGCCAGACATGAGGGAAGCTTCTAGAACCTTCCAGCTTGGGGAGGAGTTATGTTTTGCCGCCTTTAGGAGGGTCACCTGACCTAGGGGTATAAGAGGTTTGGAGGGAAACCTTTTAGTCAGTTGGGGCACCACTGGACCTGGGGGAACCTCTGTCGGAGTATAGGCTGTCGGGCCTAGGGGGGAGGCCTACACTACTGGTACTGACTGGGCTGAGGCACTGCTGTGCTAAGATAGCTGAGGAACACCTTCCACCCACTGACCTTGCCCAGCGTGAGGCGACCCAGGGAACCACCTCCAGTGTGCCTGCAGGGAACCACCCTGCTCTGATGCCTACCAACTCAACCCCTTTCCCCTCAAGTAACTGCAACCACCACAAAAGTAACTGCAACAATCCAGGAACTACCGTCCTGCCAAGTTACTGCAACCCAGCAACACAGCAGCTAAGTTACTGCAACCAAGACATTCCAACTACCTGCGCTGGGACTGAAGCGCTGAGGACCCTGTGAGCTTTGCTGTCCCAGGAGGATCACCAGGTAACGCGCTGTGCTCGTAGCACTGGGCACCTGCAGCCTGCCCCCAACATTGTGCACTCCCATAGCGCTGCATTATCAGGAATCTACCGCCCACGAGGCGCTGACCCAAAGGGAACTAGCTACGCCGTTGAGCGCTGGGTAGCGCGCTCCTGCCGTGCCCAGAAGTCACCGCCGCAGCCCTGCGCCGTGAGGTGGAAGAAGCGCTGTGACCGGAATCACCGCCACAGCCCCTGCGCTTTGAAACGTGCAAGCGCCGAGTCCCAACTCACCGCCCCGACCCCGGGGCCGCCGAAGGGAGGGAAGCCGTGCCAGGATCACCGCCGCGGCCCAGGCGCCGCGTAAAGTGGAGCTCCAATCGTTGCCCAGGCCTCGCTAGGCCCGCCGAGTGGAGGGAAGGCGTTGCCCCGCAAAGAGGGCGCCGGCCGCGTCATCGGCCGCGCCCCCTACAGGCCGCGCTGTGATTGGCTCCCGGGCCTCGAGGTCTACGGAGGCCCGGGACCGTCGTCGGCTGTAACTACGAGGCTCCGGGGGTCCAAGGAGAGCCTTGCCGCCCCTGCCTTACGGGAGGCAGGCCCTGTCTGCAGCTTCCTCAGTGCGCCGACCTGCCCCCCCCCGGCCGGAGCCCCACGAGAAGAGAAGAGCGGGCTGCCCGGGGAGGAGGCGTCCGGCGCTATCGGTGCCTGCGAATCCCGGCAAGATCGTGTGGTGAGTCAGGGAGGTCAGGGGAATTCGACATCGCGGAGACCAGCTCCCGCGGCGACTCCCCGCTTTAAACTCTCTGCCATAGACCTACGTGCGAGTGACTGATGCCCCAGAGTACTGCCAACCAGGATTGACCCTCTGTGTATGTGTGCAGGAAGCTGGACCCCGTTTTAATGCTTAGGCCCGGCCGGCCCACGGAGTGTTAGTACCTGCCTTACACGGGAGGAGGGGGGGTGGCCTTAAAAGTGCAACCCCGCTGGCTAAGGTTCCTGCTGTGTGGTTCAGGGAGCTGAAGTATTTGCATTCAGTCTTCTTAGTGAGGACCATGTCTCCCATGTGAAACGCATACCTGCATCAAGTCTCTTACTGAGGGGCATGTTTCCAATGTTATGTGATTTACCTATATTACGGCCTCTAATGAAATGAATGTATCTACCTGAATGGGGCCTGGGTGTTACCTACCAAGAGTTAAAGTGTTCTTATGTTGTAGGCCTACCTGCTTTGCGACGCCCACTGTACTGAATGTGGTTGCGCCTAGGTTGATACAGGTTCTTCATCATCTACAGTGTAATGTGCATCTAATGTCTAGCTAATTGCATGTCGCCAACTGTGTTGAAGTCTAGGTGTTGACCTACAGTCTATGACCTACAGTGTTACCTGCTTTTCTAGGATGTTATTGATACTGCCTTTTTAATGGCGTAACGTTCTACTGTTTTAATGTGCTTGAATGAAATGTACGCACTAGTTTATGAAGCTATAATGAAATGAAATGTTCCCTAAGATTATCTGCCTTATCAACTGCTAATTTAAATGAGATAAAGGATCTTGTTTTTACATCAAAACCTGGTGTGGTGTCCCCCTTTATTGTGGCGCATTATTGAGTCAGTGTGAGTGTGTGCTGCACAAGTGCTTAACACATTGCCTTCGGGTGCCTTCCTGCCTCGCGCCAAGCTACCGCGTTGGAATCGGTGACCCCGGTTCTAACACCTGGGAACTGGCAGATATCTGGGTAATGCATAGGGCCCATGTACCCGGTTGCTCCCCCTCCGCTGGATCACGTGTTTCTATCAAATGCAGACTGTCATGAATTTCATGAGGTGGCTCAAGGGAGGGTGTACGACAGCTGGGGACTTGTATCTCAACAGAATCTTCCTCTCTTTTGATAATGCAAAGGAGTGTTTTCAAGTGCCGGATGGGCATTTTTTGCAATACAAGAAAAAACCCACGAAATATGGACCACATTCCTGGATGAGCCAGAGGAGACGCAGACCTTGGCACTGCTGCTCGACGCGGGCTCTTATAGGGGACTAATCTCCCGCATATACAAGGCTCTGAAGGCGGACCGTAGGATGGATGTGTCAAAAATTCAAGACAGATGGACGGCTGACTTATCGTCGCCGCTCACAGAGGGCGAGTGGAAACAGGCGGAAGCTGGCTAGCAACGCACGCTTTATGCTCACCCAGTTCTTCTATTTACATTGCACATATCTAACACCCCAGAGGTGTATAGGTTTGATGCGACGCGCCCCCGGTATGGTATGGGACCTGCAACATTTTTACATACGACCTGGGATCATGCTTGGCTTTAAACATATTGGCGGACAGTGCTACGCATCCTGCGAGAGGTCATAGGTGTGGGAATCGAGGCGTCAGTCAAACATCGTCTCTTAAACATGCTTCCGGTACTCAAGTTGCTCACATGTGCCATGAATTCGCTCTCCTAGGACTTGTACTGGCTAAACGCTGCATTGCCTTACACTGGAGCCACCCAATGCTCCCCCAGCTGGATAGGTGAAGGGCGGACCTGGGTGAGTCGGACGTGGTTGAGGAGCGCCGACTGCACTTGGTCTGCACAGATGAAAATGTGAAGCGTAACTTGGAGATGTGAGGAACTATGTTAGAGGGCCTGCTGATGAATGGTGGACTGGGTGCGGAGGACGTGACCTCTTCAAAGACGGTGGCTCTCGATGCTTAGGCAGGGACATCGGAGGATGATCCCCTGACTGGTTCAATGAGCTGGTGCGTGGTCTATGATAGCATGAGGTACCTAGGTAGGAGCGTTTCAGACTGAGCAGATTGCGGGACAGATCATGCCCTGGAGTGTAGACCTGGGGGGACGAACATGGGATGGTTCCCCCCATGCCCCCTATCTGCCATGTCGAAATAGCTGGGTTATACATCTCACTCGGCAGACTGTGCCACTCTTGATTGATACCCTGTGCACATATCCGATCTCCGCCCCTCCCCCAGGTCAGATGAGATGATGTTCTACCCCGTGGAAGATAGGGGGGGCTTTAAACCCACACATAATTGTTCCCTACCTGCTACTCGAGGATTCTTTTAGGAACTATCGCCTGACTGCCTGTCGCTGCGAAAGTTATTATCATAATTTGATTTGTTAATTTTGTTGTTGCGCATGATCAGTATCCATGGGAGTTGTCCTATGTGTCATACACGATGATGTCTGCCCAGAAATGACGCTTGTGAGCCGAGCACTTGGGCAAACATTGAGGCCACGGTGATACCCTGTACTGCTTACCTGATGTGTAAGGTAATATGTGATTTATTTTTCATTGCTTTGTGACCTGAAATGACAGAATGTATTGTAGTGTCTGTGCGATATTAAATAAAAGACGAGTTTAAGAAAAAAAACTATGAAAATGCTACCACGATCGGGGCCACTGTCCGATAACTCACTAAAAATTGCTTAAATGGAGTGTGGAGAACACACCCCTAAAGGGAAATACAGGAACCCCAAAGAGGAATCATTTACAATGGCACATGCAATGTTTTCTGAATTAATAAAATGAGCCAAGCTCTTATCCACCAGGTCTACAATGGAACCTCCAAGTGCACCACTTTTTCAGCTGCCACATCAACACCCCAACACCGATCTAAAGTGTGCGAGTCAAGATTACGAACTGCATTGTGAACTTTTTTGATAGAACTGTTGTAGGAGACTGGCTTAGTATATGGTGCTCACTTATGTAAGTGTAGCACCCTGCACTAATCCAGACAACCATTGTGGTGATTTTAGTGGTCTTAGACAACCATAGAAAGCTCTCTAAGTGGTAGCTGTGGAGAGCAGCCTTCAGGCTTAGTCCAGAAGGAGTGTAAAGCAGTTTGTTTTACCAGTACTTAATCATATGGTGCAGGTTAACTGAAAAAGAACCACACAGTGTACTTATAAAAATATGTATTTATTATAAACACTCACTAACACATTGCAATATCTCCTCCCCGGAGATATAATCACAATACACAAGGCAGATTCCTTCGGGTGTCTTGGATGTCCACAGGCCTTGTGAAGAACCTGTATGGAGCATGGGCACAGACGTTGCAGCAGACTTGCAGGACGACGAGACCAGGAGCAGCAGGAGTCTTCCCAGTTGCAGTCTCGGTTCCCAAAGCGAAGTCCAGCGAAGTCCAGAGTGCCCAGACGGTTGAAGGCAGTTTAGACATAGCCATCGCATAATGACGCATGGCCGCTCTAGATATCGTAATGGCTGATGCACTTACAACCTGGGATAATGGACTCCGTGGATTGTAGGGGTATCCTGCTCATGAAGGGGCACCCTCACAGTTATAACCAAGCACCCTGCCTTTGGAATTGAAATCCTACCTTAGGGGTGATTTATAGGTTTTAAGTGCAGTGACCTTACAAATAGGAAAACTTGTATCTGTCATAAGTGGTGCTAGCACCAGCTTACGCAGGCTGCAATGGCAGGCCTGTAGTCACAATTTGAGTGGTCTCCCATGGGTGGCATAATACATGCTCCTGCCCATGGGGGACCCCTGGTGTACCTATGCCCTGGGTACCTTAGTACCATAAACTAGGGACTTACAAGGGTACATCTTTAGCCAATCACGGGTGTACCTAAGTACTCACATTGTCCAATTTAGGGAAGAAGTACAGAGACTGGGGTCCTGATTAGCAGACTAGTCAGAAAAACATAATGACACCAGCAAAAAGTGGGGGTGACCATGAAAGCAGATCCTGCTTTCCTACAACTCTTAAATGAGAAACTCCAATCACCAAAAGAGCACAGAAACCTCCCCTGCATCCATACCAAGACCTGCAATGTTCAACAACCAGTTATGTATTATTGCACTTCTATGTAGCCTCTGTCTATTTTGGTTGCTACTGCACCTATTCACTGCTAAAGAACTGCCTTGCCAAATGAATTCCATTCAGAAGCTATGACGGTGCTTGTGCAGGGATCGTTCCCATGTTACTTACAATTACAGCAACCCAAACACTAGCATTTAACGCATGCAGTAGGCGCAGACAGACTCTACTTGTCCTAAGAAGTGGACCCCGAAAAAAGCAAAATGCCTTCTCCACTTATACCTATGCAGAATTTGGGCCAAAATCCAACCCAACAAGGTAGAACCCCAAAGAGTTGTGGTGAATCTGAGCAAGTACATGACCAACCCAATGGCTCTATACCTTTTCACCGAGCCTAGCATTATTCAAACTGAACTAGACAGGATGCGCAGGAAAGGCACCATAGTGGAAAATACTGTTTGGCCCGAGACTTCCCAGGGAAGAGATTCTAGGAGATAGCAAAACCCCCAACTTAATGCACAAACACATCCGCTACTGCCTCCATTTGTGGTCCAAGGACGGCCCTTAGAATATCTGGGGCAGACTTCTGAAGACAACCTTGCTGCATCAGGCCAGTGGAAAAAAGAACTGCAGATTATTTTGGCAGGGCTCAGTGCAGAAGAATTCAGACTGTTCTCGCACATACAAGTATCGGCGGAAGGGTCTATACTATTCTTCACTGTGCAGACGAAAGCTAATGCCCGCTGGCTCCAAATAACGAGGTGGGAATGCTTAAAATGAAAACAGCACTGACCTCAGCCTTAATTTGATCAAGGAAGAGCTGAGAGCAATCCGCCTCATGGCACTGCAGCATCGGTATGTGTTAGACTTGGAACAATATGAAGCCCTTTCATCTGGGGATGAATTAGAGGGTTCCATAAAATGACGAATATGAGATAAATTGAATCAACGTCA
This sequence comes from Calotriton arnoldi, assembly GCA_963921515.1. Classification (NCBI taxonomy): domain Eukaryota; kingdom Metazoa; phylum Chordata; class Amphibia; order Caudata; family Salamandridae; genus Calotriton; species Calotriton arnoldi. The sequence goes on from CAWUFW010001788.1 coordinate 1,026,686, forward strand.
CAAGAAGAAACAATAAAGTTACAATACACGTCAGTAACTTCTAAGTAAAGTCAGAACACATTTTGGAAGTGGGGAACAGTCCCTGAAACGGGAACAAGATCCCAACTGTATAAATGGGAATAAGGTGGAAATTGTAGTCATCAAGTCAAGCGAAAGTGTATCCTCAAGAAGAGAAGCAATCGCACTGAAACGTACATGGTCAGGTATGTGTCCATCTTGTAATCAGATGTAGAGTTTCAGCGGAAGTCACCGCGGGGTATCTCCCCCGTATGTAATCAGTTGCGGTCTGTGTAACTGTCTTGAGAGTTGATTCTATGTCAGGACCAGAGGCTTTGGACAATGCTTCTCTTTCTTCCCTATTTATTGGATTTTTTTTCACAGCAGCCAATCGCATTAAAGAGTTTTATAACCAAATCGATAGCTCTTGTGTGACATCAAGCAATTCGCACCATCCAGTGTGTCCCTGATGCCATAAAAGTCCTCAACACCATTTTAGTGCCTCTTTCCCTAGATAGGTCGATGTTGTCTCTCACCTACACTTGAAGTGAGTGCTCTGGAGGTGGGGATTCAGAGCAGTGGTGTTGTGTCCTTTACAATATTTATAGAACAGTCAATCCTATTTCTCCTATGTAACCAATCTGGTGGCATTCAGTAATCAGTAACAACCAGGCTCCTATCTCTCTTCGTTATGTAAATCTCCCCATTACCACCCGGGCTAATTTTATGCTACATAAATGTTGTGATGTTAATCTAAAGCCAGTGTTCATGGTCTCTGATAGCACCCAGTGATGAACATATAAAGCAGGTAGGCTATATAAGGGATAAAGTACCCTCTGCCGTACATTAAAAGGACATTCCAGGTCACAAAGGAGTTCTGTGACTATATAGAAGAGCGAGGCTGCAGATAGACCTCCTTTTTAACATCATGGAAAGCAGAGGTGTCTTGATATATCCTACTAAATGCACAGCTGAAGGGGTTTTCTAACTCATAACTCATCGGCTAGACAGATCAATGCTCCCTTTAGTGTGGGTGGGAAAGCTGTCGAGTGATGCTGGCAAAATTCAAACTTCCATGGATGAAATCGTCACGATCTGCCCCCCCTCAAGCTGCGGGGGTTGGATTTCATACCCTCTGGTGCAAGAACTCCGTTCCGTGCACCAATGCGAATTAGAAATCCAGTTGGACCGTGACTTGCACACCGCCCACTGAGCAGTACTGTGCAGGAAGTGATTTGAGACTACACACAACTTGTGAGCCCCTGCCCCCAAGGATGCAGTTCCCTTGCTGTGCCCTTAATTCCTGTTCGGCGTGAGAATAAGACAAATCACTTGTCCCTTTAACGTGATAATATTATTTATTGTTCCTTTATCTCCTGTATGCGTGAGGATCAGAATAGATACAACTTGTATTCAGCCCTTAAGGTGGCAATGCCCTTCTTGTGCTGTATCCTCGTGTACGAGGTGAGGGTGAGATTAGACACAACTTGTGCCACAATAAGGTGGCAATACTCTTGTGACCTTTACTCCAATACTGTGTGAGGCTCAGACTAGACACACCATGCGCCCCTCAATACTAGATGGGCTTCACAATGGAACTATCATGCCAGAAGTCACCCTGGTTTGCAGTGACAATCAGTCAAAGACGGGCTCCGGGAGTGGCGCAGAGAAGTGGCCTTCAGCCTTGCCCTGGTTATCATTGTGAGAAGTTGGCCTGGCATATGCTGTCCACTAATTGTAGTGGGCACCTTGCACCAGTCCAAATCGACTCTTATGGTAGGTAGGTTAAAGACAACCTTATTGAAAGCTATCCTAGTGGTAGCTATGGAGAGCAGCCTTCAGGCTAAGTCTTGAAGGAATGTAAAGCAGCTTGTTTTACCAGTCTATAATCTCTTGAGTGACCAAATGAAAGAGCACCACACCAGGTATATATTCAAAATATATGTATTTATTACTAAACACACCCCTCTAGTCTCTTTATGAGGCTAGAGTTCGAAGTACATAGGTTATAAGATCTTAAATCACAGTAATAGCACAAATACACGTTTGGGCCCTAGGGGCGTACCAAACCATATACCAATAAAGTGGTATGCGAACCACGACTGAACTAGACACTAGGCCTAGAGCCTCTAGAAGTGCTTGGACCACAAAGAACCACCCAAGGTAGTGACACAGGGGACCCACGGGAGACGCGTGCAGTGTAAATACACAACCGCGATACGCCGTTAACTTCTATGGAGAAAGTCGGGATCGGGAAAATAGAGGAAAGGGACACTTAAAAGAGGACTAGGACAAAACCCTTTGAGATCTAGGACTTTGAAGAGTCTCTACCCACGGGAGCACCGGAGTACTCGTGTTACCTCACCCAGGGAAGCCGGGTGCATAGGTGCCTTTCGGGGTCGGGTTTCGTCGTCGTTTCTTATGGCGATCTGCTGCAAAGTGCTGCTGGCGACCAGGAGAAAAGTGTCCGGGTGGATCCAAGAGTGGATCGGAGTTCTGAAGAACCTGAAAGCAGAGGGGACAGAGTCTGGGTCACTAGCCAGTGACCAGGAAGGCGATGGACAGATGCCCACCGATGTCGGGTGCTTCAGGTGCGTTGACGGTCATCTCGTTTCTGCAGCCACGAGGTCCAGGAGGTGTTGTTGGCGACCAGGAGCAGGATTCGGGCTGGTACACGATGTCTGTCGGGTGCTGCGGTGTCGGCGACCGGATTGTACCCAACAAGCCTTGGCAACGGCAAGTCTCGATGTAGCTGAAGATCGTCGATGGTGCAGACCAGCAAGGTCTGGGGAACTCACCCAGCGAGGGTAAGTCAGGGCAGGCCTGGAGCAACCAGGAGAGCCCTTTGGTTTCTTTAGAAAGTCTTCTGGGGACCCACGAGCCGGCTGGCAAGGGATCGCGAAGACACCTCGGGCGGAATCACTCAACAGGGGCCCACGGTCACTCGGGACAGTGTAGGCCTCTGATCTTCGGAGGAATTCCTGCTGGAGGTTGGGACCACACGTGGTCCAAAGCACAGGTTCGTAGAACGTTGTGAAGGGGTTGCACTCGACAATAGTGCACGGTACCCAGGGGTCACGGTTCCTCGTCACTCGTGGGGTCCACTTGCCTCAGCTTCGCTGGGGACTCACGATGGCCTTAGAGAAGTCAGGAAATCCACTTCTTGGGCTGCAGGGACTTCGGACTCCGGCGGGAGCGGCGTAGTTTGCGACCGTCGTTATCGTTTTTGGTGCCTGCCAAGCAGGGGAGTCACTCCTTGACCCCAAGGGAGATTCTTCAGTCCTCTAATCGTGATGTAGAGCGTCGAAGGTCCAGGATTCAGTTTCAAAGTTTAGTCCAGGGATATCTAACCTTGCTGTGGCAAGGGTTCCCCATTTTATCCAGTAAAACAGGGAGGGACTAACTCTATGACCCCACCTATGGGAGGGTCAAGGGAGGGGTGGCTACACCCACTTCCCTTTGTCCAGTTTCGCGCCAGAGCAGGGGCAGGTAGCCCCTGAGCTGGTTTGAACTGGCATATGCACAGAGGAGCCTTTTGCTCCCCCAGTGCAGGACTTCAAAGCACTCTAAGAGTGCACCCACCCAGCCCCAATACACATTATCCTGTCTGGGGAGGTGGTCACACCTCCCTGCAACAGGAAACCTATTGTCCAGGCCTCCCCTGCCAGAGTTTCGTCCAGCAGCAGGAGGCCAGACTTGTGTCTGTGGCAGCAGCATCCATTTTGTGATGCCAGGGCTTCAGAAGGAAGTTACCGGGTTAGTCAGAGTTAACATGTCTTTCCCTCTAGAAGGGTGGAATGCTACCCCCGCCGCCAGGATTGGCGGGGGGTAGTATTCCAAGATGTTTGACACCAAACACGACATGTTTAGGTGCAGCCATTCCAAAGTTAGCATTTTACCGCGAGGATATAATGCGCTTAAGAGTATATGGTCAGGCTGCACTACAAACAGCATCAGAGATGGTCTCCGAACGCTGCAGAGGGGCCCTGCTCATGCAGGGGCACCCTCTCACATAGGAACCATGCACTCTGCCTTTAGGATTGATAAGGCCTGCCTTAGGAGTGACTTATAGGTTTATATGTGTGTATGTATTTAGTGATATAGGTAACCTATATCACAGTAAGGGGTGCATGCACCACCTTACCCAGGCTGCAGTAGCAGACCTGTGGTGTCAGTTTGGATGGCCTTCCAGGGGTGGCACAATACGTGCTGCAGCCCCTGGTAGGCCTCTGAGGTACCTATGCCCTTGGTACATAGTATACCATATACTAGGGACTTATAAGGGCACTCCAGATTCCAATCAGAGATGTGCCTAAGGCACATGGAAACCATTTTACAGAGAAAGCAGATAGACTGGGGCCCTGAATAGCAGGATCCCAGTCCAACTAAGTCATAAACCAGCAAAACACCATAAAAAAAGTGGGGGCAACCATATAGTCAGATTCCACCTTCCTACATAACCCCCCCAAACGAAAGGAGATAAGGCTAACCTTGGCCAGTTGAGCCTATATTGACTAAGTGGCCATATAAGGAAGCACCTGCACTAGCATGGTTGCCCCCTATGTTATGGTCCACTAAGCAATCCCTCACCCTAAGGGTATGAGAGGGTCTCCACCATGGGGAATCACTACCTCTGGTGTGCTTAGGTAAAGTACAAGGCTGGTGAGGTGTCTGAGTAGGGAAGTGAGGCCCTAGGAATGTTGGCCTCAGCTTCCTCAGATCACTGGTCACCATGTATGCCTGTCTTTCCATGACTGAGTTGCACTTTGCTCTAAGGGTCAACCTTTGGCTGCCTACAGCTGGGGGTTGGGTCCCTTTGGATGGAACACTGGAGGGACATGGCAGGTTTGGAACCTTCTGGTCCCAGGTTTGCCCTTGCCTACCAGAGTCCTTCTGGGGGAGGTCCCTACATAAAGGTATGGGGGATCCCTCAGTGTGTAGAGGAATTTTCACCTGGCTAGGGCTACTAGACTGGGTGCCCCTAATCTGCTGATGGGGGCTTCCTCTGGACAGGGGGCCCTGGGGGTCCACTGACCTCCCTGACCTCTGCAGCCCTGGGCTGACTGAGGCAGGGTAGAGAGGGGCAGGTTACCTGCTCCAGACTGGGTACCACCTTGGAAGGGTCCTCTGCCATCAGGGGTGTGGCCAGGCGAGGCCTGACTACCTCTGTGGCAGTTCCTTCACTAGGGGTAGGGTCAGTTCCCTGAGGAGGCTGACCCTTACCTACTGTCTGGGGGAAGAAGACTTTTCTTCAACCCTTGTGCTCTCTTTTGGGGAGAGTGGGCCATTCTTTCAGGCTCCATCTCTCCAAATTCTTGGGCTGGGGCTGTGGCCATCACAGCCCCACTAACCTTTACAGGGACGCCCAACATCCTAAGATGGGTTTGGTGTTCAACTTCAGCCCAGGCTGAAATTTCCAAATCATTGCCCATCAGGCAATCTACAGGTAAGGTGGGGGACACTGCCACTCTCTTTGGGCCTGTGACCCCCTCCCAGCTGAGATTGACTATGGCCATGGGGTGATCTGTTCTGACACCATCAATGTTGGTCACCTGGTATTTAAACTCAGGTAAAAGCTGGTGAGGGGGACTAGTTTCCCTGCCACCATGGTGACACTAGCCCCTGTGTCCCTAAATGCCACAGCTTTCTGACCATTAATTATTGGCTCCAATCTGTACCTGCCCAATGCTATGGGACCCATGGTAAAGGTGGCAAATCCTATACCACCATCAGAGTCAGAGGAGTCTGTTGAGGTGTCCCTGTCTAAACTAGGGCCCACCTCTGTTCCTCTTGCAAAAGCACCCAACTTTTGGGTGCACTACTCCCAACTGGAGGATTACTACTGGTAGTACCAGGAGGGGTGGTAGTAGTTGTGGGAGGAACATTTTCTTTATTGCCAATCCTGGGGCAACTGGGATCAGTTTTCCAGTGCCCAGGCTTTTACAGACATGGCAATATGGTTTCTTTTCAGGAGAGGAAGGAGTTTGGGACCCACCCCCAGAAGAGGAATTTTGGGGCCCTGTAGGGGACTTATCCTTAGATTTATCCCCACCTTTCTCTTGGGACTTAGTAGAATCTTTCTTCTGGTCACCACCCTGATTTCTAGTTTTTACTCTGGTTCTGACCCATTTGTCTGCCTTCTTTCCCAATTCTTGGGGAGAGGTCAGATCAGAGTCCACCAGATACTGGTGCAAAAGCTGGTTTTGACAATTATTAAGGATCTGCTCCCTCATAATCAAATTGTACAATCCTAAAAAGTCATGCACTTTGTTGCCATGTATCCAACCTTCCAGAGCCTTTGTAGCACAATCTACAAAATCAACCCAGTCTTGAGTCTGTGCTTTTTGGGTGTCTCTGAACTTCAACCTGTACTGTTCAGTGGTTAGGCCAAACCCATCAATAAGAGCACTCTTCAAGACCTTGTAATTATCAGCATCCTCCTCTCTAACAGTGAGGAGCTTATCTCTACCTTTGTCAGCAAAGGAGAGCCACAAGATTGCTGCCCACTGCTCTTGAGGGACCTTCTGTACCTTACAGGCCCTCTCTAATGCAGTTATCCATTTGTGGATATCATCCCCACTCTGGTAGGGAGGGACAATCTTGCTCAGGTTCCTATGGTCATAGGACCTTTCCCTATCTCTAGGGATATTGCTGCCACCATGGGACTCTAGTCCCAACTTTCTTCTCTCTCAAGGAGATCTAGGGATTCTCTATCTAAAGCCAATTGCTTCTTCCTGATCTCTAGTTGAGTTTCCTCATACTGGACCAGTCTCTTTCTTCTCTCATGAGAGGATTCCCTCCTGTGAGAAGAAACAGAGCTCCCTATTGAGGTGCCAGAGTGGTTAGACTCCTGAGAAGGAGACCTAGACTTTCTGAGCACACTCATAATCCTTCCTGGGGGACAAAGGTGTGGTTCTCTAGATCCTCATCTTCATCTTCCCCAGAAGGGATTGGGTTTTCCAGGTCAGGGTCATTGTCACCCTCCTGGTCAGTTTCAGAGGGGGCTGGGGGTAGTAGTACCCCTGGCCCCTTCCTCATCTGCTGGCCCACCCTCTGCTCCTACCCCTTCAGTCTCTGAAGACTTACTAAGATCATAAGCCACCAACAACTCCTGGAGGTGTTGGGTGGTGGGACTTTGGCCTGTCCTTAATTTCCTCACGTTACACAAAGCTCTCAGTTCCAAGAATGGGAGTGTGTCATACTTGGAGAGGGAAGCTCAATGGCTTCCTGCAGGGCATCTCTGGATCCTGCTTTTAAAGACATTACTAGTGTGGTGTGGTGTATGCACTACCTACTCTAGTGTGGCCTACTAAACTCTCTTGAGTTGTAGAAAGGGTTGTGCTATCCCTTAACACACAACTCTAAGTTCAGTAGAACTTACTGATATTCTAAGCTTAAATTATATGTACCTTAGGTACCTTTAGTGGTTTTCAGTTGATCAATTCAATTGAGATTATCTGGTAAAACAATAGCAAGCTGGAATCCCACACGCTGCACACCAATGTGAGAAGTTGGCCTGGCATATGCTGTCCACTAATTGTAGTGGGCACCTTGCACCAGTCCAAATCGACTCTTATGGTAGGTAGGTTAAAGACAACCTTATTGAAAGCTATCCTAGTGGTAGCTATGGAGAGCAGCCTTCAGGCTAAGTCTTGAAGGAATGTAAAGCAGCTTGTTTTACCAGTCTATAATCTCTTGAGTGACCAAATGAAAGAGCACCACACCTGGTATATATTCAAAATATATGTATTTATTACTAAACACACCCCTCTAGTCTCTTTATGAGGCTAGAGTTCGAAGTACATAGGTTATAAGATCTTAAATCACAGTAATAGCACAAATACACGTTTGGGCCCTAGGAGCGTACCAAACCATATACCAATAAAGTGGTATGCGAACCACGACTGAACTAGACACTAGGCCTAGAGCCTCTAGAAGTGCTTGGACCACAAAGAACCACCCAAGGTAGTGACACAGGGGACCCACGGGAGACGCGTGCAGTGTAAATACACAACCGCGATACGCCGTTAACTTCTATGGAGAAAGTCGGGATCGGGAAAATAGAGGAAAGGGACACTTAAAAGAGGACTAGGACAAAACCCTTTGAGATCTAGGACTTTGAAGAGTCTCTACCCACGGGAGCACCGGAGTACTCGTGTTACCTCACCCAGGGAAGCCGGGTGCATAGGTGCCTTTCGGGGTCGGGTTTCGTCGTCGTTTCTTATGGCGATCTGCTGCAAAGTGCTGCTGGCGACCAGGAGAAAAGTGTCCGGGTGGATCCAAGAGTGGATCGGAGTTCTGAAGAACCTGAAAGCAGAGGGGACAGAGTCTGGGTCACTAGCCAGTGACCAGGAAGGCGATGGACAGATGCCCACCGATGTCGGGTGCTTCAGGTGCGTTGACGGTCGTCTCGTTTCTGCAGCCACGAGGTCCAGGAGGTGTTGTTGGCGACCAGGAGCAGGATTCGGGCTGGTACACGATGTCTGTCGGGTGCTGCGGTGTCGGCGACCGGATTGGACCCAACAAGCCTTGGCAACGGCAAGTCTCGATGTAGCTGAAGATCGTCGATGGTGCAGACCAGCAAGGTCTGGGGAACTCACCCAGCGAGGGTAAGTCAGGGCAGGCCTGGAGCAACCAGGAGAGCCCTTTGGTTTCTTTAGAAAGTCTTCTGGGGACCCACGAGCCGGCTGGCAAGGGATCGCGAAGACACCTCGGGCGGAATCACTCAACAGGGGCCCACGGTCACTCGGGACAGTGTAGGCCTCTGATCTTCGGAGGAATTCCTGCTGGAGGTTGGGACCACACGTGGTCCAAAGCACAGGTTCGTAGAACGTTGTGAAGGGGTTGCACTCGACAATAGTGCACGGTACCCAGGGGTCACGGTTCCTTGTCACTCGTGGGGTCCACTTGCCTCAGCTTCGCTGGGGACTCACGATGGCCTTAGCGAAGTCAGGAAATCCACTTCTTGGGCTGCAGGGACTTCGGACTCCGGCGGGAGCGGCGTAGTTTGCGACCGTCGTTATCGTTTTTGGTGCCTGCCAAGCAGGGGAGTCACTCCTTGACCCCAAGGGAGATTCTTCAGTCCTCTAATCGTGATGTAGAGCGTCGAAGGTCCAGGATTCAGTTTCAAAGTTTAGTCCAGGGATATCTAACCTTGCTGTGGCAAGGGTCCCCCATTTTATCCAGTAAAACAGGGAGGGACTAACTCTATGACCCCACCTATGGGAGGGTCAAGGGAGGGGTGGCTACACCCACTTCCCTTTGTCCAGTTTCGCGCCAGAGCAGGGGCAGGTAGCCCCTGAGCTGGTTTGAACTGGCATATGCACAGAGGAGCCTTTTGCTCCCCAGTGCAGGACTTCAAAGCACTCTAAGAGTGCACCCACCCAGCCCCAATACACATTATCCTGTCTGGGGAGGTGGTCACACCTCCCTGCAACAGGAAACCTATTGTCCAGGCCTCCCTGCCAGAGTTTCGTCCAGCAGCAGGAGGCCAGACTTGTGTCTGTGGCAGCAGCATCCATTTTGTGATGCCAGGGCTTCAGAAGGAAGTTACCGGGTTAGTCAGAGTTAACATGTCTTTCCCTCTAGAAGGGTGGAATGCTACCCCGCCGCCAGGATTGGCGGGGGGTAGTATTCCAAGATGTTTGACACCAAACACGACATGTTTAGGTGCAGCCATTCCAAAGTTAGCATTTTACCGCGAGGATATAATGCGCTTAAGAGTATATGGTCAGGCTGCACTACAAACAGCATCAGAGATGGTCTCCGAACGCTGCAGAGGGGCCCTGCTCATGCAGGGCACCCTCTCACATAGGAACCATGCACTCTGCCTTTAGGATTGATAAGGCCTGCCTTAGGAGTGACTTATAGGTTTATATGTGTGTATGTATTTAGTGATATAGGTAACCTATATCACAGTAAGAGGTGCATGCACCACCTTACCCAGGCTGCAGTAGCAGACCTGTGGTGTCAGTTTGGATGGCCTTCCAGGGGTGGCACAATACGTGCTGCAGCCCCTGGTAGGCCTCTGAGGTACCTATGCCCTTGGTACATAGTATACCATATACTAGGGACTTATAAGGGCACTCCAGATTCCAATCAGAGATGTGCCTAAGGCACATGGAAACCATTTTACAGAGAAAGCAGATAGACTGGGGCCCTGAATAGCAGGATCCCAGTCCAACTAAGTCATAAACCAGCAAAACACCATAAAAAAAGTGGGGGCAACCATATAGTCAGATTCCACCTTCCTACAATCATACTTGGGCAAAGCTGTGATAGAGAACAGCTAAACACTGAGAGAAAGTATGATGTGCTATCCATCTTAAGAAACTCGATTTACAGGGTCAGAGAAGTTCTAGATGGCCTGGTCCAGGTTGCTGGCGGTGTCGGATCTGGAGGTGCTGAGGGCAGAGGTCCACTGGGTCTCAGTGATTTTGTTCCATGGGTGGTGGGGGGGTTGGGGAACTTTTTGGTGGGCCATGGAGATCTTGTGATAGTGAAATAGATGATGCTGTGGTCGGTCCATGTAAGGTCAGTGATGTGGTTGAACTTGACTTTGTCACTGCCTGTGAAAATCGGGTCCAGTGTGTGTCCTGCATTGTGTGTGTGGCTGGTGACCAGCTGCTTGAGGCCAGTGTTGCTCATGCTTTCAAGGAGACTGGTGGGGTTGGTGTTGTTCGGGTCATCGAGGTGGGAGTTGAGGTCGCCAAGGTAGATGTATTGTTTGGAGTCGCAATCTAGGGGGTGATGAATTTGGCGATGACGTTTCTGATGGATGTAACCGAGATCTAATAGTGACTGCGGGTGAGTGCCTGAAAGGTTTCAACAATCTGTTCATCATCTTATTGTGTTTGCCTACTTAATGGATGCAGCAGCACAGCCGTGCCATGCCAAAGGCAAGCCTATCTGCGCCCGTCCGTGCCCAGACCACGCCCAGCACCAGGAACCCTGGCCGTCCATTGTTACACCGCCGTCGAGCTCCTGGCCCCCAAACACCGCACCAGCAACTGCTGCATCACCTCTCCACGAACCACAGAGAGGCACTACTCTTGCTGCTTGTTCTGCTTCACCTGCAACACAGACACCTCTACCTCTCCCACGCAACCATCATCCTACTCCCCAGGAACAGCTCTACTGCATACTGCTCAATGCCCGATCCCTCTGCAAACATGCCACAGAAATCTTGGACACCATCACCGCCCTCACCTTGGATGTGATGTTCATCACCAAAACCCGGATCACCCCATCTTCGAACCCGGACAACGCGGCAGCAACACCCCACAGCTACAAGATGATACACACATCAACAGACATGGAGCACCTCAACTTCTAAATCCGCACGGATGTAAAGACAATCATCAGAGGAACCGCCACCTACATGCCCTTATCCCGGTTGGAGCTTAGATGTGACTGCGTGGGCTATCCTGACAGGATGGGAGGGAGGAGCTGGACTCAGCCTCACACCTGAATAGGCTGCGCCCTGTCTCCACACAAAGGGCTGCCTATGCCCTGTAGTTAGTCTGGAGCCAGTGCTGGCAGGGCAGGCATCTGTGCACTTCAAAGGCATGTCTCTAGAGGTTTCTCCCCACTTCAAAAGACAGCTGTGTATAAAAGAAGGGCCTGAGACATGACCACTTCAGTACGCTTCTGAAAAGGTGGATACTCTGCCAGGAAGAAGAACTGCCGTGCTGCTGAAAGGACTGCAACTATTCTGGACTGCTACATCTCCTCAGCTGAGCGGCCATTCTTGGGCCAAACTGATGTATTTCCTCAGCTGAGCAGCGCATCCTCGAGCAGCACCGATGTATCGCCACCGCTGCGTGGACTGGGCCTGGCACAGAAGGTCTGCATCGCTTTTGCATCTTTGGCAACAACGGCGCGGCACATCCTCAACCCAGGCCCCGCATCTCTCATTGATGGCAGCTCGATGACGACGTTGGCCTCAGCATTGCAGTCTCGTAACTCTTCGGAACCAACGCGCTGCATCCTTGATGCCTGAACTTCGCTTCTCAAGCCCTGGCGATGAGATCCTCAAAGACGACGTAACATGACCTTGCACCGCAGCCTCGCTGCATCTCAGAACCAACGCATCAGTTCAGCTGAGTGCCACTTCTATGTTTCGGATCCATGCAACACTCCACAACCAGGATTTAAGGTACTTAGGGCCAGATGTATCAACGCTTTTTGCGATCGCAAACGGGCCGATTCGCAGAATCGCAGAAGCGTTTTGCAATGTATCATGCATTTTGAATTCGCAATATGGATAATCGCAATTATTTGCGATTACCTAAATGCCATTCATGTAGCCCTCGCAAATTGCGAATATCTCCTTAAGGAATCGCAAATTACCACCAACTTCATGTTGGTGGGAATTTGCGATTTTCTGTAGAAATCACTTTTTTGAATTTTTTGAAGTGACATGTGACGCACATACATGCCCTTAGGGCATGTATGTGCACCACATGTGCACACATGCATATTTCAGGGGTGCAACAAAGTGTCCTTTTGGAACCCTTGCACCCTTGAAATTGCATGCGCAATTTGCGAGTACCTATTGGGTACTCGCAAATTACGCATGCAATCCCATTCATTCCTATGGGCCTCTTGACCCATAGAAATGAATGGGAAGCCATTCCTTATTTGCGACTCGCAATTTGTGAGTCTCAAATAAGGAATACGTAGGAATCGCTATTTGAAATGCGAATCCTACATACATTGCATTTTGCGAGTCATTAATAGTGAATCGGTAAAATTCGCTATTAGGGACTCACAAAATGCAAGGTTGATACATCTGGCCCACATTTCAGCCAGCCTAACTGGGTCCCTGTAGCTGGCCCGTGCTCCATCACGGACAGCCTGAACTTGTGCCTTTGTCCAGGTCCGGTGCGACCAGATATACCTTGTTGGCTCTTGGTGCTTTTCTGTGCTATTTTACCCTAAAACTTTAAAATTCAATATCTAGGGTTTCCCTGATTGGATTTTTGTCATTTTGGTCTTGTATTTACTAAAATCTACTATGCTTCTAAAACTAGGGTGGGATCTTTTTGTGGTGTTTTCACTGTTTTGCTGTTTGAAGTGTTGCACAAAGACTTTACACATTGCCTCTTAAGTTAAGCCTGACTGCTCTGCGACACGCTACCAGAGGGTTGAGCACAGGTTAAAATGGGGTTTGCTTGTGCCTAACCCTGACTAGGATTGTGGTTGCTACTTGACCAGGGCTCACACCCATGTCAACCAACAACCCCGTTTCTAACACTGAGGTACTCCTGACAGCAGCTGTAATGACACAAACATATCCATATTACAATACAAAGAATGATGTGTATTAATATATATGTATTTGCCATAAGAATACACTTTCAACACATTCAGGGGCATATTATCAAGGACGGTGTAGGAGAGTAGGATCTGCTTCACATGGGTACCCCCACTTTTTGCTGATGCTTCACTGTTTTTCGACCTTAGTCTGGCTGGGGCCCTGCTAATCAGAACCCCAGCCTAGCTGCTTCCTCTCTAAAATGGTTTCCATGTGCCTTAGGCACATCTCTGATTGGAATCTGGAGTGCCCTTATAAGTCCCTAGTATATGGTATACTATGTACCCAGGGCATAGGTACCTCAGAGGCCTGCCAGGGGCTGAAGCATGTATTGTGCCACCCCTGGAAGGCCAGCCAAAAGGACACCACAGGTCTGCTACTGCAGCCTGGGTAAGGTGGTGCATGCACTCCTTACTGTGATATAGGCTACCTATATCACTACATACATGCACACATATAAACCTATAAGTCACTCCTATGGCAGGCCTTATCAATCCTGAAGGCAGAGTGCGTGGTTCCTATGTGAGAGGGTGCCCCTGCATGAGCAGGGCCCCTCTGCAGCGTTCGGAGACCCTTCTCTGATGCTGTTTGTAGTGCAGCCTGACCATATACTCTTAAGCGCATTATAACCTCGCGTTAAATGCTAACTTTGGGATGGCTGCACGGAAACATGTCGTGTTTGGTGTCAAACATCTTGGAATACTACCCCCCACCAGTTCTGGTGGCGGGGGTAGCATTCCACCCTTCTAGAGGAGAGACATGTACACACCGGTATACCCGGTACTGACTTTCCAGAGCCCTGGCATCACAAAATGGATGCCGCTGCCACAGACACGAGTCTGGCCTCCTGCTGCTGACCGAAACTCCGGCAGGGAGGCCTGGACAATAGGTTTCCTGTCCCAGGGAGGTGTAACCACCTCCCCAGACAGGATAGTGTGTATTGGGGCTGGGCGGGAGCACTCTCTGGTGCTTTGAAGTCCTGCACTGGGGGCACACTTGGTGTCCCTGTGCATACCCCAGTTCAAACCGGCTCAGGGGCTTCCAGCCCCTGCTCTGGCGCGAAACTGGACAAAGGGAAAGGGGTGTAACCACCCCTCTGCCCTGACCCTCCCATAGGTGGGTCCCCAGAGTATGTCCAACCCCCTACCTTAGTATAAGTATGGGACCCCAGTCCTTAGGACTTTAGATTTACCTGGATGAAACTCTGACACAGAATCCTGGACCTTCGACGCTCTAATTCAAGATTAGAGGACTGAAGAATCTCCCTTGGGGTCAAGGAGTGACTCCCCTGCTTGGCAGGCACCAAAGAAGCAATTGTCCGGTCTGCATCGCTGAAGCTCCCGCCAGACGCCGAAGTCTTTGCATCACCAGAGGTGGATTTCCAGACTTCCCGAGGCTGCCCTGAGTCCCCAGCAAAGCTGAGGCCCGTAGCTGTCGTGGGTAACGTGGAACCGTGACCCCTGGACACCGATCGCATTTGCAAGTGCATCCTCTTCTGGGTCTCCCACGAAGTCGTGCTTTGGGCTCCGAGTAGCCCCAGCCTCCAGCACTAACTGCACCAAAGATCACTGGCCTCCACTCCACGAGTGTCCTGTGAGCCAGCTCCACGTGCGTCAACTCAAGGCTCCTTCGCGGTCGCTAGTCCAATGGCTAGTAGGCCCTCCCGAAGGCCAATCTTCTTCTGCTTGGGCTCCCTGGTTGCTCCAGACGTGCCCTGATTTACCCTCTCTGGGTGAGTCCCACAGACCTTGCTGGTCTGCAACATCGTCCTTCTTCTATTTCCACGAGACTTGCCGTTGCCAAGGCTTGTTGGGTTCAATCCGGTCGCCGACACCCCTGCAATCGACAGACTTCATGGGACAGCTCGAATCCAGCTCCTGGTCATCATCGATGCCTCCTGGACCTCGTGGCTGAAGAGTCAAGATGACTGTCAACCTACCTGAAGCACTCGACATCGGTGGGCATCTGCTCATCGCCTTCCTGGTCACTGGCTAGTGACCCAGACTCTGTCCCCTCTGCTTTCAGGTTCTTCAGATCTTCGATCCACCTTTGGATCCACCCGAACACTTTCGACTTGGCCGCCAGCAGCACTTTGCAGCAGATCGCCATTGAAAGCGACGACGAAACCCGACCCCGAAAGACACCTATGCACCCGGCTCCCCTGGGTGAGGTAACTCGAGTACTCCGGTGCTCCCGTGGGTATTGACACTAGAACAGCCTAGTTCTCAAAGGGTTTGCTCCAAGTCCTCCTCTAAGTGTCCCTTTTCTTTTAAATTCAAACCGCGACTTTCCCCATAGAAGTTAACGGCGATTCGCGGCTGTGTTCATACACTGCACGCGTCCGCCGTGGGTCCCCTGTGTCACTACCTTGGGTGGTTCCTTGTGGTCCAAGCACTTCTACAGGCTCTAGGCCCTGTGTCTAGCTCAGTCGTGGTTCTTATACCACTTTATTGGTATATGGTTTGGTACGCCCCTAGGGCTCAAATGTGTATTTGTGCTATTACTGTAGATAACTAACTTATAACTTATGTACTTCGAACTCTAGCCTCATAAAGAGACTAGAGGGTGTGTTTAGCAATAAATACATATATTTTGAATATATACCTGGTGTGGTCCTCTTTCATTTGGTCACTCAAGAGATTATAGACTGGTAAAACAAGCTGCTTTACATTCCTTCAAGACTTAGCCTGAAGGCTGCTCTCCATAGCTACCACTAGGATAGCTTTCAATAAAGGTTGTCTTTAACCTATCTCCAATAAGGGGTTGTTTGGACTGGTGCAAGGTGCCCACTATAATTAGTGGACAGCATATGCCAGGCAAACTTCTCACAGACGGTGATAAAATTATCGCCGCTTTAGCGGCAGAAAACTGCCGCTAAAGCGGCGATAATGGGCTTGATAATATGCCCTGGAGAATTCCAATAGGAGCCCATGTTCACACCAGAACATGGACTTGTATTGGAATTCTCAAGGGCATATTATCAAGCCCATTATCGCCGCTTTAGCGGCAGTTTTCTGCCGCTAAAGCGGCGATAATTTTTAACGCCGTTCTTGATAATATGCCCCTTAGTGCTTCTGCTTTTTAGAAAAGGCAATATAAGAAATTAGGCATATACATTATTATTTTAATTAAAATGTTGAGTTATACTTTCATTACCCAACATGTTACGCAGTAGAATACTCGTATGCAGGGACATCTTGAGGATTTTTGGAGCTCTGGGACAAGTGTATTTTGGAGGTATCCAGTTTCAGCTCTTTCTTGGCCTCTTTGACCAGGTCACTCATTCAACTACTAAATATGTTCACATCTAATATTCCGGAATAGTGACGTGTGTTTTCAATAATGCATCACAGCAGCAGCTCACTAATATTACTGCAAATAATCTTTGTGACACCCTCCCATTTCACAAAGAGCGTCCGCAGTCGTGGCCGAATCTTGATCTGAAGCTTCTCATTGCAGAGTTTCTGCTGAGAGTTCAAAGGATCTTTGTGAATTGGGTCTATTGTTTAACCATCACATCTTACCTGAGACCGGAACAAGGCCGTCAGTCACAGGCAGCACATGCAGCCGGAGGGGGAGGGAGGGTGCATGGTGGAGAGGACGTCCTTGTCACGTGGAGCGAGACAGAGATGGCTTCCAGTTTGCCCACCAGGGAGCGCTCTGGCCACCTCTATCCTGGTGAACTTCTCCTTCACCTGTCTCCTCTCATCCTGCCACTATTTGATGTCGGTGATAAACCGGACATCCACCCCCAATGAACTGACGGCATTAGCCAACTGCTGCCATAGCGCTGCCTTCTGTCTTCTCCTAGGTGAAGTTATTCTTCCTCCTCACACTCAACATACCGGCACTTGACAGAGGGCACGAAGAAGCAAGGCAGCCAGGTCAAGAATGTGTTTGAAGAAGCAGAGCCTTGGATGTGTGCTGCTTTTATGTGGTTTGCAGTGCGTGGATTGCGGGTGGCATTGATTATCTGCAGGGTATGTAACAACACTTTCTCCGCCTCAAGTGCAGACCTTCCGTCCGAGTGCGGAGGTACTACCCCGAGTGTGGAACCCCTACAGGCGTAAAGATACTACTCGTAAGTCCCTTCGTGAATGACGGAAAGTAGTAAAGTTAGACTTTTGGTCTAAGTTAGACTTTTGGTCTAAGTTGGACTTTTCGTCTAACTTTACCTTTGGAGATCGGACCCCAAGAGTGAACCCCCGAAGGAGTCCACAGAGGAGACGCGCTGGCTTTCAAAAACACACAGGAAGAGAATTGAGACACCAAGCAAGGAATCCTCTTGACGGGAACCAGAACAGTTACTTCCAGGTCGCTCCGGCAGAAAGTCGCAGGCCTCTCACACGAAAGCCTCTGCAGGATTGTGGCCACCATGATATTACCTCAAGAGGGCTGGTTTCTGGGGTCGGAAGCCGTAGACAAAACCGCCACCGCATGCCAGTTCTGTACACTTACTGGGAAGACACTTCTCCGCCGGTGCAGCACCCAATGTCCTACCTCTCGGATGCAGTATACTTTTTTAAACCTTTATTTTTCAGTTTTATATCATACAAACCTACAGCAGTTGTTAGTCTATAAGACATGTAACATAGCGGGAATATTACGGGGGAGATACATCAAGAGCCAATCATCCAGTCCACGGTTACTGAGAGCCCAATCAGAAGACAGTCGCCCTCCGCACAGCGGCACTCCCATACGAGCCACGCCCCTAACTGGAGCCCCCTCCCCGGCCGCCTGCCGACCATCATTTCCATCATCCGCCATGCTCTCACTATCAGAAGAGGCCACGGTGGCCTCGGGGTCAAGGAGTGTATCACAGAGGCCCCTCCAGACTGCGAGGTCCTTAACCACCCTGTTGTCTCGCCTATTACGCTTTATGTAAAATTCCCTCCTCCCTCTTTCTCCCTTTCCATCCATCCACCCATCCACCCATCCACCCATCCATCCATCCACCCACCCATCCATCCACCCACCCATCCATCCACCCACCCATCCATACATCCATCCACCAATCCATCCATCCACCCGTCCATCCACCCATCCATACATCCATCCATCCACCAATCCATCCATCCACCCATCTGTCCATCCATCCATCCATCCACCCACCCACCCACCCATCTATCCACCCATCCATGCATACATCCATCCATCTGTCTGTCTGTCCGTCCATCCATCCATCCATCCATCCACCCGTCCGTCTGTCCATCCATCCATCCATCCATCCACCCATCCACCCACCCACCCACCCATCCATCCATCCACCCACCCACCCACCCACCCATCCATCCATCCACCCATCCGTCCACCCACCCATCCACCCACCCATCCATACATCCATCCACCAATCCATCCATCCACCCGTCCATCCACCCATCCATACATCCATCCATCCACCAATCCATCCATCCACCCATCTGTCCATCCATCCACCCACCCACCCATCTATCCACCCACCCATGCATACATCCATCCACCCATCCATTCATCCATCCATCCATCCATCCATCCATCTATCTATCCATCCATCCATCTATCCATCTCTCCTCCCTCTCCGATCGCTTTCCCTCTACCTCCCCTCCTTGCTCTCTTTCTCTCTCTCTCCCCTTCACTCCTCCCACACTTTCTCTCTACCTCTCCCTCCCTCTTCTCCCTCTCTTTCGCTTTCCTCCACCTCTCTACCCCTCATCCCTCTCTCTCTCTTTCCATCCATCCATCCTCTCTCTCTCATTCTCTCTCCTCTCTTGGATCGCTTTATCTCTCTCTCCCCTCCTTCATCTTTTGTTCTTTTTATCCATCCGTTCTCATTCACTCTCCTTCACTCCTCCCTCTCTACCTCTCCCTCTTTCCTCTCTTTCTCTCTCTCCCCTTTTCTCCTCTCTGTTTTACACTCCCTCTTTCCATCCTTCTCTCTCTCTCCCCTTCTCTATCAAAGGAGAAGCAGAGGGACCCCTCCCACAAGGAGAAGCAGCCTCCCCTCCTCCCTCTCTTTCTCTCTCCCTCCCTCACCTCCTGCCCTCTCTCTCTCTCTTTCCACCATCTCTCTCTCCCCTTCACTCCTCCCTCCCTCTCTTGCGCTCTCCCTTTCTATCCATCCAATTCCCTCTTCCCTCCCTCTTCTCCCTCTCTCTTCCCGCCACCTCTCTCCCCCTCATCCCCCTCTCTCTCTTTCCATCCATCCATCACTCTCTTATTCTCTCTCCTCTCTTGGGTCGCTTTCTCTCTCCCTCTCTCCTCCCGCCCTGTCTCTCCCTCTCTCTCTCCCTCCTCCATCTTTTGTTCTTTTTATTCATCCGTTCTCCTTCACTCCTCCCTCTCTACCTCTCCCTCTTTCCTCTCTTTCTCTCTCTCGCCTTTTCTCCTCTCTGTTTTTCTCTCCCTCTTTCCATCCATCTCTCTCTCCCCTTCTCTATCAAAGGAGAAGGAATAGCAGAAGGACCCCTCCCACAAAGAGAAGTGCCCCCTCCCCTCCCACAAGCAGAAGCTGGGGGGCCCTCCCCACAAGGGGAAGCAGAGAGGCCCCTCCCTCAAAGATAAGCAGTGCCCCCCTTCCCCCCAAGGAGAAGCAGGGGGGGCCTCCCACAAGGAGAAGCAGTGTCCCCCTCCCACCCAAGCAGAAGCTGAGGGGCCCCTCCACACAAGGAGAAGCAGGGGGGCCCTCCCCATAAGGGGAAGCAGAGAGGCCCCTCCCTCAAAGAGAAGCAGTGCCCCCTCCCCCCCAAGGAGAAGGAGGGGGGCCCCTCCCACAAGGAGAAGCAGAGGGGCCCCTCCAACAAGGAGAAGCAGAGGGGCCCGTCTCATAAGGAGAAGCAGAGGGGCCCCTCCTAGGACCCCTCCCACAAGTAGAAGCAGAGGGGTCCCTCCTAAAGTACTACAAGGGTCCCCAGGAAGAGGCAGCAGCAGTCCCCCCAGGGGGGGTTTTATTCTGTATTTATTGTATGATGTTTATAAAGCGTGAACGAGGCCGGAGGGAGTCAGGGCGCCTCGTATTAAACATTTATTATCACAAGTTATGCACAAGAAGAGATACACACAGTATAACACCCCTAGAGGTACAGGCATTAGTGGGGTGCAGTGTCAGCCGCACACGACAAGAGCGGAGATCTGCCTCCTCCAAGAGAGGGCACTTTCTGGGTTAAAGGTCACTTTTTTGGAGATGGATAATTAATTGAAGCGGCTGCAGCAACATCACCGGAACCACGGACCTGGGTTGAAAAATGCAAATTGGGTCAGGACATTTCTGTCATTTCCATCATTTTGAGTGACACTTGTCAAGTGTGTAGCGCCTAGTATCTGGAGTGAGCTTTAAACTGAGAGTTTTAACAATGCTGCGGAGACCCTGGTGTTAAAGCGCCTCTGGTCCGAGCCACAGTCCTGCATCCGGGGCCTCTGGGCAGGTCCAGGGGAGCAGTGTCTCTCTTCGGGGCCTGTGCATAGCGCTCCGAGGCTCAGGGCGGAGTCAGAGGCACTGTATGGGGTGTAATGAACTCTGGGCTCCTCTGTCCTTAATGAGAATCCTTCACGAGAGCTCCTGTGAGAAGCACCGAGAGGCCTGTCCAGGGGTGCAGAGGAGGAGAGGTCTGTCCAGGGGGGCAGAGGAGGTGAGGCCTGTCCAGGGGTGCAGAGGAGGTGAGGCCTGTCCAGGGGTGCAGAGGAGTGAGGCCTGTCCGGGGGGAGGGGGAGGGCCGAGGAGGAGAGGTCTGTCCAGGGGGCAGAGGAGATGAGGCCTGTCCAGGGGTGCAGAGGAGGTGAGGCCTGTTCAGGGGTCAGAGGAGGTGAGGCCTGTCCAGGGGTGGGGGGCCGAGGAGGAGAGGTCTGTCCAGGGGGGCAGAGGAGGTGAGGCCTGTCCAGGGGTGCAGAGGAGTGAGGCCTGTCCAGGGGGGGGGGGGCCGAGGAGGAGAGGTCTGTCCAGGGGGGCAAAGGAGGTGTGGCCTGTCCAGGGGTGCAGAGGAGGTGAGGCCTGTCCATGGGTGCAGAGGCGGTGAGGCCTGTCCAGGGGTGCAGAGGAGGTGAGGCCTGTCCAGGGAGGCAGAGGAGGAGAGGCCTGTCCAGGGGTGCAGAGGAGGTGAGGCCTGTCCAGGGGTGCAGAGGAGGAGAGTCCTGTCCAGGGGGGCAGAGGAGGCCTGTCCAGAGGTGCAGAGGAGGTGAGGCCTGTCCAGGGGTGCAGAGAAGGCGAGGCCTGTCCAGGGGGTGCAGAGGAGGTGAGGCCTGTCCAGGGGTCTGGGGAGAGGTGAGGCCTGTCCAGGGGGCTGGGGGGAGGTGAGGCCTGTCCAGGGGCGCAGAGGAGGGGAGGCCTGTCCAGGGGTGCAGAGGAGGTGAGGCCTGTCCAGGGGTGCAGCGGAGGTGAGGCCTGTCCAGGGGTGCAGAGGAGATTGGGCCTGACCAGGGGGCAGAGGAGATGAGGCCTGTCCAGGGGTGCAGAGGAGGTGAGGCCTGTCCAGGGGGCAGAGGAGGTGAGGCCTGTCCGGGGGGCAGAGGAGGTGAGGCCTGTCCAGGGGTGCAGAGGATGTGAGGCCTGTCCAGGGGTGCAGAGGAGGAGAGGCCTGTCCAGAGGGCAGAGGAGGTGAGGCTTGTCCAGGGGTGCAGAGGAGGAGAGGCCTGTCCGGGGGGGCAGAGGAGGTGAGGCCTGTCCAGGGGTGCAGAGGAGGCGAGGCCTGTCCAAGGGGGGGGCAGAGGAGGTGAGGCCTGTCCAGGGGGGCAGAGGAGGTGAGGCCTGTCCAGGGGGGCAGAGGAGGTGAGGCCTGTCCAGGGGTGCAGAGGAGGTGAGGCCTGTCCAGGGGTGCAGAGGAGGTGAGGCCTGTCCAGAGGGGTGCATAGAAGGTAAGGCCTGTCCAGGGGGTGCAGAGGGGGTGAGGCCTATCCATGGGGGTGCAGAGGAGGTGAGACCTCTCCAGGGGTGCAGAGGAGGTGAGGCCTGTCCAGGGGTGCAGAGGAGGTGAGGCCTGTCCATGGGTGCAGAGGAGGTGAGGCCTGTCCAGGGGTGCAGAGGAGGTGAGGCCTGTCCATGGGGGTGCAGAGGAGGTGAGGCCTGTCCAGGGGTGCAGAGGAGGTGAGGCCTGTCCAGGGGGCAGAAGAGGTGAGGCCTGTCCAGGGGGCAGAGGAGGTGAGGCCTGTCCAAGGGTGCAGAGGAGGTGAGGCCTGTCCAGGGGTGCAGAGGAGGTGAGGCCTGTCCAGGGGTGCAGAGGAGGCGAGGCCTGTCCAGAGGGGTGCAGAGGAGGTGAGGCCTGTCCAGGGGTGCAGAGGAGGTGAGGCCTGTCCAGGGCGCAGATGAGGTGAGGCCGGTCCAGGGAGGGGGGGTCAGAGGAGGTGAGGACTGTCCAGGGGTGCAGAGGAGGTGAGGCCTGTCCAGAGGGCAGAGGAGTGAGGCCTGTCCAGGGGGTGCAGAAGAGGGGAAGTCTGTGCAGAGGAGACAAGGCCTGTCCTGGGTGCTCCAGACGAGGTGATGCCTGTCCAGGGGGCTGGGGGGAGGTGAGGCTTGTCAAGGGGGTGCAGAAGAGGTGAGGCCTGTCCAGGGGGGGCAGAGGAGGTGAGGCCTGTCCAGGGGGGGCAGAGGAGGTGAGACCTGTCCAGGGGGGGCAGAGGAGGTGAGACCTGTCCAGGGGTGCAGAGGAGGTGAGGCCTGTCCAGGGGGGCAGAGGAGGTGAGGCCTGTCCAGGGGGCAGAGGAGGTGAGGCCTGTCCAGGGGTGCAGAGGAGGCGAGGCCTGTCCAGGAGTGCAGAGGGAGGCAAGGCCTGTCCAGGGGGAGGAGGGGCAGAGAAGGTGAGGCCTGTCCAGGGGGTGCAGAGGAGGCGAGGCCTGTCCAGGGGTGCAGAGGAGGTGAGGCCTGTCCAGGGGTGCAGAGGAGGCGAGGCCTGTCCAGAGGGGTGCAGAGGAGGCGAGGCCTGTCCAGAGGGGTGCATAGAAGGTGAGGCCTGTCCAGGGGTGCAGAGTAGGTGAGGCCTGTCCAGGGTGTGAGAAGTTGGCCGGGCATATGCTGTCCACTAGTTATAGTGGGCACCTTCCACCAGTCCAAACAACCCTTATTGATGATAGGTTTAAAGACAACCTTTATTGAAAGCTATCCTAGTGGTAGCTATGGAGAGCAGCCTTCAGGCTAAGTCTTGAAGGAGTGTAAAGCAGCTTGGTTTATCAGATTATAACCTCTTGAATCACTAAATGAAAGGAGAACCACACCAGGTATATTTAAAATATATGTATTTATTTCTAAACACTCACTACTAATCTCTTTATGATACACAATAATACAGTTCTAAAACGACAATAAATAGCACAATACACAGTGGGCTCCAGGGGGAGACCAAACCATATATTAAGAAAGTGGTATAAGAACCACGACTTGACTAAACACAGTGCCTAGAGCACGTAGAATTGCTGGGACCCCAAGGAACCACCCAAGGTAGTGACACAGGGGACCCACGGGGGACGTGTGCAGTGTGAGAACACAGCCGTGAGCTCCGTTAGCTTCTATGCGGAAAGTCGCGGTTGTAACTTTAAAGTTAAAGGACACTTAGGAGAGGACTTTGAGCAAACCCCTTTAGACATAGGGGGTTCTAGGGCCAACACCCACGGGAGCACCGTAGTACTCGAGTTACCTCACCCAGGGAAGCCGTGTGCATAGGTGTCAAATGGTGTCGGGAATCGTCGTTGATTTCAGTGGCGATCTGCTGCAAAGTGCTGCTGCCGTGGAGAAGAAAAGTGTCCGGGGTGATCCAAGCCTGGATCAAAGATGTGAAGAACCTGAAAGCAGAGGGGACAGAGTCTGGGTCACTTGCCAGTGACCAGGGGCACGATAGACGAATGCCCACCGATGTCGGGTGCTTCAGGAGTGAAGAGGTGAAGCTTGACTCTGCAGCCACGAGGACCAGGAGGTGTCGATGATGACCAGGAGCTGGATTCGAGATGTCCCATGAAGGATGTCGAGTGCTGCAGTGTCGGTGCTCGGATTGAACACAACAAGCCTTGGCAACAGCAACCCACGCAGGATGAGAAAAGATGCTTCGGTGCGGACCAGCAAGGTCTGGGGGACTCCCCAAGTGATGGAGAGTCAGAGCACGTCTGGAGCAACCAGGTAAGCCCAATCAGAGTTAAAGTTGCCTTCACAGGGACCCACCAGTCGACGGACTAGGGATCGCGAAGGGACCTCGATAGAAAACACAAAGGGCCAGCTCACGGAACACTCGTGGAGTGTAGGCGGGCAATCTTCAAAGCAAATGCTGCTCGGCGTAAGGGCTACAAGTAACCCAAAGCTCAGCTTCAGAGGACGCCTCAAAGCTGATGCTTCTGGAAATGGTCGCGGTGTCCAGGGGTTCGGGTGGCATGGTCTTCCACGAGGGATATGGGCCTCAGAATAGCTGAGTGCACAGATCAACCTCAGAGACCACGGAAACCCACCTCCTGTCTTGCAAAATTCTTCAGAGTCCGGCAGGAGCTTCGGAGATGCAAACCAGTCAGATGCGTCTTAGGTGCCTGCCTTGCAGGGGAGTAACTCCTTTACTCCAAGGGAGATTCTTCAGTCATCTAGCGCGGTGTAGATCGTCGAAGTTCCTGGATTCTGTATCAGAGTTTCGTCCAGGTAAATCTAAAATCCTGTAGCCAGGGGTTCCTATCTTATACCCAAGGAAGGGGTGGGACAAACTCTAGGGACCCACCTATGGGAGGGTCAGGAAAGAGGGGTGGCTACACCCATTTGCTTTGTCCAGTTTCACGCCAGAGCAGGGGCTGGTAGCCCCTGCAACCGGTTTGAACTGGGCTATGCACAGGGACACCAAATGTGCCCCCAGTGCAGACTTCAAAGCACTCTTGGAGTGCACCCACCCAGCCCCAATACACTAAAGCCTGTCTGGGAGGTGGTTACACCTCCCTGTGACAGGAAACCTATTGTCCAGGCCTCCCCTGCCGGAGTTTTGTCCAGCAGCAGGAGGCCAGACTCGTGTCTGTGGCTGGCAGCATCCATTTTGTGATGCCAGGGCTCTGTTAGCTGGTACCGGGTATACCGGTGCTGTCATGTCTCTCCCTCTAGAAGGGTGGGATCATACTCCCACACCAGTTATTGGTGTGGGGGTATGGTTCCAAAGTGTTTGACACCAAACACGACATGTTTCCATGCAGCCATCCCAAAGTTAGCAGTTACCGCGAGGTTATAATGCACTTAAGAGTATATGGTCTGGCTGCATCACAAACAACCCCAGAATAAAGGTTCCGAAAGCTGCAGAGAGGCTCTGCTCATGCATAGGCACCCTCTCACATGAAACCCAGCACCCTGCCTTCAGGATTGTTAAGGCCTGCCATAGGGGTGACTGATAGGTTTACATGTGCAGTGATATGGACGCGCGCCGACAAGGCAGAAGTGCTGTTTGTATGTTCTAACTTACTGACGCTTGCCCACAGATCTACTCTCAGAAATTGCGGGATCAAACTCTGTTTTTATCTATTTTTAACTTTGCAGCATTTGCACGATCTTCATATTTGGCACAGCATTTTTTGCACATGTTTTTAAACTACTTGCTAACACTATTTTAGAATTGTATTGGCTTTACCTTGACAGACCCCTTTTTCTACTTGTTTCTTGGCTCTCTTGCCCCTCCCTGGTCCACCACGGGTGACGTCCCAATTGAGTGGAGGGAGGACTAGGCGACTTCCGGTCTAAGGGAGGTTTAGCGGTCTAGTGGCCGCTTTCCCCCTGAATAAAAACCGGATGCCCTGCTCGACGCGCAGCGGACGTGCCGGCGGCGCGCCAAAGGCGTGCCAAAAACAAGCCCGTCTGCGTCCGGAACGCGGCCAGGGCCAGAAACGATGCCAGTTTAGGACCAGACCGTCATACATACACCAGAGAAGAACTTTTAGCACTTAATACAATAGCTACTATCTGCCAACCCCCTACATCTACAGAAAGCATTAAAGGTCCTTTTTCCTGCCTCGCATGTAAATTCACAAGCAACTATATACCCAAAGAGATTGTACAGAACAAGGGGGAAATACAATCTAAGCAGCTACGCTGTGGCCTGATAAACGCTAGATCTCTAGCGAAAAACGCTTTGCATGTCTATGACATGCTGAGTGGTTGGAACTTCGATTGCCTGTTTATAACGGAAACATGGTTAACGATATGTTCCAACCCTGATATAGCGCAAGCACTTCCTTCTGGTTATGCCATCTCCAGACTGGATAGAAACGGGCAGAAAGGAGGCGGCATAGCTATAGTATATAAGGACCATTTGAAGTGCTCCATCTCCGATATCACGGGATTAAAGGAAGCAGAAAGCTTCGGTTTTAGTTTCCAATTAGATAGCTGTACCACGTTTGCAGGGGCCCTGATTTACAGGCCTTAGATACGTTGGGCGAAAGTATAAGCTCTCTAGTGGCCAGATATTCAAACTTCACCTCTTGAAGCAGCAGACATACCGAACACCAATTCCTTCTTAGATACTATGAATACACTAGGGCTGAAACAGATGACAGAAGGGGCCACTCATCGAGCGGGGCACACCCTGGATGGAATATGCACAAATGCAACCAACCTAATCGCCTCTCCTCCAGTGGCGATTACCTGGTCAGACCATAAGTTAATCCCTTTTAAGCTTGACCTTAACAATGTTCAGCTAGGACAAAAACCCTGAGAAACCAGGTCTCACACGGAAATGGAAACATTTGCTCTCTAATCCCAATCTGCAGAACATAGCAGAAGCTGAAAAACCTATTTTCACGGGGGACCCTGAAATAGACAACAACCTATTTAATAAATGGATGCTATCAGTGGCTAACACTTAGGCCCCCCTAAAGAAACACAGTAGAAACAAAAAGTAATCTCCTTGGTTTACCCCTAGTTTAAAAGCCTTGCAGGGAAAATGTAGAATTCTAGAGAAACAATGGCGGAAACACTACAAAATAGAAGACCTGGTGATCTTTAAATCAGCCCTCAGATCCTACCATCGACACATCAAACTAGAAAAGAAGACGTACTACTCAAATTTAATTAATAAAGCAGATAATCAAAAGACTATTTTTAATATAGTAAAAACATTTACTAATCCTAAAAACCTAGAACAGGAAATCCCTCCCTCACAAGACCTATGTAATCATATTGCCGACTTTTTTGAGAATAAAATTCTGGACATAAAGAAAGATTTTACTAAAACATTCCCTCAAACGCAAAACGGTCAGATCACAGGGAAAAGAAATAAGGAACTGATATGTTTTAAGGAGATCAACCTAGAACAATCTAGGCAAGCTATTCTCTCCTGTAAATCCGGCTCGCCTTTTGATCCTTGCCCCCCGAAAATTTTGCATGCACTGGTAGAAACTATCAACCCCATCATTAATCAGATTATTGAGTAAAATTGCTGAGAAACTTGTTAACAACCCACTCAATGATTTCACGCAGGAAGCCAGCATCTTACATCCCAAGCAATCTGGCTTTCGATCGGGTCACTCAACAGAATCAGTACTACTGCACACCACTGAATCTCTAAAACTTGCTATGGATCAGGGAAAGGATGCGGTACTGGTTTTGTTAGATTTGTCAGCGGCGTTTGACACAGTCTCTCATGATATTCTGAGAGACAGATTTGCATGCAGGGGAATCACCAACAATGCATTGGCCTGGATTACATCCTTTTTAGAAAACAGGCAACAGATTGTAACACTGGGATGCTATAGATCGCCCTGAGCCCAACTCTTTTAATCTCTATATGGCACCACTGCTTTATTTGATGGATATCTACGATGTGGAGTGCATCGCATATGCAGATGACACTCAACTGATCCTTACCCTAGATAAAAATTCGACAGTGGCTGAAGAGAAATTTCACCACTGTCTAACAGCAGTGATGGATTGGATGAAGTTTAACCATCTGAAATGTAATAGCTCAAAAACTGAGATAATGTTGTTTGGCAAGACCAACGTTTTCAGACCGGACCAATGGTGGCCGTCTAATTCGGCCCCACCCCCTACTACAGTAGATACTGTAAGGAATCTGGGAATAAAATTCGATCAGACATTATCCTTCCACAAACAAGCCCTTGCTGTAGCAGGTACCTGTTTTCAAGTAATAAAAATCTTTAGAAAATTCTTTGATCTTCTTCCAATGTCAGCCAAAAAGACAGTGGTATCACCTTTAATTCTATCCCGTCTGGACTACTGTAATAGTCTCTATGCAGGAACTAACAGAAAAGTCCTACAGAGACTACAGGTGGTCCAGAACGCCGCAGCGAGACTGGTACTCAATTTGCCTAGAGACTCCTCCTCAGCAATAGCACTAAAAACCCTCCACTGGCTGCCCGTCCATAAGAGGGTTCTCTACAAGGTTCTGACCATCATTTATAAAACAACTAATAATACTGGACCAGAATATCTCAATGTCAAAACTAAGCCATACACCACTCAACGTACCCTAAGGTCATCTTCAGAGAACTTTTTAACAACACCCAATTTTAAACTTAAAACTAGGGGCGGAAAGACACTGGCGGCCATAGGGACCAAAGCCTGGAACTCCTTGCCAACTCAACTCAGACACACACAAACTGAACTCAACTTCAGGAAGTCCTTAAAAACATGGCTTTTTGGTGTTCCAGATAATACTGCTTGGTCTCTTCTCTGAATCCCTATCATCTGAGTATGTGCCAGCTCCTTCTTCCTGGTAGGTGCCCTCCCGCTCCGCATACAGCGCCAAGATACTCCTTGGAGTGAACGTTGCGCTATATAAAAAACTCATTCATTCATAGTGAACCTATATCTCAGTAAGGGGTGAATGCACCACCTTACCCAGGCTGCAGTAGCAGACCTGTGGTGTCTTTTTAAATGGCTTCCCAGGGGTGGCACAATACACGTTGCAGCCCCTGGTAGGCCTCTGGGGTACCTATGCCCTTGGTATATAGTATACCATATACTAGAGACTCACAAGGGTACCCCAGTATCCAATCTGGAGTGAACCTAAGGTACATGGAATCAATTTAGAGTGAAAGCAGATAGGCTGGGGTCCTGATTAGCAGGATCCCAGCCAAACTAAGTCGAAAACCAGCAAAACACCAGGAAAAAAGTGGGGGCAACCAATCAGTCAGATTCCACCTTCCTACATAACCCCCCCCCAAACGAAAGGAGATAAGGCTAACCTTGCCCAGTTGAGCCTTTATTGACTAAGTGGCCATATAAGGAAGAACCTGCACTAGCATGGTTACCCCCTGTCTTCTGGTCCACTAAGTAATCCCTAACCCCAAGGGTATGGGATGATCTCCACCATTGGGAATTACTACCTGTAGTGTGTTTTGGCAAAGTAAAAGGCTGGTGGGGTGTCTGAGTAGAGAAGTGAGGCCCTAGTAAAGTTGGTCTCAGCTTCCTCAGATCACTGGTCACCATGGAGGCCTTTCTTTCCATGACTGAGTTGTATTTTGCTCTAAGGGTCAACCTTTGGCTGCCTACAGCTGGGGGTTGGGTCCCTTTGGGTGGAACACTGGAGGGACATGGTAGGTTTGGGACCTTTTTGTCCCAGGTTTGCCTTTGCCCAACAGAGTCCATCTGGGGGAGGTCCCTACACAATGGTAAAGGGGATCCCTTAGTGTGTTGAGGAATTTTCACCTGGCTAGGGCTACTAGACTGGGTGCCCCTAATCTGCTGATGGGGGGGGGTTCCTCTGGACAGTGGGCCCTGTGGGGTCCACTGACCTCCCTGACCTCTGCAGCCCTGGGCTGGCTGAGGTAGGGTAGAGAGGGGCAGGTTACCAGCTCCAGACTGGGTACCACCTTGGAAGGGTCACCTGCCATCAGGGGTGCTGCCAGGCCAGGCCTGACTACCTCTGTGGCAGTTCCTTCACAAGGGGTAGGATCAGTTCCCTGAGGAGGCTGACCCTTACCTATAGTCTGGGGGGAAGAAGACTTTTCTTCAACCCTTGTGCTCTCTTGTGGAGGAGAGTGGGCCATTCTTTCAGGCTCCATCACTCCAAAATGTCCCTTGGGTTGGGTTGTGGCCCTCACAGCCCCACTCACTCTCTCAGGGAGGCCCAACATTCTTAAATGGGCTTGGTGTTCAACTTCAGCCCAGGCTGAGATCTCCAGATCATTGCCCTTCAGGCAATCTACAGGCTAGTTTGGGGACACTGCCACTCTCTTTGGGCCAGTGACCCCTCCCCAGCTGAGATTGACTATGGCCATGGGGTGATCTGTTCTGATACCATCAATGTTGGTCACCTGGTACTTAAACTCAGGTAAAAGCTGATGAGGGGAGACTAGTTTCCCTGCCACCATGGTGACACTAGCCCCTGTGTCCCTGAATGCCACAGCCTTCTGACCATTGATTAAGGGCTCCTGTCTGTACTTGCCCAAAGTATTGGGACTCATAGTAACAGTGGCAAATCTCATGCCACCATCACAGACGGAGGATGCCTGTGAGGGGGACCTCTCTAAATTAGGGCCCTCCTCTGTTCCCCATGAAAAAGCACCTATCTTTTTGGGTGCACTACTACCAACTGGGGGATTATTACTTGTAGTACCAGGGGGAGTGGTAGAATTGCTAGGAGGAACATTTTCTTTATTGCCAACCCTAGGGCAACTGGGATCATTTTTCCAGTGGCCAGGCTTTTTACAAACATTGCAAAAAGTTTTCTTTTCAGGGGAGGAAGGAGTTTGGGACCCACCCCTAGAAGAGGACGTTTGGGGCCCTGTAGTGGATTTATCTTTTGATTTATCCCCACCTTTCTCTTGGGTCTTGGAATAATCTTTCTTCTGGTCACCACCCCGATTCTTTGGCTTTACCCTGGTTCTGACCCATTTGTCTGCCTTCTTTCCCAATTCTTGGGGAGAGGTCAGATCAGAGTCCACCAGGTACTGGTGTAAAAGCTGGTTTTGACAATTATTAAGGATCTGCTCCCTCATAATCAAATTGTACAATCCTAAGAAGTCATGCACCTTGCTGCCATGTATCCAGCCTACCAGAGCCTTAGTAGCACAATCTACAAAGTCAACCCAGTCTTGAGTCTGTGCCTTTTGGGTATCTCTGAACTTCAACCTGTACTGTTCAGTGGTTAAGCCAAACCCATCTATCAGAGCACTCTTCAAGACCTTGTAATTGTCAGCATCCTCTTCTCTAACAGTGAGGAGATTGTCTCTACCTTTGTCTGCACTGGGCCACTGGGGTTCTCAACGTCATCTGCAGGGAGAATTTGGTTGTCCAGGATAGAATCATCATGTTCTTCCTGGTCAGCATCAAGGTCTAGCTCTTGGACGTTTTCACCTCCATGCCTTTCCTCTTCTGCTGCCCCACCCATCCTGCCTGTCTCATCAGACCCTGGGGTCTTTCTGAGGTCTTCTGCAAGCAACAACTGTATGAAGATGAAGTTGAGAACCCCAGTGGCCCTCTCTTCACCCCTCCAGGGGGAGTTAACAGTGTACCTAGGAGGTCTAGATCTCCTTCTCAGGAGTCTAATCATTCTGGTACCTCTGTAGGGACATCTGTCTCTCATAGGTCCTCAGCCTCCTACAGGAGAGAGACCTCCTATGATAGAAAGTGCAGACTGCTCAGATTTGAAGAAGCTAAGCTTAAGATCAAAAGAGAGCAGCTGGCCTTAGACAAGGAATCCCTGGAGCTCCAGAGAGCTTCTAGAAGAGAGGGGCTAGAGCCCCATGGTGGCAGCTACAGTGTCCCTAGAGGTAGAGAACAATCTCATGACCATAGGAACCTGAACAAGATTGTCCCTCCCTACCAGAGTGGGGATGACATCCACAAATGGATAACTGCACTTGAGAGGGCCTGTAAAGTACAGAGGGTCCCTCAGGAGCAGTGGGCAGCAATCTTGTGGCTCTCCTTTGCAGACAAAGGTAGAGACAAGCTCCTCACTGTAAGAGAAGAGGATGCTGATAATTACAAAGTCTTGAAGAGTGCTCTTATTGATGGGTTTGGCCTAACCACTGAACAATACAGGATTAAGTTCAGGGATACCCAAAAGGCACAGACTCAAGACTGGGTTGACTTTGTAGATTGTGCTACTAAGGCTCTGGAGGGCTGGTTACTTGGCAGTAAGGTGTGTGATTTTAAAGGACTGTACAACTTAATTATGAGGGAGCAGAACCTTAATAATTGTCAAAATCAGCTGTTGCATCAGTACCTGGTGGACTCTGATCTGACCTCTCCCCAAGAATTGGGAAAGAAGGCAGACAAATGGGTCAGAACCAGGGTGAGACAGAAGGTTCAGAACCAAGGTGGTGACTCCAAGAAGCAAGATTCTAAGAACTCTGATAAGGGTGGGGACAAGGGTAAAGACCAGAAGTCTTCTCAAGGCCCCCAAAAATCTGCATCTGGTGGGGAGTCCCAATCTAACAAAGGAAAAGGCCAAAAGAAACCATGGTGTAAAATATGTAAACAGAAAACCCATTGGACTAGTGATTGTACCAAGTCCAAAGACTCAACTCCAGCCACCATTGCCCCTAAGGCAACTGTTCCCCCTAGTTCAGCTCCAAGTGGTGGTACTCAGAATAAGGGTGTAGTAGGGTTAACCCTGGGTTCTGAGATGGACTCTGGCCTAGTCAGAGTTCCAACTCAGGCTGTACTGATCTGTGATGGAGGCATGGATATGTCCTCCTTTGTGAGCCCCAGTAATCTGGGCAAATACAGACAGCAGCCCTTGATTAATGGAAAAGAGGCTTTGGCATTCAGGGACACAGGAGCAAGTGTCACAATGGTGACAAAAGATCTTGTGGCTCCTGAGCATATCATACTTGGGGAAATGTACCAAGTGACCAATGCTAGCAATGTCAGGACAGACCATTCCTTGGCAGTTGTTAATTTCTCCTGGGGAGGGGTAACTGGCCTTAAGAAGGTTGTGGTAAGTGCAGACCTCCCTGTTGAATGCTTGCTTGGCAATGATTTGGAAACTTCAGCTTGGGCTGAAGTGGAGCTCAGGACTCATGCAGAAATGTTAGGAATCCCTGCACATGTGTTTGCTGTGACCAGGTCACAGTCAAAAATGTAAAAAACTGAACAGGCCCTGGATCCTGGAAGAAAGGACCAAGTACCTCCCAAGAAAAGGAGCAGCAGGGGTAAGGCAGTGTCTTCCCCCCTGACTCAGGAAGCAGATCAGTCTCTTGAGGGAGATGATCCCAGGCCTGAAGAAGGTACTGTCCCAGAGGAGCTTGAACCTGATCAGGTTGAGTTCTTGGGGACAGGGGGCCCTTCCAGGGCAGATCTGAGCCAGGAGCAGCTGAGCTGCCCTTCTCTTGAACCCCTCAGAAAGCAGGCTGCTGATGAGGCTGCTGGGAATGCTAGTGGAGCCCATAAGATATATTGGGATGATGGACTCCTGTACTCAGAGAGTAGAGACCCCAAGCCTGGTGCCTCCAGGAGGTTGGTTATACCTCTGAAGTTCAGGGGCTTCCTATTAACACTAGCCCATGATATTCCCTTAGCAGGACACCTAGGCCAAAACAAGACTTGGGACAGAATTGTCCCTCACTTTCATTGGCCACATATGTCTGAAGACACCAAGGAGTTTTGTCGCTCCTGTGTCACCTGGCAAGCCAGTGGTAAGGCAGGTGGTACAACAAAGGCCCCCCTGATACCACTACCTGTGGTGGGGGTTCCCTTTGAGAGGGTTGGAATTGACATAGTTGGTCCCATGGATCCTCAAACAGCATCTGGGCACAGATTTATACTGGTGGTGGTGGATCATGCCACTAGGTACCCAGAAGCCATTCCCCTTAGGACCACTACAGCTCCTGTGGTGGCAAGGGCCCTACTTGGAATCTTTTCCAGAGTGGGTTTCCCTAAGGTGGTAGTATCAGACAGGGGTACAAACTTTATGTCTAGTTACTTAACTGCTATGTGTAAGGAGTGTGGAGTAAATTACAAATTTACCACCCCTTATCACCCACAATGCAATGGGTTAGTACAGAAAAGCTTAGGCACAGATGGGACATACTTTTGCCCTGCCTTCTCTTTGCCTACACAGAGGTTCCACAGAAGGGGGTTGGTTACAGCCCATTTGAGCTTCTGTTTGGACATCCAGTTAGGGGTCCATTGTGTCTGGTGAAAGAGGGATGGGAGTTACCTCTCAAACCCCTAAACAGGATATTGTGGACTATGTACTTGGTCTCCGCTCCAGGATGGCTGAGTACATGAAGAAGGCAACTAAAAACTTTGAGGCTAGCCAGGAATTGCAAAAGGCCTGGCATGACCAAAAGGCTGTACTGACTGTTTACCAGCCAGGGCAGAAAGTATGGGTGTTGGAGCCTGTGGCCCCAGCAGCCCTCCAAGATAAGTGGAGTGGCCCCCATACCATAATTGAAAGTGCCTAAACCCAACATGCCTGGATCCCGATACATTAAAACTAAGCCCTATCGGCCAGAGCATACACTGCACTATGTGTTTTTTTGAGTTTAATAAAGAGTGTTTAGGGAAAAAGTGCAGTAGATTGGACATGACTGGACTTTCTAGAACGCCGTCGGAAAATTCTAATTCTACACCAAATATCAACGCTTGTTTAATTAATTGTAGGTCCCTCCCCAAACATGCAGATGACATTTGGCTAATGCTGGAAACCAATGATTGGGACCTTGTATTTCTCACAGAAACTTGGTTGCGAAATAGTTCCAACCCTGATATTATGTTGGCCATTCCTGCTGGCTACAAAATTAGCACGGTTAATAGAGCTGGCAATAGACTGGGGGGTGGACTGGCAGTGATTACAAGAGATAACTGGGAGATTTCATACAAAAAAATTGATTTAACAGGTCTCTTAGAAGCTATGTCATTCAGTATTAAAATCTCCCCTACCTGCTCCATTGCGGGAGTACTAGTATATCGCCCCCCCGACTCCAAACCAGCTGAACTTTTGAAGCTATGTGATGTTATCGCAGATCTCTCACTGACAATGAGCATTGCCCCATGGCCTCTCAGCTTACAGATACTCTAAAAGGGCATAATCTCATTCAAAAGGTCTCCTTGCCTACACATGTAGCTGGCCACATGTTGGATCTTATCTTCACCAACATCCCGACTTTAACAACCGGAGACCCTCTTCCCCTTGCCTGGTCAGACCATAGTCTTGTACCATTCAAACTGTCTATGACCAAGTATACTAGTCGTACGAAAGCGGTCTATGAGGACAGGAGGAATTGGAGGCAAATTACATCTGAAGCTATAAAACCCGTACTATTAAACACCCCCATACCACTGTCCGGTGATCCTAACAGTGATGTTACTATCTTCAACCATTGGGTCACATCATCCCTTGACTCCATAGCTCCCATAAAAACTAGGAAACTGACTAGAAATAAGCCTACGGCTCCTTGGTTTACACCTGAACTCCGTCTAGTGAAAAGTCTCTGCAAGAAACTTGAGCGGATCTGACGAGAAAACCTACAATTTAGAGACAAAAAAATCCTACAGAACAGCATTAAAAAACTTTCATAGACAAAAGCGTAAAGCTATAAGGGACTACACTGCCAAACAAATTAAATCTTCAAATCACTCTGCCAAAGCAATCTTTAAGATTGTTAAAGATTTTACTAAACCAGATTCGATGCAAAGTAACATTGTACCCTCCGCTACATTATGTGAAGACCTTTCCAGCGTTTTTCAGGAGAAAATTCAAACCATCTATTCATCATTTTCCCCCAGGGAACTATCTATTGCACCTCTGTCCCGTGCTTGCCCTCCTAATACCTGGTCAAATTTTAGACCCTTAAGTCCCGAAGTCTCTTTGACTTTGCTGGAAAAAACAAAATCAGGATCTCCACTAGACCCTTGTCCAGCAAGGTATTTTAAACTCTTGGCCCCACTACTCAACCCCAATCTAAATCGGATTTGAAATTCTTCCCTGGAAACAGGCATTTACCCTTCTGCCTGGAAAACTGCACTTGTTCAACCCATTCTTAAAAAAGAGGATGCAGATCCGGCGGATCTGAAAAACTTTAGGCCCATCTCCCTCCTGGCGGCACCTGCAAAACTCTTGGAGAAGGTAGTGCAGATACAGCTTTCTGAATTCCTGGAATCCAACAACCTTCTCCACAATTCACAATCGGGATTCAGGTCAGGATATAGCACCGAGACAGCACTGCTAGAAGTAGCGGAAACTATCCGGGAGACCTTGGACATTGGGCACTGTGCAATGCTTGTGCTGTTAGATTTGTCTGCAGCATTTGACACTGTGTCACACAAGATCCTTTTGGATAGACTAAGACAACTGGGAGTCTCAGGGACCACTCTGTCTTGGTTTAGTTCCTTTTTAGAAGATCGATCCCAGAAAATGTTGCTGCACCCTTATATCTCGTCTCCACGTCCTATAGTCTGTGGAGTTCCCCAGGGCTCGGCCTTGAGCCCGGCCCTATTTAACATTTATCTCGCCCCTCTAGCCTCACTGATTGAACAGCATGGTGTAAGTGTCATCTCATACGCTGATGACACTCAGCTGGTGTTCTCCTTCAGGGAACACTCCGAGGCAGCTTTCACTAATTTTAAACAATGCCTGATTAACATCTCAGCCAGGATGACTGACAACTGTCTAAGGCTTAACACGGATAAAACCGAGGTTCTATTTTTTAACCAGCCATCCCCACCACCATCGGATCTATGGTGGCCATCTGAGCTCATCCCTCCCCCTCAGCCAGTGTCCTCTGCTAGAAATTTGGGTTTTAAGTTTGACTCTGCCCTTTCATGCAAGACTCAGGTAAACCAGGTCTCGTCCTCATGCTTCTGGAAAATGAAGTCCATACGAAGATTTCTCCACCTGTTGCCCATGGAATGTAGAAAAACAGTGGTCCATGCACTCATTACCTCACAGCTAGACTACGCAAATAGTTTGTACTCGGGTCAGCAAGACTACCTGATCAGGAAGTTGCAGACTATACAAAATGCAGCCGCTAGGCTCATTAGAAATATCCCGATACAACACCATATTTCCCCCCATCTGAGGAGCCTACACTGGCTACCAGTAAAGAGGGGGATAGATTTCAAGGCTTTGACCCTAGCATACAGAGCAACCAGAGAAACGGGCCCACAATACCTCAGGAAACGACTCCGCAAATATCTCCAGACAAGAAGCTTGAGATCCAATCATCAAGGCCTCCTAGTAATTCCCCGCTTTGCAAAAGCAAGGTTTGGTGGCCGGTCGTTCACAGTCAGAACCACTCGGCTGTGGAATTCCTTACCGGAACATCTTAGGAAGGCTAATTCTGAATCTGTTTTTCGTAAACTTCTAAAAACCTGGCTTTTTGGCCTTCCCTAAGTTTCTGTAGCTGTGGCAACTTGCTTCTATTTCCTGTATCCGTTAGCGCCGGGACACCTCCATTGGAGGTAGCTGTGCGCTCTACAAGCTCCAAATTAAATTAAATTAAATTGAATTGAACAGAAGGGAGAGGTTACCTACTTGGTGGACCTTGGAACTCCCAGGGGCCCCCACAGGGTGCTCCATGTCAATAGACTAAAACCATATGTTGACAGGGCTGACATGGGCTTGCTCATGGCTACTGATGAGGGACAGGAGGAAGAGAGTGACCCACTCCCTGACCTGCTCTCTCGGAACCCTGATGATGGATCAGTAGATGGTGTAGCCTTGGCAGGCAGCCTCACTGTCCAGCAACAAACTGACTGCAGAAAGGTTCTCAGCCAGTTCAGACATATGTTCTCACTGTCTCCAAGTCAGACTACCTGGTGCACTCATGAAGTGGACACTGGGGACAGTCTGCCTGTTAAAAATAAGATTTACAGACAACCTGATCATGTCAGGGACTGTATCAGGACTGAAGTCAAAAAGATGTTGGATTTGGGAGTCATTGAACCCTCAGATAGCCCTTGGGCTAGTCCAGTAGTCTTAGTGCCCAAACCTCACACCAGAGATGGCAAGAGAGAGATGAGGTTTTGTGTAGACTACAGGGGTCTCAATGCAGTCACTAGGACTGATGCCCATCCAATACCAAGGGCAGATGAGCTTATAGATACTTTGGCCTCAGCCAAGTTTCTGAGCACATTTGACTTGACAGCTGGCTACTGGCAGATCAGACTAGCTGATGATGCAAAGCCCAAGACAGCATTTTCTACCCCTAGTGGGCACTACCAATTTGTGGTGATGCCCTTTGGTTTGAAGAATGCACCTGCCACTTTTCAAAGGTTGGTGAACAAAGTCCTTACAGGCCTGGAAGCCTATAGTACATCATATCTAGATGATATTGCTGTCTTTAGCTCCACCTGGGAGGATCACCTGGTCCACCTGAGAAATGTTTTGGAGGCCCTGCAGAAAGCAGGCCTGACTATCAAGGCCACCAAGTGCCAGATAGGGCAGAGTCAGGTTGTGTACCTGGGCCACCTTGTGGGTGGAGGTCAGGTTCAACCATTGCAGAGCAAAATCCAGACCATCATGGACTGGGTTGCTCCAACCACCCAGACTCAGGTCAGAGCTTTCTTGGGCCTGACTGGGTACTATAGAAGATTTGTCAAAGGTTATGGATCCATAGTGACACCTTTGAATGACCTAACTTCTAAAAGAATGCCAAAGAAAGTTCAGTGGACAGTCAGCTGTCAAAAGGCATTTGATGACCTAAAGCAGGCCATGTGCACTGCTCCCATTCTGCAAAGTCCTAACTACTCCAAATAATTCATTGTTCAAACAGATGCATCTGAGTTGGGGGCTGGGGCTGTGTTATCACAATTGAATGATGAAGGTCAAGTTCAGCCAGTAGCTTTCATTAGCAGAAGGCTGACCCCTAGAGAGAAACGTTGGTCAGCCATAGAGAGGGAGGCCTTTGCTGTGGTTTGGGCTCTGAAGAAGCTGAGGCCATACTTGTTTGGCACTCACTTCACTGTTCAGACAGACCATAAGCCCCTCTTATGGCTAAAACAGATGAAGGGTGAAAACCCCAAACTTTTGAGGTGGTCCATTTCCCTACAGGAGATGGAGTATACAGTGGAACATAGACCTGGGCGTAACCATGCCAATGCAGATGGACTCTCCAGATATTTCCACTTAGAACATGAAGACTCAATTGCTCAAGGTTACTTTAATGTCCTTACGTTTGGGGGGGGGGGTTGTGTAGGAGAGTAGGATCTGCTTCTTATAGTTACCCCCACTTTTTGTTGATGTTTCACTGTTTTTCGACTTTAGTCTGGCTGGGGCCCTGCTAACCAGGACCCAAGCCTAGCTGCTTCCTCTCTAAATTGATTCCCAGTACTTTAGGTACACTCCAGATTGGATTCTGGGGTACCCTTGTGAGTCCCTAGTATATGGTATACTATGTACCCAGGGCATAGGTACCTCAGAGGCCCACCAGGGGCTGAAGCATGTATTGTGCCACCCCTGGGAAGCCTTCCAAAATGACACCACAGGTCTGCTACTGCAGCCTGGGTAAGGTGGTGTATGCACCCCTTACTGAGATATAGGTTCACTATATCTCCCTATATCACTGCACATGTAAACCTATCAGTCACCCCTATGGCAGGCCTTAACAATCCTGAAGGCAGGGTGCTGGGTTTCATGTGAGAGGGTGCCCCTGCATGAGCAGAGCCCCTCTGCAGCTTTCGGAACCTTGATTCCGGGGTTGTTTGTGATGCAGCTAAACCATATATTCTTAAGTGCATTATAACCTCGCGGTAAATGCTAACTTTGGGATGGCTGCATGGAAACACTTTGGAATCATACCCCCACACCAGTAACTGGTGTGGGAGTATGATCCCACCCTTCTAGAGGGAGAGACATGACAGCACCGGTATACCCGGTACCAGATAACAGAGCCCTGGCATCACAAAATGGATGCTGCCAGCCACAGACATGAGTCTGGCCTCCTGCTGCTGGACGAAACTCTGGCAGGGGAGGCCTGGACAATAGGTTTTCTGTCACAGGGAGGTGTAACCACCTCCCAGACAGGCTTTAGTGTATTGGGGCTGGGTGGGTGCACTCCAAGAGTGCTTTGAAGTCTGCACTGGGGGCACATTCGGTGTCCCTGTGCATAGTCCAGCTCAAACCGGTTGCAGGGGCTACCAGCCCCTGCTCTTGCGTGAAACTGGATAAAGGAAATGAGTGTAGCCACCCCTCTTTCCTGACCCTCCCATAGGTGGGTTCCTAGAGTTTGTCCCACCCCTTCCCTGGGTATAAGATAGGAACCCCTGGCTACAGGACTTTAGATTTACCTGGACAAAACTCTGATACAGAATCCTGGAACTTCGACGATCTACAACGTGCTAGATGACTGAAGAATCTCCCTTGGAGTAAAGGAGTTACTCCCCTGCAAGGCAGGCACCTAAGACGCA
Source organism: Calotriton arnoldi (assembly GCA_963921515.1). Classification (NCBI taxonomy): domain Eukaryota; kingdom Metazoa; phylum Chordata; class Amphibia; order Caudata; family Salamandridae; genus Calotriton; species Calotriton arnoldi. The sequence continues at coordinate 1,067,224 of CAWUFW010001788.1, forward strand.
TCTGACTGGTTTGCATCTCCGAAGCTCCCGCCGGACTCCAAAGAATTTTGCAACACAGGAGGTGGGTTTCCGTGGTCTCTGAGGTCGATCTGTGCGCTCAGCAATTCTGAGGCCCATATCCCTCGTGGAAGACCGTGCAACCTGAACCCCTGGACACCGCGACCATTTGCAGAAGCATCAGCTTTAAGGCGACCTCTGAAGCTGAGCTTTGGGTTACTTGTAGCCCAGACCCCGTGCAGCATTTGCACCGAAGATTGCCAGCCTACACTCCACGAGTGTTCCGTGAGCTGGCCCTTTGTGTTTTCTCTCAAGTCCCCTTCACGATCCCTAGTCCGTCGACTGGTGGGTCCCTGTGAAGGCAACTTTAACTCTGATTGGGCTTCCCTAGTTGCTCCAGACGTGCCCTGACTCTCCACCACTTGGGGAGACCCCCGTACCTTGCTGGTCTGCACCGAAGCATCTTTTCTCTTCCTTCGTGGGTTGCTTTTGCCAAGGCTTGTTGGGTTCAATCCGAGCACCAACACCGCAGCACTCGACATCCTTCGTGGGACAGCTTGAATCCAGCTCCTGGTTGTCGTCGACACCTCCTGGTCCTCGTGGCTGCAGAATCAAGCTTCACCTCTTCACTTCTTCATCCCTGAAACACCCGACATCGGTGGGCATTCGTCTATCGTGCCCCTGGTCACTGGCAAGTGACCCAGACTCTGTCCCCTCTGCTTTAAGGTTCTTCACATCTTCAATCCAGGCTTGGATCACCCCGTACACTTTCCTTCTTCACGGCAGCAGCACTTTGCAGCAGATTGCCATTGAAATCAACGACGATTCCCGACACCATTTGACACCTATGCACCCGGCTGCCCTGGGTGAGGTAACTCGAGTACTCCGGTGCTCCCGTGGGTGTTGGCCTTAGAACCCCTTAAGTCTAAAGGGGTTTGCTCAAAGTCCTCTCCTAAGTGTCCTTAACTTCAAAAATTCCAACCGCGACTTTCCCATAGAATTGTACGGGGTTTGCGCCTGTGTTCTCACACTGCACGCGTCCCCCGTGGGTCTCCTGTGTCACTACCTTGGGTGGTTCCTTGGGGTCCCAGCGATTCTACGTGCTCTAGGCACTGTGTCTAGTCAAGTCGTGGTTCTTATACCACTTTCTTAATATATGGTTTGGCCCACCCCTGGGCCCCATTGTATATTGTGCTATTTACTGTCGTTTTAGAACTGTGGTATTGTGTATCTTGGACTCTAATCTCATAAAGAGATTAGTAGTGAGTGTTTAGAAATTGTAAACAGACATAATATCGAAACAAAAATATCGAATGGACACAATATCGAGTCTAAAATATAGAATGGACATAATATCGAATGGACATAATATAGTCGTTAAAAATATCGAAATTAAGGTAAGTAATATCGATAGTTAAAATATCGAAGTACATAATATAGGCATTAAAAAATATCGAATTTTTAATAATATCGAATTTTTTCTAAGTGTATTGTATGTTAGTATATGTGTTAAAAGTGTATATTAGTTGTTGTAATGTATGTTTAATTTTTTAAAAGCAATGAATTTTATGTTATTTAATTTTTGCGTAATTTAATTCCGTAGCGGGTAGTGGGTTTGTAGGGGAATAGGGTGGGAAGTAATTTAATTAAAATTAAGTACATATTAATAAATATTAATTGGTATTGATAATTAATTTATTGTTAATTAATTATTAATTGATAATAAAATTTTATTAATTGGATTTTTTTTAATTGATTAAATGGTAATTATGTTAATTCAATTAATTAAATAGTTGTAGCGGGATGTGGGTTTATAGGGGAATAGGGTGGGAAGTAATTTAATTAAAATTAAGTACATATTAATAAATATTAATTGGTATTGATAATTAATTTATTGTTAATTAATTATTAATTGGTAATTAAATTTTATTAATTGGTAATTTTTTTAATTGATTAAATGGTAATTATGTTAATTCTATTAATTAAATAGTTGTAGCGGGATGTGGGTTTATAAGGGAATAGGGTGGGAAGTAATTTAATTGAAATTAAGTACATATTAATAAATATTAATTGGTATTGATAATTACTTCATTGTTAATTAATTATTAATTGGTAATTACATTTTGATAATTGGTAATTATTTTTTTAATTCATTAATTGGTAATTAGTGTTATTAATAATATTTATTAGTATTGATAATTAATTATTTTTAGTAAAATATTAAAATATTACTTTCCCTACTGTTGCACTTTCTGGAGTGGGAATAGTAATTTTTACCCCTACGCTATCCAACACTTTCCCCACTGTTGCACTCTCTGAAGTGGTAATAGTAAATTTTACCGTCCCGCTATCCTACGCTAAAAATATTGAATATTTTTTATAAATATTACGTTAATATATTTATGTATTAAAAAATTAAAATGTATGTTTATTTTTTTTAAGTTACATTAATTATTTATTAATTTTAAAGTTATTTAAGTATTTTTAAGTATGTTTTAGTTAATTATATATATTATTTCATTAATTTTACATTACTTTTCATACATTTAAAAATTCGATATTTTGACTGACTATATTTTTACAACTATATTTTGGAGTCGATATTTTTGTACTTACCTGTTTGTAGATAGGGAGTCGATATTTTGGCATTCGATATTTTTACTTCGATATTGTTGTAGGTCGATATTCTTGTTATCGATATTCTGTCAGTGATCCTTTAGAAATAAATACATATATTTTATGTATACCTTGGGTGGTTCTCCTTTCATTTGGTCATTCAAGAGGTCATAATCTGGTAAACCAAGCTGCTTTACAATCCTTCAAGACTTAGCCTGAAGGCTGCTCTCCATAGCTAACACTAGGATAGCTTTCAATAAATGTTGTCTTAAACCTATCATCAATAAGGGTTGTATGGACTGGTGCAAGGTGCCCACTAGAACTAGTGGACAGCATATGCCAGGCCAACTTCTCACAAGGGCTACAAGTAACCCAAAGCTCAGCTTCAGAGGACGCCTCAAAGCTGATGCTTCTGCAAATGGTCGCGGTGTCCAGGGGTTCGGGTTGCACGGTCTTCCACGAGGGATACGGGCCTCAGAATTGCTGAGTGCACAGATCAACCTCAGAGACCACGGAAACCCACCTCCTGTCTTGCAAAATTCTTCAGAGTCCGGCAGGAGCTTCGGAGATGCAAACCGGTCAGATGCATCTTAGGTGCCTGCCTTGCAGGGGAGTAACTCCTTTACTCCAAGGGAGATTCTTCAGTCATCTAGCGCGTTGTAGATCGTCGAAGTTCCAGGATGATTCTGTATCAGAGTTTCGTCCAGGTAAATCTAAAATCCTGTAGCCAGGTATTCCTATCTTATACCCAAGGATGGGGTGGGACAAACTCTAGGGACCCACCTATGGGAGGGTCAGGAAAGAGGGGTGGCTACACCCATTTCCTTTGTCCAGTTTCGCGCCAGAGCCGGGGCTGGTAGCCCCTGCAACCGGTTTGAACTGGGCTATGCACAGGGACACCAAATGTGCCCCCAGTGCAGACTTCAAAGCACTCTTGGAGTGCACCCACCCAGCCCCAATACACTAAAGCCTGTCTGGGAGGTGGTTACACCTCCCTGTGACAGGAAACCTATTGTCCAGGCCTCCCCTGCCGGAGTTTCGTCCAGCAGCAGGAGGCCAGACTCGTGTCTGTGGCTGGCAGCATCCATTTTGTGATGCCAGGGCTCTGTTAGCTGGTACCGGGTATACCGGTGCTGTCATGTTTCTCCCTCTAGAAGGGTGGGATGATACTCCCACACCAGTTACTGGTGTGGGGGTATGATTCCAAAGTGTTTGACACCAAACACAACATGTTTCCGTGCAGCCATCCCAAAGTTAGCAGTTACCGCGAGGTTATAATGCCCTTAAGAGTATATGGTCTGGCTGCATCACAAACAACCCCGGAATAAAGGTTCCGAAAGCTGCAGAGGGGCTCTGCTCATGCATGGGCACCCTCTCACATGAAACCCAGCACCCTGCCTTCAGGATTGTTAATTCCTGCCATAGGGGTGACTGATAGGTTTACATGTGCAGTGATATGGATAGATATAGTGATCCTATATCTCAGTAAGGGGTGCATGCACCACCTTACCCAGGCTGCAGTAGCAGACCTGTGGTGTCATTTTAAATGGCTTCCCAGGGGTGGCACAATACATGCTGCAGCCCCTGGTAGGCCTTTGGGGTACCTATGCCCGAGGGAAATAGTATACCATATACTAGGGACTCACAAGGGTACACCAGTATCCAATCTGGAGTGTACCTAAGGTACATGGAATCAATTTAGAGTGAAAGCAGATAGGCTGGGGTCCTGATTAGCAGGATCCCAGCCAAACTAAGTCGAAAACCAACAAAACACCAGGAAAAAAGTGGGGGCAACCATGCAGTCAGATTCCACCTTCCTACACAGGGGTGCAGAGGAGGTGAGACCTCTCCAGGGGTGCAGAGGAGGTGAGGCCTGTCCAGGGGTGCAGAGGAGGTGAGGCCTGTCCACGGGTGCAGAGGAGGTGAGGCCTGTCCACGGGTGCAGAGGAGGTGAGGCCTGTCCATGGGGGTGCAGAGGAGGTGAGGCCTGTCTAGGGGTGCAGAGGAGGTTAGGCCTGTCCAGGGGTCAGAGGAGGTGAGGCCTGTCCAGGGAGGGGGGCAGAGGAGGTGAGGCCTGTCCAGGGGTGCAGAGGAGGTGAGGTCTGTCCAGGGGTGCAGAGGAGGTGAGGCCTGTCCAGGGGTGCATAGGAGGTGAGGCCTGTCCGGGGGGCAGAGGAGGTGAGGCCTGTCCAGGGGGGCAGAGGAGGTGAGGCCTGACCGGGGGGGGCAGAGGAGGTGAGGCCTGTCCAGGGGGGCTGAGGAGGTGAGGCCTGTCCAGGGGTGCAGAGGAGGAGATGCCTGTCCAGGGGTGCAGAGGAGGCGAGGCCTGTCCAGGGGGCTGGGGGGTGGGCTGAGGAGGTGAGGCCTGTCCAGGGGGTGCAGAGGAGGCGAGGCCTGTCCAGAGGTGCAGAGGAGGTGAGGCCTGTCCAGGGGTGCAGAGGAGGTGAGGCCTGTCCAGAGGGGTGCAGAGGAGGCGAGGTCTGTCCAGAGGGGTGCATAGAAGGTGAGGCCTGTCCAGGGGGTGCAGAGGGGGTAAGGCCTGTCCATGGGGGTACAGAGGAGGTGAGGCCTGTCGAGGAGTGCAGAGGAGGTGAGCCCTGTCCTGGGGTGCAGAGGAGGTGAGACCTCTCCAGGGGTGCAGAGGAGGTGAGGCCTGTCCAGGGGTGCAGAGGAGGTGAGACCTGTTCACAGGTGCAGAGGAGGTGAGGCCTGTCCAGGGGTGCAGAGGAGGTGAGGCCTGTCCATGGGGGTGCAGAGGAGGTGAGGCCTGTCCAGGGATGCAGAGGAGGTGAGGCCTGTCCAGGGGGGCAGAGGAGTTGAGGCCTGTCCAGTGGGCAGAGGAGGTGAGGCCTGTCCAAGGGTGCAGAGGAGGTGAGGCCTGTCCAGGGGTCTGGGTGGAGGTGAGGCCTGTCCAGGGGTGCAGAGGAGGTGAGGCCTGTCCAGGGGTGCAGAGGAGGCGAGGCCTGTCCAGAGGGGTGCAGAGGAGGTGAGGCCTGTCCAGAGGGGTGCAGAGGAGGTGAGGCCTGTCCAGAGGTGCAGAGGAAGTGAGGCCTGTCCAAGGGTGCAGAGGAGGTGAGGCCTGTCCACGGGGCAGAGGAGACGAGGCAGGTCCAGGGGGTGCAGAGGAGGAGAGGCCTGTCCAGGGGTACAGAGGAGGTGAGGCCTGCTCAGGGGTCCAGAGGAGTAGAGGCCTGTCCAGGGGACAGAGGAGGTGAGGCCTGTCCAGGGAGGGGGGGCAGAGGAGGTGAGACCTGTCCAGGGGTGCAGAGGAGGTGAGGCCTGTCCAGAGGAGTGAGGCCTGTCCAGGGGGTGCAGAAGAGGGGAAGTCTGTGCAGAGGAGACAAGGCCTGTCCTGGGTGGTCCAGACGAGGTGAGACCTGTCCAGGGGGCTCGGGGAGGTGAGGCTTGTCAAGGGGGTGCAGAGGAGGTGAGGCCTGTCCAGGGGTGCAGAGGAGGTGAGGCCTGTCCGGGGGGGGCAGAGGAGGTGAGGCCTGTCCAGGGGGGCAGAGGAGGTGAGGCCTGTCCAGGGATGCAGAGGAGGTGAGGCCTGTCCAGGGGGCAGAGGAGGTGAGGCCTGTCCAGGGATGCAGAGGAGGTGAGGCCTGTCCAGGGGGGCAAAGGAGGTGAGGCCTGTCCAGGGGGTGCAGAGGAGGTGAGGCCTGTCCAGGTAGCAGAGGAGGTGAGGCCTGTCCAGGGGTGCAGAGGAATTGAGGCCTGTCCAGGGATGCAGAGGAGGTGAGGCCTGTCCAGAGGGGTGCAGAGGACGTGAGGCCTGTCCAGAGAGGTGCATAGAAGGTGAGGCCTGTCCAGGGGGTGCAGAGAGGGGTGAGGCCTGTCAATGGGGGTGCAGAGGAGGTGAGGCCTGTCCAGGGGTGCAGAGGAGGTGAGACCTCTCCAGGGTTGAGGAGGAGGTGAGGCCTGTCCAGGGGTGCAGAGGAGGTGAGGCCTGTCCACGGGTGCAGAGGAGGTGAGGCCTGTCCAGGGGTGCAGAGGAGGTGGAGGCCTGTCCATGGGGGTGCAGAGGAGGTGAGGCCTGTCCAGGGGTGCAGAGGAGGTGAGGCCTGTCCAGGGGGCAGAGGAGGTGAGGCCTGTCCAGGGGCAGAGGAGGTGAGGCCTGTCCAAGGGTGCAGAGGAGGTGAGGCCTGTCCAGGGGTCTGGGGGGAGGTGAGGCCTGTCCAGGGGTGCAGAGGAGGTGAGGCTTGTCCAGGGGTGCAGAGGAGGCGAGGCCTGTCCAGAGGGGTGCAGAGGAGGTGAGGCCTGTCCAGAGGGGTGCAGAGGAGGTGAGGCCTGTCTACGGGGCAGAGGAGACGAGGCCGGTCCAGGGGGTGCAGAGGAGGAGAGGCCTATCCAGGGGTGCAGAGGAGGTGAGGCCTGCTCAGGGGAGCAGAGGAGGTGAGGCCTGTCCAGGGGGCAGAGGAGGTGAGGCCAGTCCAGGGAGGGGGGGCACAGAGGAGGTGAGGCCTGTCCAGGGGTACAGAGGAGGTGAGGCCTGTCCAGGGGGTGCAGAGGAGGTGAGGCCGGTCCAGGGGGTGCAGAGGAGGTGAGGCCTGTCCAGGGGTGCAGAGGAGGTGAGGCCTGTCCAGGGGTGCAGAGGAGGTGAGGCCTGTCCAGGGGTGCAGAGGAGGTGAAGTCTGTCCCTGGTGCAGTGGAGGTGAGGCCTGTTCAGAGGGTGCAGAGGAGGTGAGGCCTGTTCAGGGGTGCAGAGGAGGTGGGGACTGTCCAGGAGAGGGGGGGTGCATAGTAGCTGAGGCCTGTCCAGGACTGTGCAGAGGAGGTGAGGCCTGTCCAGGGGGTGCAGAAGAGGTGAGGCCTGTCCAGGGGGTGCAGAGGAGGTGAGGCCTGTCCAGGGGTGCAGAGGAGGTGAGGCCTCTCCAGGGGTGCAGAGGAGGTGAGGCCTGTCCAGGGGGTGCAGAGGAGGTGAGGCCTGTCCATGGAGGTGCAGAGGAGGTGAGGCCTGTCCAGGGGTGCAGAGGAGGTGAGGGCTGTCCAGGGTGTGCAGAGGAGGTGAGGTCTGTCCAGGGATGCAGAAGAGGTAAGACCTGTCCATGGGGGTGCAGAGTAGATGACATTTGGTGGGTTACAGAGAAGGTGCGGCCAGTCCGGGTGGTGCAGCGGAGGCAAGACCTGTCTGAGGGGGAGCAGAGGAGGTGAGGCCTGTCCAGGGGGCAGAGGAGGTGAGGCCTGTCTATGGGGGTGCAGGAGAGGTGAGGCCTGTCCGGGGAGCAGAGGAGATTAGGCCTGTCCTGGGGGAGCAGAGGAGATGAGGCCTGTCCATGGGGGTGAGGAGGAGGTGAGGCCTGTCAATGCGGGGGGTGCTGTAGTGGAGGTGAGGCCTGTCTGGGGGTAGAGAGGCGGTGAGGCCTGTCCAGGAAGGCGCAGAGGAGGTGAGGACTGTTGTAGGGGGTTCAGAAGAGGTGAGGCCTATTCCGGGATGCAGCAGAGGTGAGGCCTGTCCTGGGGGTGCAGAGGAAGTGAGGCCTGTCCAGGGGGTGCAGAGGCGGTGAGGCTTGTCCAGAGGGGTGCAGAGTGGGTGAGGACTGTCCAGGGGGCCCAGAGAAGATCAGGCCTGCCCAGGGAGGGGCCTATCCGGGGTGGGGATAGAGAAGGTGAGGACTGTCTGGGGAGTGCAGAGGAGGTGAGACCTGTCCAGAGGGCAGAGGAGGTGGGGTCTGTCCGGGGGTGCAGAGGAGATGAGGACTGTCCAGTGGGGCGTCAGAGGAGGTGAGATCTGTCCAGGAAGGATAAGAGGAGGTGAGGCCTGTCCAGGGGGGCGCAGATGAGGTGAGACCTTTCCAGGGGGCACCGAGGAGGAGAAGCCTATGCAGGGGGGTGCAGCGGCAGTGAGGCCTGTCCAGGGGAGTGCAGAGGAGGTGAGGCCAATCCAGGGGGTGCAGAGGAGGAGAGGCCTGTCCAGGGGCCACAGAGGAGGTGAGGTCTGTCCGGGGCTGCAGAGGAGGTGAGGCCTGTCCTTGGGAATGCAGAGGAGGTGAGGCCTGTCCAGGGGTGCAGGGGATGTGAGGCCTGTCCGAGGGGGAGCAGAGAAGGTGAGGCCTGTCCAGAGGGCAGAGGAGGTGAGGCCTGTCCAGGGGGTGCAGTGGAGGTGAGGCCTGTAGAGGGAGCAGAGGAGGTGAGGCATGTCCATGGGGGTGAAGGGGAGTTGAGGCTTGTCCAGGGGGGCTGCAGAGGAGGTGAGGCCCGTCCAGGGGGCCGCAGAGAGGGTGAAGCCTGTCCAGGGGGGTGCAGAGGAGGTCAGGCCTGTCCAGGGGGTTGCAGAGGAGGAGAAGCCTGTGCAAGGGGGTGCAGAGCCAGTGAGGTCTGTCCAGGGGAGTACAGAGGAGGTGATGCCAGTCCAGGGGGGGGCTGCAAAAGAGATGAGACCTGTCCATGGGGGTGCAGAGAAGATGACACCTGTCTGGGGGGTTACCCAGGAGGTGAGGCCTGTCCATTGTGATGCACAGGATCCTGAGGCCTATTTAGAGGGGGTGCAGTGGATGTGAGTCCTGTCCGATGGGAAGCAGAGGAGGTGAAGCCTGTCCGGGGGGAGCAGAGGAGAGGAGGCCTGTCCGGGGGGTGCAAAGGAGATAAGGCCTGTCCATGGAGGTGAAGAGGAGGTGAGGCTTGTCCAGGGGCTGCAGTGGTGGTGAGGTCTGTCCAGGGGGCAGAGGAGGTGAGGTCTGTCCAGGGGTGCAGAGGAGGAGAGGCCTGCCTGGAGGGGTGCAGAGGAGATGAGGCCTGTCCGGGGGTGCAGAGGAGATGAGGCCTGTCCGGGGGTGCAGAGGAGATGAGGCCTGTCCGGGGGTGCAGAGGAGATGAGGCCTGTCTGGGGGTGCAGAGGAGATGAGGCCTGTCCGGGGGCTGCAGAGGAGAGGAGGCCTGTCCAGAGGAGGGGTGCAGAGGAGAAGAGGCCTGTCCGGGGGGTGCAGAGGAGATGAGGCCTGTCCGGGGGGTGCAGAGGAAATCAGGCATGTCAATGGGGTTGAAGAGGAGGTGAGGCCTGTCCAGGGGCTGCAGAGGTGGTGAGGCCTGTCCAGGGGGCAGAGGAGGTGAGGCCTGACCAGGAGTGCAGAGGAGGAGAGGCCTGTCCAGGGTGTGCAGAAGAGGTGAGGCCTGTCCATGGGAGCGCAGAGGAGGTGAGGCCTGTCCAGGGGGTGAAGAGGAGGTAAGGCCTGTGCAGGGGTGCTGAGGAGGTGAGGCCTGTCCAGGGGGTGCAGAGGAGGTGAGGCCTGTCTGTTGGGGAGCAGAGGAGATGAGGCCTGTCCATGTGGCTGAAGGGGAGTTGAGGTTTGTTCAGACGGGTTGCACGGAGGTCCTGTCCGGGGGGTTTCGGAGGGGTTGTGGCCAATCCAGGGGCTGTGGAGGAGGTGGGACCTGTCCGGGGGGTTGGGGGATGCGGAGGAGATGAGGCCTGTCCATGGGGATGAAGAGGAGGGGAGGCTTGTCCAAAGCAAGGGGGCATAGAGGAGGAGAGGCCTGTCCAGGGTTGCAGAGGAAGTGAGGCTGGTCCATGGGCTACAGAGGAGGTGATGCCTGTCTAGGGGGTTCGGAGGAGGTGAGGCCTGTCCAGGGGGTTGCAGAGCAGGTGAATGCTATCCAGGGGTTACAGAGGAGGTGAGGCTTATCCAGGGGGTGCAGAGGAGGAGGTGAGGCCTGTCAATGTGGATGCAGAGTTGAGGCCTGTCCAGTGAGGGTGCTACGCAGGTAAGCCTGTCCGGGTGGTTACTGAGGAGGAGGTGTGGCCTGTTTGGGGGGTTACTGAGGGACTGTGGCCAATCTGGGGAGTGCAGAGGAGGTGATGCCTGTCCGGGGGTTACAGAGGAGGTGAGGCCGGTCCATGGGGGTGAAGAGGAGGTGAGGCTTGGCCAAAGCAAGGGGGCGCAAGAAGGTGAGGTCTGTCCAGGGGGGTGCAGAGGAGGTGAGGCCAATTCGGGGGGGCTGCAGATGAGGTGAGACCTTTTCTATGGGGGTGCAGAGTAGATGACTCCTGTCTAGGGGGTTACAGAGGAGGTGAGACCAGTCTGGGTGGCGCAGAGGAGGTGAGGTCAGTCTGGGTGGTGCAGAGGAAGTGAGGTCTACTTTCAGGGGTGCAGGGGACAAGAGGCCTGTCCAAGGGGGAGCAGAGTAGGTGAGGTCTGTCCTGGGAAAAGCAGAGGAGGTGAGGCCTCTCCGGGAGTAGCAAATGAGATGAGGCCTGTCCATGGGGCTTAAGGGGAGGTGAGGCTTTTTCAGAGGATCTGCAGAGGGGGTGAGACTGTCCATGGGGGCTCAGAGGAGGTGATGCCTATCCAGGGGGGCTCACAAGAGGGGATGCCTGTCCAGGGGGTGCAGAGGTGGTGAGACCTGTCTGAGGGTGTGCAGAGGATGTGAGGCCTATCCGGAGGGGTGCAGATAAGGTGAAGCCTGTCCTACCAGGGCGTTCAGAGGAGTTGAAGCTTTTCCATGGGGTTGAATAGGAGGAGAGGCCTGTCCAGAAGGAGTGCAGAGGAGGTGAGGCCTGTCCAGGGGGTGCAGAGAAGGTGAGGCCTGTCCGAAGGGTGCAGAGGAGGTGAGGCCTGTCCAGGGTGTGCAGAGGAGGTGAGGCAGGTTCATGTGGATGCAGAGCAGATGAGGCCTATCCATGGGGTTGAATAGGAGGGGAGGCCTGTCCAGGGGGGGCTGCAGAGGAGGGGAGGCCAGTCAAGGGGGGCTGCAGAGGAGGGGAGGCCTGTCCATGAGGGCGCGGGGGAGGTGGGGTCTGTCCAGTGGGGTGCAGAGGAGGTGAGGCCTGTCCAATGGGTCGCAGACAAGGATAACCATGTCCAGGGAGGTGCAGAGGCAGTGAGACAGTTAGGCCTGTCCAGGGGAGCGCAAAGGAGGTGAGGCCAGTCCAGGGAGGCTGCAGAAGAGGTAAGACCTGTCCATGGGGGTGCAGAGGAGGTGAGGCCTGTCCATGGCGATGCAGAGAAGGTGAGGCGTGTCTAGGCAGGGCGCAGAGGAGGTGAGACCTGTCCAGGGGATTACGAAGGAGGTGTGGCCAGTCTGGGGGGGGTGTGGAGGAGATGAGACCTCTCCGAGAGGTTGTGAAGGAGGTGAGGCCTGTCCGGGGGGTACAGAGGAGATGAGGCTTATTCAGGGGGTGCAGAAGAGGTGTGGCCTGTCCAACTGGGTGAAGAGGAGGTGAGGCCTATTCAGGGAGTGCGGAGGAGGTGATACCTACTAGGTGGGGTGCAGAGGAGGATCTAGCGGGGTGCAGAGGAGGTGAGGCCTGTGTAGGGTGCAGAGGAGGTGAGGCCTATCCTGGAGAACAAAGCATCTAAAAAGAAGAGTACAGTGCTGGATACAACTTGTAAGTGTAGATTATCTTTCTGGCGGGGAGCGCGCGTGTCATCAGGGCAGGCACACAACATGGGGCCATGTTGCGAGTAACTTTGAACCTGGTAAGGATGAGTGATGTGTGGTGGGCTTGGAGTCTGCAGAGACCTCTTTCTTGATGTCTGTGGGATGTGACGCATGAGTAACTACCATCATTCTCTCACTGAGAAGAGGTGTGGCGTAGCGGCCAGGGTGTCTGACTCCGGACCACGGGGTTCACAGTTCGATCCCCGGCGGCAGGTTAGCCCAGCACCATGTGACTCTGGGCAATAGCTCGCTTAATCTTCCCGACAGCTCCCAGTGCTGGGACACCTCTCCGGAGGTAGCTGTGAGCTTTACAAATGCTGGTTTTTCATTTCATTTAATTTCATTTCACTGGTGCTCCGTGCTCACGCTGCTTCAACACATTACACTGACCTCAGGTTAGCGCACTAGCCAAGCACCTCCTACTTTTGGTTTAGTTAAGGACACCTTTACAGTTGAATATAAATGAGGAAGTTTTAGCGAAACAAAATAATAAAATGACAAATTGCGCTTAGGATTTATTGTGGTGGTCATTGTTCAAAGGACCCCTCCCCCCCCAGTGCACTTTGATTTCTTTCAGTAATTCTTGTTTGATATCTTCTCAAAAACGTGCCCCCAAAATATTCTCAAAATGAAAATTTTCTGAGAAAGAGCAATTTTTCACTTTAGCCTAATTTCACTTTAGGGAGAGTTGAATGGGTGAACTTGATGGTGTCTCCACCAGAGGGGTTTAGGGATTATGGAGAGTACTTCTGGCAGAAGAAGTGCTCCTGCTAGACTGAAGAATGCAAACCGTGTGGTCTGTTGTAAAACAAGCAAAATGCAATGTCATTTTCTTGTTTTTAGGGGAAGAGTCACAATTAATTCATCATTTTATGGGTGCGTTTTGTAAAGCTACATTTTGACGAGCTGTGTTTTCATGAACAATTATTGGCTGTTGTAGTTGGTGCCTCAACACGAACCTTGTCGATAATGTGTGCTCTCTGCTGGTATTGGAGCAGCGGACACCAACATTCCTTTCAGTTGTAACTTTGGTTTCCTTCCTGTGTCCTGGTGTAGGAGGCTGGCTCTGTATATACTATACCAAAGTGAGGTATAGTGTGCACAGAATCCAGGGGATCCCCAGAGGTATGACAGAGGCTAAACAATTATTGGTTGTTGTAGTTGTTACCTCAACATGAACCATGTCGATAATGTGTGCTCTCTGCTGGTATTGGAAGAGCAGACACCAACATTCCTTTTCAGTTGTAACTTTGGTTTCCTTCCTGGGTCCTGGTAAGGCAGACAAAGGTGTATTTGTTTTGGTCATTGATAATACGTCTCGCCTTTTGTGTTTGTTTATTTTGTCTTGATTCACATTTTGAATGGGTGCGCATGTAATAAATCTCTGAATACTACTTGCGAGGGAGAGACTTTGCCTCCAGCTAGTACACCAGCCCACAAAATGTTACTGAATCCGGGGCTACATACATGTTTGTGGCTTAAAAAATGGAATAAGATCACTGCTGACGATAAGCAGATGCACTTTCCTGGGCATGGTACGTTTACTGTGAGAAAGATTGCAGGGATTCTGCTGAGTCGAGAAACTATGCTTGGGACCATAGAACCTTAGTAGGCAGGGACTGAGTCATCCTAGAACCTTAGCACCCATGAGCGCTGGACCGACTAGCTAACATGTCTCACTTGCTCTCCTACTCACTCACAGAGGACCAAGTGATTAGACAACCCAGAACACAACACTCTCGACTCTCAGCAATCGCGGTGACAGGACACACCCTTTCGCTCTCACACATGTACTTGTCCACAGTAAATTCTGACAGAGACACAAGACAAGTTTAAAATGTTTATTTTAACTATTGTGCTCTAATATGCAGTATATGTGCCAAAATAAGCAAGGAAAAGCCTAACACAAATATGGTCAGTATAGCAAGTAATCTATAACTCATAAAAGGAGCTGTCATGATATCAGACAGGGTAAAATAACCCCCCTCCCCTTCCACAGAAGCAAAATGATTATGCATCAGAAGATCTCTGGGTGTTTGCAGCAGATCCCATACCTTAGCATGCACAGATGAAAGTTCTACATCACAGTTGTAGTCGCTCTCTTGTCTCTGAAAATCTCCCACCAAGTGTGTCTTTCACATGTCTGTGCATACCTATATGACAAAGGGTACGTGTTCCCAAAAGACAGCTGCATCTGTATGTTTTGTCTAGGTGCTAGTGCCTGACCAGAAAACAATAACAAGGGGCATTGTTGTTTGACCCTGTTCACTGTGTTCAGACAAGATCCCAGGAAAGGACAGAACACAAAAGCAACGGCAGATTCCATGTGAAAGTACAGGGTGGCACAAAGCAAAGTGCGTTTGTATAGTAACGTGTGCAACGCAGAGCGCAGCCTGCTTAGGCTACCATTGGGGAAACAACAAGGGGCCGGCATGGGACATATGACACCCTCACCTTGGTCAGGATAGTAGCACCCAAGATGACGACAGAACTCAGCAGGTACGCAAAAGCAAAGTGTTCGAATACGTGAGTTTAGCAAATTTCTCAATTAGTTGTCATGTCAGCCAGGCAAAAAAATGAGTTTAAAAAAAGTACCCAGTTATAGCGTGTCGTTGGGGCCCAGGAACTGGGATGCCAAGTGGAAAGACAGCGATTCCAGTAAGAAATCCGAACTTTCCGAGGTAGGGTCATTCAATTGAGCAGGTCAAAAGAGCAAACAGGCTCTTCGGTGCCAGACGTCGGTAGGACCAACAGAGGACAACCTTTGTTAATTTTGATGATGCTGAGATCCAGAAGACACTGTGCTGTTGCACAGGAAGCACCTCCGGTCGTCAGCCATAATGCAGGGCTATAAACCAGTTGCATACCCAAGGAATAGTCCTGTAATGGGCCACTAAGGAATCCATCAACAGCTTGTGGTGGCATAGCCAGGCAGATGTCCATGGCCCATTGAAAGGGGCACCTGATACAATGAAACACAGGTTGTACACAGGTGAAATAGGCGTAGAGGAAGGTTAAGCAGATCTCGGCATCCAAAGCTGCTAAGGGCACTATTCCAAAAAGTTGTAGCATTCGATCACAGTTCAGCTGCAGCGATGCCTGCGCTGGCAGGACCACAAATGAAGCATTCATTGAGGCATAACAGGAAGAGGACAAAAATGTCGCAAAGTACAATGAGGAGCAGCTGTAACCCACCGAACACGCTGGAAAAATAGAATGTAGAAAAGCGGGGTTACTCCAAAATAGTTTAAAAAGCTGTAACGAGGCTGGAGCCCAAAGTTTAAAAAAGTGTGCCAGGCCCGTGGTATCAGAAACGTAAAATATTTGGTGGATCAGTTCGCTGAAATATAGGGAGAGATTTGAATTTAACAATGGCTGTATTTCACTGGAAGTTCTTCCCACCTGCCAATCTAAGGTATCGCGAGCCGACGTGAGAGCCACTTCTTACTAAAACAACAACGCTTTGAGTCTGATTAGCTTATTGAAATCTGTTTTTCAAAGTTGGAATTGAAGGCCATAGAGAGCTATCTACATTTCCATCTGGGGGGAGAAACAGGACGTTGTTGCAGCTAGTGACTATCTGAGAAACAGACACCACATACGGAATACCCACCCGCATTCCGCAGCAGTCCTGATTATTAAGGACTAAATAGCTTCCACTCGAAAGCAAAGTTATAGTGGGAATTATTACAGGAACTGGAGTACCTTTTAAATAACAAGCCAAATTGGGGATCGAAACATTACAGGCGCCGTGAATTTTAACATGTTGACATACAAGGGAATGACGACCAACAGGCGAGTTACACTCCTGTCCTGTAAGAAAAACTTCTCTTTCAGCATGTTGACAATGACAGGTAAAGGGCAAGGACCATAACTCATGTATGTAGCTGCTCCATAGGGGTTTTTATCTACTTATGGGGAAGTGTTTCATGCAGGCAGTGAACTGAAAGGTTGAGATGGGCAATGAGATAACCCCGTGTATTAACAATACTGCTGATGGCGTTGCCGCTACAGTGAAGGGGAGTTGTTCAAGCTTCTCTATGTGTAACATAGTGTAACTAGCGTCTTTCATTGCCATTAATTGCTGTGTTTGTGTCAATTAAAGAGTAAGAACCAAGCGGTACTGTTGATATAATGCCAAGGAACGCAACCTTAAGTGTTTGTAATGTCCAGCTAAATTGCATAATTGATCTAAGTTGATTCTGACCATGATACAATTTTGCACAATATCAATTACAGATGATACAATATTAGCGAAAGTATAAATACGAGGTGACAATGTATTAATGTTGTCCACCACAGCAATATCTAAATTATCCTGGTCAATTTGACGTAAACGTACTGTAGGCTCCAGTTGCAACAATTTCCAAAGTTCATTGTAGGCAGCATAAACAAATCATTTAGAACGTGGTGATTTTGGACCCAAAAGGAAATCAGATAGATCCAATTCTTCGGACTTGAGAGAAAGATGTTGTTTCACTGCAGATAAAGTGTAATGTTTTAACCGCCGTTGATACAATTTACGCACAGAATATGCTGTTACAGTGTATGGCTTGTGAATATCGGGGACCAGGTCTATTTAATTTGAATTCAGATGTGTTTAAAAAGCGAGAGTGACAAAAATTTGTGTCTATTGGCCATAATAACCACTCACCCGGAGACATGATTGAAGAATTAAAGGTACTGTTTTGTATCGTACCATTTATTTGGTCTTCAGTTTATTTTGTGTAAGACTGCCAACCAGGAAGGGGGCTAGTGATGGAATATTGGGAGTATTCAAGTATTTAATTGTTGCCAATACCAGAAAATTTGTTTGCCGGACAGTGTCGTTCAGAAAAATAATTTGCCTGGGAATCAGACATGCATGAAATAGAGATTCTGTACCTTGGACTTGCCAGGACTTAGTGCCCCAAATCGATTTCAAGTCAATATTATCCTTCCAATAATCGTAGACTTTCAGGACTAGGTTGTCAAGGTGGTATATAGTAACTTAGTTTAAGAAAGCATATATTTTTTTAAGTAGCGGGAACCAATTTAATATAGTATGATCTTGGGTCAGAAGTGTCATAACTCGTGAAATATGTATATATCATCTTGTGTGTTTCGGAGCTACCCTGAGGCGGAGTTGGGCAATGCTCCCATTGAGTATAGTTATATTGGGGACGCTGTCCATTTGCTCTATGCAGAAAATGATGTCCATAATGTTGATAACAGAACAACTCGGCTAGTTAGCAGAATTCAAAAATAAATCTTCAGATTCAAAAACAGTGTAATATTGTAATTCAGAAAAAATCAAATTTATAGTATCAACATCCCAATCATCCGATTGCAAGCGAGGCACTACAACATCACCCATGGAAACCCTGAATACATAGGGTATCTGAAGGGTCTCCGTTGGACCAAACACATCAAATGGTACTTTATCCGATACAATTCCATCAGTGACTGAGACCGCTGAAATGTTGACAAGGGACTAGTCTCTTTTCATTTTATGCGAGGATGAATGTGGAGCCAACAGCCCGTCCACCAGTTCCGCAACAGAGCATTCTGGGGGGTAATGGCCATTAATCGAAAGGTAAAAAACAGTCACAAATCCAATCCATATGAACAGAAATACCATGGAGAGTACTATCCAGATATATATCCACTGTGGAACCAGATAAGTGCGTTTTAAGCAGGAGATGAAAACACAAATCGGCACTGGTGGGGATGCAAAACCGAGGACAATGAAAAACTGTGGGAAGTAAAGTTATCTTGATCAATATAGTAGCCTGAAGAACTCAGTTGGAATAGAGGAGGCTGTGAGTCTGGATAAGAACTTGAAGCTCGGAACAGCCGAAGGGGTCTTGAGGGGTGGATCAGAATAAACTATTTCAATCGTGGAATGTGAAGTAGATGTAACAGGTACCAGGTCAACTGAAGACTCGACATTTCCCTCCGGTGGCCGGAGAGAAGCAGGGATGATGGTGTTTAACTGCTGCAAAACGACATTCTGTAGTGGGACACTTCTAGGCATATTATTTAGAATCGGCCATATGGTGTAACTTGACATGTTCAATGGAAACAAAACAATTGCCTTTGAATCCTGAAAGAGGAGGTAGAATCACAGTTCGGGTACCCTGAAGACCAAGCACTGGAACAGGAGCAAAGTAAGATGGACCGAATTCTTTCTTGATTGCCACTTTTTCACGAACCAGATCACTAACTTTAGGAAGCCAGCCAGAGACAGGAATCAGAACAGCTGCATCTGATGAGAGAGTCGAAGGCAAATGTGCATTCGCCAGAGAGTCACAACATTTTTGTAGATTCTGCAAGACAGTACAGTGATTATATATGTCAAAGGTTGCGGCTGCCGCCACAATGTTTAGACTGTCAAGGTCTGGAACATACATCATGAAGCCAAAGAGCATTTCATATGGGCTCCGCCCACCCAGAAATCTTTTAGGGAGGTTGTTTAGTGCACGTTGACCCCCATAAAGATGAGTCAACCAGCCACGACCAGTACCTAATACCTTTGCCATTAAAGACTGCTTTAAGTCACAGTTCATTGGCTCCACAATAGAATTGCCCTCAGGCCTATATGGAGATGAAAGATGCACCTGCTCCCCCATGGATGTCATCGAGTAACATGCATTATCGGAAACAAGGGGACCGCAATGGTCAAGATAAACACAGCCAAACGGCTGATTTGAAAGATAGAGCTGTGTCTCAGGTGGACGGGACACAGTAGAAGCCTTAATCTGTTGACAAATGTCACAACATAGGACATAACGGCGAGTTTGCTGATACAAACCACGCCACCAATAACGTTGCTGTAAAAGTGAAATAGTGGCAGCAACTCCTGCATGCAAGGAGGGGCCCCAAATTGCGAGGGCTATCTCTTCGAGACATGATGCATATACTTTTTAGGCTTCAGCCCGCCCATAGGCTTCCCATTTGCTGGCTCCATCATCGCTCTCCTCCTCGTCTTTCTCCCCATTTGTCCATGGCATGCATGCGTCATGCCTTCTCCTGTGTTTACCCCTCCCCGAGAGCATGGGGCAATCACTATATCAATCCACTGGTTTCATTTTAGCATCGTTTTTAAGAACTACTTTTTCACTTTGTTGAACTGTAGGTAACATGATCGGTCCTGTTTTCACTCACTCCATTCAGTTTCTGTGATCAGGCCTGTAAAGCTTGTTCTTATCTCGTCACATTTGCTGAGCAATCAAACACTGAGATCAAATGTCAGATGCTGTATTCAGAGGGCACCTGTTCCGTGACCTCACCCCCTCCCTCACGCCATGTGGCTGTTGCTTGGAGATGTGCAGAACTCAGCTTAGAAATGCGATTTCCGCCCACAACAGCACAAATTTGCTTTGTTGAACACTTCGGTTTTCAGAAACAACTTGTCATATTTTCCAAGTGCATGTGAAAATATTTTTTCACCCCTGGAAGTGAAAACTAGCCTCTCTTCCTGTCAAGTGTTTCCAGCATGGGACATTTTAGTTTTCCCTATGTTAGCCTAACTTTATAGGCCTCATTTTCCTTTGCACACGTTACTATATAAACATGCTTGCTTGTACCTTCACACAGAACCTGCAAATGTTTTTGCGTTCTGTTTTTTTCGTGGAATTTAGTCTGCGTGCAGCCGACAGGGCCAAACAAAAATGCCCCATGTTATTCTTTCTGGCCAGGCACTAGCACCTAGATATAACACAAGAATGCAGCTGTTGTTTATGTGCACACATGTCCTATCATATAGATGAGTATGTGAGCCAAAACAGACACATGGAAGGAGAGTTCTGATAGAATAGCACTGCGTGCGCTGAAATGTAAAACGTCCATCTGTGCATGCTTAAATACGGGGTCTGCTGGTGATCCCCGAGGTCATTCACATGTTCATTTAGCCTTAGAAGCAGGAGAGGGTGTGTAAGATTACTCTGTCCTATAAAATGACAGCGCTTTTGATCGTATATCGATCATTAACCATGCCAACAATATTTTTATTATGCGTCTCATTTCTAATTGTGGCACGTATACTTAATTTCAGAGCACAATAGTTTGAATAAATATTCTTAACCTTCTTTGTGTCTCCTTATTATCTTATTGTTGGCAATTACAAGTGAGCGAGCGAAAGGGTGTTTCCTGTTACCGCGATCCCTCAGTTGGTCTAGAGTGTTGTGTTCTGGGGGTGCCAATGCACTTGTTTCTCTGGTAAGGTTAGGAGGGCAAGTGAGGCACTCTAGCTAGTCGGACTCTGCCTTATAGATACTGAGGTGGTTTGATGACTCAGTCTCTACATGCTGATGTTCTATGGTCCCAAGCATAGTTCTGTTCCAGAGCAGATTCCCTGCAACAATGCTTTATTATTTTAACACAATTGTCAATAAAAATGATCACACTTCACGTTCTTCTCTGAGTATGCTAAATAAACTATTTGCATGAAATAGATTAATTGTCCTTGTCACGTGTGCTTTTCTTCCACCATTGTTGTGTCCTTAGTTGGGGATCGGTGACATCTCCCGGATTGGAAGCTCTGGAGGCGTATCTACATGAATATTTATCTTCTATTGCTGCCACCAATAGATCCTGTTATGCACCCCAATGTACCCCAATATAGGCCTAGGTAGTTGCACGACCTTTTACCTATATTTGTCTTACCATTGTTCTACATAACGGTTCTGGCGCTGACCCTTTACTTAGTTAGGTGCTGCATAAATGTTGTGTGGTTTTCTCAGCAAACTAGCCTCATTTATTATGCATGAGGATTCTCAGTATCACAGCAGGGTTACCATCTTCTGCATAATAACTCTGTATAAGGGTCACCACTATTGTCATCCTTGGCCGACATGCCCATAGTACCATGACACATCTAGGTAGAACCCCTGAGGGTACCTTTCGGGTATATAAGCACCATATCTTTGCTAGGCAGCCATAGGAGAAGAAACGTCCATGCTGACAGGAGAAGCTGAAGTCCCTGTCCGCAGACACTCCAGCACGGAGTGGTCTGACATCCCTCAAGGGGTGTCCAATTCGAGACCAAGACGGGGTCCTTCACTCTCTGACATCAGGTAATGAGGTTGGCTCTTTCCTAGGGGGATTCTTGGCTATACACCTACATACATGCTAGGTACCCTTAGGTACATCTAGTTAGGGTTGCATCGTAGGAGTACGCATTATTATTGTCATGTATCTATATGCCTGCATATATTCATTGTTTTAGCACTATGGTAGAATTTGACCTTCTATTTACTTTATTGGTGCTTATAACCGTATACATCTGTTACTGTCTAATGGTTGTTGCAGCACACGCATTTTATACTAGCATGACGCTGGTACAATAAATGCTTATTGAAAAGTCCCCATATTTTATTATGTATATCTCTCTGAGAACAAGTGATCACGAGTGACTGAGCGAAAAGTACTGTACTGTTGCCATGATCCCTGAGGGATCAGGGTTGTCATGTTCAATAGTTGCCAGGAACTATTCACTCCTTGGTAAGAGGGGCTCATAATGGCACTGTGAGCTAGCTGGTCTACAGACTAACATATCCTCGGGGTGTCTGGAATCAGTCTGGACACCAATACCTTAGTTTATGTTGTCTAAACGCGCAGATCCTTTATAGATTTGTAGGAACTACACAACAATCCGATCTATGTTTTATGGTGCGTGGGTATTTTGGCTGAAGTGAGGCTACGCTTCACATTAGCTGATCGGGGCAAAATTAAATCAGCAGGTTCCCACCCATCCCCCAGCCGGTGAATCTAGCTGAAAGTATGCAGCGTCGGAGCTAGCGGAATTGCATACTAAATGTCACTCGCACAAAGAGATAAGATCCCTTGACAAACATTGTACATTCTGAGAGGCAGGCGAGTCAGAAAATAAAGGGTAGTTTCATATTTGTGTGGGTTTCTGATGGATGTTACAACAGTTTACCTCATTTCATTTACTCGTTCTGTGGTTGGGTTATTTTATGCGACTGTATTCTCGAGTGACAAGCGTGGTTTACTTTTGATTCCTGCTGCCTGAAAAAAGTGTTTCCCATTGTATTATTTGGGTCAGACCATCACGTAGGAGGCTTGTTGGGGACCCATTGCTTTAAGTGTTAGCCATATACGTGCCCTTTGGTGTACATATATATTATAAAATGACGAGCATGTCTATAACTATCATGGTTTTAATCATTTTTAATGCAGCTCTGTGTAAAACAATGTGCGGGTCCAACGATTACACCCCATTATTATACCTTGGGCCTGTGTAACAGTGCTATTTTTTCACACTATGTGCGCCTTTCTCTTGCGTTAATTGTGATTTACTCTTGGATTTTATAGCAAGAAACCAGAGGGAAAACTTAATCAACCTCGTCAGTGCTCATCCGCTGCTCCCTACATGCTTGAGGTAATATTTTGTTCTTTTTAACTTTTAGTGCGATGCACACAGAAGGCATTTGACTGGAAAAAAAACTTGCCCAGCAGAACAAACAAAATTGCAAAGATTTATTTTTGATAGTTAGATTTCTTTTATTTTGCCAATCTTTTCTCACCTTGCATTCAGATTTTCTTTTCTTTTTGCTCGTGGGCGCTGTCACAGTAACATCAACACTAAGACACTAACATTAACACTGTCACAGTAACATTAATTAGGGGGCCAAATATGGCTAAAAGACATTCAAATTCACAACGCCAATAGCTCAAAGTTTGGGCATTGCTGAGGCCTATTGGATTTGCCAATGCTTGTTTTAATTTGGTGTAAATCTGTTCTGTAGTTTTGGAGCTCTTAAAGAAACAAGATTTATGTATATCTAGAGACATAGATCCAACCTGAATGAAAAGTTGCAGCTGCCATTTCGTGAATCGGGGCATGGTTCCGGGGGCGGGGGATGGAAATAAAGTATAAATAGTGTATAAGGGATCCAGAGTAGAGGTATCCTGACCTCAAGGGACTGATGGAAGGGTCTGTGCTGGACCCCTCATGGGCAAGAAATTGTGCAAAAAGATTTTAATGTTAACTCATGAGGATCCTCCGATCCACCGCAGCGCTCATCTGGCCCCTGTGTTGATCCACAGATCCAGACCCTGTGAAAAAAAAATACACCTACTCACAGACCCACTCAACACTCATACACCCAACCACACATCCATATATCCACTTTCAAATCCATACACTCACTCACACATCCATACACCCACACACACACACACACATACAGATACAGTCAGTTACACATCCTTTCACACACCTATACCGTCACTGATACATCTACTCACAGAACGAGAGAATCACTCTGAGATCAACACAGCCACATATCCACCCACCCATCACACACTCACATGCCCACTTACACACTCACACAACCACTTACTCACATGTACAGCCACTCTCACACCCTCTGAGACCAAGAAAACCACTCACAGACCCATACAGATACTCGTAGACCAGTCACATATCTATACAGCCACTCGCACACCCTCTTACATACTCATACAGTCACAGATACATCTACTCTGAGTCAGAGAACCACTCATACTGTTATATTCCCTAGTTAGGCCCATGCAGGAAGCGTCTCATTGCTACATTGGCCTGACTTTTCATATACTCTTTTCAGCGGTGACCTTTTGCACAGTTAGGTACCTGACAATGTTGCTTCAAATCTAAACTCATTATGCATAAGGCTTCTGACAACATTATCATAATCCCCTGTACATGACGTACAAGATCTAGCCACACCATGGACAAATGTCATTGTTGTCTTCATCCAAGGGTGATAGGGCTATCCACAATCCATAACATCACTAATCGATAAACACATCATAAGACCACTTCCAACTATGAAAGATAGGCAGCTTTGATAGATTAGCAGAGGAGGCACTTCCGCTGACTTCGAGGGTCCCTGCATGCTGAGACTTCACCACACAGCGGTCTGACATTCCGTGAGGGGTGTCCAACTTGTGACCAAGACGGGGTCCTTCATTCTCTTCCATCAGGTAATGGGGTTGGATCGTCCCTTGAGAGGATTCTTGGCTACACACCTACACACACTCTAAAAGCACTTAGAGTAGGGTTCGCATAGCAGGAGTACACTTGATTACTGTCTTTTAATATGCCTGCACATATTTAATGTTTTAACACCATGGTAGAAATGTATCTACCGTTCACTCTTTTGATGCTCGTAATCACTTTCATTTGCTTCTGTCTCCTGATTATCGCAGCACATGCATTTTATACAAGAATAACATTGGCTCAATAAATATATTGAACCACCCCACTGTGTATTCTGTATACCTCTCTGAGAATAAGTGAGCTTGAGTGACTGAGCGAAAAGTACTGCACTCTTCCCACGATCCTTGAGGGGTCAGGGTTGTCATGTTCAGTGGTTGCCAGAAACCCTTCGCTTCCTGGTATGGTTAGGGGGGTTATGGCGGCACTGTGAGCAAGCTGGAACATAGGCCAACATATCCTGTGGAGTTGTCTGGAATCAGTCTTGACACCAAGCCCTTAGTTTATGTTGTCCGACAAGCGCCCAGATCCTATAGATTGGTAGGATTTACCAAGTGTGGTGTATTTTTGTTTACAAATTGAATTTGGGCTGTGGTTCAGCCCCATGCCTGCACCCGCTGCTCTGCGCGCCGAGATTGAATCACATTGGATATTTATATACATATATATTCACTGAAAAAACCATAGGTTTTAGGGACAGTTATAGTTAGTTGGACATTTCACTCGTACAAAACCATAGAAATTCCCCCGTTATAGTTAGTTCAGCTAACTATAACTCGCGCCCCCGCAATGCACTGCTGATGACGTCACATATTATATCACTCATGACATGGTCAGTGACATCACTGATGACATCACTGATGACATCTCAAACGACATCACTGATGACATCATCCAGTGACTGTGTGTTTCTGTAAAGTTTAAATATTTTTAATATATATAGGGAAAGGCGTATTGAAGAATGAGTGGGTGTATAAGTGTCTGAATGGATGATTTAGTAGGTGCGTGACTAACTCTATAAGTGAGTGATTAAACGTATCTTACTGAATGCATGGGTTAGTGACTAAACTGGGTGAATGTCTGTATCCGTCTGTCTGTTGCTGTGTAAGTGGCTGCATGGGTTTGTGAATAGCTACACGAGTGTCTATATGAGTTATTGATTGGTTGTCTGAGTATCTGTATGGGTGCCTGAGTGTTTGTGTGGGTGGGGTGTGTGCGACTCTGTGCATAGATGTGTGAGTGGGTGATTCACTGGGTGGATGGTTTCAAGAGTGCATCTGTGATAGACTGTATGGGTGGGTAAGTGTGTGTAAGAGTGTGTTAGTGAGTGAATGTATGTCCCAGTGGTACATGTGTGAGTAACTACATATGTGAAAGGCAGTATATATGTGTGTTGGAGTATATAAATAGCTATAAGCGAGAGTGTGTGATTGTGAGAGTGACTGTATGGATGAGTGTGTGCTTGTATCAGAGATTGTATAAGAGCGTAAGAATGTGCTAGTATTTTTATGAGTAAGTGAGCTGGTGTGTGTATAACTGTATAGGTGAGTAAATGGGTGTGTGCTTAATATTTTGCATGACTGACTAGGTGTGTGAGTACCTCTATGGATGAGTGGCGGTGTGTGAGTGTTTATATAGGTGTATGAGTGCATATAATAGTCCTGTACTGAGTGACTATAAGTATGAGTGACTGTACGGGTGAGTGAGTAGATGTGTGTGTGTAGACCTAAGAATCAGTGAGTGTGTATATAGTAATTGGTGTTGGAGTGTCTATGGTTTTGACAATGGCAGTCTGTAATTTACAGTGGGTGTATCAAAAAAGTTATATTAGGGTGTGAGAAGATGCATGAAATTATCACATGGATGATGTCATCAGTGATGTCATCAGTGATGTCATTTGAGATGTCATCAGTGATGTCATCAGTGATGTCACTGACCATGTCATGAGTGATGTAATATGTGACGTCATCAGCAGTGCATTGCGGGCGCGAGTTATAGTTAGCTGAACTAACTATAACGGGGAGTTTCTATGGTTTTGTACGAGTGAAATGTCCAACTAACTATAACTGTCCCTAAAACCTATGGTTTTTCAGTGAATTTCAAAGGTTTTTTAAATGCTAATTTCTAACTATAACGTGTCTGAAACCTATGGTTTTTTCAGTGAATTTCAAAGGTTTTTTAAATGCTAATTTCTAACTATAACGTGCCTGAAACCTATGGTTTTTTCAGTGAATTTCAAAGGTTTTTAAATGCTAATTTCTAACTATAACGCCCTAAAACCTATGGTTTTTTCAGTGAATTTCAAAGGTTTTGTAAATGACAATTTTTAAATGTATTAATTGTTATATTTATTTTTTGATACTGATTTACTACATTTTTTAAACTATTTATTTTTACATATTTTATTTTTAAATTACATTGTAATTACATTATACATTACATTACAAAATATACTTTCTCAGAATGAATTACTTTAGTTTAAATACTTTGCAAATAGGCAATAGACTTTTAAGTACAGAAGTTACAGTTGTTGCAATGGGCAACACAATTTCAAACACAATGCAACATTGAGCTCAATGTGAATTTCTAGTTAAATGCAATTAGTTACTTTATGGATTACTTTTCTAACCACAGGACTGGATCCTAGATTCAGTCCTGGGACATCTCCTGTAAACAGTTGAGTAAAAGCGTTTTGGTTACAGTAGTGATTTTTAAGGAATATTATTGTATTTTAAAAGTTGACACTTAGAAACTTTTTCACATAGAATCACCAATGTTATCCTATGGGAGGAAATTCACTTAGCAGGTAAGTAGTGTTATCGTTACTTTTTCTTACTCAGTGGTGGATCCTGGATCCAGCACTGGTGCATCTCCTGTAAACAGTTGAAAGAATGCGTTTAAGTCATACAGGCGATTTGTAAGGAATATTTGTAGTTTGTGAAAATCGACACTTTGAAACTTTTCTGCTGAAAACCAGACAATGGATTCCTATGGAAGGAAATACAAGTTACTGGTAAGTACGGTTAGAATTACTTTTCAGGGTCAGTGCTGGGCTAAAAGATGCAGTACTGGGTTCTCTCCTGATAACAGGTGAGTAAATCGGAATTCATAGTTCGGCTGATTTTAGAGAAATATTATAAAGTTCCAAAACTCCACACTTAGAAGAATTTCCAAGTGAAACCAGTCAATGTTAGCCTATGGAAGGAAATTCAAGTTACTGGTAAGTACGGTTAGAATTACTTTTCAAGGTCAGTGCTGGGCTAAAAGATGCAGCACTGAGGTTCTCTCCTGATAACAGGTGAGTAAATCGGAATTCGTATTTTGGCTGATTTTAGAGGAATATTTGTATGTTTCAAAACTCGACACTTAGAAACTTTTTCAGCAGAAAGCAGGCAATGATATCCTATGGAAGGAAATTCAAGTTACTGGTAAGTACGGTTAGAATTACTTTTCAGGATCAGTACTGGGCTGAAAGATGCAGCACTGAGGTCTCTCCTGATAACAGGTGAGTAAATCGGAATTCGTTGTTCGGCTGATTTTAGAGGAATATTTGGACAATGGTGTAAGGGAGGGCGGGGCCTGAGGTGACATCTGTGCAAACGCGCCCCATGGCGCGATTTAAGTTGGGGGATTAAGTCCCCTTGAATCATGAGGGTCCCTGAGGTCCAACTAGCCCACCCTGTACCTCCAGTATGCGCCAGGGAGCTGCGTTGCAGAGAGGTGTTCAGAGGCCACGCCCTTTTGCACCTCTCTGCAACGCAGCTCTGTGGCGCTTTCTGGACGTACCTGGTGGGCTAGTTGGCCCCAGGGACCCTCAGGATTGAAGGGATTTCATTCCCCATCTTAAAATGCGCCACGGGGCCTGTTTGCACACATGTCACCTGAAGCCCCGCCCCTCCCTTCACCACTGTGCAAACGCGCCCGTGGCGCGTTTTAAGTTGGGGAATGAAATCCCCTTCAATCCTGAGGGTCCCTGGACTCCAACTAGCCCACCATGTACCTCCAAAGCGCCACAGAGCTGCGTTGCAGAGAGGTGTAAAAGGGCGTGGCCTCTGTACACCTCTCTGCAACGCAGCCCTGGCGCATACTGGAGGTTCCTGGTGGGCTAGTTAGCCTCAGGGACCCCCAGTATTCAAGGGGAATTCGTTCCCCATCTGCAACCGCGCCAGGGGCGCGTTTGCAGAGTGGTGAAAGAAGGGGCGTGGCCTCCGGCGCGATGCCGGTGTTTTCTTTTTTTTTAAAGAAGGGGGCTGTGTGGCCCCCTTCTTTTTCTAATTTATTGGTCCTGGGGACCCCATCCCCCAGGGCCTGCCCCTATTTATTTAAAAAAAAAAAAACAATTTGGAAGGGGGCCGCGTGGCCCCCTCCCGAGGCCTTAATCGGCCCCGGGGACCCCATCCCCCAGGGCATGGCCTTTTTTATTTTTATTGTTTTGGAGGGGTGCTGCGTTGCCCCCTCCTCAGGCCACTTATGGCCCCGGGGACCCCATCCCCGGGGCCGGCCTTTGTTTTTGTTTTTAATTTTGGGGAAGGGGGCCGCGTGGCCCCCTCCCGGGCCACTACTTGCCCCGGGCACCCCATCCCCCGGGGCTGGCCCTCTCCGTTGGGGGACTGTGGGGGTCCCCAATCCCCCACAGTCCCGCCGGCTCCCGCGTCCCTTGGGAGCCGGCATTGCTTTTCCACATGGGGAGCTGCTAACATGCAGCTCCCCGTGTGGAAAAGCAATTTGCTTGGATATTGGAGGCGAGAGCAGGTTTCCTGCTCTCTCTTCCAATATCCAAAGCAGTTTGCTATGACAGGACGGGAGCCGCGAGGCTCCCGTCCTGTCATAGCAAACTACAGTGTCACGGGGGTAGGCACTACAGGAGCCGGCCCTGGGGGGTGGTGGTCCCCAGGGCCATTACAGGCTCCAGGAGGGCGCGCGGCCCCCTCCCTTGATTTGCACAGCCCGGGGAGGTGGTGGTCCCGGGCGTGTTGGGGGCTGGAGCCCCCACACGTTATTTAAAATTTATAAAAGATGCCCGGGGGTGGCGGTCCCGGGGCTGCGGGAGGGCAGGAGAGCCCTCCCGCACCAATTTTTAATTAAGCCCCGGGGGTGGCGGTCCCCGGGGCTTGGGGGCCTTAGAGGCCCCCATATAAACAATAAACCCACCCCTGCATGCCCCCGGGACTTGGGCCACCCGGGGGCAGATTTGCATCAAGCGCGGGAGACCGCGCTTCGATTTTTTTTCTTCGGCAGGATCCGCGCACCCTGAGCGCATCCTGCCAATTTTAAAAAAATGCTTTTTCTGCCCAGGGGGTCCTTGTGGGACCCCTGAGCAGTCCTAGAGGTCAGGGTGTTTCTACCCTGCCCCCTTTGTGCGTTTTGCGCACTTGTTTCTGTCCCTCGGTTCTACTGAGGGACAAAATGGCTGCCAACACTTCCTGATTTGGAGTGTTGACAGCCAATTAGCTATGCAGCTCGTGATCGGGAGGGTGCGCGAATCCGGCGCGGCCATAGATATATATGTGATTTTCATTTTGATTTTCACAGGAACTACTGAACGGATTTACACCATTTAACAAAAGGGTTCTTTCTGAACCAAGAACTACCTCTTTGCCAAATTTGGTGTAATTCTGTTCAGCAGTTCGAGGCTGTAGCCGTGTCTAAAGTTTCCTATGGGAAAATGAATGGGGAAAACACGTTTTGGGACCTCCTTTTTCTCGGCCCCGGCTTGACGAATCACCCGAAACTTTCAGGGTAGGAGCGGACCGGAGCGGGCCATAAAGTTTGAAAATTTCGTGAAGATTCGTCAACCGACGCAAGAGTTATTTCAAATAGAATGTCGCGGATTTCCTATGGAAAATAGGTCCTAACTATAACTATCTACTGGCGACCGCCAGTAGATAATATATATATTCACTGAAAAAACCATAGGTTTCAGGCACGTTATAGTTAGAAATTAGCATTTAAAAAACCTTAGAAATTCACTGAAAAAACCATAGGTTTTAGGGAAAGTTATAGTTAGTTGGACATTTCACTCGTACAAAACCAGAGAAATTCCCCCGTTATAGTTAGTTCAGCTAACTATAACTCGCGCCCCCGCAATGCACTGCTGATGACGTCACATATTACATCACTCATGATATGGTCAGTGACATCACTGATGACATCACTGATGACATCTCAAATGACATCACTGATGACATCACTGATGACATCATCCACGTCAAAATCTGATGCACCTCCTCACACTCTAATATAACCTTTGATACACCCACTGTAAAATACAGACTACCATTCTCGAAACCATCAACACACCAATACCAGTTACTACATACGCACTCACTGATTCCTAGGTCTACACACACATCCACTCATTCACCCATACAATCACTCATACATACAGTCACTCATCAATACAACACTATCATATGCACTCATACACCTATACAGACACTCACACACCGCCACTCATCCATGGAGTTACTCACACACCTAGTCAGTCATGCAAAGAATCAATCACACTCCCATTTCCTCACCTATACAGTTTTACACACACCACCTCACTTATTCAAACATATACTAACACATACTTACTCTCTTATACAATCACTGATACAAGTACACACTCATCCATACAGCCACTCTCACAATCACTGACTCTCACGTATAGTCATTTATATACTCCAACTCTCACATACACTGCCTTTTACATATGTAGTTACTTGGACATGTACACTGAGACATCCAATCTCTCACCAACACACCCATACACACACTCACCCGCCCATATAGCTGTTTCCATATGCACTCTTGAACCCATACACCCAGTGAATCAACCACTCACACATCTATGCACAGAGTCACACACCTCCCACCCACCCACACACACACTCAGTCTCCCATACAAATACTCAGGCAACCAATCAATAACCCATATAGACACTCATGTAGCTACTGACCAACACATGCAGCAGCTTACACAACAACAGACATACTGATACACACATTCAGACAGTTTAGTCACTAACCCATGCATTCAGTAAGACACATTTAATCACTCACTTATACAGTCAGTCACGCACCTACTAAATCCTTCATCCAGACACTTATACACCCTCTCATTCTTCAATACACCTTGGCATATATATAAAACATATTTAAACTTTACAGAAACACACAGTCAGCCAGTGAAGGCTCCTAATGGCCCCAGAAATATGATTGAATTTAGGGATGTTAAGTAATGTCCGGGCAGCAGCATTCTGAAGGGATTGCAGCTTAGTCAGTTGTCGCTTATCAATCCCTAGATAGAGGGCATTGCAATAGTCAATGCGAGATAGTACAAGAGCAACCACAACAGTTTTCCTCAGCTCCATTGGGAGAAATGGTAGAATCTTCCGTAGGATTTTTAATGTAAAATAACATGCTGAGGTGACTTGGTTATTCAGAGCGGAGAAATTAAGCTGTGTGTCCCAAAGCACACCCAGATTTCTCATCTTGTCCACTGGTGACGGACACTCTCCTGCCTCCGTTGGCCACCAGGCTGTATTCCAAATCGGATTGCCATTTCCAAACTCCATGACTTCGGTCTTCTGTGTGTTTAGTTTCAAATAGTTGGTATGCATCCATTGTATGATGCAACCAAGACAACTATGAAACCTTGCCGACAGAGGAAATTGAAACTATGATTTGTGTGTCATCGGCATAGGACACAAGAGAAAAACCAAAGTCTCTAACTAGATTGGCCAATGGCATCACATAAACATTGAAAAGGGTGGGTGAAAGCGCTGACCCATGTGGGACTCCGCACGGGAGATGAAAAGTATCTGATTTAAGATTGTCCCAGCAAACCTGATGTTCTCTATTTGCCAGGAAAGAAGAAAGAAGAGCCAGCGCCTTATCCTTGATCCCACTTGCCTTCAGCCGTTGCGTGAGAATTAGATGGTTCACCGTATCAAAAGCGGCTGACAGGTCAAGTAGGATCAGGATCGCACTTCCACCACTATCAATTTGCATGCGTAGTTCTTCCATAGCCACAACCAGTGCGAACTCTGTAGAATGGTCTGCACGGAACCCATGTTGTGATATGTCCAGAGTATTGTTAGAGATAAGAAAGTTATTTAATTCCTGATTAATGGCTTTCTCCAGAACCTTGGCCGCCAGAGGAGGCAGGAGATAGGCCTATAGCTCTTGACATCCCTAGGATCCATAGAGGGCTTCTTTAAAATAGGTCTAATACAAGCTTTCTTCCATACTGTAGGAAATCTCCTGATCCTACAATGGTATTTAATAAGGGAGTCAGAAAGGAGCTTGCTAGTCTAGAGGCCTCATGAATTATAATCGGTGGACAGGGATCTTCTGGACAGTAAAGATTATTTACCGCATCCTGTGTCACTGGGGAAAAACTGGATAAATGGTTAAGAGTACCTGACCCCTCCTCACTGTCCAGAACGACTGGAATTCCAATGAGCTAACTGGACATTGCCTCAGTCTATGGTGGCATTTGAAGCAATTTATTACAACAAGGCCAATTCCTTTGTTCAATTAAATGCCCTTTCATAGATCACTAGAAAAAAAGAATAAATAAACACTCCCAGTGTGCAGTGGAATAAATAGCATCTGATAATTCATTAAAAGTATTACAAATATGTTGGCTGCGTCTGATAATCTGTGTCAGAAAATATGTCTAACTTGTGATTCTTTCTTAAATATTCACTTGTTTTGCTTTCACAACCTTGAGTTCCAGTGGTTCCAAGCTCCCTTTCTACACTGTGTCCCAGATCTGTTTCATCACTATCAGAAATGCAACTCAAACTGATTTCCTATCTTGCTTCTATAAATGCTTTCTTTCTGCAAAGTACAAAGTCTTAAATATTTGTTCTTCGTGTTGATTTACAATATCTAACTCTATTTCTCCAGGTGACCGAAGCATGAATAGATAAAAGAAGATTTTAATTTAGTGAAACACAATAAAAGGATTATTTCAAGGAACGTTAAAACATTCTCGAGCTCTAGAGGAGAAACATATTCTAAGTGCCAGGAATGGTGATGAATTTGGAGCGGAAGAAACTGCTAAATGTGAAAGTTGTCAAATATTTAAAGAAAAATGACGATAAATGTTTACGAAGAGTCACTTACTGAGATTGAGGAGTCTCTGAACTATGAATGGAACTCAAGAGTAAATTGAAAGTCTGCATCTACTAATTGTAAAACTATTTTCACTTAAAAGAAACATTTCAAGATTGGTTGAACAAAGAACATTGGCTACAATTGATCCCCACACAGTGCAATTGAGAATAATTAGTGTTGTAAATTCTGTCTGATGGTTTATGAGAAATGCCCTGGAGACCCAAAACCCTCCTAAAAAAAACAGTATTTGTGCACGTGATGTGACAAAATTGTCAGAAAGACTGATAACCGCAGTTTAAAAGAGCGAGCTTTTGTCTACGTCTCAAGTGATTGTTAGAGAGAAGACATTGTTTGAAAAAAAGAATTGTAAATGCTCTTTCTCAAGTGTCATTACAGCAAAGACGCTGGATTATCCTTTCCAATACCAAAACATTATCCCCCACCAACGCTGTCTCTTGGGTTGATCTGAGTAGTTTCAAAGTGTCCCGAACCGCCAAAGCCGATCATGTACCTGCCTTAGAGCGACAAAGCATGTACTGCCACAAAGTTTAGAAGGGGACAGTGCTATGTATTGCTAATTCATAAAACCACTCTGGCATGCCCTAATCACCTGTCATTACTTGTATGAACAAATATACTTAAACAGCAAAAACTAAACCCCAAAGACCTTATCAGGGCTTTTAAAACTCCTAAATCAAATCTGATAAAATGGAGTCACAAAATTAGTTAATTCAACTTGAGAGAACTCACCCGGGCATAACTTGGAGAAAATGAATCCATCTCACTAAATACACGGGGCTCCTCAGTGAAAGTTTATAAAATAGGTTAGACAGGCTGCATTTAAAAGAAGGAAAATAATCTCCAGGTAAAAGCTATAATTAGTTAAATGCAAATGTTAATAAGAGCACCTGCAGTGTATTTTAGAAGTTAATGCTGAGTGTAACATAAACGAGTACAGACTCTGGAATCAGATACAGTCTTAACATGGCCGGTGTCCAGGAGCAAACCCAACATGGAGATTCACATAACTCGAATAAGAGTAATGAATGCGAGAACAGCTTTAGTTCTCAATCCCACCCCACTAAACACGAGAGAACTCACACTGGACAAAAACCTTATCAGTGTCCTGAATGGCAGAAATGCTTCACTCACAAATCCTCTCTCATTCAACATGTGAGAATCCGCACTGGGCACAAACCTCATCAGTGCTCAGAGTGCCAGAAAACCTTCAAGTGGAAATCCTGTCTCATTCAACATGAGCTCATTCACACTGGGCTAAAACCGTATCAGTGCACTGAATGCCAGAAAAGCTTCAGTCTAAAAGGTAATCTCACACAACATGAAAGGATTCACAGTGGGTACAAACCTTATCAGTGCTCAGAGTGCCAAAAAAGCTTTAGTTATAAGGTCAGTCTCATTTCTCATGAGAAAATCCACACTGGGCTAAATCCTTATCAGTGCTCAGAGTGCCAGAAAAGCTTCAGGCGGAAATCCTGTCTCATTCAACATGAGCTCATTCATACTGGGCTAAAACCGTATCAGTGCACTGAATGCCAGAAAAGCTTCAGTCAGAAAGACTGTCTCATTCAACATGAGAGAACACACACTGGGCTAAAACCTTATCAGTGCACTGAATGCCAGAAAAGTTTCAGTCAGAGAAGTCATCTCACTCGACATAAGATAACACACACTGGCTACAAAACCTATCAATGCTCAGAGTGCCAAAAACGTTTCAGTTGTAAAGTCAGTCTCATTCGACATGAGAGAATCCACACTGGGCAAAAACCTTATCAGTGCACTGAATGCCAGAAAAGCTTCAGCCGGAAATCTAGTCTTGCTCAACATGAGAGAACTCACACTGGTGAAAGACCTTATCAGTGCACTGAATGCCAGAAAAGCTTCAGTCAGAAAGGTAATCTCACTGAACATAAGCTAACACACACTGGGTACAAACCTTATCAGTGCTCAAAGTGTAAAAAAACTTTCAGTTGTAAGGCCAGTCTTATTAAACATGAGGGAATCCACACTGGGCAAAAACCTTATCAGTGCACTGAATGCCAGAAAAGCTTCAGTCAGAAAAGTAATCTGACTAAGCATGAGATAACACACACTGGGTACAAACCTTATCAGTGCTCAAAGTGCCCAAAAAGTTTTAGTTGTAAGGCCAGTCTCATTAAACATGAGAGAGCTCACACTGGTGAAAGACCTTATCAGTGCACCGAATGCCAGAAATGGTTCAGTCAGAAAAGTCATCTCACTCAACATAAGAAAACACACACTGGGGACAAACCTTATCAGTGCTCTGAATGCCAGAAAACCTTTGTCTGGAAATCTAGTTTTGCTCAACATAAGAGAACTCACACTGGTGAAAGGCCTTATCAGTGCACCGAATGCCAGAAAAGGTTCAGCCAGAAAAGTCATCTCACTCAACATAAGAAAACACACACTGGGGACAAACCTTATCAGTGCTCAGAGTGCCAAAAAAGCTTTGTTTGTAAGATCCATCTCATTCAACACCAGAGAATCCACACTGGCGAAAGACCTTATCAGTGCACTGAATGCCAGAAAAGCTTCAGCCAAAAATCTACTCTTGCTCAACATGAGAGAACTCACACTAGACAAAACCTTGTTATTGTTCTAAATGCCAGGGAAGTGGCAGCTGGAGATTCAGTTTGATTCAACGTGAGAGAACCCACAGCGAGAAAGAAAATTAACAGTGCTCTAAATGTGATGAAAACTTCAGTTATAAATGCAACCCATGTACATGAGATAGACAATGCGGGAGAATAAAAGGTGCTCAGTGTCAACCCTGGGGAGGAGGTTTCAATATCGCAGAACATTCACATGAAGTGGCCACAAAGACCTCAATCCATTGATTGTCCAATAAACCGTGTACTGAGAAAAGGATACAGCGAGGGATGGAAATGCTTGAATTAGCCTTATTTCTTTGTGACTATTTGTGGCCTCATTCCATTCTGTGTGTTATCCTCTCTGTGTGTTAATAAGCTATGGCTCCAACCCACAAGGTTGAGTTGATTCTGAACTTTGAGGCCACGCCCCTATGATCTGGAATGCAAGTAACCTCAAACTGTCTGCAGCCTTAATGAGCCTCACCAGGGAGCTGAAGAAAAGGCTTCCTTTGTTGTAGGTCTGTATAGGCCCAACGTCTGTTACTGCCTGTGCCACCAAGTGCTAATCATTGAGAAAAACTAAAGGTGATGGAAGGACTGGTAGTTGATCTCTGCAACATCCCGCCACATCATTCTCTAGTCTTTGTGCAACTACAGACTGGGCCAACCCTATGCAAACCTTTCTTGACCCCACCATAAATAGTCCTAAACTCCTCTGTTCTGAGGGGACACAGCCTAGTATTATAAAGATCCACTTGAGTGACCTCTTACCATTTCTTTTTTGCTACAAATGGAACCTGCTTCCCATGTGCTGGGGACAGTCTCATGAGCTTTACAATCACATCAGATACATCTAAGAGAGTCTCACAGGTAATCGGGCCTATTCATGAACTACAATAGGACGACTAAAGCAAAACAAAATGCGATTCACAAACCTATGTGCGGACGTTCTGCCCCTCCCATCTTTTTCTGTGTGGAGTTGTCTGCCTTGACTGCCCAGTTTCCACATGTTAGCATACCTTTTAGTAGTAAATGTAGGAGGGACAGAAGGATGTGGTTGTAAAATGGGAAATACTTATGAATGAAGCGGGGAGGCTAAGGGAGGAGTTTAGGGAAGGGCAAAAGATTCGCCGACAAAGTAGTAAGCCCATTTCTATTTACAAGACACACTTCTAAAGTTACTACAGCCACAATGTACCTCAAACAGTCTTAAATGTAATCCAGCTCCGAGCTGGAGTAACTCCAAAATCACACACGGCCATCTGTTGGAACTGCAACACCCTCCCTAAATAATATTGGCGGTAGAGACGACAAATAACATCCCATAGGAAATAATGGTACATTAAATATTCTAAACTAAAAATCTAAATAAATGTAATTTAATGGCCAAAATAACTAACTGTTTTGTTAAATTAAACACTAATATAACATTCATTTTTAGAAAATTATAATTTATCTTTTTTGTCCTCATTCCACGGGCAGTCACTGCCCAACTCTAGTTATCCTAGTCGACGGACTGAGATACTCCTTACCGTAGATATGACTGTGTGTCTTGCTGAATGGTATTATACACAATACGGTCTGACCTCAACTCAGCAAAGTTATGGTGCAATCATTGTACTAACAGGATTCTCTTGCCAGTTTACTAAAGGAGACCTATGCTTCCGGCTTCTTTATTGTGACACACTAGGTCAAGTTGACTCACACGCCTTACTAACTTAATCCAGTCTAGTTCAGATGGCAGAACCAGAGAAATTCAGGGTTTGCATATTTCTGTTCTTGCAAGTAAAAACAAAAGGTCCTTCTGGTGCCCATTGAGGTTATTCAATGCCAAGTCTACCCCAAAGGATATCAGAGAGTGGCTTACCTTGACTTCACAGCCCGTGAGTTCCTCTAAATAGCCACTTACTTTATTCCATTAACGTTCCAGCATAGGACAATCCATGAACTTATGCTTGTCGTCTGCTTCCATCATACCGCACCTCTTCCAACCTGGGGCCCCCTTGGAGAACTTAGCCAATCTCTGGGGTGTCCAGTGGGCTCTGGGGAGAGTGAAGAGATGGTTTCGCAGTCTTTACTGTTTTATCAAGAAGATTCCTAGAAACTTGCCAGAGATCTTCCACAGCCAGCTGCGACCGGTCTTTCTCCCATATCCGGTGTGGGTCCCAGCACCGCAAAGATACTTCCTTTTTAATCCAGTTATCCTCATTTAAGAGGGTTTTGTGTTCCCAGTGCTCTATTTTTGCAAGTCTCTTCGCTGACCACCATGAACAGAGCTGCAGATATTTAAACTTGGAGATTTCATTTCCCATTAAAACTGGAGGGCCTACCATGCAATAGAGGTGTGTCTCGACCTCAGATCCCCCCAGGTGCTAGAGTTCACCTTTTGTAGTGGGAGACGGAGTTCATCCCTCAACCACGCAGGAGTCCCAGGAGAGTCCTAAATGGGAGCTGAGTCTGTATAGCAGTGGATCCCAGGAGCCTTCATTCAGTGGACCCAACCCTTGAGTGCTGCCAAAGGGACTTTTCTCCCTTACTTGTTTAGAAAATTTAGGCTCTCCAAATTATATAAAAAATCCTCAGCACTCAGGGATGTCAACATAGCAGAATACATATGGTCCAGCTGCGACTGATCGAGCGTCCTAGCTAATGATCTAACCTTTTTAAACTGAAAAGCAAAGCAGGAGATCTGGAAATCGAGTGAGGCTTAAGGTGGGACTGAAAGTGGAGGAGCGAAGAGCTCTGGGAGCCTCTGTTAAGTTTAAATTCATCGCCAAGTTGAAGGTTATGTGGAATAATGAGATGCACAATCTTAGGTAGGGGAGAGGATACGGATGAATTAATCAAAAAAATTTAGTTAACAACAGCCTCTAAGAGTTGATGGGCCAGGAAGAGGTGAGGATCTGGTGGGAGAACGGTCTAGAGGAGGGTAATGTAGGTAGGTCTCCAGCAGTAGTAGATAGTGGAATGTCTGAGATAAGCAGGATAAATCCCTGGAGCTCCCTGCAACCAGCATCAACCTGCCGTCATGTTCCCCTTCCCTTCTGCTCTTTCTAAAGTATAATTAAATGTATTATCATTATCTCTCTACAACTCATTTAATAGTTCTTAATACATAATGCAAATGTTACTTTAGGTGGAAAACTTTTAATTAAAGCTTAAGAAAAGATATAATTTTTAATATATTCAACTTGGGTGTTGCTCTCTGTAAAAACATAGGATGAATTTGAAAAGTTTATTAAACTTGAAAAAATGAAATATTTTTATGTTTAATATCAATGTAAATTAATTTTATGTACTTCAAATGTAGAACAACATGAAAAATGCTACAACACTTGTAATTGTATTTTAACTAAATATTTAATTAATTTTAAATGTGTTAAATAAAAATGACTTTAAAGATGTGTTGTAAAAAATCACACCGAAAATGAAATTGTTGTATTTTTTTGTTATGTACTCAGAATATCTAAATTGCCTTACACATATCTGTTTAGAGAGGACACTGTCTTACAAAAAGTTATGAATAGAATTATTTGAAATTATTTTCTTAATAGTTACAATATTTTTTAAATTAAAAGTTTAAAATGTTATCATGAAGTAATTATTTTTTTTATTTTGTAAACAGTTTTTGAATATATATGCAGGCTAAATAAATAATTTTAATTTATCTTAATTTCCTATTGGGTTCTATTTTTAAGTCTCTGTCTCCAGTATTTTCTAAGGAGAGTTTTCCATTACTGTTGGTTGGCTATGTGTGGGGCTGCACTTTCTATTGCTCAACTTTGGCTGTAGTAAGTTACATTTGTACATTTTTGCCCCACCTCAGAGTACCTACAGGTGTAAGATACCTTTGTGAATAGCCCTCGAGGCGTCCATCTCGACCGGAGTGTTTCATTTTTGTAGTAAAGCTAAAGTGGACGTGGTTACTTGGGCTGTTATTAGAGCGAATGGAAGGATCCTGCGCGAATACCAGAGCACTCGTCCGATGTGTTTGTTTGACGGAGGAGCGGCAACGAATATCTTGCAGTAATTTTCCTGGACTTGCTACATCTCTCGCCTCCTGAGGGCCTCTTGTAGGATTTGATACTGCAGTAGTAGGATCAGGTAATTTCTCCTTGTTGTTAAACATGTTATCATGACTTGCTTTTATATTTTCTCTTCTCCTCTTCCTTTCACCTGATTTTGTTGTGTTTACCACCACATTGGCACTGAAATGCACTTTGCTGTTGAATGGTTCTGAGGTCTTATTCTTCATGTACCTTTTTATACGATGAACAGTTGTTTTTCCTCGCTGTACGGCTACAGTGTAGGCACAGAGAGCCCAAAACCTGAGATTCCTGCAACTTGATCTGCCTTTATTGGAATTCCACCTTTCCACTTGGATAATTGAGATATGGGTCGAATTGTTGATTGACCTTTGAACCTGCTGTGTTATACCTTGGCGGTCACAGGTTTCATGTTTGTACGGTCAGCGTGAGCTCTCGTACGCTGCTTGTTCTCACACAACGTTCTGTGCGTTGGTTCGGATCATCAACCTTGAACCATCTCCATAACCTGTAAACCCCAAAGACTTTGCAGCTGTTTTAATTGCCTGACGTTTGATGCATTTTGATGGCCAAGATTTAGGTATGACTTGATGATTCAACTCTTCTTTGCGGCTATTTTGCACTTCATGCCAGATCTGTGCATCTCGTCACCTTCTCTGACTGGTTCTGCCCAAAACCTTGTATCAAAATCCAGTGTTAATCATCACCGGAGAATAGACTTAACAGTGCCCCCTCGAGCATAGCTTGTGAGGTCAAGTACCTTTTTCTATGTGTGTTCAACAGTGTTTCAGTGGATCTGTTTGTTTTTTTAAAACTAATTTGTTTTTGTAGTTTAGAACACATCACTATCAGTGTCTTTTATTTTTTTAACTTTAGTTGTTTTTGCTAATTATTAACCTTTAAATCACAGACCTGCTTTTGATTTTTCTCCTTATAATTATTAAATATTCTTGTTTATCTAAACTTGGTTTGTTTCTGGAAGCCTCTTGTTTCTTTATAAGACACTGTATTGAAATGTGTGACTTCCACTGTTTTGCTTTAGCTTCGAGCGTGGCCTTACTGTTCAAGCCACTTCACTAAATGAAAGTCAAGGACACTTTGGTGGAAGACACACTTACCTTTGCTGACCGCAGTATGGGAACAAAGCAGGCTGATTCCAACAAGCAAACTCCCCAGCTGAAGGTTACCGTTGTGCTTTGTAATTGGGCTTGTGCCCCCCCCTTTGTATGTAAATGAGCCTCTGTCACCAGACACCCCAGGCTTTCATCTTCTTTAATGGGGATGTTGATGTAAGAACTGCCAAAGTAACACAAGAAGGGAGTGAAGAGGTAATGCTCAAAAGAGCATAAGAGGTGGATACGTCCTCCTCAAGTTATATTGTCAAAAAACAAAGGGATCCACCCTTATGGGAAAGTATAGGAGTGTTCCTCCAGACTACGTGTCTCCTTCAATGGTGGAAAGCACACAGCTTTGTTTAAATACCCCTCACCCACCAAAAGGACCATTGGTGGCATGCTTCATCATCGGGGTCTTCCCGCCCCGCTGCGGGATGGGGCGTGCTGTGACCTACGACTACTTGAGAGCACTGATTATGAAAAACAATACTATGTGTGGTGTAGGAGTGTGAGTGGAAGGGTCAGAAGTGAGTGAATGGTGAATGGTGAAAAATTAAAAAATACCTGGCTCAGTGGAAAAAATAAATTTTAATGTTCCTTTGAGCTGGTATCGTTAAAAGTGGGGAATGAGATGGAGATACTATGCTTTAATGAGCAGTGTCTATTGTGTCAGACATGTTTCGAAGCCCTCCCCTGGCTTCTCATCAGGACCTAGAAGAGATCCCTTCTACACTCAAATCAAAAAAATGTGTATTTACATATAATCCTAACTAAGTGGTGCACATAAATTCCACATGCACAGTATACTATACCCCAGTAGGTATATTGCTGAATGGGTTCTGGAAGAATAAAAACAGAGTTAAAATAACATAACACATCCAACCTGCACCATTTGTGGTGTTATCCGTTATAATTGGAAATCGGTGCCGGCGAGATGGGACAATACAAAAACATACACACACAAAACATAAAACACACACTCTATATCTAAGGGCCGCGTGGTGTGCGTATCCATATGATAAGTATAACTGAGAGTATCTGTTAAATATATCTCTCCTTCAAAAAACAGTTTAGTGACAGATGATAAAGAAGCCTCCAAAGTTTAGGCTGTTCACGTACTCTTATATCGCCCAGATAATGCCCCATGAGCCTTCAAAACGGGAGGGAAGGGGAACCTATAGTCATACACTGTTAAAAGAAATTCAAATAGAAAAAGAAAAACTGTTGGTTTTGAGATCCTTCCTAATTGAGCAGCGTTTCACTGTTGCAAATCGGCTGTGCCGTACTTACAATATCAGGGTTACCTCCTCACCAGGACACTGCCTCGCCGCGGCTCCGTGGAACATTGAGCCAGTGTGGGCAGTGTCCTTAAATACTGAGCATAATTGGTAGTTTGCCGCCAAAAAACTGCACTAATTGGTACAAACACTGGTCCGTCAGTAAATCCAAGATGGTGACCTAGAATGGCACCTCCGGCTGAATGTGTTTGTTCCTCACTTCCTGTTGGAGCGAAAAGCATAGTATCTCCATCTCATTCCCCACTTTTAACGATACCAGCTCCAAGGAACATTAAAATTTATTTTTTCCACTGAGCCAGGTATTTTTTAATTTTTCACCATTCACTCACTTCTGACCCTTCCACTCACACTCCTACACCACACATAGTATTGTTTTTCATAATCAGTGCTCCCACGTAGTCGTAGGTCACAGCACGCCCCGTCCCGCAGCGGGGCGGGAAGACCCCGATGATGAAGCATGCCACCAAGGGTCCTTTTGGTGGGTGAGGGGTATTTAAACAAAGCTGTGTGCTTTCCACCATTGTAGGAGACACACGTGGTCTGGAGGAACACTCCTATACTTTCCCATAAGGGTGGATCCCTTTGATGTAAGAACTGCAACAGAATCGCAAACAAGGGCAATATTGAGAAATAATAGGCATCCAAGTCACACAATTGTGGCTATGTAGTTCTTTATTAGTTTTTTTAATTTAAGTTAATTTGCAGCAATTCTGTAGGTTACTTATTACTAAGTATATCACTTTATATTGCGCTTTGCTCTCCATCGATTGAACATCTGATGTTTGACACATGATCGGTTGTTAGCTTTCCTTGATCATGCCAAAATCCCTTTGTTCTCGATTTGTCAGCACGTTGGTCCCGCGTGGGCCTTCTCAAAGCTGAAGGCGCTGTAATATGAATAATAATATAGACATATGTGAAATTGTCAGAGCTGCAAATTGTGATAGAGAAGAGATGAAAATGCTCCTCTTCAAAGAATATCTCATCATGATGTTAATATTGGGAACGTCGATGTGAATATGAATTACGATACATTGATGTATGTAGGAAGTTGGCTCAAAATAAGGAGAGAGTTCGAAAAGATTCTTTCTCTTCTTGCTAGTTTATTGCACCATGTAGAGTGAGTTCATTTCACTAAGAATACAGAAAAGAAATTCGCCAGTCTTGATTCTGTCTCTTGACAGGCATCGCGTGGTCTCTCCTTGAAGTGCTGGTTGAGTCAGTGACCTTTCGGCGGCTGGAGTGGAACACGGGGAGGGTAGTGACGGGATGTCTAAACCTTAAAATAACCTTCACCAGTGTCACGGAGTCTTCGACTCGGGTATTTTACCCCAAGGTAACTCAAGTGGCGTTAGACGCCCGCCTCCCGCCTAAACCCCTTAAACG
Source organism: Calotriton arnoldi (assembly GCA_963921515.1). Lineage (NCBI taxonomy): Eukaryota > Metazoa > Chordata > Amphibia > Caudata > Salamandridae > Calotriton > Calotriton arnoldi. The sequence goes on from CAWUFW010001788.1 coordinate 1,110,781, forward strand.
GTCTCATACCTGTGTGAGCCACGGTTCTCCTGGAACATTTCTGGCTTCTGCGTGGTGTTTTTGGTTTGTCTTGTCTCCTCTCACTGCGGCAACGGGTAACGCTGTCGTCTCTCTGGAAGTCGGGTCGGGTCTTCCGGTCTTGATGTCCTCTATGCAGGAAGCGTTCTCCCGGTCTTGGCGGTAGAGCCCTTCCGTACTGCGAGTCTCCTCCGGTGAAATCGTCGGCGTCTTCTCGAGCCCTCTCGCAACGCACAGTCCCTCGGAGGTTCCGGCCTTTGACTTCTTCGTCAGCTGGTCATTGGATGCTGTTGGTTGGAAGACGTTGATGCCGTAGTCCTTGGGGACAGGTTTGGATTCTAGGAAATGCTCCTCAAAGGGCTCGCTGATATATTTGTTCTGCACGGAGGAAGCCATGAACGGATGTAACGGCTGTAAAAGAAGAAAGGACATAGCATGAGGAGGTAACGGGTCTTCGTCCGGATCATCAGGGTCGGTGTCCTGTGGGAGATCCGTGACTCCGTGACACACCCCACCACCAGACTTTTCCCATGCGGGGAAATGGGGAACATGGGAAAGGAAATCGGCATTCCCATTAGCAGTACCCTTTCGATGATGGACCTCAAACCGAAAGGGTTGGAGAGAAAGGGGGCATGGTCTGTATACAACGTAAAGATGAACCCTTCCAGATAGTAGCGCAACTTCTCTGCGGCCCACTTGATTGCAAGGCATTCTTTCTCTATAATGGGGTATTTCCGTTCCCTGGGAAAGAGCTTCCGACTGATAAATAAAATGGGGAATTCAACTCCTTCATCAGAGAGCTGGGAGAGAACGGCTCCTAGACCCATGTCAGATGCATCCGTTTGTAGGATGAAAGGCTTGTTTAAATTCAGAGATACCAAAATGGGACTGGAAGTTATGGCTTTAATTCTGTGAACACCCTTTTGGCTTCAGGAGGGGGTTTTGCCAGGTCTTTGCTTTTCACCTCTTTTTTTAAGAGATCAGTCAGGGGACTTGCTATATCAGAGTATCCTGGTATGAACCTGCGATAGTAGCCCAGTAAGCCTAGAAATGCTCTAACTTCCCGATTAATGGTAGGGAAAGGGGTGTTTAAAATGGCTTTGACCTTCTCTGCTTGGGGTTCTATAACACCCTTCCCTAGGAGATAACCAAGATATCTTACTTTCTGAAAAGCCATTCTAGACTTCCTTGCGTTAATGTGAACTCTAGCGTTTCAAGAGCTTTGAGAACCCGTTGACAGTGTACGAGATGCTCCTCCCAAGAGGGGCTGAAAATCACAATATCATCTAAGTATACGGAGGTGTACTTTTGGTGATCATGAAGGACTTTGTTCATGAGTCTCTGGTAGTAGCAGGAGCCCCATGTAACCCAAATGGGAGTACTGTAAACTCATACAAACCATTAGGTGTCGCGAAGGCGGTTTTCTCTTGATCCTCTTTCCTAAGGGGAACCTGCCAGTAACCTTTGGTAAGGTCTTTGGTGGATATGTACTGTCCCTCTCCTAGTTTTTCGATCAGCTCATAGATTTGGGGAAGTGGATATGAGTCGAATTTGGAAATGGAGTTGACAGCTCTGAAGTCAATACAAAACCATATCGAACTGTCCGGTTTTGGGACTACGACTATTGGGGAAGACCAGTTACTTTGAGAAGGGTGTATGACACCCATTTTCAACATGTTGTCTATCTCAACATCAATGGCCTTCCTTCTGGCAGCAGGTATTCGGTAAGATCGTTGTTTGACCACTTCTCCTGGGGAAGTGATTATAGTATGCTCTACGAGAGATGTTCTACCCGGGAGATCTGAGAAGATGGTAGAATAAGAGCATAAAACCTCCTGTAGTTGGGACACTTCTTTGGCTGTTAAGTCTTCATTGACAACTAAGTGCTCTAGTGTAGAGGGGTCACTAGGTTGGATAAGGTAGGTTGTTTTAATGAGGAGGCCTATCCGTTTTTTAATATGTTAATGTGATATGTTTGTTTTTGGGGGTTTTATATGTACCAGATAGGATGTCCGCCCTATTTTCCACACTATTTTATAGGGTCCCTTCCATTTGGTTTTCCCTTTTGTCAAAGAAGGGGGAAGGAGTGTTAAAACCCAGTCACCGACTTGGGGATGTCTCCACTTCTTCCCCTTGTTGTAAAAGGCCTTTTGTTTCTTTTGGGCCTTCTCTAAGTTGGAATAGGCCAGGTCACTCAATTTTCCTAGCCAGGATCTCAGACCCTTAGTATAGTCTAGTAGCTTGCGTTTCTTCAGGCCTTTCTTGTTCCCAAGTTTCTTTTGTCATTTCGAGAAGTATTCTAGGCTGACGCTCGTACAGCAACTCAAAAGACGAACAACCCAGGCTACTCTGTACCTGTCCTCGAATGACAAATAGAGCGCGAGATCAACATCTTTTTCAGCGTTTGCTTAAGGGTTCCGTTATACCTTTCACACACACCATCGGTTTGTGGGTGGTAGACATAAGTTTTGATGTGGGATATGTTTAGTGTTTTGCAAAACTGTCGCATAAGGCGTGACACAAAGGGGATCCCTTGATCCGTTAGTATTTCCTTGGGAAAACCCACTCTGGAAAAATACTCCACCAGTTTCTCTGCTATGTTTGTTGTAGTAGGGGCTCTTAGGGGAAAGGCATCGGGATATCTGGTTGCATAGTCCACGACAACTAGTGCATATTGATTCCCTTTCTTTGACCTAGGAAGGGGACCTACAAGATTCATGCTCACCCTTTCAAATGGTTTTCCTTTAATAGGAAGAGGTTGTAAAGGGACAGCAGGGGGTTTATAGGTGTTTTTCTTCTGGCACACTTCACATTTCTGGCAATACCTGACTATGTGAACGATGATGGATTCAACCCATATCTGTGACTGGGGGCGAGAGTCTGAAAAGTTTGAGCGCTCCGTCCATCATCTCCTTGTGTTTGCTTTGTTCACCCTAAGTTGGCAGGGTTTGCCCAGACGTGGGTCCCTTGCTCACTTTGCCACTGGATTCAAGCTATCCTGGCTGATGAGGGCTGTTAGCCCGAAACCGGTCCCAGGATGCTTGTTTCCGGTCCAGGGAAGATATGGCTTGGCAGTTCGGGCTGGACTGTTCCCATGAGGCACAGGGTCAAGACAGATTTGCATATAGCTGTGTCTGGTCTGAACTGGGGTGGCGAAGTGAGCTAAAGAATGATGATGGATTCAACCCAGATCTGTGACTGGGGGTGAGTGTTTGAAAAGTTTCAGCGCTCCGTCCATCATCTCCTTGTGTTTGCTTTGTCCGCCCTAAGTTGGCAGGGTATGCCCAGACGTGGGTCCCTTGCTCACTTTGCCACTGGATTCAAGCTAGCCTGGCTGATGAGGGCTGTTAGCCAGAAACCGGTCCCAGGATGCTTGTTTCCGGTCCAGGGAAGACATGGCTTGGCAGTTCGGGCTGTACTGTTTCCATGAGGCACAGGGTCAAGACTGATTCAATTAATCAATCAGGCGTTTGTTAAGTGCGACTACTCACCCGTAAGGATCTCAAGGCGCTTGGGGTAGGGGGGGAGTGCAGGTTCCAGTCCATCAAGTAGGGGGTCTGTCGAAGAGCCAGGTTTTGAGGTTTCTTGTGAAGATGGGAAGCGATGTTGTCTGTCGGAGCTGGAGCGGAAGGGCGTTCCAGGCTCTGGCCGCGAGGAAGGAGGAGTGGCATCCCGATCTGGTCTTTCTGGTGCGGGGGACCACGGCGTAGGAGAGCTGGGCTGATCGTAGGGTCTTTTGGGGTGCGTGGAAATTGAGTCGACTGTTCAGGTATGCTGGTCCGGTGTCGTGGAGGGCCTTGTGTGCGTGGGTGAGCATCTTGAAGGTGACTCTGGCCTCGATGGGGAGCCAGTGGAGTGTGCGCAGGTGCTGGGAGATGTGGCAGTGTCTTGGCAGGTTGAGGACCAGTCTTGCGGTGGCGTTCTGGATGTTCTGTAGCTTGCGGGTGAGGTTTTTGTTTATTCCGGCGTAGAGTGCGTTGCCGTAGTAGAGTCTGCTGATGACCAGGGCGTGAGTGACGGTCTTTCTGTGTTCGAGGGGGATCCATTTGAAGGTCTTACGTAGGAGGCGGAGGGTGTGGATGCAGGAGGACGAGACGGAGTTGATCTGGCGGTCCATTTTGAGCTCGGAGTCCAGGATGAATCCCAGGTTGCGTGCGTGGTCCGTGGCGGTGGGCGGGTTTCCGAGGGCGGGGGGCCACCAGGTGTCGTTCCAGGCATCGGGGTTTGGGCCCATGATGAGTACTTCTGTCTTGTTGGTGTTTAGTTGTAGGCAGCTGTTTTTCATCCATTTGGCGATGGCTTCCATGCCTTATCGAAAGTTGTGTCTGGCGGTGTTGGGTTCGTTGGATAGGGAGAGGATGAGTTGGGTGTCGCCTGCGTATGACACGATGTTGAGTCCGTAGGTTCTGACGATGGGGGCGAGTGGAGCCATGTAGAGCGTTGAAGAGCGTAGGGCTGAGGGAGGACCCCTGAGGGACTCCGCAGGTGGTTGGTGTAGGGTCCGAGAGGAAAGGGGGGAGTCTGACCCACTGCGTTCTGCCGGAGAGGAAGGAGCGGATCCATTCGAGGGCCTTGTCCTGGATCCCTGCATCGAGGAGTCTGTGTATTAGGGTGCGGTGAGAGACTGTGTCGAATGCCGCTGAGAGGTCGAGGAGGATGAGGGCTACTGTTTCTCCTTTGTCCAGTAGGGTGCGGATGTCATCTGTTGCGACAAGGAGGGCGGTTTCCGTACTGTGGTTTTTTCTGAAGCCGGATTGGGAGGAGTCGAGGATGTTGTGCTCTTCGATGAATGTGGCGAGTTGGCTGTTGATGGCTTTCTCGATGCCTTTCGCTGGGAACGGGAGCAGGGAGATGGGTCTGTAGTTTTTGAGGTCAGTGGGGTCCACCGAGGGTTTCTGCAGGAGGGGGTTGACCTCGGCGTGTTTCCAGTCGTCGGGGAGCGAGGCGGTCGCCAGGGAGCGGTTGATGGTGTGGCAGAGTATGGGTGCGATGGTTTCGGCGGCTCTGTTGAAGATGTGGTGGGGCAGGGGTCCGTGGGGGCCCCGGAGTGGATTGACTTCATTGTCTTCAGTGTGTCTTCGGTGGTGAGGGCTGTCCAGTTGTCAATCGCTGGCTTCAGGGTGTCGGGGGTGGTTGGAGGGGGTTCAGTGTGTTGGTTGTCTTCGTCGAAGTTGTCGTAGATGCTCTTGAATTTGTGGTGAAAGAAGGTGCTGAGTTTGTCGCAGAGGTCTTGTGAGGGAGGAATGTCCATCGATTCGCTGGTGGGTTGGGCTAACTCCTTGATGATGTTGAAGAGTTCTTTGCTGTTGTGTGCGTGTGTGGAGATTCTGTCTTCAATCGCTTTTTTTCTTGTTTTTCTGATGAGTTGGAGGTGGGCGTTGGTAGCGGATCTGAAGTTGTTGAAGTTGTTGTGTGCTTCTGTGGATTTGGTGTTCCTCCAGGCCGTTTCGAGGCAGCGGCAAGTGCATCTGGACTCTCGAAGTTCGGTGGTAAACCATCTGGCTTTCTTGGCGTGGGTGTTGTTGTTTTTCTTGAGGGGGGCTATGGTGTTGGCGCTGTCAGAGATCCATCTGTGCAGGGTTCGGGCTGCGGTGTTGGGGTCGTCGTTTCCCGCGATGGTTGGGATGGAGTTGCTGAGTGAGGAGGTGAGCTGGTCGTCGGTGATTCTGGTCCAGTTTCTTCATGGGAGCAGATGCTGGTGTCTGTGGATGGTGGGTGTTCTGAAGGTGAAGTGGATGCATCGGTGGTCAGTCCACGGGAGTTCGGTGGTGTGGCTGAAGGTGATGGAGTTTCCTGTTGTGAAGAGGGGGTCGAGGGTGTGTCCTGCTGACTGCGTTGGTTTGGTCACGATTTGGAGGAGTCCAATGTTGTGGAGGTTGTCCAGGAGGGATGTGGTGTTGGGGTCCAGTTGGTTGTCGAGGTGGAAGTTGAGGTCTCCCAGCAGGGTGTAGTTGGTGAATGCGATGGCATGCGGGGAGATGATGTCCGTGATGGAGTTAGTGAACCGTCCGCGTGATCCAGGGGATCGGTAGATGAGGGTTCCTCAGAGGGTGGTGGTAGGGCTGGTCAGTATCTTGAAGTGAAGGTGTTCCATCAGGTCTGTGGTTTCGTCGGGGAGTGTGCTCAGGCGGAGGGCGGATTTGTGGACGATGGCGATTCCTCCTCCCGGGCGCGTGGGGTAGTCCTTCCTGGAGATCTTGTATCCTTGGGAAATGGCGATGGCGATGTCTGACACCGAGGTGGTGTTGGTCCAGGTTTCGGGGGAGAACTCTACATCCGGGGTGGTGATGTCGAGGAGGTCCCAGATTTCGGTGGCGTGTTTGTGGAGGGATCGGACGTTGAGGAGGATGCATTGCAAGGTCTTCGGTACGGGTGTGTTCTTCTGGTCGGGTTGTGCTGAATCCGTGTTCCTAGCGGTGCTGTAGGTTTGTCGGCAGCAGTGACAGCTGAAGGGTCCGTGGGTGTCGGCTGGTGAGGCTAGCATGCAGTTGTTGGTGCGGCCTGGGTTGAGTGCGTGGAGTGCTGCTGGGTCGTAGCGTTGGCGGTGCGGAGGTCCAGGGTTCCTTGCGCTGGTGGCGGTCCGGTCACGGACGGGCGCAGACAGGCTTGCCTTTGGCGCGCCTTCGGGCCGCCAGCGGCGCGCCCGCTGCGCGTGGCCGCCATTAAGTAGGGGTCAGGGAGGGCTGGACAGCTGGGAGGCGGGAGCGGGGAGGGGAGCTGGATTGGGCCAGTCGCGCTGGTCGTGCTGGGGGGGAGGGGCCGCGGGGGCAGCAGCGGCAGGGAAAGCGGGCAGGAAAGGAGGGAAAAGGAGAGTAAAGGAAAAAGGAAATAGAGCAGAAAGGAGAAGAAATGCAGAAAAGTGCAGAAAGGAGAAGAAAAAGAGGGTAGAAAAACGAGTGAAAAAACGAGTGAAAAACGGAGCTAGAGAAAGGAGAAAGAGGTCCACTGGACCACCAGGGATGAGGCGCAGGGAAACCTGCGGGTGGAGGAGGGCCTCGAGCACCAAACACTCAAGAGTGCAGGGGCAGGCCTCACTTAATGGTTGAGCTACGAGGGAGGGGGAGCAATTTCACTGACAATGGGTCAGTGGTCTTGCTCGCCTGTCCCCGCAGTGGCCGCCATTAAGTAGGGGTCGGGGAGGGCTGGACAGCTGGGAGGCGGAAGCGGGGAGGGGAGCTGGATTGGGACGGTCGCGCTGGTCGTGCTGGGGGGGATGGGCCGCGGGGGCAGCAGCGGCAGGGAAAGCGGGCAGGTAAGGAGGGAAAAGGAGGAGTAAAGGAAAAAGGAAATAGAGCAGAAAGGAGCAGAAATGCAGAAAAGTGCAGAAAGGAGAAGAAAAAGAGGGTAGAAAAACGAGTGAAAAAACGAGTGGAAAACGAGTGGAAAAATGAGTGAAAAACGGAGCTAGAGAAAGGAGAAAGAGGTCCACTGGACCACCAGGGATGAGGCGCAGGGAAACCTGCGGGTGGAGGAGGGCCTCGAGCACCAAGCACTTGAGAGTGCAGGGGCAGGCCTCACTTAATGGTGGAGCTGCGAGAGAGGGGGAGCAATTTCACTGACAATGGGTCAGTGGTCTTGCTCGCCTGTCCCCGCAGCGGCCGGCATTAAGTAGGGGTCGGGGAGGGCTGGACAGCTGGGAGGCAGGAGCGGGGAGGGGAGCTGGATTGGGCCGGTCGCGCTGGTCGTGCTGGGGGGGAGGGGCCGCGGGGGCAGCAGCAGCAGGGAAAGCGGGCAGGAAAGGAGGGAAAAGGAGGGGTAAAGGAAAAAGGAAATAGAGCAGAAAGGAGCAGAAATGCAGAAAAGTGCAGAAAGGAGAAGAAAAAGAGGGTAGAAAAACAGGTGAAAAAACGAGTGAAAAGCGGAGCTAGAGAAAGGAGATAGAGGTCCACTGGACCACCAGGGATGAGGCGCAGGAAACCTGCGGGTGGAGGAGGGACTCGAGCACCAAACACTTGAGAGTGCAGGGGCAGGCCTCACTTAATGGTGGAGCTGCGAGGGAGGGGGAGCAATTTCACTGACAATGGGTCAGTGGTCTTTGCATATAGCTGTGTCTGAACTGGGGTGGCGAAGTGAGCTAAAGAACGATGACGGATTCAACCCAGATCTGTGACTGGGGGGGAGTGTTTGGAAAGTTTCAGCGCTCCGTCCATCATCTCCTTGTGTTTGCTTTGTTCGCCCTAAGTTGGCAGGGTATGCCCAGACGTGGGTCCCTTGCTCACTTTGCCACTGGATTCAAGCTAGTCTGGCTGATGAGGGCTGTTAGCCCGAAACCAGTCCCAGGATGCTTGTTTCCGGTCCTGGGAAGACATGGCTTGGCAGTTCGGACTGGACTGTTCCCATGAGGCAAAGGGTCAAGACTGATTTGCACATAGCTGTGTCTGAACTGGGTCGGCGAAATGAGCTAAAGAACGATGATGGATTCAACCCAAATCTGTGACTGGGGGTGAGTGTCTGAAAAGATTCAGCGCTCCGTCCATCATCTCCTTGTGTTTGCTTTGTTCGCCCTAAGTTGGCAGGGTATGCCCAGACGTGGGTCCATTGCTCACTCTGCCACTGGATTCAAGCTAGCCTGGCTGATGAGGGCTGTTAGCCCAAAACTGGTCCTAGTATGCTTGTTTCCGGTCCAGGGAAGACATGGCTTGGCAGTTCTGGCTGGACTGTTCCCATGAGGCACAGGGTCAAGGCTGATTTGCATATAGCTGTGTCTGAACTGGGGTGGCAAAGTGAGCTAAAGAACGATGATGGATTCAACCCAGATCTGATACTGGGGGTGAGTGTCTGAAAAGTTTCAGCGCTCAGTCCATCATCTCCTTGTGTTTGCTTTGTTCACCCTAAGTTGCCAGGGAATGCCCAGACGTGGGTCCCTTGCTCACTTTGCCACTGGATTCAAGCTAGCCTGGCAGATGAGGGCTGTTAGCCTGAAACCGGTCCCAGGATGCTTGTTTCCGGTCCAGGGAAGACATGGCTTGGCAGTTCGGGCTGGACTGTTCCCATGAGGCACAGGGTCAAGACTGATTTGCATATAGCTGTGTCTGAACTGGGGTGGCGAAGTGAGCTAAAGAACGATGATGGATTGAACCCAGATCTGTGACTGGGGGTGAGTGTCTGAAAGTTTCAGCACTCTGTCCATCATCTCCTTGTGTTTGCTTTGTTCGCCCTAAGTTGGCAGGGTATGCCCAGACGTGGGTCCCTTGCTCACTTTGCCACTGGATTCAAGCTAGCCTGGCTGATGAGGGCTGTTAGCCCGAAACTGGTCCCAGGATGCTTGTTTCTGGTGCAGGAAAGACATGGCTTGGCAGTTCGGGCTGGACTGTTCCCATGAGGCACAGGGTCAAGACTGATTTGCATACAGCTGTGTCTGTACTGGGGTGGCGAAGTGAGCTAAAGAACGATGATGGATTCAACCCAGATCTGACTGGGGGTGAGTGTCTGAAAAGTTTCAGCGCTCTGTCCATCATCTCCTTGTGTTTGGTATGTGAGCAATGATGCCTGGCCAGAAAAAATGTTTCAGGATGTTTTGTCAGGTTTTCTCGGTCCCGCTGTGACCTGCAAGAAGGTGAGAATGGGCAAAGTGAAGGACTGGTCCTGAAAACTCTTTGGAACAACCAACTGAGGAGCAGCGTCCTTTTTCTGTATCTGAAAACAGGGATAGCATTGAGTTATTTTTCTTGGCCTGTTGCCATGCAAACTGGAGGGCAGGGCCATTAGCTTGAGCAAATCTGAAATTACGGTTGGAGAACCAGGGGTTTTGGGTTAGCAGGTTTGAGGTAGGGGATTCACCGCCAAGCCTGTTTCTGAATAGGACCATAAAATCGGGGTTATCTGTTCCTTTGATGGTAAATTATTCATCCCCCTACTCTAACCAGGGAGATACAACCATTGGGTCTTTTAATGGGAACTACTGCTAGGGGATAGGTTTTTATATCACCATGGACACAGCGTATCGGTACTTGCGCCCCCGGGACGAGTTGGGATTTCTCCACTAGGTGAGACTGAATAACAGACTGCTGACAATCCGAATCCAGTAGAGCCTCTACCTGTTTTTTGTTTATCCAAAGACTTACGTAAAAGCTTGCCCGAAATTCTTCAGAGAGATGATGGATTTTGGAAGATAGCTGTGTCCATGGGTTTTTCGGAGCCCTTCTTTTGAGGACAGAACCTAGCGATATGTCCCCAGTTACAGCACTCGAAGCACTGTGGCCCACATGAAGGAGTAACCTCGGCCTTATGTTGTTGAGATCTCATAGGCTTCTGGATATGTTTTATCGTCTTCCTCTCAGTCTTCAATGCAGTTGGCCCTGTCCTATAGGTTTTCTCATTTTCCCAGGGAAAAGCACGAAGTTAGGCTCTTATAAAAGGTGGTAGCAATATCAACCGCTTGTTCTACAGTTAAGTGGGTGTGTTGTCAGAGCCAACGTTGGTTAGGAAAGGGTAGGGCCTCCAAATACTGTTCTAGCTAGATGAGGGCCATTATTTCTTCTTTTGAGTTCTCATGCGGTCTTAGCCATTTGTCTGATGCTGTTTTTAACTTGAAGAAGAGAGTCTTGGGATTATCTCCGGGAGTTCCTCTCTCCTTTCTAAACTTGACTCGGTACGCTTCTCCATCCATACCTAGATGATCCTGAATCAATTCTTTGATTTCTGTACAAGGGGTAATACCCCTGGCATTGGTGACCTGATAGGCGGCCTGGGCCTCACCGGTGAGGAGAGGAGCTAGGAAGAACAGCCATTTGGCTATGGGCCACCCACATGCCCTTGCGGCCCTCTCAAAATTCAGGAGGAAGGCATCCGGGTCTTCCCCGGGAACATATTTCTGGAGGGCAATGTTTGGGTCCCCAGTAGCAGGTTGTGGGGTTTGTACATGGGTAGTTAGTTGGACTTGATCCTCCACGACTTTGGGTATACACTCAACTTGTTGGGCTATTGTGTCCTTGAACAAGTCTTGTTCGGCCTGAGCCGAGGACATCTGTTTCTTTAGGGCCCAGTCCAACTTTTCTTGTCCCTTTATCAGGTGTTGTATTAGGTCTTCCATTATTGTCTTCCATTGGAGAGCATTTGCCCGCATTCTCCACCACGTGTAGGAAGTTGGCTCAAAATAAGGAGATAGGTCGAAAAGATTCTTTCTCTTCTTGCTAGTTTATTGCACCATGTAGAGTGAGTTCATTTCACGTGTGAGCCACGCTCCTCCTAGAACGTGGCTAGCTTCTGCATGGGGTCTTTCGTTTGTCTTGTTTCCTCCTACTGTAGCAATGGGTAATGCTGTCGTCTCTCCGGAAGTCGGGTCGGGTCTCCTGATCTTGACGTCCTCTATGCAGGAAGCATTCTCCCGGTCTTGGCCGTAGAGCCCTTCCGTACTGCGAGTCTCCTTTGGTCAAATCATCGGCGTCCTCTCGAGCCCTCTCGCAAAGCACAGTCTCTGGGAGGTTCCGGCCTTTGACTTCCGCGTCAGCTGGTCGTTGGATGCAGTTGGTTGGGGACAGGTTTGTATTTTAGGAAATCCTCCTCCTTAAAGGACCAGCTGATATATTCGTTCTGCACGTGAACGGATGAAATGGCTGTAAAAGAAGAAAGGGCATAGCATGAGGAGGTAACGGGTTTTCATCTGGTTCAACCGGGTCGGTGTTCTGTGGGAGATCCGTGACTCCGTGACAATGTATAAAAAACGAAATCGCATCTTTATTGACAAATTCGCCTGTTGTGAAATCCACGTCAACCCCGACTCAGAAATACGTAGTCAGGCAGCAGCTGAGACCCATGCCCGAGGTCACTGATAGGGTGGCATGTAGCTGGCAGACAAACGTGCGAACAGGAAACCCCAGATCAGTCCCATAGATATAAACAGCAACACCACAATGGTCCAGGGAGATTGGTCCCAATAAAGCACACATGGCCGGAGGGGTATGCGCATTCCCAAATCAACATAAAGTCAGATGCCTAATGAAGTTAGGAATACATAGCCAATCAGGACACAGTACCGCCAGTGATCACGGGCTACTCATGCTAGACATCTGGACATGTTTCCCACTGGCTGCATTGTGTCCATGCAAGGTCGAGGCCCACCTGGATTCCTCGTCAAATACATTAATTTATGGCTCCAAAGACAGGGATTCAAATTTCTTACCAAATAAGGATCGCTGGAACTATTTTATGGCACTCAATGTATTGTATAAAAACCCATGTCAGATCGACTATAAGTTGGGACAGTCCTCAGACCCTATGACTGTAACAGTTCTCCTGGCTGTATCTTTTCTGGCTTGCCAAACACCTCTTGTCTCTTGTTTTCCAAGGTATTTCATGTTCAAGCAACATTTTGGTGAGCCAGTTAGGAGCTAATTGGTACCTTGAACCTGACTGCAGACAAAGGAAGGGGACCCTTCCGGAGGGATTCACATTTGTGCATCAAGGAAGAGAGAGAAAAAGCTTGCATCCAGGAAGCACAGTGAGAAAACAGAGCAGCGTGCCCACCACATGAAGAGAGCATCGTTAGGAAGAGGGTACTCATCGAGGAAGAATCAGAGGTAGAATTAAAATAGAGGCTTGTGGCTGGTATCCGAGACTTACAAAATATTCAACGTAGGAGATAGGCTGACTGGAAAATAGGAGACCAAGGTAGCCTGGTGCTGAACCAACCAAGACATAGGAAGATGACACCTTTGCACATGCACGAGGGGCAGCAGCTGCGAAGACGTACTCTGCTCCACCCGAATGCAAGGGATAGATAAACTAAACCCAAGGGAGATCGTGTAAGGGGAGATCTTTGCACAGCCATTCTCCTACCTGCTAGCTCACTGGACTGAGGGAGAAGACCAGTACGATAGACCTTGGCCGGAGGAGGGATCCTTGAAACCAGAGGACATGGCTACAGCGGAAGATTGCATCCGACATGGAGGAGGAGATCCCAAGTGGAACCTCCCTTACATGCCGAAATGCCTAAGAAGATGGGAGCGCCATGTTAGGGATAAACCAGTTAAGCTACCCAAAGTAAGAATGTACCCGCTACTACAGAAGGGCTTGTCCGGGACCATCGATGTGCCATGGCTCGAATGGATAAAAAATGACTAAGGACAAAGTTACCGCCGTTGCTGGATGGAGCAGGGAAATGGATCTCATGAGAACACCGTGAGAGTAAACCTAGCGATAGGCGATATCAAAAGTCTGCTAAGCTGTCGTCTATCTTTTAAACGTTTTATTGGGTTTTCAATGGTACAATAGCAATACAAATTATAGCATATGCACCAAAGTGCCATTACATAGAATATGCCGTTTTAGGCTAAAGGTGTAACATGTTTTGCAGGTCTACACATTAAACAGGCAGTGACAAGAAGCAAGTCTAGGAGCTTTAAGTTAACCGTTGTGATAAGTGCTGCATTGTGTTATCCCACCCACGAATGAAAATAAACTGTTAACTTGAAGCGAATTCTGGGAGGGATGGTAAGGGGGGAAGGGTGTGGTTCTAGTGCTGTGATGGTAGTACGGAGCGCGGGTCTAGGCACAGGTAACTGGGCAATGGAATCTCTGGATGTTAGACACTAGTGAGAATAATGGGGGCCTGGGCAGGGCAGCACTCATGGAGGGCTGGGGTTAGTCAATTCTGCTGGGAAAGGTGCCCACCTTCAATCAATCAATCAAACATTTGTAAAGCGCGCTACTCACCCGTGAGGGTCTCAAGGCGCTGGGGGGGGAGCAGCTACTGATCAAACAGCCAGGTCTTGAGGAGTCTCCTGAAGGTCAGCAGGTCCTGGGTCTGCCGTAGGTGGATGGGGAGGGTGTTCCATGTCTTGGCGGCGAGGTGGGAGAAGGATCTGCCGCCGGTGGTTGTTCGGTGGATGCGTGGGACAGTGGCGAGGGCGAGGTCAGCGGAGCGGAGCTGGCAGTTGGGGGTGTAGAAGGTGAGTCGCTTGTTGAGGTATGCTGGTCCTGCATTGTGGAGTGCTTTGTGAGCGTGGGTGAGGAGCTTAAAGGTGATCCTCTTGTTGACGGGGAGCCAGTGCAGGTCCCTCAGGTGGGCAGTGATGTGGCTGTGGCGGGGATGTCGAGGATGAGGCGTGCGGAGGCGTTCTGTATGCGTTGGAGTCTCTTCTGGAGTTTGGCCGTGGTTCCCGCGTAGAGGGCGTTGCCGTAGTCCAGCCTGCTGGTGACGAGGGCCTGGGTGACCGTCCTTCTGGTTTCGGTGGGGATCCATCTGTAGATCTTGTGAAGCATACGGAGGGTGTTGAAGCAGGAGGAGGAGACGGCGTTGACTTGTTGGTTCATTGAGAGCGTTGAGTCCAGGATGAACCCCAGGTTGCATGCGTGGTCGGTGGGTGTCGGCGCAGTTCCCAGCGAGGCTGGCCACCAGGAGTCTTCCCAGGTGGAAGGGGTGGAGCCGAGGATGAGGACCTCCGTCTTGTCCGAGTTCAGTTTCAGGCGACTGCTCTTCATCCATTCGGCGACGGCCTTCATCCCTGCGTGGAAGTTGTTTTTGGCGGTGGCGGGGTCTTTGGTGAGGGAGAGGATTAGCTGGGTGTCGTCGGCGTATGAGACTATGTTGAGGTCGTGTGAACGGACGATGTTGGCGAGCCGTGTCATGTAGACGTTGAAGAGGGTCGGGCTGCGGGATGTTCCTTGGGGTGCGCCGCAGGTGATCTTGGTGGCGTCGGATCGGAATGTTATGTAATGTTATGTTATGTTATCCGACATTTATAATGCGCACGGCTACTCTGGAGTGTCCCGGCGCGAAAGCCAGTTAAAGGAGACAGAGGGTCATGAGCCAAAGCTAGATGTTAGTTAAAAAGCAAGGTTTTTAACTGCTTTTTGAACAGCCTAAGGTCCTGGGTGTTTCGTAGCTCGTAGGGCAGGGCATTCCAGGCTTTGGCCGCCTTGAACGAGAGGGAGCTGCCTCCTGTTCTAACAAGGCGGTAGCGAGGAATAACAGCGAGGCATTGCCCTGTGGAGCGTAGCTGTCTGTAAGGCACATAGAAGTCAAAGCGTCTCCTGAGATACAAGGGCCCCGATTTGTATAAGGCACCGTGGGCAATGGTGAGAGCCTTAAACAGGACCCGCTGACCCACCGGAAGCCAATGCAGGATTCGGAGATGTTGCTTTGTGCTTGACCTACCAGAGATGCCCAGTAGCGTTCTAGCTGCCGCATTCTGGACGGTCTGTAGTTTTTTCAGCTGATAACCAGGAAGGCCGATGTATAAGGCATTGGCGTAATCTAGGCGCGATAGAATGAGAGCGTGGGTCACCATTTCCTTTGCAGATCTGGGCAGCAATGGCAGGAATTTCCTAAGTAATTTGAGTGTGCCGAAGCACACTCCGGCCAGTTTTTTTATCTGCGGTGAGAATCTGAGGTCCTCACTAAATGGAGGGAGGCGGACTCTCTGGGTTCTGTCGGTGAGGAAGGAGGTGATCCAGTCCAGGGCTTTGTCGCGGATCCCCGCGTTGTAGAGTCGTGTGCGCAGGGTGTGGTGGCAGACGGTGTCGAAGGCGGCCGAGAGGTCCAGGAGGATGAGGGCCGCGGTTTCGCAGTTGTCCAGCAGGGCCCTGATGTCATCGGTGGCGGCGATGAGGGCGGTTTCGGTGCTGTGGTTGCTGCGGAATCCGGATTGGGACGAGTCCAGGGTGTTGTTCTCTTCGAGGAATTGGGTCAGTTGTCTGTTGACGATCTTCTCGATGACTTTCGCCGGGAACGGGAGCAGGAAGATGGATCGGAAGTTCTTGAGGTCCTTTGGGTCTGCCTTGGGTTTTTTGAGTAGGGCGTTGATCTCTGTGTGTTTCCAGCTTTCCGGGAAGGTGGCGGTCTCGAATGAGCCGTTGAAGACCTTACGGAGTTGGGGTGCGATAATGGAGCTTGCTTTGATGAAGATGTGGTGGGGGCAGGGGTCTGATGGTGAGCCGGAGTGGATGGTGTTCATGGTCTTGATGGTGTCTTCGACGTTGACGTGGTTCCAGGAGATCAGGCGACCAGTGTAACGGGGGGCGGTGAGTCTGGGGTGTAGGTGGCTGCTGGAGAGGTCTGGGTGTTGAAGCTGTCATGGATGTCTGCGATCTTGCGGTGTAAGAAGGTAGCTAGAGAGTCGCAGAGGTCTTGTGACGGCGGGATGTCGTTGGAGCTGGAGCTGGGGTTGGCGAGTTTCTTCACGATGTTGAAGAGCTCTTTGCTACCTCTAGCGGGCGCTAGAACTGCGGGGGCTCAGAATCTTTGTCAGTTGCTTGTGAAAGTGCGTGAGCAAGATAGCCGAATGTGGGGAGATGAGGCATCAACGCATCCGACGTACCTCCTCTTACCAAAGTGCTTCCTCCTCTGCAGCACCCCATTTGTATGCTGCTCCAGTCCATGCGTTCACTGGGGGACCTGCTGGTGCTCGCCAGTGTAGTGTGATTGCTTGCTTGGCTAACAGCCGGGGCTTGATAACGCCTAGCAAGCAGGCTTCCAAAGTGTATATGTCTGGGAGACCAGTGACTTCCTGCAGCGCAGTGTGGATGGCACCCCAGTAATGTTGAAGAGCCGAGCAGGACTATAACATGTGTACAAGTGACGCATAAGGTGTGTGACATCGATGGCAAGCAAAGTGTGACTCTGGGAAGTGGCGATGGAGCTGCGCTATCGTTAGATATGCCTGAAGTAGGAGGAAGAACTGAATGTTTTTGAAATATGAGTTTCGGGAGACCTCCTTTGGGAATTCCAAATCCTTTTCCCATTCTTTATCATGAAGCACCCTCCTGAACTCCGACTCCCATTTTTGGCGAAGTGTGTTAAGTGGTGCGGCCGCCAATTCCCGTATGGCTTTGTACACCCATGTGATAAGATGGTGACCTGATTTCATGGTCAGCATGGCCTGAAGCACTGCGTGTGTCGTTAATTCACACCCGGATAGTTCCCAGAGATACTTGCAGGAGAATATAAGTTGCCTGTGAAGGAGCAACTGCCCCAGAGGGAGCCTGCTCTCTTCAGCCAGATGAGCGATGGGGAGAAGCTGGATCTCCACCTCCAGTAGCGAGCCATTGGTCAAGGCGCGCTGTGCCCTGGATGTATAATAGCCCTGGCCCCAAGGCAAGCTGACCAGGGACAGCAAAGGAGTATAGAGCGGAGGGTTCAGGGAGAGACGATCTATCCTAGCCATACTACCCTTTGCCATCGCCACCTGTATGGAATAGAAACAGACGGCGTATTGCCGGCAGCTACTGGGGCCCGGTCTCCGTGCAGGCCTCCCCGAGGTAGCATCCAGTGAGACAGCCATTGGAGCTGTGCCACCAGGAAATATGCCTCGAAGGATGGCGCCCAATGCCTCCCAGATCCGTCGGTAGCTGCATCTTGTCCAAGGTAACTCGCTGATGTCCAGTCCCCCAAATGTGTGAACACGGAGTGCATCCAGCTCTTTAAAGTAAGAGTGAGGTGATACAAATAGAAGATTTGTGAAGTAATATAGGAGGCTGGTATAAATGACAATTCTTTCTAGGGCGAACTTGCCTATGGGGCCTATTGGAATTGTCCTCCAGAAGCCTACTTGGGAGCGTACGCCCATCAGGGCCCTGCGGTGGTTGCCCTCATAAAGGTTGCGAGGATTACTATACAGGCAGACTCCCAAGCAGGGGGCATCCACTTAAGGGTCATAATGTGCTCGTCATGGTTATGATATTACCCCGCCTAAATAATCCGTGTGCTGGATCATGAGTACAATTACCTGCACACGCCACTTTGCCTTGGACCTGGTTTGCCTGACTTGGCCAGCACAGCGCACTTTACACCGGCCCCTTGCTGAGAGGAGGAGGGGGCACCGGTGGAGAACGCCCGTAAAAGCAGCGCAGCACTCCCGCTGCGCGGGATACCTGCACACGCCACTTTGCCTTGGACCTGGTTTGCCTGACTTGGCCAGCACAGCGCACTTTACACCGGCCCCTTGCTGAGAGGAGGAGGGGGCACCGGCGGAGAACGCCGTAAAAGCAGCGCAGCACTCCCGCTGCGCGGGATACCTGCACACGCCACTTTGCCTTGGACCTGGTTTGCCTGACTTGGCCAGCACAGCGCACTTTACACCGGTCCCTTGCTGAGAGGAGGAGGGGGCACCGACGGAGAACGCCGTAAAAGCAGCACGGCACTCCCGCTGCACGGGAAGCGCGTGGGGCATGCCCGGGCTCAGCCCTGACAAATATTCAGTGTGCTGGATCATAGGTACAATTGGGGGTGAGTAGAGAAAGCGTTCAAGGTGCACATAGAGACCGTGCAGAATGGAATAGAAAGAGTATAGTCTGGATTTGGGGTGTCAGGACCGCCAAGCATCCGTAAGTGTCCAGTGGTGGACTCAGGGGAGGAATCGCTCCATCTGTGTGTAGGGCGGGGAGTGTGGGATCTATCCAAGGATATGTCAAGCACGCAATTGTAATCCCTGCTAATATCCATGGGAATGCTGTATAGTGGGCCAGCGTGCCGGAGAGGGTTTCCCAGAATGTGCCCGACCAGTGTTTGGTGCATAGATGCTACCCAGGAGTCCCGGCTGGCTGTCCAGATGCCCATCTACCCTGCGAGTCTCCTGGAATGCGACCCCAGGGCGGATCCACATTATAGCCCTTCGCGCAAATGGCAAATAGGTGGTGGCACAAAGAATCCCTCTCCATCTCTCACGTAGGCAGTGCAGCACCTCAGCGGTAAAGTGTGTCTTCAGCAGAAAGACTATTTGTGCCTGCAGGTGCTTGATATAGGAGTAGACAGCATAGCATTTTCAAGAAGCGTGCTTGCCTCAGATGTTGAGGGTGAGAAGACGGGTGTCAGCCGGTGAAGTTATGACAAAGTGACAGTAGTGTATGGAAGACACGTAAGGGTACCCTTCCCCAGTGCCAGTGCGCCCGTCCCTGTAGCCTGGTGACACCCACCCACCATAGTGCTAATGGTGAAGGGATGGGAAGAGTAAGGTAAACCTGCAATAACCGGGGATGGGATATTCCTAATACTGTGGGCCTACCGCAACCGGCGATACGCCAAACCAGAACGTGTGGGGCATGCTCTAGTGGATCGTGGGGGGTGAGCTAAATGTGTGCCCAATACAGAGAAGGTGCATTGCCCATTAATGTCTAAAAAGAGAGGTTTCCGGAGGTGCAGGGGATGCATTACTGCAGTGTTGCATCACCGTGCCATCTTCAGCACAGGTGAGTCATCACGAATCAGCTACATGAGGGTATCTGCCATCTGTAGAGTCACTACGGCAGGTGTAGGCAAATTGGCATTGGGAGCTGCCCGAGCAGCTGGGGTCCGACTCAGATGTGAAGATGTGCAGACCTTTCTCATCGTCTGTGGCTGAGGTCCCTGCGATCCGCAATAATTTGTTCCAGGTTGGGGGAACTGCTCAAATACACTTGAGGTGAATGCTTTGTGGATAATTGAGTCCTTCCCCTGCGTTGCTGCCTGTTCCAGGAAGCTCGGGCATTGTCGGCGCGGTCGGCACCTGACATCGCGGGCCGCAGTTCGGTGCCGAAGCGGACCGAGCCGCAGGAGAGCTGCATCCAGGGGGCCCAGCAGATGAACGGTCCATGCCAATTTTTATACCCAGGCCCACACATTACGTGCACCTCGATCTAGACACAGATTCACACCGCTAAGAGGGTGGGAAAGCACAACTGCTCAAAGTCTCCCTTCTCCTCAGATTGACCACTCATGCAGTGAAGGGCCTCCGCCAGCAGGTCAACAGAACCCCCACTCCACGTGGCCCAGCTCTGGTGCTCTGGTACAGCTGAGGCAAGAAGAACACTGGGTGAAGGTAGGGAGTCAAAGAGACCTAGTCGCCCAGTGGCACCCCCGCATCTAGATTATCATGCCGACCTGGGGCCCAGGTGTCACCGTGGGCTACCAACAGGGCTCTAGCAGGTGCTCCTACTCCATGGGGCCCTGAGCAGGCAGGACCCGGTGGAGCAACGTGACAGGCAGGGAAGTGCAGAACCTCAACCTCCCAGGCTGCAGTCTCCGCCCACGCCCCGACTAGCCTGAGCTTGCATCCCAGGAATTACGCTGACAAACACTGAGCATCATGCGTCCGCATTCAATTCATACAGGCACCGAATATGGATGGCCCTAAGAGAGATGTTCCCTGACTGCCCTGATATAGGAGGGTTAATGGCGGAGGCTATGAAGCAAGGGGAGAGTATAACAGTTTTCCTGATAGAATGAGGGAACAATGGGGACAAGAGACAGGACAGCCATGGACTGATACGGGACTACAAGTCACATTCTTTTACAATATTCTGAAAAAGGGGCTGACCACCGAGATACAAAACGGATTGGACATGGTGACCTGGTGGGAGATACAAGCCCACATATTACATCACCTCAAAAAAAGGCAAGAGAAGGATTCAGAAAACAGGAACAAGCCCAGAGAGACACTGCTAAATTGATCCAACACAAATTGAAAAAGACTGTCCTGGAGGGGACCGTGTTGGCAGCGAGGGTGCAAATGGCACCAGTCTTAAAGGGATTTCCACCACAAAACCCTAGAGGGTTTCAACCTAGCTATAGCAGCAGAGGCCAAGGAAGTTGGAAGCAACCAGATCCTAGGGAATGTTACTATTGCCACAGGATGGGCCACTTGGCAGACAGATGCCGGCTAAAAGGTTACCATGTACAGAGATAGATGGGCCCGGGCCAGCCACCACAAAGTCCTCATCCACAAAACCAAGTCCAGGGAAACCTGAATGCACCTTACGTTCAGCCGCAGGGAGGTCAGTCAGTCACCGCAACAGGGATCCAGTAGTGGGACAAACACGTGGCAACAGCAACTGTAACGATCCTGTCCAAGGACGGGTACTCCTCAGGATTCGTGCGGAGCTATAGGGGTTCCACCCTTTGACATCCCCAACTCCTACAATTATTGCACAGAGTTATAGGGCGATCAAGTGAGGGAAGGGAAAGGTAGGGAACAGCAGGGAGTAGAATCTGCAAATACAAAGAACAGTAAGATGAAAAAGACATATGCATGCAACACTACACTCAATGTGTCTCACTAGTTCCTCCAGTACCTGACGTATCCAAACACTCGTTGTCTTCTCCCTAAAGACCTGCACCGCCCATTACGGTATTCAATTCATACACTGAGCAACTGAGCAGTCTCGATGTCCAATTTACCCAAGGGGGTAAGCACTCGTTAAGTCACGAGTAGTTTTCCCAAAATCCTTTCCCTCTTTTGTTCAGAAAAGAACCTATGTCAATGCTTCTAACGTCGAAGCTTTTTCTAGATAACCCTAAAAATAAACAAGTCTTGAAACTCCTGATGCCATGCATACGAGGGTGGCGTAGCCTGTCCCTTTGTGGTGTGAAGGAAAAAAAGAAGAGATATAAAAAACAGAAACTTATAGGGAGTCCCCAACTGAAGGAAAAGGCAGAATCCAGTGTCTTTCCTTCTTACTTGCCGTCCGCTGAATACCACTCTTACCTCAGAGCGCGGTGGGGTCATAGCAGCGACAAGGGTTCTCCCCTACTAGCAGTCTCGTGATGTGAACGGAAGACCTTCCTCAGCCCCCTGTCTCCGGTGCTGTGAAAGACTCTCTTGGCTTCCACTACGCCTCTTCTCCCGCTTTCCAGTGCGTGGGCAGGAAAGTGCTCCCTAAGGTCGCAGCTCCTTGCTGCCAAAATACCGCAAAAGAACTCACGGTCCATAAGCAGGGACGCAACCGCGTCTCTGCCACTCTCCGAACTCCTGGTCTGAATGCAACAGGCTCGCATCCAGTATAATGTACGCCGTCATGCGTTTTGCGTCCTATTTAAGGACGTAGCTCCTCCTCCTCCCCATTTCTCTTTGCAGGGCTTTCTGGGACATGTAGTCCCAGGCAGGCGCAACGTTCGCCGTTCCTGACAGTAGGTCCCCCTGCCGGGCGCCTCCTAGACCCAGGTTTATCGGGATGTTTTGCGGTAGAAGGCGACGACAGCAGCCGGGGCATGTACATTGGTACAGGGTTCCCATGAATCGTCTTCTGAGGTGTAGCCCTTCCATGACACCAGAAACCACAACTTCCCTCTCCTGTATTTGGAATCCAGAATGCCTTTTACCTCGTATTCCAGCCCACCGTTCTTGGCTATTGGGAGGAGGTGCTTTTCGTTTAGCCCCTACTGCAGGCTTAAGAAGGCTGCAGTGGAAGACCGGATGAATCCGGAGGTAGCCTGGCAATTTCAACCGATAGGCCACTGGATTGATCCTTTTTACCACCGGGTAAGGGCCTATGTACTTAGGGTGAAACACGCTGCGCACTCTAAACCGGATGTTTTTCGTGGACAACCACACCATGTCCCCTACCGCGTACTGAGGGCCATCGGTCCGGTGGCGATCTTCCCATCCTTTATACGTCAATTTCGCCTGCAACAGCTGTTTCCTCACTTTCTTATGTACCTCCTGCAAGGCTTTGATATGATCACGAACAGAGGGCTGATTAGCTACTTCTTCGGGCAAGTCAATGGGCAAGATACGGGCACAGAATCCATAATTGGCTGCGAACGGAGAGACACCCGTAGAGCTATGAGAAGCATTATTGTAAGCCAACTCAGCCATCCATAACATGGAAACCCATGATTCCTGTGCTTCATTGGCGTAACACCTCAGGTATTTTTTCAGTGTCTGATTGAGCCTCTCCGTCTGCCCATCCGTCTGGGGATGGAAGCTCGTAGACACCGCAGACTCCACTTGCAAGACTTGACACCACATCCTCCAGAAACTCGCTATGAACTGCGGGCCCCTATCCGACACGATGACCTTTGGGGTTCCGTGTATCCTAACGATGTTCTGGAGCACCAGTTGTGTGGTTTGTCTGGCTGTGGGCAGGTTTTTGCAGGGAACGAAATGACCCATTTTGGTAAGGCTGTCCACCACCACCAGAAGCGCAGAATACCCCTGATCCATGGGTAGACCGGTGATAAAGTCCAAGCTGATATGCTGCCATGGCAAGTGAGGAGTGGGCATGGGTATCAGTTTCCCTTTCTTTTCGTTGTAGCCCCTTTTCCTCGTGCACAACTCTCGCATCTTGAGACCCATCCCTTGATATCGTGGACCAACGAATCCCACCAGAAATATCTCTGTATCAACAGGATAGTTTTATGAATGCCGGGGTGTCCAGCCAACGGTGATTCGTGACACCAAGTATAGGCCTTCTTCCTTAACGGGACGGTAGGTAGATACAGCTTACTGTCCTGAAAAGGCAATCCATGCTTAATGGCTCGGGTGGATATAGCTTCGGCCCACTTCTCCCACTCTTGGGTGGTCTTGTAGCGCCGTACTTCATCTAGGTATTGTTCGGCCTTTAGAACGCATATCACCTTAGAGGGATCGATGATGGCGGCAGGAGGGACGACGGCCTGGTCACCGTTGGATATCATACGAGACAAGGAGTCTGCTTTGCGGTTCTCCGCTCCCGGCCGGAACGTGATGATGAAGTCATACTCCTCAAAGAAGAGCATCCACCTCATCTGTCTTTGAGTCAGATGTCTAGCCGTTTTAATGTATTGGAGGTTCCGATGGTCGGAGTATACAGTGATGGGATACCGGGCTCCCCACAGGTACGGACGCCATTCCTGGAAGGCCCTTTTTATGGATAACAATTCCTTCTCCGCTATGTTGTAATTTCTTTCTGCCGGGTTAAGCTTCCTGGATAGATAAGCTACCGGATGCAGCTGTCCGGTATGTTTGTCTCTTTGGGAGAGGATAGCACCTATTGCCTCATCGGAAGCATCGGCTTCTACGATAAAAGGAGCATCCAGTTGGGGATGTCTGAGAACCGGCGCAGAGGTAAAAGCGTGTTTCAGATATTTGAAGGCGTCTGCGGCTTCCTGTGTCCATTCAAAGGGTGTTCCTTTTCTGAGGAGCCTGGTGATTGGAATAGCCTTTTGTGAGAAGTCCTGAATAAACCTGCGGTAATAGTTGGCAAACCCTAGGAAGCTTTGCACCCCTTTGATGTTAGTTGGCACCGGCCATTCCTGTACAGCCTGTACCTTCCTCTCAGCCATACCCAAACCCTCAGGACGGAGCATAACCCCCAAAAACTCTACCTCATGCACCCCAAACTCACACTTGCTTAACTTGCAGTATAATTGATGCTTCCTCAGGGCCTCCAGAACCTGTATGACATGTCCCTGGTGTTCTTTCACAGACTTCGAGTAAATCAGTATGTCGTCAATGTAGACGACTACTGTATGATCCACATACTCTTTTAGTACGTCAATCAGGAAGTACTGGAACGCCGCAGGGCGTTACACAATCCGAACGGCATCACTGTGTACTCGAACAGGCCATAGCGGGTTTTGAAGGCTGTCTTCCACTCGTCCCCTTCTCTAATGCGCACCAGATGGTACGCCCTCTTAGATCTAGTCTGGTATAGACCTTTGCCTCCCGCACCTGATCCAACAAGACGGGTATAAGGGGTAGTGGGTAACGATTACGAATGGTGTTTTTATTTAGCATGCGATAGTCGCAGCAGGCTCTCAACTCACCACTTGCTTTAGCTATAAAGAACAGAGGGGAAGCTGCCGGGGAACGAGAGGGCCTGATGAATCCTATCTTCAGATACTGATCCAGATAGTTCCTTAGGTGTTGGGTCTCGGGCTCTGACAGGGCATACACTCTGCAAGCGGGTATGATGGCTCCCTCTACTAAGTCTATCTGGCAGTCATAACGCCTATGGGGCGGAAGGTTCTCCGCCTGGGTCTTGCTGAATACATCCGCATACGAGGTATATTCGCTCGGCAGGACCATCTCCTTCTCGGCGGCCGTGGCCACCAAAACGGGTGCGCCAAAGACATCGCACCGGAGGTAGGCTCGAGGGTTATGTGATCCCTGCACTCTTCTGACAAGAATTGCACGGTCTTGTCTCTCCAGTTTATAGTGGGGTTATGGTGAGTGAACCATGGCATACCGAGTATCACCTCATACTGAGGGGCATCGATAATATTCAAGGCCAGGTCCTCCCTGTGCTGTCCCCCTCCTACTCCTACCGATAGCTGTACTGTCTCTGTTTGCTCCGTGACGAGTCCTGATTTTAGGGGTTTGCCATCCACGGCCAATACCTCCTCAGGGATGTCCAAGGGCAGCCTATGTATATCCAGGTGTTGAACTAGACCGTTATCTATGAAGTTCCCTGTAGCCCCTGAGTCTAACATAGCCTTTACCTGAAAGAGGTGTTGTTTATACTCTAGACCCATCAGGACCACTATATGGGATTCTGTAGTCTTCACCCGCGTGGTGGCCAAAGAAGGTATCCTCCATTCCTTATCCACCACCGGTCTTGAAGAAACAGCAGAAACACCGCCATGGTCGGTGCCCGATGTCGATGCTACCGCCTTCCTGTTTCTATACGTACCCCCTGATGTTTTGGGCCTAGCCGGGCACTCCCGTACGTAGTGCCCTTTCTTTCCACAGTACATACATAACCCCTGTGTACGTCTGCTTTCCCTCTCACTCCTGGAGAGTGGTGCCCGTAGGGCTCCGACTTCCATAGGTTCTGAGGAGGTTTCACTCCCTGGCTGGTCTCTCCTGAAGCTCCTATCCAGCGGGGACACCGGCTTTTCCCCCTTTCTATCAGCGATACGCCCATCCAGTCTTAACGCAAGACTGATGAGATCTGTACAAGATCGAGGCTGTGGATCTATCCTGGCTATGACGTCTTTCAATTCGTCACAGAGACCCTGGTAGAAAAGGGACATTCTTTTCTCCTCTGGCCATCCTGCCTCCGCTACCAGTCTGTTAAAAGTGGTCAGGTAGGACACCAGATCGCGTCTCCCTTGGCGTAGCTCCAGGAGTTCTTTATCGGCGCTGAAGGTAGTGGTTCTTCGATCGAACACCCCTCCAAAGCCGCTCGGAAAGCATCCCAGTCCGACAGGACAGGGTCGTTGCTCCGGACCAGAGGAACCGCCCAATTAGCGGCATCCCCTATCAAGTACGATATAGCAAAAGCTACCCTGGAGTGATGGTTGGGAAACGATGAAGGCTTGCACGAGAAGTGCATCATGATCTGGGTTAAGAACACCTGTATTTTAAGGGGATCACCGGCATATCGTTCAGGACTGGCTAATGGTATGGGGGGGAACAGTAACGTGTATTTGGGAAGACCCTGAAGCTATCTCGAATGGGTTTCGAGTGAGTTTTTCCACCCTTTCTCGCAGTGCTGCAGTCTCCGCTCTGGAGGCTGCCAACTCCTGCTGAACCAATGCCAGGGCCCCCAGAACCTCCTCCATTATCAACCCGTATATGACGCACGAACCGGGAGGAGCAGGTATCGTGGGTGCGTTATTCTGTAACGATCCTGTCCAAGGACGGGTACTCCTCAGGATTCGTGCGGAGCTATAGGGGTTCCACCCTTTGACATCCCCAACTCCTACAATTATTGCACAGAGTTATAGGGCGATCAAGTGAGGGAAGGGAAAGGTAGGGAACAGCAGGGAGTAGAATCTGCAAATACAAAGAACAGTAAGATGAAAAAGACATATGCATGCAACACTACACTCAATGTGTCTCACTAGTTCCTCCAGTACCTGACGTATCCAAACACTCGTTGTCTTCTCCCTAAAGACCAGCACCGCCCATTACGGTATTCATTCATACACTGAGCAACTGAGCAGTCTCGATGTCCAATTTACCCAAGGGGGTAAGCACTCGTTAAGTCACGAGTAGTTTTCCCAAAATCCTTTCCCTCTTTTGTTCAGAAAAGAACCTATGTCAATGCTTCAACGTCGAAGCTTTTTCTAGATAACCCTAAAAATAAACAAGTCTTGAAACTCCTGATGCCATGCATACGAGGGTGGCGTAGCCTGTCCCTTTGTGGTGTGAAGGAAAAAAAGAAGCGATATAAAAAAACGAAACTTATAGGGAGTCCCCAACTGAAGGAAAAGGCAGAATCCAGTGTCTTTCCTTCTTACTTGCCGTCCGCTGAATTACCACTCTTACCTCAGAGCGCGGTGGGGGTCATAGCAGCGACAAGGGTTCTCCCCTACTAGCAGTCTCGTGATGTGAACGGAAGACCTTCCTCAGCCCTCTGTCTCCGGTGCTGTGAAAGACTCTCTTGGCTTCCACTACGCCTCTTCTCCCGCTTTCCAGTGCGCGGGCAGGAAAGTGCTCCCTAAGGTCGCAGCTCCTTGCTGCCAAAATACTGCAAAAGAAACTCACGGTCCATAAGCAGGGACGCAACCGCGTCTCTGCCGCTCTCCGAACTCCTGGTCTGAATGCAACAGGCTCGCATCCAGTATAACGCACGCCGTCATGCGTTTTGCATCCTATTTAAGGACGTAGCTCCTCCTCCTCCCCATTTCTCTTTGCAGGGCTTTCTGGGACATGTAGTCCCAGGCAGGCGCAACGTTCGCCGTTCCTGACAGCAACCACAGATAGGGACCGGGGCCACAACCTCGGCAGGGAGGGTAACTGCCTGGGGAGGTAATGCCTTCACACAAACATAGTCCAAATGTGCAGTGAGATAAAACCCCCAGAGTAAATACCACCCGTTCACCCACATCCCAAAAATGAATTGTACCAAAACCAAAAGAAGGACCAATGAGGCAATTTCCGGAATACAAACCTTTACTTGCATCTGGGGATTCAGGGCTGCTGTATGTGTTCTGTCTACAGAGTATTCTCACTAAAGTTCGCAATTAAGGGCACCTACAGGAGGCAAGGGCCCACTCTGCTGCAGATCCCCCAGAGCGGGATTGACTGACCACACCCCAGGGGGAGGGCAGTCTGACGAGGGAGCGGGGTGGCTCCCAGACAAAGTACCTAAAAACAGGCACTCTGCTCCCTGCATCCAAACTTCCAAATCGAAAGGTCCCCATTCTCTGGCATCTGGCCCGGGACCTATGTTTCCTTCGTGGTGTGTAGCCGCAACAGTGCCTCCCAAAAATTAGAAGCCTCCGGCCAGATGGAGGCCCCCATTCACTTCTAAAACGGAGCTGTATTCAAGTGACGGGAGCCAAGATTCCTGTACACCTGGGACAATGAGGATCCCATGACCTCCACAGCACACGCACAAGAACCAATGAGTAGCAGGTGCTCGCATGGTGTCAAGTTAATCAGGAGGTTTGCCAGGTTAGCCAGAAGTCCTAGAATTGTGAGGCAGTCCCCGTCCAGTCATCATTCCTAGGCAAAGTTCAGCGAGGGTTCTTAACCTTGGACCCGGGTTCCCGGATGTTCTTATGATCCTGGCGGTGTTTTTTTTCTTTCCCTAAGGTTTTTAAAATCTCCAAAGTCTGGTCACCGTGCCATGCCCCTCCTAAATAGTGAGAGAAGCATGCCCGCTAGTTGGAAGTCCCTAGCTACAAACTAGGAACCGCAGATCCAAGTGCACGGAAAAGATGGGGTCTGAGGGAGAGTCAACGCAGAATGTGCGTACCCCCGTATCAGGCCTAGCAATTAATCAATCCGCCAGGCCTAACATACATCATCCGGTGAAGGCAGTAAGACCTGACCTCTGACACCACAAATCGGCATGATCAGTGGTGCATGGGGCTCGGAACAACTTTCCAACCCCTTTAGATCTAGGGAAGTGCTAAACAAAACCGCAAAAGGAGCCCAAATCTAGCCTAAAAAGAAGTCTCAAGAGAA
The DNA here is from genome assembly GCA_963921515.1 of Calotriton arnoldi. Classification (NCBI taxonomy): domain Eukaryota; kingdom Metazoa; phylum Chordata; class Amphibia; order Caudata; family Salamandridae; genus Calotriton; species Calotriton arnoldi. Next base: position 1,139,334 of record CAWUFW010001788.1, read on the forward strand.
AGGGCAGAGTCAAGATATCTGGCACCACATGGGAAGGGCACATTACACTCCGCATGCTGAGAATGGAGAAGAATACACACACATATGATCTTGGGCATGTTGAAACCACTAACAACACTTAACAGCGACATGCCCCCTCCCCATGTACGTGTAGGTTGGAAGCAGCCCGCACTGATGGTGCACCAATGCACACACCAAGAGAGACAGAGTCTCAGAAAACTGGCAGCGCCCATAAAAACCTAGATAAAAATTGATACGATCCACCCTATGATCACCAGACCCTTCCATAAACATTTCACACTAATCCAAGCACCAAGTTAGGTACGAAGATAAAAAAGGGTCGGCTCAATGGCTCATAAAACAGATTAATTCACTTGATCACCAATAAATCACTTTTAAGGTTTATCTATGAAAAAGCTGACGGGGGATGGCCAAGATGGTGGCGGAAGCGGATGCAGCGTGAGGAGCTCCGCAACCCGCCCGTCCAGTATCTGGCATTTCTCCTGCCCATCCCGCTGTCTGTGCCCGCACCGCCATCCCTGGATCGGAATACAGGTGGGGGCTGAGCGGAGGAGGAATCTGTGGTGAAGGACAATGAACCTTCGTCCTTTTGTGCTGGGACCTAAACAGGGCCCGATGCGCACAGGCGGTGCCCGGCCAAGCCTGAACAGGTTGCCAGACATCGCCATAGACCCACTTCCTCTACTGCAGCAGCCCCACTCCTAGAATTGCCCCCCCCTGCGGGTCATGCTTGGTGCCCCCAGGGTGTGTGAAAGAAACCCACCCAATCAGGGCACAGTTGTGTTTACCTAGAGGGTGGGGGTGCTTATATTTCTTGATATTGGTTTTTGGTGGCAGCTACAATGGTGGGGCAAAAGGCAGATGGAGCCGAGATGGCCTGTGGTGCAGAATGATGGGTCAATTTAAAATTGTAATGTGGAATGTGCGGGGGCTCAACTCTCTTCTGAAGCATTATAGAGTACAGGCCTCTGTCGACAAGGGGTGCATGTGGCATTACTGCAAGAGACACACCTATCAAACCCCAAAACTCAAAAGTTACACAAGAAATGGAGAGGGCAGATGCTCTTGGCCACCTATTCCACATATGCCCGGAGAGTGGCAATTTGGGTGGCTCCACAAGTCCTGTTTCGAGTTTATGGTTACAGGGCGGATGTAGGGGGAAGGTATGTAGTGGTGCATGGAGAACTAGACAGGATGGAGATATGTTTGCTGAATGTTTATGCCCCAAATGTGGAACATGGTGGGTTTTATCTGGCATTGGAGCAGTTACGACTTCCGTATGTGGGAGTGCCACTATGGGCAGGAGACTTTAACTGTGTGCTTGTTGGAACTTAGATAGGCACCCTCCGAAGCTACATATTAAGCCCAACATGACGACTGCTCTGTGGGAGGTGATGGACCGTCTGGCGTGAGACGCACCCTGGAGTGCAGGGATTCACATGCTATATGCCTGCGCAAGATGTCTCTATTAGGCTCAATCACTGCTTGCTTTCAAGTGAAGCGGCTGCGGTGCAGACGTGCACATTGGGACACTTTTTGTTGGGCCATGCTCCGTTACTGCTGGAGTAGAGGTTGGGGGCACAAGTAGATGGTTGGAAAGGGAGCTCATTGAGGCTGAGGATACGTTGGCTGGGCTGCAGCACGGGGGGCTTGCAACAGGGCTGCAAGGCGCTTCTACAGGCACAGCGCCGAGTGGGGGAATTTGGGATAGATTGGACTGGCATGACACAAATATCGCCAGCTGTTACACAGGTAGGGCAATAATTCGGGGGACTACTGGCATGATTATTAAAGTGGGAACGCCCACCTCCGCTCATACTGATGCTCAGGAGCCCTGATGGAACCGAAGCCATCACACAGGCTGGTATTAACTCGCTACTGAGGGACCACTTAGCTGCAATATACCTGGAGGGCGCAGGCTTCGACCTGACAGAGGCTGAACAGTTTCTAGATTACCTTCTGCCCCCTCATCTTACTGTGTCGCAGACAAGTGAACTCGGCGGGACTCTTAGAGAAGCAACATAGAATGTGGCATGATGAAAGACTCCGGGGTCGCCGGTGGAGTTCTTCCAGGAGTTTTTTTATTTTTTTAACGGAGTTTTATATAGCGCGAACTTGACCCGAGGGTATTGGGTATCAGAGCGCTTTACACGAGCACCAGTTGCGTTACATGAGGACACATTCATTTTTGTTAGGCACGGGGGGGGGGGCAGATTTACGTTCCCTGGCGCATCCCTGCAAATCAGCAGGGATGCGCCAGGGAAGATGCGTCACGCAAGTTTGCCCTTGCACCACCGCAGATGCGCCGCATTTACAATGCGGTGCATCGTGGTGCAAAGATAAGCAGATGCGTGACGCATCTGCCGGCGTAAGGTTGGCGCAGTGCTGAAGTTGTGTCGCAAGCGCGATGCAACTCCAGCACTGTTCCAACCTGCCCTAACCCTAACATGGTGCGTCACGCCTTACGCCTGCTTGAAGCAGGCGTAAGGATTTGACGCACCAGCGTAGGAAAAGTGACTGCGTAAAATCTTGTAGATTTCACTGCGTCACTTTTCCGAGGTGTTCCTGCGCCGGCACGCCCCCCCCTGCGCCGGAACGCCCACATGACGCAGGTTTCATGTGGCGCAGGGCTTTACAACGTGACGCATCTCCCTAGATGCGTCACGTTGTAAATACCCCACAGCATGGCGCGGGCTTTACGCCGCCGTTGTGTCACAGAAGTGACGCAACGGCGGCGCAAAAGTGGCGTACGGGGCTTGTAAATCTGCCCCGGGGAGATTAAGTGATTTGCCCAGAATCACAGGATGTTGCGCGTGCTTGCCGAGACTCGAACCTGGTTCCCCAGATTTGAGGTCGACCGCCGTAGCCGTTAGACAAACTCCTCTCCCTGAGTTTGCTGACCTCCTGCTCCCCTGCTTGCTGGAGACCTTTCAGGAGGCCATGAGAGTGGGAGTTTTACTGTCATCCATGAGAGAGGCACAGATTGTTATGCTCCCTAAGCAAGGCAAGGACATACACGATCCTGGCTCCTCTAGGCCTTTATCAATGGAGAGGTGGAGAGGTGTGGTGCAGCGGCCAGGGCAGCTGACTTCGGAGCACAGGGCTCTCAGTTCGATCCCTGGCTCCGGGGGAAGCTCAGCTCAGCACCATGTGACTCTGGGCAATAGCTCACTTAATTTCCACGATGGCCCCCAGCGCCTTGAGACCCGTAAGGGTGAGTAGTTCGCGCTTTACAAATACGGATTTACATTTTACATTTACATCAATGCTGGTAGTGGATGCCAAACTGTTGGCCAAGGTGCTAGCAACACGTTTGGGCAAGGCAGTGACACACTTGGTCTATGAGGACCAGTGTGGGTTCATGCCAGTCAGGGGGACACATATGAATATACGGAGACTATTGCAGCTGCTGCATCTGGTGGTCGATGCTGGGGTTTGAGCGGCAGTGGTCGCCCTAGACATTAAAAAAGTGTTGGACACCTTGCGATGGGACTATTTGTGGGAGGTCCTGAGAAGGATGGATCTGGGCCAAGAGTTCATATCTTGGGTTTGTCTTCTGTACTGCCAACCGATGGCCCGAGTCCGCAATGGCGGCCTGATATCTGAAGGTTTCCATATCGAGAGAGGCATGAGATAAGGCTGCCAGCTGTCTCCCTTCCGTTTTCCCCTGGCAATGGAGCCACTGGCGATCAGGTTGCTGCGAGATATTGCCCAATGGGGTATCGCCATCAATGGCTGTACTCATGTAGTCTCCTTATATGCAGACAACACATTGCTGTATATTTGTCACCCGGAAGGGGTGCTGCCTGAACTCCTGGATGTACTGATAACCCCATTTGGAGCAGCAGCAGGGCTCCCGATTAACCACCAGAAGTCGGTTATAGTCCCACTGGCAGCCCTGGCATGGGGGATGCCGCAGACCTCCCCGACATGGGGCTTCGATGGGACTGCAACCATTTTCGCTACTTGGGTGCTAACTGTTAGACCTGGCATCCTTGGTGTGGTTTCCCACGGATTTTTGCCTCCTGACCTCCTATTTTGCTGACTTCATTTTTCTGGCTTTAGGATTGGCAGGAAAGGAGAGCAGGGATTTGGAGCTGGAGTTTGTTGGGGGTCAGGGGAGGGCTTCTTCAGTAGGGGTTTAACCTCTGCGTGCTTCCATGCATCAGGGACAGTGGCCATGGTGATGGATGCGTTGAGAATGTCAGTGAGTGCGATGCTGATTTCTTTCTGTCCTAGGTTGAAGATGTGGTGGGGGCAGGTGTAAGTCAGTGCTCCGGAGTGGATTGTGGTCATGAAGGCTGATATACTCGGCATTGTGAGTGGCTTCCAGGCGCTGGGCAAGTGGTGGTGGCATTCACGGGTTTTAGGAGGTGGCTGAAGTCAGTGGGTTATGGGTTGAAGTTGCAGTACAAGTCGTATATCTTGGTGTAGAAGTAGTCCGCCAGAGTGTCGCAAAGAGTTTGGGAAGGTCTGATAGGGTTTTCCGTGGCTGAAGTGCAGGCAAACTCTCTTACTATGATGAAGAGTTCCTCCGTGTGATTGGAGCTAGCTTCTAAGAGCTTTGTTAAGGACTCCTTCAAGGCTTCTATGAGGCAAACGTGGTAATCGCTGAGGGCCAATTTGAAGGTGGTGAGGGCCATGAGATTCCTGCTGGAGCGCCATTGTCTTTTTAGTCACTTACATTCACATTTGATGGTCTGGTTTGCAGGGTGAGCCATCTGGCACACTTGCTGGACCTGTTGGTGCTGGACAGTTTTCTGGGGGGGATGGTGTCGGTGCTGTTAGAGGTCCAGTCACAGAAGTTCTAGACGGCCTGCTCCAGGTTGCTGGTGGTGCCGGGTCTGGAGGTGCTGAGGGCAGTTGCCCACTAGGTCTCAGTGATTTTGTTCCATCGGTGGTGGGGGGGGGGCGGGTTGGAGAGCTTGGTGGTGGACCCAGAGCTCTTGTGATGGTGAAATGGACGATGCTGTGGTCGGTCCATGTAAGGTCGGTGACATGGCTGAACTTGACTCTGTCGCTTGCTGTGAAAATGGGGTCCAGTGTGTGTCCTGCATTGTGTGTGTGGATGATAAGCAGCTGTGTTAGGCTAGTGTTGCAAATGCTTTCAAGGAGACTGGCAGAGTTTTTTTTTTTTATAAATTCTTTTTATTGATGACCACTTAACACATACCGTCATTACACAATCATAATCGTTTAGGAGTATATCTGCACCATTACATTCGATAGGTAACCATTGGTCATACATGTTTGTACAAAGACCCACTGAACCGTGTTCAGTCACATTACATAAGGCCCTGGTCATGCTCCGACCTCGGGGGTTTGCAGAGTCCCCCCCTGAAAGCGTTCCACCTCTTCCATATCTGCGACCACTTTTTGGGAAAACCCCTAGATTCGTAAAATGTTCGTTCCATCAACATGCACCACTCCATGTCCCTCTGCCATCCTACAATGGTTGGTGTCTCCTGAACTCCCCACCTTTTGGCAATGTTCCGTTTTGCGATCATGAATCCCAACGTCACCCAAAGTTTCCCTTTGCTATTTAGGTCTGTGGGTCCCCATATATTCAACAGGAACAACTTTATATTAGGCTCAATTTTAACTGCTATCACTTCTTCCATACACTTCATCAACTCCGACCAGTAGTTCTGGATGTGCACACATTCCCAAATGACATGTGCGAAGGTACCCTCCTGCCCACACCGCCTCACACACCCCGGGTCGGTCTTATAGCCCAACCTCACTAGTGCAGGGCCGGTAAGGTAGATTCTGTCGAGTGTTTTTAATTGCACCAGCCTAAGTCTGGAGGAGATGGCTACCTCCCTATGGGAAACCAAAGGGGATGATGGACGGAGTGTTGAACATTGCAAGCACTCACCCCCAGTCAACTGATCTGGGTTTAATCCATCATCATTCTTTAGCTCACTCCACCACCCCAGTTCAGACATGGCCATATGCAAATCAGTCTGACCCTGTGCCTCATGGGAACAGTCCAGCCCGAACTGCCAAGCCATGTCTTCCCTGGACCGGAAACAAGCATCCTGGGACCGGTTTCTGGCTTACAGCCGTCATCAGCCAGGCTATCTTGAATCCAGTGGCAAAGTGAGCAAGGGACCCACGTCTGGGCATACCCTGCCAACTTAGGGCGAACATAGCAAAACCAAAGGGGATGATGGACGGAGTGTTGAACATTGCAAGCACTCACCCCCAGTCAACTGATCTGGGTTTAATCCATCATCATTCTTTAGCTCACTCCACCACCCCAGTTCAGACATGGCCATATGCAAATCAGTCTGACCCTGTGCCTCATGGGAACAGTCCAGCCCGAACTGCCAAGCCATGTCTTCCCTGGACCGGAAACAAGCATCCTGGGACCGGTTTCTGGCTTACAGCCGTCATCAGCCAGGCTATCTTGAATCCAGTGGCAAAGTGAGCAAGGGACCCACGTCTGGGCATACCCTGCCAACTTAGGGCGAACATAGCAAAACCAAAGGGATGATGGACGGAGTGTTGAACATTGCAAGCACTCACCCCAGTCAACTGATCTGGGTTTAATCCATCATCATTCTTTAGCTCACTCCACCACCCCAGTTCAGACATGGCCATATGCAAATCAGTCTGACCCTGTGCCTCATGGGAACAGTCCAGCCCGAACTGCCAAGCCATGTCTTCCCTGGACCGGAAACAAGCATCCTGGGCCTCCATCCATTCCTCATCCTCCAGCCCCGCTACATCATACTCCCACCGAGCCCGGAGCCGTACAAGGGGGTCTGACATATTGTTAATTAGTTTCTTGTACGTCATGGAGATGGATTTTTTAGGCATTTACTCATCCAGGACCCTGTCCTCCAGTGGAGAGGACTCAGGAAGAATCTCCCCCTTGGGAACCACCACTCTTGAAGCATGCTGTACCTGTAGATACCGAAAGTGCTCTGTACCTGCCATGTTATACTCAGCCTGAAGCTGTGCAAAGGAGACTACGTCACCCGCCCTCCATAGATCACCAACTTTGGAGGGCCGGTGGCGTCGGTCGATGCTTGCAGCCTCTGCATACCCATGCGGTGCTCCACGGACTATCGGCAGGCCGCCACCCTCGGCATTTACAGTTAGGGGACTATTAACAGCAGGACCTGGCAGTCGAGGGCGCCTCCGATCGCCACTCTCCCCGACCATGCTCCTTACTTGTAGGCCTCAGTGCGATGCAGCGGTGCCTCTGCTCTTCGCTCGCCCCGGAGTGGAGCGGCTGGGCCAGGCAGAGCGGCGCTTCGGGCGGGCTCGGACCCACAGCTATCCGCCTGCCCCGATTATGGCTCGATCCATCTGTAGAGTCAAACCGCTCCACTGGCGGCTAATCATCAGCGCCGCCGCTACTCTGCTCCGACGGTCTCCGTCTCAGTGGCGCTCCTCTTCCAGGTCGTATCTCTCACCACCGGGTCTTGATGCCGCAGTTCCGGTACGGGCACAGGTTTTGGATATTCTGGGTGAAGTCAGGACTCGCCTCCTGCGCTCTCACCCCTCCGTCGCAGCAGCTTCCATTGTCGACCGTGAAGCATTCATGCGCCCCTCCTCCTCTCCGCAGACCTCGCTGCTGGGCCCTCGGGTACCCACTCAGCCGGATCTCCACCTGTGAGCGCTTGATTCGCTCGAAATTGGGTTCAATACCTTCCGGGTGTCATCCGGTTCGAGGTTTGGCAGTAGTGGCTCATGCTTCGCCGGATTAATGTGCAGATTTTTGGTTTATCGGGCGCGTCCTGCTGGAGCCGCGCTAGTGTGCAGCCATCTTCCCCAGTGGTTGGCCATGCCCCTGAGACTGGCAGAGTTGGTGTTGTTCGGGTCGTCAAGGTGGGATTCGAGGTCGCCTAGGAAGATGTATTGTTTGGAGTCGATAGACAGGGGGGGGGCGATTAATTCAGAGATGACGTTGCAGAAACCGGGGCAGTGACATGTAACTGATGGTTCCTCTGATGGCTGTCTTTGCATCCGTGTGGATTTGGAAATTGTGGTGCTCCATGTTTGTTGTTGTGTTGCCTTTAGGGTCTCCTTATGGATAATGGCGATACCTCCTCCGTGTCTGTTGGTGTGGTCTGTGTGTATCATCTTGTTAAAAGTTAACTTACACCAGTGGGTCTAACCTTGCACACAAAGTTGGAGTAGAGCGGGAGATGGCAGGGGGTAAAGCAGCAAACTTGGACAGTGTCAGCAAGGGAGACCTGTTCAGGGCAACGGGGGATACCATCTGTTACCCTGGTAAGGTTAGGGGTTACAAAGGGGCACTGTGAGCTAGCTAGGAATTAGGTCAATATTTCCTGATGGTATATATGGACACAGTCCCGATATTCTAAAGTTTATGTTGTCCTAATACGGTCTCCTACTTGATTCATAGGAACCGTATAGCATAGCACCACCAATGTTCTAGGTCAGGTACTTATTTAATGGGTCTCCTGAGTAGTTCTTGCGTGTTCCTATGGCCCTTTTCACCTCTATACGGAGACGTCCATAGTGTTAGGGAGCAATCTTCCTCAGCTTAATATGAAACCCCTATTTTTGTGTAAAAGTTGTTCAAGCTTGAACCTTTAAAAGGACACCCCTCTATAGTTATTTCCTTTCTTTGAATTCCATTCATTAAAATGGCGCTGCTAGTTACCATTCCAGTTAATTGCAGATATGTTGTTACAGCGCATTCACAACAACATGGGCTACTTGAAGCATATAAAACTCAAACATTTTATTACTGGGTTTATTTTCCTGCAGCCAATGCCAACTCGCAGGCATTTCACACATTTATACCAGCTGCAATACCAGGTCAACATATATCTTATGAATATTTAGAGATACCATTAACATTTTAGGAACATCAGAATTGGTTCCAAGTGGCCCTTCTACTTGCACTAAACAATATAAGACAGGGACCCCTCAGCAATAACGGGGAAACATGGCCAGTCCTAGCCGTCTAAAAGCTATACCCAAATTTAGCACCATTAAATGTTGGAGACCGCTGCCCTTTTTACAGAGGTCCAGTTAGACTATGTAGACTTTTGACACAGTATGTCATGTGCACAATAACAACTGCCCCAGCAAGGGCTGCTTAAGCTGTGTAGTCACAGTTAGCTGTGCTTGCAATTAGTCCAGTAATTACTAATGCAACTATGGGTTGTTACAGCCAGATGGGCGGAAATACTGTTTTGAATTGCACATAAAACAAACCAGCTTGAGGCAGTTTTTCCCCATGCGGGACCCCAAGATCAATACAGAATTCTCTCAATGTGCCCACCACTAGTTATGGTTTCCCCAATAGAAGATTGCACCATCTGGAGCACTATCTCTGCTGCCTTATATACCATAATACATGGTACCCACCATCCAGTGCTGTTTTGCCTGACGTACTAAAGCTGATTCAAAATGAATACAAGGCTGCCCCTGACATGGATTTGAGGAGGAAATTTATAGGTAACTTTGTCACAGTATCCTCAATTATTTTAAGTAATATTAAAGGAGAGCAGCGGTGCTGGTAGTGTGCTAGTTCCCGCTGTGGACTATGACCGGGAATTACCAAAATGTATTACGGAAACCTACAAATCTATAGGTCGAGAAAATTTGGGAGCCAGACCTAACAAGCCACAGCTCAAAGGCAATTCTGAAAAAGATAATACCAAGCAGGCACCTAAGTCTTCTAAAAAAACGCTGAAGAAACAGAAAAATAAAGATAAAACAATAAGGCGTGGTGGAACTCTAAAACAGGAGTAAACTGAAAAACATTATAATTTACATAAGCGTGATCCGCTTAAATGGCCTGAGAGGTATTATTAAAGTGATACACGTTCTTCTTGTTCCTTTCAGGACTAACCTGATAAATACTAAAAGAGAGAGGGATGAAGCAGGCATGAAGAGTATGTGAAACTGAAAACTGACTCACAATGTTTGACCGACATTATCTTAACAAGGAAGAACATCAAGAACATCTTCCACAGCAAAGCCTGATTTCAAAAAGAAGAGGGGGGAAACAGCATCTACAACGCTGCCATTACATCGCGTTCCTTTTACAATGCGGTCGTTACAACGACTGCGTTGTTAGAACGCGAAGCCTTTACATCGCAAGTCATTAAATCGACTTGCTGTAGGGGGCGCTCTAACCTAAGGAATAATATAATTTACTATTCCAACACCTTCCCTACTGTTGCGCACGCTGGGGTTAGAATAGTAAATTATACTATTCCTAAGTCCAGCGCGCCCCCTACAGCAAGTCGATCTAATGACTTGCGATGTAAGGTATCACGTTCTAACAACACGGTCGTTGTAACGACCGCATTGTAATAGAACGCGATGTAATAGCATGCAATGAAAAAAATGCTATTTTCGAAGAAGGTGGCAGGTATTTCCATGAAATATACCACACACATTGAGAATGCCTTCAGAACAAGTCATTAGCAGTGATACTGCTAGACAGCACGGCAGATGTCACTATAGTTTGCTGGAATGTTCAAGAGTTTCTGATTTCAAGAGCAACTAATGAATTTGTTCTAGTTGAAACACCAGATCAGCAGGTTAGCCTTCCCAACTGAGGGTGACATACCGAGCTCTATTAATGTAATATTTTTGGAACATTTAACTATATAGCTAGGAATTTGGTTGACATTTCCTAATGGTACAGATGGACACAGTCCCTATATTCTGACCTTCATGTTATCCTAATATGCAGTCCAAATTCATTCATAGGAACCGTATAACATGACATGCCTGTAATAACTTCTAAACTAAACAATCACTGAATGTGTTTTTGCATAAGCTTGATTATTATAGCATCATGACATATTTAGAGACCGGAAGCCTATGATAGAAATGCACATGTGAAGGAATCAGAGTTCATCATGTGTTGCATGTTCAATAACGTGTTCATACTGAAATGAATGGGGTCCCCGCATTTGAAGAGACAGGATAATGACAGGTACAATTATGGTATTGCCACCTTATGGGGCATGCATGGTGTGTCTAGTCGGATCCTAACCTTATACAGGAGTAAGGGGCACAAAGAATAGTATTGCCACCTGAAGGTGGTGCACGGTTTGTCCCACCCCTTACAGGCACCAAGGGCACAATAGGACATTGCCACATTTGAGGGGTGCACGATGTATCTAATGTGATCCTCACCCCATACAGGAATAAAGGGCACAATAAAGATATTGTCACCTTCGGGCATATGAGGTGTCTACTCTAGTCTTACCCCGTACAGGAGTAAAGAGCACAATATGGATATTGCCCCCTTGGGGGTGCAGTGTGTTTAGTTCTTTAAATCCTCATGAGGGCAATCATACAGTATGATCAGGCGCTGGAAGACGGTGGAAGAAAGAGAACAGCAAAGGCCAGCCCTCTGCTGTCGCAGACTGGATCTGGCTCCCATGGCACCCGGAAGGACCAGCTCTGCCCCCAGTGAATATTAAGGGGCATATTATCAAGCCCTTTATCACCGCGTTAGCGGCACTTTTCTGCTGCTAATGCGGCGATATTTGTATCACACTATTAACAAGCTGCAGCTAACGGGCCTTAGCGTGAGTTTATTAGTGATAGCGGCCGTTTTTTTACCTCTAAGCATGTCAGCGATATATATCGCTAATGACATTGAAAGTAGGCGTTCCTGACTAAAACTCCATTGAAACAGTCGCAAACACAGCTTCCCCCTATTATCAATGCCCGCGAAGCGATAGGAAAATTCTCGCTAACCGCGCTTATCGCTGGAATTTAACGCCTGAAAAAAACTTGCCTTAACCATCTTGTCAATGGGGGGTGGATTGTTGGGTTAAGTATACACTTTCCTATTATCAAGCTTTTCATTAGCGCTGTTAATTTAGCGCTGGAATTCTCACGCTATTGCTGGTTTTACACGCTATCGCTGGATTTCCTATCGCCTTTGCGATACGCGTTGATAATACCGCGCTATCACGGCGAGGGAATCCAGCGATAGCCGGCGATAAAAAAAACATTGCAGATCCTTGATAATATGCCCCTAAGAATCTACAAATGTTCACAAGTGAACGGTTGGAGAATCTGCACTTTCTATCCTGGAAGTTTCGAGGGGGGAGGTTAGAACATTCACAACACAAGTGGAGTCCGAGGAATTATTACTGAAGGATGAAATGTGTCTTGAGAGAAACATGGCCTTTGAAGACAGGGCCGGTTCTGCAATGCACGAATATCTGCACCCGTAAGTAAGCTCATGTAGAGGTGCAGAGGTACTATTTGGTGCTCGCAAACCTCCACTGTAGTACTCCTGGAAAGCTGTCCTAGGCACTGGTCTCCAGACGTTCTGCTTAGACTGTCAAGTGACATCACCCTCGGGCTCCTGTTTCGGCTGCGCAGAAAACTACACAGCAGACATTTAAGCACCCGGGGGACAAAGAAGCTGTGAAAATCCACATTTATTTTCTATTTTCCTTCTCTATGCCCCCACTTCCCGTTCTTGAAGATGACTTCTCCAACCTCAGACTGGAGTATATTTCCCACCTTTTCTAGGATGGGACAGCTCTAGGTTTGCAAATGTTCACCAATATACAGGCGTCTGGGTATTCAGATATAGGACTGACAGATTGTGGCCTCTTTATAGCTGAATATTCTTCCTAAATCTTCGAAAGGGTTTGATCCCTCACCCCATACTGAAAAAGGATGAGCTGGCCCCACCCGTGAACCATCAACTAATCACATCGCTAGATGCAAAGGGTAAAGCTGTTCAAACATTCTGGCAACAGAAGCAGAAGTGAGGAGAATGGAAGCCAGCTGGTCACCTTCTTACAAACCAGCACTAGACCAACCAGGGATGGCTCTGGTAACAACCTCCCCTTGTCGATGCTCGCTCAACTGCGTTAAAGTGATCTGTCTGCTTCCTGTTAGAGAGGGCAGTGTTCGGTGGCATTGATAGGGGGCACTAGACCGGGGACTCCAAGAGCCTTGATGAAAACTCCGCAGAGTCTATGGAGTGCTATTTGGGTGTGGTTCACTATTTCACATGACACTCTCAAGTCCAGGTGAGAAGTGGGTGCGTCTTTGGAGAGAAACATACGGCCAAAACACAATGGTACATGGAGGTGGGTGCCTCGATAGGTCTGGCACCTTCCAGAATTTGGGCATTTGGCATGAGAAGCGCAAGGGACACAAATGCCACCATTTGTTTATTTGTTTATTTTTATTCAACCAGTGCCTGTATTCACAAGAGGAGGTTCATATCATCCAGCATAATTTTAATTATTACATACATTATTTTAAAAACATTAAAGTTCAAGGGGCATATATATATATATTCACTGAAAAAACCATAGGTTTCAGACACGTTATAGTTAGAAATCTCACAATCACACACTCTCGCTTATAGCTATTTATATACTCCAACACACATATATACTGCCTTTCACATATGTAGTTACTCACACATGTACCACTGGGACATACATTCACTCACTAATACACTCTTACACACACTTACCCACCCATACAGTCTATCACAGATGCACTCTTGAAACCATCCACCCAGTGAATCACCCACTCACACATCTATGCACAGAGTCGCACCCACCCCACCCACACAAACACTCAGGCACCCATACAGATACTCAGACAACCAATCAATAACTCATATAGACACTCATGTAGCTATTCACAAACCCATGCAGCCACTTACACAGCAACAGACAGACGGATACAGACATTCACCCAGTTTAGTCACTAACCCATGCATTCAGTAAGATACGTTTAATCACTCACTTATAGAGTTAGTCACGCACCTACTAAATCATCCATACAGACACTTAGACACCCACTCATTCTTCAATACGCCTTTCCCTATATATATTAAAAATATTTAAACTTTACAGAAACACACAGTCACTGGATGATGTCATCAGTGATGTCATTTGAGATGTCATCAGTGATGTCATCAGTGATGTCACTGACCATGTCATGAGTGATGTAATATGTGACGTCATCAGCAGTGCATTGCGGGGCGCGAGTTATAGTTAGCTGAACTAACTAAAACGGGGGAATTTCACGGGTTTTGTACGAGTGCAATGTCCAACTAACTATAACTGTCCCTAAAACCTATGGTTTTTTTCAGTGAATTTCAAAGGTTTTTAAATGCAAATTTCTAACTATAACGTGTCTGAAACCTATGGTTTTTTCAGTGAATTTCAAAGGTTTTTTAAATGCTAATTTCTAACTATAACGTGCCTGAAACCTATGGTTTTTTCAGTGAATTTCAAAGGTTTTTTAAATGCTAATTTCTAACTATAACGTGCCTGAAACCTATGGTTTTTTCAGTGAATTTCAAAGGTTTTTTAAATGCTAATTTCTAACTATAACGTGCCTGAAACCTATGGTTTTTTCAGTGAATTTCAAAGGTTTTTTAAATGCTAATTTCTAACTATAACGTGCCTGAAACCTATGGTTTTTTCAGTGAATTTCAAAGGTTTTTTAAATGCTAATTTCTAACTATAACATGCCTGAAACCTATGGTTTTTTCAGTGAATTTCAAGGTTTTGTAAATGACAATTTTTAAATGTATTAATTGTTATCTTTATTTTTTTGATACTGATTTACTACATTTTTTAAACTATTTATTTTTAGATATTTTATTTTTTAAATTACATTGTAATTACATTATACATTACATTACAAAATATACTTTCTCAGAATGAATTACTTTAGTTTAAATACTTTGCAAATAGGCAATAGACTTTTAAGTACAGTAGTTACAGTTGTTGCAATGGGCAACACAATTTCAAACACAATGCAACATTGAGCTCAATGTGAATTTCTAGTTAAATGCAATTAGTTACTTTATGGATTACTTTTCTAACCACAGGACTGGATCCTAGATTCAGTCCTGGGACATCTCCTGTAAACAGTTGAGTAAAAGCGTTTTGGTTACAGTACTGATTTTTAAGGAATATTATTGTATTTTAAAAGTTGACACTTAGAAACTTTTTCACATAGAATCACCAATGTTATCCTATGGGAGGAAATTCACTTAGCAGGTAAGTAGTGTTATCGTTCCTTTTTCTTACTCAGTGGTGGATCCTGGATCCAGCACTGGTGCATCTCCTGTATACAGTTGAAAGAATGCGTTTAAGTCATACAGGCGATTTTTAAGGAATATTTGTAGTTTTTGAAAATTGACACTTTGAAACTTTTCTGCTGAAAACCAGACAATGGATTCCTATGGAAGGAAATACAAGTTACTGGTAAGTACGGTTAGAATTACTTTTCAGGGTCAGTGCTGGGCTAAAAGATGCAGCACTGGGTTCTCTCCTGATAACAGGTGAGTAAATCGGAATTCGTAGTTCGGCTGATTTTAGAGGAATATTATAAAGTTCCAAAACTCCACACTTAGAAGAATTTCCAAGTGAAACCAGTCAATGTTAGCCTATGGAAGGAAATTCAAGTTACTGGTAAGTACAGTTAGAATTACTTTTCAGGGTCAGTGCTGGGCTCAAAGATGCAGCACTGGGTTCTCTCCTGATAACAGGTGAGTAAATCGGAATTTGTAGTTCGGCTGATTTTAGAGGAATATTTGCACAATGGTGAAGGAAGGGGGTGGGGCCTGAGGTGAAATGTCTGCAAACACCAACTACCCCACCACCGCCAGAGCCAACCTACATGACGGGATGAGAGACGTCGCCGACTGGATGAGGAACAGCCGCCTTAAACTGAACTCAGACAAGACGGAAGTCCTCATCCTGGGCTCATCACCCTCCGCCTGGGACGACTCCTGGTGGCCCCCGGCCCTGGGCACCGCGCCCAAGCCAACGGACCACGCACGCAACCTGGGCTTCATCCTGGACTCCTCCCAGTCGATGACCAGACAAGTCAACGCCGTCTCATCTTCATGCTTCAACACCCTGCGCATGCTCCGCAAGATCTTCAGATGGATCCCCACTGAAACCAGGAAGACCGTCACCCAGGCACTCGTCACCAGCCGACTGGACTATGGGAACACCCTCTACGCCGGAACCACAGCCAAACTTCAAAAGAGACTCCAGCGCAACCAGAACGCCTCCGCACGACTCATCCTGGACATCCCCCGACACAGCCACATCACCGGACACCTGAAAGACCTGCACTGGCTCCCCGTCAGCAAGAGAATCACGTTCAGACTCCTCACCCACGCACACAAGGCCCTCCACGACCTGGGCCCAAAGTACCTCAACGACCGCATGACCTTCTACACGCCCACACGCCAGCTACGATCAACCAGCCACGCCCTCGCCACCGTACCACGCATCCGCAGAACCACCGCCGGAGGAAGATCCTTCTCCTACCTGGCAGCCAAGACCTGGAACTCCCTCCCCACTCACCTTCGGCGAACCCAGGACCATCTCTCCTTCAGGAAGCAGCTCAAGACCTGGCTGTTCGAGCAGTAACTTACCCCCTCCCCCAGCGCCTTGAGACCCTCCCGGGTGAGTAGCGCGCTCTATAAATGCCGTGATTGATTGATTGAAACACGCCCTGTGGCGCGTTTTATGTTGGAGAATTAATTCCTCCTCAATCCCGAGGGTCCCTAGGGGCCAACTGGCCCACCAGATACCTCCAGTATGCGCCAGAGAGCTGAGTTGCAGAGAGGTGTTCAGAGGCCACGCCCCTTTTTGCACCTCTCTGCAGCGCAGCTCTGTGGTGCGGTGCTTTCTGGACGTACCTGGTGGGCTAATTGTCCCCCAGGGACCCTCAGGATTGAAGGGGATTTAATTCCCCATCTTAAAACACGCCACGGGCCTGTTTGCACACATGTCATCTCAAGCTCCGCCCCCTCCCTTCGACACTGTGCAAACGCGCCCCATGGCGCGTTTTAAGTCGGGGGATTAACTCCCCTTCAATCCTGAGGGTCCCTGGGGTGCAACTAGCCCACCAGCTCCCTCCATTATGCGCCACAGAGCTGCGTTGCAGAGAGGTGTAAAAGGGGCGTGGCCTCAGAACACCTCTCTGCAACACAGCCCCTGGCGCATACTGGAGGTTCCTGGTGGGCTAGTTGGCCCCCAGGGACCCCCAGTATTCAAGGGGATTCGTTCCCCATCTGCAAACACGCCAGGGGGCGCGTTTGCAGAGTGGTGAAAGAAGGGGGCGTGGCCTCAGCGCGATGCCAGTGTTTTTTCTTTTTTTTTTTTTTAAGAAGGGGGGCTGTGTGGCCCCCCTTCTTTTTCTAATTTATTGGTCCTGGGGACCCCATCCCCCAGGGCCTGCCCCCTATTTATTTTTATTTTTTTAAAAACCAATTTGGAAGGGTGCCGCGTGGCCCCCCTCCCGAGGCCTTAATCGGCCCCGGGGACCCCATCCCCCGGGGCATGGCCTTTTTAATTTTTTTTTATTGTTTTGGAGGGGGGCTGCGTTGCCCCCCTCCTCAGGCCACTTATGGCCCCGGGGACCCCATCCCCCGGGGCCGGCCTTTGTTTTTTTGGTTTTTTTTTCAAACTTTTGGGGAAGGGGGCCGCGTGGCCCCCCTCCCGGGCCACTACTTGCCCCGGGGACCCCATCCCCCGGGGCTGGCCCTCTCCGTTGGGGACTGTGGGGGGGTCCCCAATCCCCCCACGGTCCCGCCGGCTCCCCGCGTCCCTCGGGAGCCGGCATTGCTTTTCCACATGGGGAGCTGCTGACATGCAGCTCCCCATGTGGAAAAGCAATGTGCTTTGGATATTGGAAGCGAGAGCAGGTTTCCCTGCTCTCGCTTCAATGAAGCAAAGCAGTTTGCTATGACAGGACGGGAGCCGCGAGGCTCCCGCCCTGTCATAGCAAACTACAGTGTCCCGGGGTAGGCACCCGGGACACTGCAGGAGCCGGCCCTGGGGTTGGCGGTCCCCAGGGCCATCAAGGGCTCCAGGAGGGGGGCCGCGCGGCCCCCCTCCCTTGAATTGCACAGCCCCGGGGAGGTGGTGGTCCCTGGGGCTCTGGGGGTCCGTAATGGACCCCCACATTAAAATATTTAGTGCCCCGGGGAGGTGGCGGTCCCCGGGGCGTGTGAGGGGCTCAAGCCCCCCACATAGGTAATTTAAAAAAAAGAAAAAGAAGCCCCGGTGGGTGGCGGTCCCCGGGGCTGCAGGAGGGCCGAGAGCCGTCCCGCATCATTTTGCCTTTCACATATGTAGTTACTCACACATGTACCACTGAGATATACATTCACTCACTAACACACCCATACACACACTCACCCACCCATACAGTCCATCACAGATGCACTCTTGAAATCATGCACCCAGTGAATCACCCACTCACACATCTATGCACAGAGTTGCACACACCACCCACACAAACACTCAGGCACCCATACAGATACTCAGACAACCAATCAATAACCCATATAGACATTCATGTAGCTATTCGCAAACCCATGCAGCCACTTACACAGCAACAGACAGACGGATACAGACATTCACCCAGTTTAGTCACTAACCCATGCATTCAGTAAGATACGTTAAATCACTCACTTATAGAGTCAGTCACGCACCTACTAAATCATCCATACAGACACTTATACACCCACTCATTCTTCCATACGCCTTTCCCTATATATATTAAACATATTTAAACTTTACAGAAACACACAGTCACTGGATGATGTCATCAGTGATGTCATTTGAGATGTCATCAGTGATGTCACTGGCCATGTCATGAGTGATGTAATATGTGACGTCATCAGCAGTGCATTGCGGGGGCGCGAGTTATAGTTAGCTGAACTAACTATAACGGGGGAATTTCACGGGTTTTGTACGAGTGAAATGTCCAACTAACTATAACTGTCCCTAAAACCTATGGTTTTTTCAGTGAATTTCAAAGGTTTTTTAAATGCAAATTTCTAACTATAACGTGTCTGAAACCTATGGTTTTTCAGTGAATATATTTATATTCACTGAAAAAAACATAGGTTTTAGGGACAGTTATAGTTAGTTGGACATTACACTCGTACAAAACCCGTGAAATTCCCCTGTTATAGTTAGTTCAGCTAACTATAACTCGCGCCCCGCAATGCACTGCTGATGACGTCACATATTACATCACTCATGACATGGTCAGTGACATCACTGATGACATCACTGATGACATCTCAAATGACATCACTGATGACATTATCCAGTGACTGTGTGTTTCTGTAAAGTTTAAATATGTTTAATATATATAGGGAAAGGCGTATTGAAGAATGAGTGGGTGTATAAGTGTCTGAATGGATGATTTAGTACGTGAGTGACTGACTCTACAAGTGAGTGATTAAACGTATCTTACTGAATGCATGGGTTAGTGACTAAACTGTGTGAATGTCTGTATCCGTCTGTTTGTTGGTGTGTAAGTGGATGCATGGATTTGCGAATAGCTACATGAGTGTCTATATGGGTTATTGATTGGTTCTCTGAGTATCTGTATGGCTGCCTGAGTGTTTGTGTGGGTGGGGTGTGTGTGACTCTATACATAGATGTGTGAGTGGGTCATTCACTGGGTGCATGATTTCAAGAGTGCATCTGTGATGGACTGCTTGGGTGGGGAGTGTGTGTATGGGTGTGTTAGTGAGTGAATGTATATCTCAGTGGTACATGTGCGAGTAACTACATATGTAAAAGGCAGTATATATGTGTGTTAGAGTATTTAAATGGCTATAAGTGAGAGTGTGTTATTGTGAGAGTGGCTGTATGGATGCGTGTGTGCTTGTATCAGTTATTGTATAAGAGCGTAAGAATGTGCTAGTATTTGTATGAGTAAGTGAGCTGGTGTGTGTATAACTGTATAGGTGAGTAAATGGGTGTGTGATTAATTTTTTGCATGACTGACTAGGTGTGTGAGTACCTATATGGATGAGTGGTGGTGTGTGAGTGTTTATATAGGTGTATGAGTGCATATGATAGTCCTGTACTGAGTGACTGTAAGTATGAGTGACTGTACAGGTGAGTGAGTGGATGTGTGTGTAGACCTAAGAATCAGTGAGTGGGTATGTAGTTTTTGGTGTTGGAGTGTCTATGGTTTTGAGAATGGCAGTCTGTAATTTAGAGTGGGTGTATCAAAAGTTATATTAGGGTGTGAGAAGATGCATGAAATTATCACATGGATGATGTCATCAGTGATGTCATTTGAGATGTCATCAGTGATGTCATCAGTGATGTCACTGACCATGTCATGAGTGATGTAATATGTGACGTCATCAGCAGTGCATTGCGGGGAGCGAGTTATAGTTAGCTGAACTAACTATAACAGGGGAATTTCACGGGTTTTGTACGAGTGCAATGTCCAACTAACTATAACTGTCCCTAAAACCTATGTTTTTTCAGTGAATTTCAAAGGTTTTTAAATGCTAATTTCTAACTATAACGTGTCTGAAACCTATGGTTTTTTCAGTGAATTTCAAAGGTTTTTTAAATGCTAATTTCTAACTATAACGTGCCTGAAACCTATGGTTTTTCTGTGAATTTCAAAGGTTTTTTAAATGCTAATTTCTAACTATAACGTGTCTGAAACCTATGGTTTTTTCAGTGAATTTCAAAGGTTTTTAAATGCTAATTTCTAACTATAACGTGCCTGAAACCTATGGTTTTTTCAGTGAATTTCAAAAGTTTTTTAAATGCTAATTTCTAACTATAACGTGCCTGAACCCTATGGTTTTTTCAGTGAATTTCAAAGGTTTTTTAAATGCTAATTTCTAACCATAACGTGCCTGAAACCTATGATTTTTTAAGTGAATTTCAAAGGTTTTTTAAATGCTAGTTTCTAACTATGCCAACAGAGGTAGGACATGTGAAGAAAGAAGAAAAAACGCACAGAAAGAAGCAAAAGATGTGCAGAAAGAACCAACAGAGGAGCAGAAAGAGGCCTTGTTGCAAAATCATCCTGTGCCCACAACTTTTTCAGACGGGTACTGGTGGTAACTGACTCTGACTAACCAGAGCCAGTGCGCGTTTGCACAGTGGTGAAGGGAGGGGGGCCTGAGGTGACATGTGTGCAAACGCGCCCCGTGGCACGTTTTAAGTTGCGGGATTAAGTCCCCTTGAATCCTGAGGGTCCCTGGGGCCCAACTAGCCCCCCAGGTACCTACAGTTAGGACCACAGAGCTGAGTTGCAGAGAGGCGTTCCGAGGCCACACACTTTTTCACCTCTCTGCAACGCAACTCTGTTGTGCTTACTGAAGGTACCTGGTGGGCTAGTTGGCCCCCAGGATTCAAAGGGAATTAACTCCCCAACTTAAAACGCACCATAGGGCGTGTTTGCGCACATGTCACCTGAGGCCCCGCCCCTCCCTTCACCACTGTGCAAACGCGCCCCGTGGCGCGTTTTAAGTTGGGGGATTAGGTCACCTTGAATCCTGAGAGTCCCTGGGGCCCAACTAGCCCACCAGGTACTTCCAGTAAGCACCACAGGCCTGCGTTGCAACGCCTGTAACAAATTGTGCAGTTGTGTTTAGGTAGTGAAGAGGGTCGTGCAGGGGGTAGTGTTTTAGGGTTTAGGGTAGTGCAGTGGTGTTTGTGTAGTGTAGGGGGTCATGCTGGGGGTAGATTTAGGGTTTAGGGTAGTGCAGTGGTGTTTGGGTAGTGTAGGGAGTCGTGCTGGGGGAGTGTTTTAGGGTTTAGGGTAGTACAGTGGTGTTTGGGTAGTGTAGGGGTCGTGCTGGGGTTAGTGTTTTAGGGTTTTAGGGTTTAGGGTAGTGCAGAGGTGTTTGGGTAGTGTAGGGGATACTGCTGGGGGTAGTGTTTTAGGGTTTAGGGTAGTGCAATGGTGTTTGGGTAGTGTAGGGGGTACTGCTGGGGGTAGTGTTTTAGGGTTTAGGGTAGTGCAGTGGTGTTTGGGTAGCGTAGGGGGTACTGCTGGGGGTAGTGTTTTATGGTTTAGGAGTAGTGCAGTGGTGTTTGGGTAGTGTAGGGGTTCGTGCTGGGGGTAGTTTTTTAGGGTTTAGGGTAGTGCAGTGGTGTTTGTGTAGTGTAGGAGGTCGTGTTTTAGGGTTTAGGGTAGTGCAGTGGTCTTTGGGTAGTGTAGGGAGTCGTGCGGGGGTATTGTTTTAGAGTTTAGGGTAGTGCAGTGGTCTTTGGGTAGTGTAGGGGGTTGTGCGGGGGTAGTGTTTTAGGGATTAGGGTAGTGCATTGGTATTTGGGTAGTGTAGGGGGTCATGCGGGGGTAGTGTTTTAGGGTTTAGGGCAGTGCAGTGGTGTTTAGGTAGTGTAGGGGGTCGTGCTGGGGGAGTGTTTTAGGGTTTAGGGCAGTGCAGTGGTGTTCGGGTAGTGTAGGGGGTCGTGCTGGGGGAGTGTTTTAGGGTTTAGGGCAGTGCAGTGGTGTTCGGGTAGTGTAGGGGGTCGTGCTGGGGGAGTATTTTAGGGTTTAGGGTAGTGCAGTGGTGTTTGGGTAGTGTAGGGGGTCATGCTGGGGGTAGTGTTCTAGGGTTTAGGGCAGTGCAGTGGTGTTCGGGCAGTGTAGGGGTCGTGCTGGGGGTGGTGTTTTAGGGTTTAGGGCAGTGCAGTGGTGTTCGGGCAGTGTAGGGGTCGTGCTGGGGGTGGTGTTTCAGGGTTTAGGGCAGTGCAGTGGTGTTCGGGCAGTGTAGGGGTCGTGAAGGGGTGGTGTTTCAGGGTTTAGGGCAGTGCAGTGGTGTTCGGGCAGTGTAGGGGGTCGTGCTAGGGGTGGTGTTTCAGGGTTTAGGGCAGTGCAGTGGTGTTCGGGCAGTGTAGGGGGTCATGCTGGGGGTGGTGTTTCAGGGTTTGGGGCAGTGCAGTGGTGTTCGAGCAGTAAAGGGGGTCATGCTGGGGGTGGTGTTTCAGGGTTTAGGGCAGTGCAGTGGTGTTCGGGCAGTGTAGGGGGCGGTGCAGGGGGTGGTGTTTCAGGGTTTAGGGCAGTGCAGTGGTGTTCGGGCAGTGTAGGGGGTCGTGCTGGGGGTGGTGTTTCAGGGTTTAGGGCAGTGCAGTGGTGTTCGGGCAGTGTAGGGGGTCATGCAGGGGGTGGTGTTTCAGGGTTTAGGGTAGTACAGTGGTGTTTGGGTAGTGTAGGGGGTCGTGCTGGGGTTAGTGTTTTAGGGTTTTAGGGTTTAGGGTAGTGCAGTGGTGTTTGGGTAGTGTAGGGGATACTGCTGGGGGTAGTGTTTTAGGGTTTAGGGTAGTGCAATGGTGTTTGGGTAGTGTAGGGGGTACTGCTGGGGGTAGTGTTTTAGGGTTTAGGGTAGTGCAGTGGTGTTTGGGTAGCGTAGGGGGTACTGCTGGGGGTAGTGTTTTATGGTTTAGGGTAGTGCAGTGGTGTTTGGGTAGTGTAGGGGTTCGTGCTGGGGGTAGTTTTTTAGGGTTTAGGGTAGTGCAGTGGTGTTTGTGTAGTGTAGGAGGTCGTGTTTTAGGGTTTAGGGTAGTGCAGTGGTCTTTGGGTAGTGTAGGGAGTCGTGCGGGGGTATTGTTTTAGAGTTTAGGGTAGTGCAGTGGTCTTTGGGTAGTGTAGGGGGTTGTGCGGGGGTAGTGTTTTAGGGATTAGGGTAGTGCATTGGTATTTGGGTAGTGTAGGGGGTCATGTGGGGGTAGTGTTTTAGGGTTTAGGGCAGTGCAGTGGTGTTTAGGTAGTGTAGGGGGTCGTGCTGGGGGAGTGTTTTAGGGTTTAGGGCAGTGCAGTGGTGTTCGGGTAGTGTAGGGGGTCGTGCTGGGGGAGTGTTTTAGGGTTTAGGGCAGTGCAGTGGTGTTCGGGTAGTGTAGGGGGTCGTGCTGGGGGAGTATTTTAGGGTTTAGGGTAGTGCAGTGGTGTTCGGGTAGTGTAGGGGGTCATGCTGGGGGTAGTGTTCTAGGGTTTAGGGCAGTGCAATGGTGTTCGGGCAGTGTAGGGGGTCATGCTGGGGGTGGTGTTTTAGGGTTTAGGGCAGTGCAGTGGTGTTCGGGCAGTGTAGGGGTCGTGCTGGGGGTGGTGTTTCAGGGTTTAGGGCAGTGCAGTGGTGTTCGGGCAGTGTAGGGGGTCGTGAAGGGGGTGGTGTTTCAGGGTTTAGGGCAGTGCAGTGGTGTTCGGGCAGTGTAGGGGGTCGTGCTAGGGGTGGTGTTTCAGGGTTTAGGGCAGTGCAGTGGTGTTCGGGCAGTGTAGGGGGTCATGCTGGGGGTGGTGTTTCAGGGTTTGGGGCAGTGCAGTGGTGTTCGAGCAGTAAAGGGGTCATGCTGGGGGTGGTGTTTCAGGGTTTAGGGCAGTGCAGTGGTGTTCGGTCAGTGTAGGGGGCGGTGCAGGGGGTGGTGTTTCAGGGTTTAGGGCAGTGCAGTGGTGTTCGGGCAGTGTAGGGGGTGGTGCAGGGGGTGGTGTTTCAGGGTTTAGGGCAGTGCAGTGGTGTTCGGGCAGTGTAGGGGGTCATGCAGGGGGTGGTGTTTCAGGGTTTAGGGCAGTGCAGTGGTGTTCGGGCAGTGTAGTGGGTCATGCAGGGGGTGGTGTTTCAGGGTTTAGGGCAGTGCAGTGGTGTTCGGGCAGTGTAGGGGGTCATGCAGGGGGTGGTGTTTCAGGGTTTAGGGCAGTGCAGTGGTGTTCGGGCAGTGTAGGGGGTCTTGCTGGGGGTAGTGTTTCAGGGTTTAGGGCAGTGCAATGGTGTTCGGGCAGTGTAGGGGTCATGCTGGGGGTGGTGTTTCAGGGTTTAGGGCAGTGCAGTGGTGTTCGGGCAGTGTAGGGGGCGGTGCAGGGGGTGGTGTTTCAGGGTTTAGGGCAGTGCAGTGGTGTTCGGGCAGTGTAGGGGGACGTGCTGGGGCTGGTGTTTCAGGGTTTAGGGCAGTGCAGTGGTGTTTGGGCAGTGTAGGGGGTCGTGCTGGGGCTGGTGTTTCAGGGTTCAGGGCAGTGCAGTGGTGTTCAGGCAGTGTAGGGGGTCGTGCTGAGGCTGGTGTTTCACGGTTTAGGGCAGTGCAGTGGTGTTCGGGCAGTGTAGGGGGTCGTGCTGGGGCTGGTGTTTCAGGGTTTAGGGCAGTGCAGTGGTGTTCGGGCACTGTAGGCGGTCGTGCTGGGGCTGGTGTTTCAGGGTTTAGGGCAGTGGTGTTCGGGCAGTGTAGGGGGTCGTGCTGGGGCTGGTGTTTCAGGGTTTAGGGCAGTGCAGTGGTGCTCGGGCAGTGTAGGGGGTCGTGCTGGGGGTGATGTTTCAGGGTTTAGGGTAGTGCAGTGGTGTTCGGGCAGTGTAGGGGGTCGTGCAGGGGCTGGTGTTTCAAGGTTTAGGGCAGTGCAGTGGTGTTCGGGCAGTGTAGGGGGTCGTGTTGGGGCTGGTGTTTCAGGGTTTTGGGCAGAGCAGTGGTGTTCGGGCAGTGTAGGGGGTCATGCTGGGGGTAGTGTTTCAGGGTTTAGGGCAGTGCAGTGGTGTTCGGGCAGTGTAGGGGGTCGTGCTGGGGGTGGTGTTTCAGGGTTTAGGTCAGTGGTGTTCGGGCAGTGTAGGGGTCTTGCTGGGGGTGATGTTTCAGGGTTTAGGGCAGTGCAGTGGTGTTCGGGCAGTGTAGGGGGTCTTGCTGGGGGTAGTGTTTCAGGGTTTAGGGCAGTGCAGTGGTGTTCGGGCAGTGTAGGGGGTCATGCTGTGGGTGGTGTTTCAGGGTTTAGGGCAGTGCAGTGGTGTTCGGGCAGTGTAGGGGGTCGTGAAGGGGGTGGTGTTTCAGGGTTTAGGGCAGTGCAGTGGTGTTCGGGCAGTGTAGGGGGTCGTGCTAGGGGTGGTGTTTCAGGGTTTAGGGCAGTGCAGTGGTGTTCGGGCAGTGTAGGGGGTCATGCAGGGGCTGGTGTTTCAGGGTTTAGGGCAGTGCAGTGGTGTTCGGGCAGTGTAGGGGTTGTGCTGGGGGTAGTGTTTTAGGGTTTAGGGTAGTGCAGTGGTGCTTGTGTAGTGTAGGGGGTCGTGCTGGGGGTAGTGTTTTAGGGTTTAGGGTAGTGCAGTGGTGTTTGTGTAGTGTAGGGGGTCATGTTTTAGGGTAGTGCAGTAGTGTTTGGGTAGTGTAGGGGGTCGTGCTGGGGGTAGTGTTTTAGGATTTAGGTTAGTGCAGTGGTGTTTGGGTAGTGTAGGGGGTCGTGCTGGGGGTAGTGTTTTAGGGTTTAGGGTAGTGCAGTGGTGTTTGTGTAGTATAGGGGGTCGTGCTGGGGGTAGTGTTTTAGGGTTTAGGCTAGTACAGTGGTGCTTGTGTAGTGTAGGGGGTCGTGCTGGGGGTAGTGTTGTAGGGTTTAGGGTAGTGCAGTGGTGTTTGTGTAGTGTAGGGGGTCATGTTTTAGGGTAGTGCAGTGGTGTTTGGGTAGTGTAGGGGGTCGTGCTGGTGGTAGTGTTTTAGGATTTAGGTTAGTGCAGTGGTGTTTGGGTAGTGTAGGGGTCGTGCTGGGGGTAGTGTTTGAGGGTTTAGGATAGTGCAGTGGTGCTTGTGTAGTGTAGGGGGTTGTGCTGGGGGTAGTGTTTTAGGGTTTAAGGTAGTGCAGTGGTGTTTTTGTAGTGTAGGGGGTCATGTTTTAAGATGCAATGCTCCAATACCTGACCAGTCTGCACTACATAAAACTGCAAAAAAACTAAAAATAAAAAGTGTTTTGCACACTTTTGTCATTGGGCTATATGTGGGCTACATCTGGGTAATATTTGTGCTACATTTGGGCTCTTTTTTCACTGGTGGCCATCTTGGAAGACTTCTTTGTTATGAAGTTTCCTAATTTCTTCATTTACTGCAGTCTCCTCAGTAGGAAATGCTTTCAGTTTTTTACTTTGATTCCATCAAGAAGGCATTCAGATGTGTCTCACATCTGCCATAAATTCAGAATGTTAGCACTCTAGTTGCTCATTAG
Organism: Calotriton arnoldi; assembly: GCA_963921515.1. Taxonomy (NCBI): domain Eukaryota; kingdom Metazoa; phylum Chordata; class Amphibia; order Caudata; family Salamandridae; genus Calotriton; species Calotriton arnoldi. Next base: position 1,166,067 of record CAWUFW010001788.1, read on the forward strand.
ATCACTGGAGTAAAGCTACTGCTCACCAGGGAGTTAACTGGTAGTCTGCTGCTGGTATTGAAAGTGATTGTTTCAGTCTGCATGTCAGAATTTTCTAATGAAATAGAAGAGGATTTGAGATCTCACTTAAAACATGCCCTAATTTTTCTTTCTGCAGCACTAACCATAATTTCTATTTCAAAAAGAACCCCTCATTTTGTTCCTTTTTAAATTAAATGTTTTAAGTGTTACCGGTTTATTCCAATCAAGATGGCTTCAGGTGTGCCATACTTTTGTCATAAGTAAGGCTGTTAGCGCTCTAGTTGTTCTTTAGAACACTCTGGGAAGCTGCAGTAGAACACAAAGGCATCAACTGACAGGCTGCTCCTGTTGAAATATAACAGGAAGATATTTGAGATCACACTTGAAATATGTCCTAATTTTTCTTTCTACAGCACTAACCATAATTTCTATGACAAAATGAACCCCATCATTTTGTTCCTTTTTAAATTAAATGTTTTAAGTGTTACCAGTTTATTCCAATCAAGATGGCTTCAGGTGTGCCATACTTTTGTCATAAGTAAGGCTGTTAGCACTCTAGTTGTTCTTTAGAACACTCTGGGAAGCTGCAGTAGAACACAAAGGCATCAACTGACAGTCTCTGCCCTTGTTGGATGTACATGTTTTACTGAGAATGTCAGACTTCATTCTCACATGACTGAGAAAGATAATGTGAATTTACAGAAAATATGCTCTCATTTTAGCTTCTGGAGCACCTTCCAAACCTCCATGGGACAAGCATGAGAAAATAGTGTTCTCTCAAACATGATTCATGATATCCCAGCAGAAGGTTTTTCACATGGTAAAATCACCTTAGAATACACCACAATTCCTAAAATTAGTATGGTACCGTCAACAAATAAATTCTAATGTAACTAAAGCCTGTTATCACCCTTTATAGTTCTCCTTTTGGTGACCCTCAAAATCTTCTATTCACTACAATGCATTTCAATGAGGTACTATCATTTATATTGGTCCCAAGATGGCTGCCAGCAATTCCAGGATGAAGTGCTGACAGCCAATCAGATCTCACGATGACATGTGTGGTTAGGCTCCGCCCAGATATATATGTGACTTTACTTTTGATTTTCTCAGGAACTACTGAACGGATTTACACCATTTAAGCAAAAGGCACGACACTGAACCAAGGGCTACCTCTTTGCCAAATTTGGTGTAATTCCGTTCAGCAGTTCGGGCTGTAGCTGCGACTAAATGTTCCTATGGAAAAATGAATGGGGAAAACGTGTTTTGGGACCCCCTTTTTCTCGGCCCCGCTTGACGTATCACCCCGAGACTTTCAGGATAGGAGCGGACCGGAGCGCCCCAACAAGTTGGAAACTTTCGCGAAGATTCGTCAACCGGCGCCAACGTTATTTCAAATAGAATGTCGCGGATTTCCTATGGATAATAGGTTTTAACTATAACTATCTACTGGCGACCGCCAGTAGATAATATATTCACTGAAAAAACCATAGGTTTCAGGCACGTTATAGTTAGTTGGACATTTCACTCGTACAAAACCAGAGAAATTCTGCTGTTATAGTTAGTTCAGCTAACTATAACTCGCGCCCCCACAATGCACTGCTGATGACGTCACATATTACATCATTCATGACATGGTCAGTGACATCACTGATGACATCACTGATGACATCTCAAATGACATCACTGATGACATCATCCAGTGACTGTGTGTTTCTTTAAAGTTTAAATATGTATTATATATATGCCAAGGTGTATTGAAGAATGAGTGGGTGTATAAGTGTCTGGAGGGAGGATTTAGTAGGTGCGTGAGTGACTGTTTAAGTGAGTGATTACATGTGTCTTACTGAATGCATGGGTTAGTGACTAAACTGTGTGAATGTCTGTATCAGTCTGTCTGTTGTTGTATAGGCTGCTGCATGGGTTGGTCAGTAGCTACATGAGTGTCTATATGGGTTATCGATTGGTTGCCTGAGTATTTGTATGGGTGCATGAGTGTGTGTGTGGGTGCGTGGGAGTTGTGTGACTCTGTGCATGGATGTTTGAGTGGTTGATTCACTGGGTGTATGGGTTCAAGAGTGCATCTGTGAAGGGCTGTATGGGTTGGTGAGTGTGTGTATGGGTGTGTTGATGAGTGAATTGATATATTAGTGGTGCATGTATGAGTAACTACATATGTGAAAGGCACTATATGTTAGTGTTGGAGGATAAAAATGACTATATGTGAAAGTGAGTGATTGTGAGAGTGGCTGTATGGATGAGTGTAAGCATGTATCAGTGATTGTATAGGAGACTAAGTATGTGTTAGTATCTCTAGGAATAAGTGAGGTGGTGTGTGTATAACTGCATAGGTGAGTAAATGGGAGTGTGAATGATTCTTTGCATGATTGACTAGGTGTGTGAGTAACTCTATGTATGAGTGGTGATGTGTGAGTGTCTGTATAGGTGTATGAGTGCAAATGATAGTGCTGTATTGATGAGTGGCTGCATGTATGAGTGACTGTATGGGTGAATGAGTGGACGTGTGTGTAGACCTAGGAGTCAGGGAGTGGCTATGTAGTAACTGGCATTGGTGTGTCTATGGTTCCGAAAATGGTAGTCTGTATTTTAGAGTGGGTGTATCAAAGGTTATATTAGGGTGTCCGGAGGTGCATCAGATTATCACGTGGATGATGTCATCAGTGATGTCATCAGTGATGTCATCAGTGATGTCACTGACCATGTCATGAATGATGTAATATGTGACGTCATCAGCAGTGCATTGTGGGGGCGCGAGTTATAGTTAGCTGAACTAACTATAACGGCAGAATTTCTCTGGTTTTGTACGAGTGAAATGTCCAACTAACTATAACGTGCCTGAAACCTATGGTTTTTTCTGTGAATTTCTAAGGTTTTTTAAATGCTAATTTCTAACTATAACGTGCCTGAAACCTATGGTTTTTCAGTGAATTTCAATGGTTTTTTAAATGCTAATTTCTAACTATAACATAGCAGTCTCGTTTTCAGAGTGGTGGAGAAAGGTGAGCGTGGCCTTCAAACACCTTTTAGCAATCCCACTGTATGGGATTTACTGGAGGTAACAGGAGGGGTAGTTAGCCCCCAACGTCAACCTTGAGGGCCAACTACCCCTTTTATTATCTCCAGTAAGTCCCACCCACAAGATTGCTAACTTGTAATATCAGGCCCCGCCCCCTCCCTGCTCCACTGTGCAAACGCGCCCCCTGGCCCGTTGTAAGTTATGGGATTAAGTCCCGTTGAATCCTGAGGGTCCCTGGGGGCCAACTAGCCCACCTGGTGCCTCCAGTAAGTGCCACAGAGCTGCTTTGCAGAGAGGTGTTCCGAGGCCACGCCCCTTTTTACACCAAGCTGCAAATGTGGTTTCTAGTACACTGCTGCTCGGAGGATGAAGTCCACTTGTGTCCTGAGCGCGAATTCTGCCGAAATTACAAAAAAAATGCTTTTTTTGGCCCTGGGGGTCCTTGTGGGACCCCCTGAGCAGGCCTAGGGGGTCAGGGTGTTTCTACCCTGCCCCCTTTTCTTGTTTCTTAACCTTTATTTTACTGTTTTCTTGTGACTCGGTTCTACTGAGTCACAAGATGGCTGCCAACACTTCCTGGTTTTGAGTGTTGGCAGCCAATCAGAGTGTAGCTCGTGCCCGGGAGTTGGTCGCGACTCCTCCTCGGTGCTCAGATATATACATTTTTCTTTTTTTAATTTCTCAGGAACTACTGAGCGGATTTACACCATTTAAAAAAAAGGTCGTTTTCTGAACCTTTTTGCCAAATTTGGTGGAATTCTGTTCAGCAGTTCGGGCTGTAGCCTTGGCTAAAGTTTCCTATTGAAATTAACACACGAAAAACGCTTTTTGGGACCCCCCTTTTTTCACGGCCCCCGCTTGACGAATCACCCCCAAACTTTCAGGATAGGAGCTGACCTGGATTAATTTCGCAAAGATTCGTTACAGAGTAGCACACTACTTGCCTAAAAGCGCTTTGACGCCTCGCCAGGGGTAGTAAGCACTATATAAATTCAATTACTATTACCAATGTGGCCAAAGAGAATATTGTAAACATAACTAGATCACGAGGGTTAAATTTGTGGAGCGACATAAAATCACAATAACTAGACCTTATATAAGTAGGGGCAAAGTGATTCTAGAGAAAGGAATGTCTGAGGCACACATATATAATAATTAATATAGACATATATTTACTTTAAAACAGTTATTAAACTAATAATTTTAATGTATTTTATAACTTCCAAATTATATAAAAATATATTTTTAAAAATGTATGTATATAGACTAGCACTAGACTGGATATAATGGAATGGGTGTTTGAATGTCCACTACAAAGAAATACAACTTCGAAATACAATCAAAGTTGCATTATGGGCAGTGAAGTTCCCAAGCCCAAGAGGTGTGTAAAGATCCATGTTCAAACAGCTGTGGACTATGTATAGCAATCATTGCTGCTGTATGATTAAGGCTTACCAGCCGAAACGCGTCAGAGATGGTTAATTCGTTGCCGCTTTGAGAAAGAATAAAAGCTTCTCGTGGAGAGCTGTGTTTCAGCATTTTTCTTGTGTGGAGTACATATTGGCGGGTTGCTCCGTTCCCGCTGTTGTCTGAAGCTGCCCTGTAGGGTTGGTGGCTCCCCGTAGGGGAATTTTTTTGTGGATTTTAATGAGGGAGCATGACCCGCCCTTGCTGTAGGACTTTCCTAGAATACATTTGTGGCATACAAAACGGCGATGGGCAAGGGAGGCGAGAGGGGTATTGAAACCACCTCTTGCGAACTTATGACGAAAGCTTCAAATAAACAAGCATTTGCAATGCAATAGGTCTCGCATTTGCGAGAGTTTGAGCTATTGGCGTTGCATTATTAGTTGCAACACTAATAGCTCAAACCTTCAGTAATGCGAGACATATTGCATTGCAAATGCTTGTTTTTTTTAGCAACTTGATCGGCTGAGCTAGAATGTTTTTTTTTTTTAATATGCTAATGATGCCACAAGTGATTGATTATGTGAGAAATTCAGCAAATACATAAATATAGAGAAAACATCCGCAAAACTGCATAATTAAAGTGGCAACAGCCCTCCACACCCCAGTGAGTTGATGGCATGTTACACTCTGCGCATCACCATGTCTAAAAGGATCATTTTCCAGCTTACAGGGACAATACTTAGCTACTCCTAGATTTAATGTGTGCAGACTTTGTTGCTTTTCCATCTCACCAATGATGACAAATATGCAGATTCTACCCTTCAAACTCTGCTAGAAAAACTCTTTGAGGTGAGCAGACTTATGGTGTCGGCCACGTTGAGGTTGCAGGTCTCTCCACCTAAACACAGCAGGTCACCGAGAGTTCCCTAAACTGGTTTGCATAATCGATATGACACCTCAAACCAGCAAGAATTTTATTTTGATTCATAATATAGAGCACATTCATTACTTCAAACCATGCTGTTTTTCATCTCTGGTAGTAATAAACAAGTATTTAGGATTTTAAAAGGAATGAGAGCACAGTTAGTTAAAGCTAATCAGCAACTTAACATCCCAATAAAATTGGCCATGTAAGCAACCAGCTAGTTTCTCTGACATGGAATCTTTGACGTATTAAGCTATGTTTTTTCAAGTTAAACTGTGCCAGGTGGATAACATGGAAATTAAACTCTCCACTGTATCAATAACACTTTAAGTGTGTTTCTACTAGTACACTTAAGAAATTAGATTCTATTGGGTCATATTTATTTAAACTGGCATGACAAATATTTCAAACATATGTGGCTTTTCAAGAAGGGAAAAGTACTTGCTTTAGCCAACCAGCAAGACCCCAAATATCCTTCCGAATGGTACAGTCCACATTCCTTGGATTTCTACACACTAGTATGTAATTCACATCGATATTAAAAAACAACAACAGCCAGAGGCACCAATGTGTAAACAAAAACTAGCGCTTAAAGTTTAAAATAAATCTCAAATGAGCAAAGTATCAAATGCATTTAGTTAACCTGTGGACGCCCTTATTATCAGATGGGAGTAAAAAGTCCACCATGATTAAAGAGTAGAAATACTGTGCACAGCATCATAATTTAATATTTGTATACAGGTTAGCGTAACCATCTGCCTCCAGGTCATTACAGACCCGTATCCTATGCATTCTGGGGGTTGTAGTCTGGTATTGCTTCCATTATACTTACGCGCCTTAAATCAATGATTTGAAGGTGAGAAGTTCACGAGTGGAGACAGTGTCCACAAGTACCTGACCTGGAATGAGATGGTCACCTCAGTACCAGTGATCCCTAAGAGTCAGGCCCATTTGTATAAATCCCTCAAATGTTTCTAAAAATCATTTAGATTAGATCCGAAAGACCAGAGACTCCTGCCACACATTCAGGATGGCCAGGTCCGTGCCAGAATTCCAGGCAAGCCCACTCTGAATAAATCTAAATTTAATAGTTCAATATCGTTTGTGGGCGTCTTAACTTCTACCTTGGATCCAGACTTATTCCTACGATGGATATTCCAGCCTTAATAAGACCTCGCTTCAGCCATGCAGGTGGAGAAACCTTTTAAGAATCTGAGAATAGCAACACCTGTTCATAACTGATGGAAGACACATAAGTACAGAAAATACAGTCTCTTAGCTGTACCCAACAAAGTGTGTACAATCAAAGCTCGCAACACCAACAAAGCGATTTAGAAGTTACATTTAACATTCCATCTAAGCATTACAATTCCAATCACGGTCCATTATGTTAATAAAGTGTTTTATTTATTATCACTAAAATTATTATCCCCGGTTTATTTGGCGGAGAACAGGGCCACTGGAATTAAGCCATTTTGCGGTTGTGGTGTTTTCCGCATAACTAAGGATTTGCCACATGGTCCATCACCTGCTGGATATGCTGCATATTAACAAAAGTAAAAAACTTTGTTTCTAGCTCAAAGGTATCAAAAGTTACTAAAAACGTAACGACATACGCTGCGGTGCAGTGGAAAGTCCTTAGCAAAGGTTTGACAGATTCCGTTTGTTGCTTAATTATGTATTCGGATGTTAAACTGGTACTAATAGGGTGAAACCTTTAACCGGACTGTATTAACCTGTATAAAAAATACGGAAGCAAAACTATCAGAAAATGCGCCACATTGCACTGCATAAGTTGCCTTTTCTTGGCGCATTATTTAGTTAACCCTGCCACATAATTTGGTACCCTCTGCAGCATAATTCCCGGGGCCCTAGCAGTGGTAATGTCCTATTACTTACCGGTAATCTTCATTACTCCTGGTCCCGTTGTCCTCGTCCCATTCCTTAACTAATTGGAGATGACCATCTCCGCGACAGAAAAAAAAGAACAGGAGCATGCTGGGATACCCAACCCACTCCCTCCCACTGGGAGTACATAAGCGGTACCAGCCCAGCATGCAGCCTGAAAACACCAAGCCAACAGGCGGAAGGCCGGCCGCCAGGGAGGGAAGGAGGGGCATAAGGAATGGGACGAGGACAACGGGACCAGGAGTAATGAAGATTACCGGTAAGTAATAGGACATTACCCCCAGGTCCCTCCTGTCCTCGTCCCATTCCTTAACTAATTGGAGAATACCAAAGCAGAGAACCCGGCCTTCCGGAACCCCACCAACGCCAGGGGCAGCAGACCGAAAAACGGCACCCCCACGGGAACAAAAGGAGCCCCCACGAAAGGGGACAAAATGCAGGTAGGAGCACACAACTAACAATGCCCCCAACCAAGCGGACAGAGCCGAGACCCCAAAAACCAGCAGGGGACGACAAGAAAGGAAAAAACACAAGAACCCCCCAGGAAAGTCAGAAGGGGGCCCCACACGCAGAGCCAAGCCCCAAGGGAACAACCAGAGGGGCCAAAACAAAGACCCACCCCCCTGGAACCACAAAAAGAAGTCCAGGAGAAGCGGACGCGCCCCAACGGAGAAACGGAGCCAGAAAGGGCAATCGACCAGGGAGAAACCCCCAAGGACGAAGCCCAAGGCCCCAGGCAGAAGGCAGCCACCCAACCAGGAACCCAACAGGCCAACCCAGCCCAACGGCCAGGAGCAGAGGAGAACAGGCCGCACAGGGCGGCAGGGTCGAAGGCCTGGGAAAGAACACCGCAGAGGCAAGCCAGAGAGCGAACCTCCCCCAAAACAGGGAAGAAGGAGAACCACAGGCGCAGGAACCCACAAAGGACCACACCAAAAGCGAGGGGAAGGAAGACGAAACCGAAGAGGCACGCCAAAGCAAGAGAGCAAGGAAAGACACGACCAACCACAGGACCACCCCAACACACCAGGGGAAGCCACCAGCAGAGCCGCAAAGACCAAAGAGGGCAGACCCGGACAACAAAACAGGTACAGACCCAGAGGAACAGCCAGGAAGAAAAGGGGGCAGGGACCCCAAGGAAGGCCCCCCCCACCGACAACAGCAGCAACAGGGAACCCAGAGGCCAGAAGCCCACAGAAGGACCAGGCCACAGGGCAGGACCGACCAACGGCCAACCCCAGCCGAGACACCGAAGAGCCGCAGGAACAAAAAGGCCGCCCCACCGGGAGAAGAACCCGGGGCACAAGAAACAGCCAAGCGGCCAGGCCCGAGGCACACCCCCAAGCAGGAGACACCGGGACACGTAGCCCAGCAACCCGCCCAACGGAGGCCAGGGAGAGCAAATAAGCACAACCCGAAGCAGACCTGGCAAAAAACCAGGGCCCAACCCAGAAAGACAACAACAGAGGCCGAACACAGAACCGGGGAAACCAAACCCCAGAACCGGAAAGGAGGAAACACCGCCAAACAAGAGCCGACCACCCGTCAGGAGGACAAAGGAGGACAACAAGGAACCACCAAAGGTGACCCCCAAAAGGAGCAGCAGAAGGGCAAAACAGGAAAGACCAACAAGGAGGCCAACAGCCCAACCCCGCAGGACCCACAAACGCCCAAGAAGCCAGCCGGAGAAACCGGCAGACCAGCCAGCCAGGAGGCACGCAGCACGGCGCCACCAGGACCCGGAAGGAGAACCAAGAAGGGGCACAGGGAAAGGCACCGCAGCCAACCACAGCCAGGCCACCCAGAGAGCAGAGAAGCAGAAGGACGAAGCCCAGCAGCCCACACAACTGACCCAGCGCCACAGCCAGCCGAAAGGGAGCGGCACAGGAAAAGGACAGAAGACCAGCCCAGGACCGCGCCAAAGCCCAAGAGAACGAGCGGCCAGGAAAGGACCCAAGCAGGGACCAAAAGAGGACCCCAAGCAAACAAGGGCCCCACAGCACAAAGCCCGACACCACCAAGCCGAAAAGCGCACCAGCGACCCACACGCATAAGCGAACGGGAGGCCAAACACAGGGACCGCAAGGGCAAACCCAACAGGAGCAGAGCCCAGGCCCCAAGAGCACACCGGAACAACCCAGGCACCAGAAACCAAAGTAGAGGAGCCCGGAGAAGCCAAAGGCGCACCACCCAACAGGGGAGCGGGAACAGACCCAAACAAGGGGAGAAGAACACCCCAGAGCCAACAAGAGAGCAAGGGACACAGACACCACAGTCTGAAAACAGCCCGTGAGGGAAAAGGCCAGAGCCACAGACCCGAGGCGAAGCCAACCGCAACCCAAGCAGAGCGAGAGGAGCGGGAAGCAGGAAAGCGGCCCACACACCAGGGGAGGCCAACACCCACAAGCAGGGAAAGGGCACAGCAAACAGAGCAGGGCACAGGAGCCGGGCCCCCGAAGAAAAAGGGGACACCCAAGGCAGAGGCCAAGGAAGACCAACGACACCCAGCCACCACAGGAGGCAAAAGGAGCAGAAGGTGAGAAGGCAAGCCCAAACCACAACAATCCAACAAAGGAAACACAAGCGGGGCGAAGGAAACCACAACCAGAAACCAAACCCCAGCAACCCGGCCGCAGGCGAGAAGCAAATCCAACACCATCCAGAACCCACCAGGGCCACAACCAGCACCGCACCGGAGCCAACAGCCCAACAAGGCCAAGGCCCCCCGGGACAGAGGGAGAGCACAACAGACCCCCCTACGAAAAACAAGGGGAGAACCCAGCGAACCCGCGGAAGCAGACACCCTGAGCACGGGGCAAGAAAAAGCACCCGGACAGATGCAAGAAGCGCCCAACAGCGAACACCGCAGACAGGCACCCAGGCAGGCACGCACCAGGCCCGAACCCACAGAAGGGCAGGAACCAACGGGCGGAAGGGCAGCAGGCAGCCGAAGGAAGCCCAAGAACAGCAAGGCACTAGGACTCGAAAAGAGGGCAAAACGCCAGACAAGCAGCCAGGGCCAAACAGAACAGGCCACAGCAACAGGCAAACCCAGGCGTAACCCAAAACAGGCACCAACCAGGGCCGACCAGGGACAACAGAAGCCCGCAGGGCAGGACGGCCGGAGGCCCAGAGGACAGAGCAAAGAGGCCACAAGAAGAAGCCAACAAACCCTAGAAGAGACCGCCCAAAGCGAGCCACGTCCCAGCAAGCAGACACCACCCCAGGGAGGAACCAGGGCCGACCCGGCCAAACCACAGGGCGGGCAGCAGGTGCAACAGAAGCCAAGGCCGCAGGCCAGCATAGCCAAGGAACCGCCAGGCGGCAAGCACCAAGGGGACGGGCCAACAGGGCCACAGGGACCGACCCCCAGCCCAGACGCCAACCAGCAACAAGCGCCGAGCAAGCAAAAAGCCAGAAGGTCAGGGAAAGCGAAGGCAGGGGAGCCAACGGCGCAGGTAACCGAAGAGGCCAAGGATCGCCAGGAACCCAGGAGCAGGGGGCAGCTGAGGCAGAGAACCAGGCCGGAGACACCAAAGACCCCGGACCGAGACAGCAAACGGACCCACGCCACAGGCAACACAGAGGGCCAGCACGCAGGAACAGGAGCCAACAAAGAGAAGCCCCACAGGAATCCAGCAGCACCAGGCGAGACCAGAGGACGACAGGACCCAACAGCACCGGACAGAAGCAAGGAACCCACACGGCAAGGCCCCAGGGAGACCAGCAGGCAGCAACCCAAACCCCCGAAGAGGGCAAGGGGGAAGACACACCAGCCAGGGCCGCAAGCGAACCCTACGAAAAGCTCAAAAGCCCACCGAACCAGGAACATCCAGGCGAACACCCATCCAGGAAGAACCAGACCCGACCCTGCCAACCAACGAAAGCAGACAAGATCAGGGGGACACAGGGAGGCATGGCCGGAGGCCAAGACAGTTGATGCAACCATGGAAGGACCAGGAGTCGAACAAGACACCTGCAGAGCAAGAGTCAGACACCCAACAGGGTAGCCAGGCGCTGAATAACAGATGTACATTGAACGCCAACTCAATGGCACCCATCCTAACAACCCCAGAAAGGAGAAGATGCTCCGCCGGGACAGGAACCTGTGACCATGAGTACACCCACAGGCGCCCGCAGCGGATGCTGGAGTCCACCAAGCCACCAGACCCAGCACATGTCGCCCACAAAGGAGAAAAAAAGGGGACCGCTATGCGGTACTCACCAAGGGGGCAGGAAAGGCGCACCACAAGCCCACTGCCCCCCCATCAGCCAGCCCAGGCGCGCACCAGGAGACCAGCGCCGGGTGGAGAAGTCCGCCAGAAACGGCCTCCGAGGCCACAGCAAGGCCAGGCCATGGACCGACCCAACCGAGCACCAGGGGCGCCAGGAAGAAGAGGAGGCCGGCAGGACGTCCAGCAGGGAGAATCCCTGTCCCTCAAAGCATGCCCGGAGTCCTTACACACGCAGAAGAAAGCCAGAGCACGTCCGCTGGGCAGACCGCCGAACAGGAACCAAACTCCAGGTAGGGGGCCCAGGAGCATCGCCCAGCAGAGCCCCAGGACCCGCCAAACAGCCGAAGCAGCGCATCTCCCAGACCGGCCAAGCCACAGGGAGACACGCACTGCAACCCGGAAGAGACCGGGAGGAAGTGCGCCCCAGCCGCAAAGGGCCGGGCGGCAACAACGCGTCTCCTGGCAAGCCCGGCAGGCCAGGAGAACGCGGAAAGAGGACGGCGAGGACAGCCCAGCAGCCCCGACGAGACGTCCAGCGAAGAATCCATCAGGTAAGTCCAAACACGTCCCATTCTGTCGGAAGACAGAAAAAAAGAACAGGCTGCATGCTGGGCTGGTACCGCTTATGTACTCCCAGTGGGAGGGAGTGGGTTGGGTATCCCAGCATGCTCCTGTTCTTTTTTTCTGTCGCGGAGATGGTCATCTCCAATTAGTTAAGGAATGGGACGAGGACAGGAGGGACCTGGGAGTAATGCAGTGGTGCCTAAAGGGGGGCTTAAATCCCGATCTGTAGTATCAATCCTCAGCAGTAAGCACCAAGCAAAACCAATGAGTCCATCCTTGGGCATGTCCATACTTTTAATTATGGGAGAAGAGGGGCGTGAGCCCCCATTTATTCTGCTGCAACTTCTATGGCTTGTGTAAACCCATCGAGTGCCCATACAGCCATGTATCATTTCTAAACTTGCAATGTAACTAACAACCTGCACCACTCACCATAAATCATTGTAGAATGCGAGAAATCCCCAAATCCCCATTATTTTATCATCAATGCAGTGCTCCCATACAGTAAAATACTGTACCCAAGTCAAGCTACTGCGGGTGTAAAGGTAAGCCGTAGTAGAAGCTCCAACAAAATGGAGGACTCATCTCAAGCCTGCTCATAGGAGGCGGAACTATAATGTTTGCAGTCCTTCCTGGAAAAACAGATTACCAATTTGGGATTTTGGGCGAAATTTCAATTACGATAACATCATTGGTATAATTTCTGGCATCTCACATTACACTTTTTTTTGTGAAAAATTACTCAATTACACCATGTGGAGTAATTGAAGGTTCTTCAGGTTAAAAAATAAAATTAAACAAATCTATTGTGGAAGCAGCAGACAGAACGTGAGCAGCTCCGTTTCCAACACGATGGAATATAGCAATAGGTCCTCGACTGTGAATTGGGTAAGAAGGTGTCCAATTGGAGACTACAGTGAATTCAAAATCGAGACAGCATGAACAATTAACTGTCAATTATAGAGTCCATATTATGAATAAATGTTGTATAAAATGTATATAGTCTACCTACTTTAAAGCACAAGACAGCCCTGGACAATCTAGCAGCACTTGTGTGTGAATTTCGTATTTATCAGAGAAGAAGAACATTTCACCAACCATCCCTGTACACAGAAATGTGTATAATACACAGGATAATGATCTGTTTAGGAGATACACAGGTGAGGAGACATGATGGGAGATACACAGGTGAGGAGACATGATGGGTGATACACAGGTGAGGAGACATGATGGGAGATACACAGGTGAGGAGACATGATGGGAGATACACAGGTGAGGAGACATGATGGGTGATACACAGGTGAGGAGACATGATGGGTGATACACAAGTGAGGAGACATGATGGGTGATACACAGGTGAGGAGACATGATGGGTGATACACAAGTGAGGAGACATGATGGGTGATACACAGGTGAGGAGACATGATGGGAGATACACAGGTGAGGAGACATGATGGGAGATACACAGGTGAGGAGACATGATGGGTGATACACAGGCGAGGAGACATGATGGGAGATACACAGGTGAGGAGACATGATGGGTGATACACAGGTGAGGAGACATGATGGGTGATACACAAGTGAGGAGACATGATGGGTGATACACAGGCGAGGAGACATGATGGGAGATACACAGGTGAGGAGACATGATGGGAGATACACAGGTGAGGAGACATGATGGGAGATACACAGGTGAGGAGACATGATGGGAGATACACAGGTGAGGAGACATGATGGGTGATACACAGGTGAGGAGACATGATGGGTGATACACAGGTGAGGAGACATGATGGGTGATACACAGGTGAGGAGACATGATGGGAGATACACAGGTGAGGAGACATGATGGGAGATACACAGGTGAGGAGACATGATGGGAGATACACAGGTGAGGAGACATGATGGGTGATACACAGGTGAGGAGACATGATAGGTGATACACAAGTGAGGAGACATGATGGGTGATACACAGGTGAGGAGACATGATGGGAGATACACAGGTGAGGAGACATGATGGGAGATACACAGGTGAGGAGACATGATGGGAGATACACAGGTGAGGAGACATGATGGGTGATACACAGGTGAGGAGACATGATGGGTGATACACAGGTGAGGAGACATGATGAGAGATACACAGGTGAGGAGACATGATGGGTGATACACAGGTGAGGAGACATGATGGGTGATACACAGGTGAGGAGACATGATGGGTGATACACAGGTGAGGAGACATGATGGGTGATACACAGGTGAGGAGACATGATAGGTGATACACAAGGGAGGAGACATGATGGGTGATACACAGGTGAGGAGACATGATGGGAGATACACAGGTGAGGAGACATGATGGGAGATACACAGGTGAGGAGACATGATGGGAGATACACAGGTGAGGAGACATGATGGGTGATACACAGGTGAGGAGACATGATGGGTGATACACAGGTGAGGAGACATGATGGGTGATACACAGGTGAGGAGACATGATGGGAGATACACAAGTGAGGAGACATGATGGGTGATACACAGGTGAGGAGACATGATGGGAGATACACAGGTGAGGAGACATGATGGGAGATACACAGGTGAGGAGACATGATGGGAGATACACAGGTGAGGAGACATGATGGGTGATACACAGGTGAGGAGACATGATGGGTGATACACAGGTGAGGAGACATGATGAGAGATACACAGGTGAGGAGACATGATGGGTGATACACAGGTGAGGAGACATGATGGGTGATACACAGGTGAGGAGACATGATGGGTGATACACAGGTGAGGAGACATGATGGGAGATACACAGGTGAGGAGACATGATGGGAGATACACAGGTGAGGAGACATGATGGGAGATACACAGGTGAGGAGACATGATGGGAGATACACAGGTGAGGAGACATGATGGGTGATACACAGGTGAGGAGACATGATGGGAGATACACAGGTGAGGAGACATGATGGGAGATACACAGGTGAGGAGACATGATGGGAGATACACAGGTGAGGAGACATGATGGGAGATACACAGGTGAGGAGACATGATGGGAGATACACAGGTGAGGAGACATGATGGGAGATACACAGGTGAGGAGACATGATGGGTGATACACAGGTGAGGAGACATGATGGGTGATACACAGGTGAGGAGACATGATGGGTGATACACAGGTGAGGAGACATGATGGGTGATACACAAGTGAGGAGACATGATGGGTGATACACAGGTGAGGAGACATGATGGGAGATACCCAGGTGAGGAGACATGATGGGAGATACACAGGTGAGGAGACATGATGGGAGATACACAGGTGAGGAGACATGATGGGTGATACACAGGTGAGGAGACATGATGGGTGATACACAGGTGAGGAGACATGATGGGTGATACACAGGTGAGGAGACATGATGGGAGATACACAGGTGAGGAGACATGATGGGAGATACACAGGTGAGGAGACATGATGGGTGATACACAGGTGAGGAGACATGATAGGTGATACACAGGTGAGGAGACATGATGGGTGATACACGGGTGAGGAGACATGATGGGAGATACACAGGTGAGGAGACATGATGGGAGATACACAGGTGAGGAGACATGATGGGAGATACACAGGTGAGGAGACATGATGGGTGATACACAGGTGAGGAGACATGATGGGTGATACACAGGTGAGGAGACATGATGAGAGATACACAGGTGAGGAGACATGATGGGTGATACACAGGTGAGGAGACATGATGGGTGATACACAGGTGAGGAGACATGATGGGTGATACACAGGTGAGGAGACATGATAGGTGATACACAAGTGAGGAGACATGATGGGTGATACACAGGTGAGGAGACATGATGGGAGATACACAGGTGAGGAGACATGATAGGTGATACACAAGTGAGGAGACATGATGGGTGATACACAGGTGAGGAGACATGATGGGAGATACACAGGTGAGGAGACATGATAGGTGATACACAAGTGAGGAGACATGATGGGAGATACACAGGTGAGGAGACATGATGGGTGATACACAAGTGAGGAGACATGATGGGTGATACACAGGTGAGGAGACATGATGGGAGATACACAGGTGAGGAGACATGATGGGAGATACACAGGTGAGGAGACATGATGGGAGATACACAGGTGAGGAGACATGATGGGTGATACACAGGTGAGGAGACATGATGGGTGATACACAGGTGAGGAGACATGATGGGAGATACACAGGTGAGGAGACATGATGGGAGATACACAGGTGAGGAGACATGATGGGTGATACACAGGTGAGGAGACATGATGGGTGATCATTTAGCGTAAATAGTGACATTATCAGGGAAATATTACATATCTACCAAGGTGAAGGAAATGTGGAGCGAGGAAAGGGCCGATTGTGGTGTGCATTATTGCTTAAGGCTAGTTTCAAAGCCAGATTGCAGATGATAGCGCATGAGTTTGCAAGAGTAAAACAAAGCCAGCTAGGTGCAGGCTTGAAAGTTTTGGTGAAAAGCGCAAGATGCAAGTCAGGAGAATAGATAGGGAGGAGAGGGATTTTTTTGGCTTCTTAAGTAGTGAAGTGACCACCACAGATCTGAAGGCTCGTCATTACCATCAACGATAGTAAAAAGTGGACTGATTAGGGTAAAGTCTAAAAAACAGTTGTGTGAACAGAGTCTCGATTGGTGATTAATCCCGAGGTAAAGTGGAGTTTACTGAGGATTACCAGAAGGTTAGGAGACGCCCAGGAGTCCATTGATCCCTTTTGCAGACATGAACGTGCTCATGTTTGGGCTCTTTAAGGTGCTCTGCAGAGACGTTAAAGTTCCATAGAAGTTGTCACAATAAAAACAACTCCGTTCTGAATAACACTGGAAGTCTCCATCTGGAGAACACAACATCTACGTATAAACTTGCATCCGTCGAATGCCAGCTATCAGATAGGGTGGTAAGAAGGAAGCCCAAGGTGAACCACCGTGCAGAGACAACCCCTTCCACACAGGTTGGACTGACCCTTCAAACTACCCACCCACAACAATCTGTGGCTCGGTTTTGCCATTGGTAAGAATGTCATCTGCAGACCGAAGCCTGTAAAAGCAAAAAGCGTCAAAGGACACCAGGCTGCTATATGCGCGTTATGTAAAACCCATAAGTCATCAGGCTGCAGCCTGGAGAGCACTGATCGGGAGTCTGGAAACTCCTGTCCCACGGATTGTTGGTGGCCCGTGATGCAGTGCCTTGCTGTTTATGTCCGTGGTTACAGGCAGGGTCGACCAGAATTCATTTTGGGGATAGGCACTTATTTTTCATCATCGACCTTTGACCCACAGCAAGAGCGAAAAACACACAAGGGGGGGAGAAGGAAGTGGAGAAAAATGAAAAAAACGCGTGAAGTGGAGGAAACTAAGGGGCATATTAACAACGGCCAGCGATAATTATCGCTGGCCGTGCTTAGCGATAATTATATTATCGCAGGCTATCTCTGGTATTTATCGCCCTGGTAGCGCGTTATTAACAACGCGTTACTCCAGGGCGATAAAGATTCCAGAGATAGCGAGGTTATCGCCCTTTTGCAGGGAACATCGCTGGTTTTCCAGCGATGTTCCCTTCAAAACGGCGATAACCTTGCTGATACGACCCTGTGGTCGTATCAGCAGAATCCACCTCCTATGCCTAACATAGGTAAGTCAGGATTATAGCAGACGTTAGATTTTGGCGAAAACGGCCGTTTTCGCCAAAATTTAACGTCTGCTATAATCCTGTGGGCTGCCTTGTAAATATCGCGATGTGAACATCAGCGATATTTGCAAGGTAGTCCATCCGGGGTACGCCCAGTGACGCCCACTTTGCATCTCATTAGAGATGCAAAGATGGGCGTTGGGGGAAAGGGCGATAGTGCAAGGATTCACGCGATAGCGTGACCTTGCTGATTAGGCGATAAGATTATCGCCGCTTTTCGTCCGAAAACGGACGCTAAAGCGGCGATAATTGTTTATCGCCTCGTTGTTAATATGCCCTTTAAAACCTGAGATAAAGGGACAGGCAGCAAGTGTCTGGTGATGGATTAAGAAGGTGGAATGAAGACTAGCAGCAGCTCGCCCTTCGATAGTCCAGGGGCACCTCAGACCCAAGCCAGCAGCTTTAAATATTAAAAGGTTATTACAGAAAACTAAATCAATTGCTGTGATCGTGTGACTAGCATAAGAGTCATCACTCTCGATACTTCCAGAACAAAGTGTTTTTTTTTAAATGGTGCCGTCAGCATCAGGGTTACCAAGCTTTACAGCGAGGGCTCAACCCACTCCGCTATCTCAGTACTGTTTTGTGGGAATACTAACTATCTACAAGGCAGCCCTGTCCCTTTAAGCCAAGGTCGCCAAATATATGGCAGCTCCCAGGCACTTCCCCACCAAATCTTAATATATGACACTTCCCTAAGAATTATCACACGTGAAATGCACAAGCGTGAATGGAATCTCCTAAGGAAGCAAACTGCCCCTCATTGCCGCACTATATGGCGCGCAAAGAGGCCGCTGGCTGCAGGGAGGAGCCAGCGCTCCAGACAAGGGGCAATAGGACACTGAAAATAGTGCCAATATCGGCAACACTCACCAGCCCTCATGCAGCAACATACAGG
The DNA here is from genome assembly GCA_963921515.1 of Calotriton arnoldi. Lineage (NCBI taxonomy): Eukaryota > Metazoa > Chordata > Amphibia > Caudata > Salamandridae > Calotriton > Calotriton arnoldi. Next base: position 1,184,811 of record CAWUFW010001788.1, read on the forward strand.
TAACATAAATAAGCAGACAAGACAACTTTTGGTGGAGAAAATTGCTGCAGGTTTATTAGCATACCAACTGTGCCAACATGGTGGGTTATCTTACAGGCGATCCAAAGGCAAGCCGCCCCTCGCGGCCTACCACCTGATGGGCTAACTTGCATCGTGGCCTTAGCCAATCGGTGCTTAGCGGTTGTGGTGAGGGGATAGCCCCTCCCAATTCCGGTGAACCATCGGTCCACCCCCTTACTCACGCCCCCCCCCTACGAGGGGCGGAGCGTTCAAGCAACCCCCGGTTGTACAGGTTTTCAACCGCCCGTAGGACAGACGAGGCGCCGTCGCACCTCAGGGTCCACCACGAAGACTTCCTGGGGATATTAGGCCTCAGCACCCTTTGTGCTCCTGAAGAGGGTACCCCTGAGTACCTTTCCGCCTCTGGATCGCCCTGTAACTCCGCCACAGCCCTGGGTGTGGCGACCGTCGCAGCCAGGGCCCCCCACCAAGGCCGGCATTCCTACTTACATCCTGCTGTTTCCAGGGCCTCCTCCAGGTCCAGCAAGAGCAAGTCTCACCCTGGACAGGTGCGCCCCATCCTCATAAAGACTCCCTGTGGACTTTGGCGTGCTATGAACCCTAAACCGGTCCCAGGATGCTTGTTTCCGGTCCCGGGAAGACGCTTGCTCACCGTGCCACAGGCCATGCCTGATCCCGAGCCCCCATTGCTCCGTGACTCTGTTCATGGCATTGTTAATTCGCCTGAGGGAGTGTTCCTCGGCAGCCCCTAATCAGGCCATCGCCGTACCACCAGTGGGGTTAACTTTGTCCAACATGACCCCCCAAGCCCACAACCCGTTGCACAACTTACACCAGCGGGATTCATGTATGGCCGCAGTGTCCTCCTACCCAGACAAGTCAAAACATTGCCTACCAGGGTAGTACCAAACTTGGGTGGGGAGGAACCCCCCCCCCTCACTTAGACTGTGCCAGTTGCGCAGCCCGCTGGCCCAGCGCCGGCCTGAGACCCCCAAACCTACTGACTCAGTAGTGTGCCACAGCTTCCTTTGCAAGCTGCCGCCGCCCATGCATGGGCCTCCCACCCAACGTAACATAGTGGTGCAAACCCCAAGCTTCCATTTCTTGAATTCCGCCCGTCGTGCCACTCGCAGGACGCACGGGCGGCCCTAAACCCAGGACATAGGTGCTGGCAAAGTGAAGAAGGCCCGTTGCTGGCCTATACTAAGCACTGCACTCCCTATTATACAATTACTCCAGCTCGCACCTAGTTGTAACAGGCACTGCACCCCCGGAGGGTTATCTGTGACCCCCCTAGTTCACATGTCCCCTGTTGCTTAACTTACTCGTTGTGGCCTTCACTCCGTGAGTCAGGCCCTCTGCCCCGGAAGAGTCAAATCGACCCCCCCCAGCTGAAAACCAGGACGTTGGGAGGGGCGTACCCCCCCCCCACCCTAGTCTCTGCTGCAGCTGCCTCAGGAAGCAGTTCCAGCACATACCTGGGTGTCCCACCCTACACCCCTGATGGGAGTACCACACCGTCCGGAATTCCTGGGCCAAAACTGGGGCAAAGTCCCGTTGTTGGCTGACAGCTCACAAGGAAATTTGCTTAGCAGAAACAAGTGGTAGTATGCCATGGTTCTGAGTCTGAGGACATGGGGTAAACCTATGAGCAATGTAGCTACACCCCCTTATTAAGGATGCAAAATGTGCTCTTGTAGTTGTCCGTAATTGATCCAACCCCTCTATTTCAGCACTATCGAGGCAACAGCACTCTCATGGGAGGGACACACTCTGCCCCAGCCTGACAGTGCCCATTAATGTGTAGCCCCATACCCTGAGTTTTTCTCTGCAGGTATACCAGGAGTATGCTCAAACTTCTAGTTTACTGCCTAGTGCACCTCGCACCCTCCCAGTTAATTCTTCACCTTTCCGTTTCTTGCTACCAAGTTTAAATGACATTGCCCGCCTAATACCGGGTGAATAAAAGGAAGCATAGAACGGCCAGTGCTTGTCCCCTTCCACACCCTCTGTGTAGAGCTCTGGACTGCTATGACACGCGTAAAAGGCCTAACCGTCATGTATCCCAGTTCCTCTTGAGATCCACATCCGCTAGGAAGCTGGTAAGCTCCCTATCTGAAGTGCCTTGTAGTTATGCCTGAGTCAAACCACAGCCCCAACTGAACGTACTGCTGCTGGCCCAGTCTAACGCTAAGCGCCGCCTGGCCCCTACTGCGCCTGCCCCCTAGACCGGACCTTCACCTTTACTTCCTGTATGTTAATAGGGGGACTATTATATGACAGGTCAATGACTTTGCTGCCGTCAAATGTGCAGACTACTATGGAGCCTCTTGTGGTCTTTCCTTTGCTGGTTGGCTTATACCACTGCCACATACCACGCTCTACCGTGGATCTATCATGTACTTCTGCCATACCTCCTAACCTACACCGTGCATACATCAATTAGCGGTAGCAGCATACCCCCAAAGGGCCGATATCCTCTCACACCGCATCCAGAACACTTTCCCCAATCCGATGCTAATCCTGTAAAGTGGGGTTCCAAAACTTGATCACAGTGCCACTACCAATTGTTCGTTACTAGTGTACTGCCCGCGTCCCCTGGATGGCTAGAATGTAGCTTGGATGAATATCCCCCACCCACGTGCAGCAAATTTCTGTACAGCCCTGTCCCCATTCCCCAGGGTCCAAATAGTACCAATGTGAGTGGACCAACTGACAACAGCTTCAAGTCTAAGATTCGCAGGATCCAGCCAGGACCCCTCTGCCTTACTGCTTGAACCTAGCTACTTCACACACAGCGCACATGCGTGCCCTTCAAGTAGAAACCAGCCGAAACAATCGCTGCCACTCATGCAACGACACAACAATACCTGGCCAGAAAGTGCCAATATCTGTCTAAAGACATTAAACAAGTAAGGCTTTATTGTATCAGCCCGATCAGCCGTGTAGTCAGAGCAGAATGGACTAAGTGTGGGCCAGAACGGAGGAGGTATATGAGAGGCTACTGCCGGCCCCAAGGTCTGTGCAACTTGCTGCTGTATCACCAAAATGCCAATGGCCCCAAGTCTAAGAAAATGGTGATGTTGTGATACACTTAAGTTAATGTGTGCAGAGTTAAATCCATCAGTTCATAGTTCAAGCAAATGTGTAGTTCCACTGTCAAGTGTGTATCCTGTGACTCTATTGGGAGGGTGAAAGTAGAGTGAGTCCTTCCCCCTGCATGTTACAAAACACTATTGTATAACCCGTATACTAGTCTGTGGATAAAAGCATGACAGTCATCCATGTACCTCACACTTAGACAACATCCCTTCTAACACACCGTGTTGAGTAACTACTCATGTTCGTCTCTTGTACAAGTCGTCCCCGTTTGCCTGGCACTCGTTGGACCAAAGGAAGCTTTAACAAGCACCCTATACAAATGTATATATCATGTTGCGCAACTTGGGACACTATTACTTCCTCACTATGTACTTCCAGGCATGGAAATACTGCCAAAGTGAATAATAACATGCCAACTTGCAGCCTGTAACATGGCCCAAGGTCCAGTGTGCAACTACTTTGGGGAAGGAGGGGACCCCTCCCACCCCCTGGGTCTTTAACTTCTACTGGTTGGCACCAAATCCTGCCTGCCCCATACCACGGTCTACCGATGCTCTATCAGTTACTACTGGCATACCTCCTGGCCTGCCGCATGCCTAACTCAATTAGTGGATAATACGTTTGTGACCATCCCCTATGCTACGTGCCTGCCCCACTTAGATGCACTTCGGAGCATGTGGCCAAGAGCATTGAATGTCTATAGCCATGAAAACATAATAAGCCGCGCAATGAACCAAGGACATACCTAAAATGTCTTTTGAAGTAACGCCCTTGGATGACGTCAGGCAGGCAAAATGCCAGAGACTTCGGCTGCCACCAGCAGCCCTCGATGTCAAACGGACCAACGTGTCCTAGAACAGCCCCTTGGATGTAAACCAAGCAAATCCCCCAACCTGCTTCCACCTGGTCCTGAACCAACACATCTGCATCCCCCTTCCGGATGACGATCTATGTGCTTCATGTTTTCCGGCTTTGCTGCTAAGTGTCCCAGATCATGCACTGCTATATCCAACCGATTACCTTATTTCTCTGACCACAAGTGAAAGGATGATGTAATCACCAAACCCAATGTAAACCTAAAATGGAAGCAGAACTTGTCAGGAGACCTTCAACCTCTTCAAGCGCAGCAAACGTGGCAATCTAAATTACAGAGCTGACAAGCCTCTATTTAACTTGAACTCGAAGTGTGACAAATGAGGCAATCCAGGCCCCCCAGGCTAAAAGGATGGCTTCGGCAGAAGGCAATAGTCAACAATGATCTTGAGTTACTCCGTGCCTGTTGTAGTGGTCCTCTCTAAAAGCCAGACAGTGCCACCCAGTGGCAGACTGTCAAAGGTGCCGGTGGTGACAATTAGTGACGGAAGATAACTTCCTGAAAAGTCCTCCATGTACCCCAACAATGAGGACCAGACAAGTCTTCTACCATTCTACCCATGTGGTTACTCATCCTGTCACCTAGGAACTGTGGCCAGCCAGGACTATTGACTTTGTCGCTGTTTGGTAGTTGCATAAGGTAATTAAGCAACAACTGTGCTATGCCCTATTCAAAATGCACCTGCAGGTAATAAATTATTTTTTCGTGCCCCCCTGTGGCCTAATGATTCTGACCCGACCCCTTGCTCTCTTTATAAAACATTAAACTTTGTTAGCCCCGAAAACTAGATAACCAGGTGTTTGTCAGGCCCTACAAGTACTGAAAGGTTCTGAGCAGTACGGCGAATACCAACCGTGCTGCAGTCTGCCCATGAGTTTATAAAGGTATCAAAATTAGAAATCCCTGGCAGCACGAGGTTTGCTGCTGTGGAAACTTCTGTGGCTTTGCCTGTGGGTCACCAATTTTGGTGTGCCCGGATATATTTCGCACAGCAGGTGAAAGGGATTCAACAATAGTTGATTAAAACAACTCTACTAGCTGAACTTAGTAACGTAATACACTCCCACGCGCCCTATTCGAGTGGATACATACACATAGCATGCTAGTATCATATGCTTGAGTTAATTTTGCCACTTGTATATATGTAATTAACCACTAGTACATATATACAAAAGTACTATAATACATAATACTATAGTACGATAAGCTCGCCCCCCTTTATTACCAAACTCTGCCTCCCCCATATTCGTTGAAACGTCACACATTATTACACTGAAATTAGGAACATGTCACACATGGCTTTGCAAAACCTTGGCAGCTATGCAAGATTATTGTAACTGCAACTCACAGTACACTGGTTATCCTGCTATCGTTGTGAAGCTCCCTGGTGCCTCCGGGCCAAATTTGCGCTTTCCAGGAGGCTGTAACTATAATGCCTGCTTCAAGTAATAAAAGTGTGTATCGCTGGAACTTATTCAGGCAGGGGTGAAGTATGTTTGGGTCCCTCCCCTGCTGCATTCAGTTTCCTATTGCAATCAAGGTAATAATCTGACGCTACATGAATGAAATAGTCGTCATGTAATCACAATGTACCCAGGTCGGTCATGTGCTCTCCGGCCCTGCAATGTGGCTAAACTAAAGCAACAGCCATATGAAACCGGAAAGGCGATGGCCACCTTGCACTGAGGAGGAAAACAGACTCAAGCCGGCTTGCGCCGCACACTGCGCACGCCACTCACTGAACCGCGGTGCCTTCAGCGAGCTAAATCGCAAAGGCCCCCCAAGCAGCAGCTGCCCTAGGATAGAGCAAGTCTGGAGTCCCTGCACAGGGTGCACTGCTCACCGCTGCCCGTGCACTGCGCTTGCTGTGCACACCCACTGCCCAAGTGGCCACCTTCTACCAAGCAGCCCATCCCTGTTAGACTGCAGGACCAGAAACCCCGAATATGCCACACCTAAAGTCTCCAAATCCATCATTTTCCTCCCCATATATCTAGGGCAGATAACCCAGCATCTACGTCCAGGAATAAGTGTAAATATGTGTACTTCACTTGGGCGACAGCAGAGAAGGCTGAACCTGAGCACTCGCATTCATAGAGTAACCAAGGCGATCGCCGTATGTGCCCCCAGGTAAGCTACTCAGCTTTTAACCCTTGGCAATAACGTTTCGGTTTTTTGGAATCCGCATTCTAGTCGGGACTCCCTCCGCTTCACATTACCCAAATGATCGAGAAGAGCCGTAGCCTTCTGAATGCAGCATGAAAGGACACTGGGAGGTGTTTCTCCGTGCCATCAATTCGAAGATGCTTCGACCGAGGAGTCTGTTATTCACCGCAGACCATAAACAACACCCGCCTCGTAACAGGATTTAACATGCATCATGCCCACATTAGCATGTTCGAAAACAAGGTAATTACAAACTTAAACGCGCAACATTCCTGTTGACTGCAGGATGGGACACATGCACCACCTCTGTCTGTTGTGGATAGCAACCCACTGCTACGGAGAGTTACATAACATCATTTACCTTGCCGACTGCCACCGCCTAAGATTCTTGTGATATTTTTAATTTAAACCCACCGTGACCAGTGTTTAAGATCGTAAGTCGTGCCCTGATTGCAGATTGCCACCGGAATCACTATTTTGACAAGCGTCAGAGCCCCCACGCGGCATTGGGAAGCATGCAACCGACCACTCGGTGCATGGGAGGTGCCCAACCAGTGGTACGCCCGAGACTGGGCCAATTGAGATTAGGTGGCACGCTAAAGCATATAGTGCCGCCCGCTTGTATACATGACCCGGCGATGACGGGAGGAGTAGAGAAGAATTGCGGGCTGTAAGCGCCCATTGCCGCACTGAGCCAGGTGAGGCTACCGGCGACGTTCCCGGAGAGACGCCCCACGTCGTAGTCCAACAGCTAGTGCACCGCGCGAAGGAGGGAGCCCTAAGCAGAGGCTGCTCCCCCCCCCCGGGCCCCTACACGACCGGACACTCCGGGCCTAGGGCCCCTGCCCCACGTGGCAGAGGCCCCCAGATGGCCTGGGCCGGGAGAGCGCCAAATTCTCATTCCCCTCTAGCAGCCGCCGCAAATGCAGTATTTGCCCTGAAGAAATAATGCAAACACGGCGAGAAACACATTGTTTGGCTACACTTCTGGGTGAAAATTACTTTACCAGCATGGCATGTATTGAAAACCGTTTACACGAGGATGCCCACCAGCCTGCTTGACCCTGTCCCTCGGCACCGGTTTACTGGGGCGTTCCAGCTCTGCCCTGCATATGCTAATTGAGTGGCCGCAGCCACCCACGCCACCGCCAGCCCGCCTGCACCCGGTGGTACCTAACTCAGGACACGCGGCAGGCTCGCAGGTCACCCCAGGCAGCGCGTCCTCCGGGCGGGTGGGCCAGCCTCTAAGCCCGATTTGCCTAATGTGGCCCCCCCACTGGCCGAGATACATGCCCCCGCGGGGGGAAACCATAACGGGAGCGCTGCCCCCTCCCCCACAACTCCCAGAACGCACTCAGTGCCTGGTCGAGCTCCTGCGGCGGTGCGAGCTCGCCTGCTGCGCACCGCAAAACTAACCTCCTGTCCCCACTCGGGGGCCGGGGCAACACGGCGGAGTGCAAGGGCCCCCTACCCGTGCCTGCTGCCGCGGCCTGCTGCCCTAGACAGACCGCGTGGGCGAAGGCCACAGTACTCCCTCCGGTACGGCCACAGGAAGCGGGGAGATGATTGCGCCGGATTCGATCCCTGGGCCTGAAGCACTCAGTGGTGTCGTATCCACAGTGCTACGCCAGGCACGATAAGACGCTTGTGACGAGCCTAAGGGAGCTGCCCCAACTTCCCCCCCACCAAGGCGGCTCTAAAGCATGGCTGGGCCGCCCTGCCCTGTGTACAACCCTTCATGGGGAGACCGGGCGGGAGGTGGGGGGTCAGATGGCATCACTCACTGTGTGCAAAATCGGCAGCTCCCAGGGGACACGTCCACACGGCGTCAGGGGTGCAAGGAAAGAGGCCGCTCGGTGGGCGGGGGAGGAACTTATACCTCTCCCCTTCCCCCACCTCGGCCGGAAGTGACGAGCGGGACCCCGAAGGGGTCTCCAGACCCTAGGCTGTCCAGTGTGCCATCCTGTGGTACTAAAGGGGCCGCCCTCTTATGAGGGTCCCCTTCGGGGACGTCGGTCAGCCCACAGAACCACAGGTCGGGTAAGTCGCTAGGGCCCCGAAAAGAAACGTAGGTATTAGAGGGTTAAGTGTCGTCATCTCGTGATGTGGTCAGATGAGGACAGCTGCCTGTTCCATATAATAGCCCATAAAAAGGAACACCACACCAGTGACATTAAATGCCCCACCCCCTCCAACTCGACAGCTTCCGTCATCACAACCATCCGTAAATTGTTTCCTGGATGGACTGCCTTTTCCCACCGACGCATTTCAACGAACCTTCTGTATATGAGCACCTTTCTTCTAAAAGTTCCTTATAAGGAAGATGTGATATTCTATAGGCCTTGTGTCAGAGCTTTGTTACTGTAACAGCACACGATACTACTCGAAGTGCTGTTACCTGACCTTTGCTCGCACCAACTGTTAAACAAGCGTGACACTGTCGCTGCCCTCCCCCAACTCCGAACTCCGTACCGTGCTTGGTCAGTTTAATCACTACCCCACCTAAACACCCCCCCCCCCCATTGCAGGGCAAGTCCAAAACACTGCGCCATGCATGACATACCTCCCGCCACCCCCAATCTTATCTCTTCAAAGTGGGTAAGTGGATTCATTGCCGACCAATTCAGAAATCTGCACCAAGCGTGATATTCAAATACGCCTGTTCGCCGATAATGGTTGGGGGAGGGAGTACATTTAGCCAATTAGACACAGACAGACCCGTGTCATCTATAGTGTGCGTCTGTTTAGGCTTCGGCCTAAATATACTCAACAGTGACGGTATGCTGTGACAATTCCAACCCTTGTTTTGTTTTTGATTTATCGGACTTCTTAAACCCTTGAAGAATGCTCTGTTCGATTCAGCATGTAAGATGTGTTTCACTGCGATGATTGTAACAGGGAGCGTTACTGCCACCACTGAGGCCTCGCATGTACATATTGTTGGCCCAAAATTCCCATTTTACACCTTCAAGTGGGAGATGTACCATAACGTGGCAAGCGTGGGACTCTCGTCACAGGTAGCTTATGGTGATGCGCATTCGACGCAGAAGTGGAGAAAGGTTATTTACAATAATCACGTCTTGTTACTTGCACAGCACAAAAGGACCATTGCATCCAAGCAATTTGAAAGTGTGTGCGGGTGGTGGGGGGGTTAGTTTGGTTACACTGTAAGTACACAAAGCTCGATTAAAGGGAGAAAAGCACACAGTAAGAACTGGCAAAAAACGCAAACCTTGCACAGACAGATTTCCACACATTTTCATATCAAGAAAACTTTCAGAAATAGTATGAACAAAACGTTCTCCCTCAGCAGAAACGTCACTAAATCCAAACGGGAGCACGACTCTGATAACCGGTATTCAGTGCTTGAAATGGAATCGCAGAAGTGCGAGAACTCAGTGGCCTAACGCTAAATGATGGGACCCACCTGACAATGTTAAGAGTGGCCCCTTCGTCTCCGGTATCTCAGATTTTCAGTGGCCTTGGGCTGAACATGGCCCCCCTGAAGGGATGAGGAGCCCCCGTATTGCAAGAGCCTGTGTTACACCCCGCAGTCGTAGAAAGTGGCGCCTAGAAGCAGCGTCCCTAAAGCACGGGTCAGTATCAACCCATACGCAAGTGCCCCTGTAGGGGCAGCGAGGGGTCATCTGGCGATACAACTCTTTCATTGGAAGTTTATGATAGAAAAAGAGTGTTCTACCGACCCACTCCATAAAAGAAAAAAAGAAGCGATTTGTTTAGCACAATGAAAACAAGCTCAATCAATTTGTTAACGACTCAGCTATGCTTGTTTTCTTGAGTCGGAATTCTCCTAAATATGGCCGCTCTGACAGCCTTCCCTTCTCTCACAAGCACAGCTCACATCACCGAGGCAGCCGCGCCTGCAGGAAACCCCCAGAAAAGTACAGACATTTTAATAAAAATGAAGCCGCGCAGCTCCGAACTCCTAAATCGGATCGCTTTTCTTGTGTGCAGGAACCAGGAAATAAAGCTGTGCGTTTGTTGCGCGTGGGATTTCAGATCTGGAATTGCAGTCTGGCTGCGTGCTCTGTTTTTACGCCCCCTAAGAAGTTACATAATGTAATTTTTCCCAAACTTGATTGTTGAAAATAGCGAAGTGCATTTGCAGGTTTTCTGTTAAACTGGGAGCTATATATCTTTTTTTTACCTTTTTCTTTCTCCCTCGGTCCGAGCACAAGATGGCTGCCAACACTTCCTGGTTTGAAGTGTTGGCAGCCAATTAGAGCCAAGCTCGAGCTCGGAGTGTTAGGCTCCGCCCAGATATCGAAACTTTTTATTTTTTTAATATCTCAGGAACTACTGAACGGATTTACACCATTTAACAAAAAGGTCTCTTTCTGAACCAAGGGCTACCTTTTTGCCAAATTTGGTGTAATTCCGTTCAGCAGTTCGGGCTGTAGCTTTGTCTAAAGTTTCCTATGTAAAATAACATGGGGAAAACATGTTTTGGGACCCCCCTTTTTTCTCGGCCCCCGCTTGGCGAATCACCCCGAAACTTTCAAGACAGGAGCTGACCGGAGCGGGCCACAAGTTTTGAAAATTTCGCGGAGATTCGTCAACCGGCGCCAAAGTTATTGGGAAAAGAAAAAACTATAACTATCTACTGGCGACCGCCAGTAGATAAGCCAGTAGATAGTTATAGTTAGGACCTATTTGCCATAGGAAATCCGCGACATTCTATTTGAAATAACTCTTGCGTCGGTTGACGAATCTTCGCGAAATTTTCAAACTTTATGGCCCGCTCCGGTCCGCTCCTACCCTGAAAGTCTCAGGGTGATTCGTCAAGCGGGGCCGAGAAAAAAGGGGGTCCCAAAACGTGTTTTCCCCATTCATTTTCCCATAGGAAACTTTAGACACGGCTACAGCCCGAACTGCTGAACGGAATTACACCAAATTTGGCAAAGAGGTAGTTCTTGGTTCAGAAAGAACCCTTTTGTTAAATGGTGTAAATCCGTTCAGTAGTTGCGGAGAAATTAAAAAAATAAGAGTCAAAAAATTAATTTCCCATAGGAAACTTTATGCAAGGCTACAGCCCGAACTGCTGAACGGAATTACACCAAATTTGACAAAGAGGTAGCCCTTGGTTCAGAGTCGTGCCTTTTGGTTAAATGGTGTAAATCCGTTCAGTAGTTGCTGAGAAAATCAAAAGTAAAGTCACATATATATCTGGGCGGAGCCTAACCACACATGTCATCGTGAGATCTGATTGGCTGTCAGCACTTCATCCTGGAATTGCTGGCAGCCATCTTGGGACCAATATAAATGATAGTACCCCATTGAAATGCATTGTAGTGAATCGAAGATTTTGAGGGTTACCAAAAGGAGAACTATAAAGGGTGATAACAGACTTTAGTTACATTAGAATTCATTTGTTGATGGTACCATACTAATTTCAGTAATTGTGGTGTGTTCTAAGGTGATTTTACCCTGTGAAAAACCTTCTGCTGGGATATCATGAATCATGTTTGAGAGAAAACTATTTTCACATGCTTGTCCCATACAGTTTTGGAAGGTGCCCCAGAAGCTAAAATGAGAGCATATTTTCTGTAAATTCACATTATCTTTCTCAGTCATGTGAGAATGAAGTCTGACATTCTCAGTAAAACATGTACATCCAACAAGGGCAGAGACTGTCAGTTGATTCCTTTGTGTTCTACTGCAGCTTCCCAGAGTGTTCTAAAGAACAACTAGAGCGCTAACAGCCTTACTTATGACAAAAGTATGGCACACCTGAAGCCATCTTGATTGGAATAAACTGGTAACACTTAAAACATTTAATTTAAAAAGGAACAAAATGATGGGGTTCATCTTGTCATAGAAATTATGGTTAGTGCTCTGGAAAGAAAAATTAGGACATGTTTCAAGTGTGATCTCAAATATCTTCCTGTTATATTTCAACAGGAGCAGCCTGTCAGTTGATGCCTTTGTGTTCTACTGCAGCTTGCCAGAGTGTTCTAAAGAACAACTAGAGCGCTAACAGTCTTACTTATGACAAAAGTATGGCACACCTGAAGCCATCTTGATTGGAATAAACTGGTAACACTTAAAACATTTAATTTAAAAAGGAACAAAATGATGGGGTTCATTTTGTCATAGAAATTATGGTTAGTGCTGTAGAAAGAAAAATTAGGACATGTTTCAAGTGTGATCTCAAATATCTTCCTGTTATATTTCAACAGGAGCAGCCTGTCAGTTGATGCCTTTGTGTTCTACTGCAGCTTCCCAGAGTGTTCTAAAGAACAACTAGAGCGCTAACAGTCTTACTTATGACAAACGTATGGCACACCTGAAGCCATCTTGATTGGAATAAACTGGTAACACTTAAAACATTTAATTTAAAAAGGAACAAAATGAGGGGGTTCATTTTGCCATAGAAATTATGGTTAGTGCTGCAAAAAGAAAATTTAGTGCATGTTTTAAGTGAGATCTCAAATCCTCTTCTATTTCATTAGAAAATTCTGACATGCAGACTGAAACAATCACTTTCAATACCAGCAGTAGACTTCCAGTTAACTCCTTGGTGAGCAGTAGCTTTACTACAGTGATCTAATGAACAACTAGAGTAATAACATTCTGAATTTATGGCAAATGTGTGACACATCTGAATGCCTTCTTGATGGAATCAAAGTAAAAAACTGAAAGCATTTCCTACTGAGGAGACTGCAGTAAATGAGGAAATTAGGAAACTTCATAACAAAGAAGTCTTCCAAGATGGCCACCAGTGAAAAAAGAGCCCAAATGTAGCACAAATATTACCCAGATGTAGCCCACATATAGCCCAATGACAAAAGTGTGCAAAACACTTTTTATTTTTAGTTTTTTTGCAGTTTTATGTAGTGCAGACTGGTCAGGTATTGGAGCGTTGCATCTTAAAACATGACCCCCTACACTACAAAAACACCACTGCACTACCCTAAACCCTAAAACACTACCCCAGCACGACCCCCTACACTACACAAGCACCACTGCACTATCCTAAACCCTAAAACACTACCCCCAGCATGACCCCCTACACTACACAAACACCACTGCACTACCCTAAACCCTAAAACACTACCCCAACACCACTGCACTAACCTAAATCCTAAAACACTACCCCCAGCACGACCCCTACACTACCCAAACACCACTGCACTACCCTAACACATGACCCCCTACACTACACAAACACCACTGCACTACCCTAAACCCTAAAACACTACCCCCAGCACGACCCCCTACACTACACAAGCACCACTGCACTACCCTAAACCCTAAAACACTACCCCCAGCACGACCCCCTACACTACACAAACACCACTGAACTACCTTAAACCCTGAAACACCAGCCCCTGCACGACCCCCTACACTGCCCGAACACCACTGCACTGCCCTAAACCCTGAAACACATACCCTAGCACGACCCCCTACACTGCACGAACACCACTGCACTGCCCTAAACCCTGAAACACTACCCCCAGCAAGACCCCCTACACTGCCCTAAACCCTGAAACACCACCCCCAGCTCGACCCCCTACACTGCCCGAACACCACTGCACTGCCCTAAACCCTGAAACACCACCCACTGCACGACCCCTACACTGCCCGAACACTACTGCACTGCCCTAAACCCTGAAACACCATCCCCAGCACGACCCCCTACACTGCACGAACACCACTGCACTGCCCTAAACCCTGAAACACTACCCCCAGCAAGACCCCCTACACTGCCCGAACACCACTGCACTGCCCTAAACCCTGAAACACCACCCCCAGCAAGACCCCCTACACTGCCCGAACACCACTGCCCTAAACCCTGAAACACCACCCCAGCAAGACCCCTACACTGCCCGAACACCACTGCACTGCCCTAAACCCTGAAACACCAGCCCCAGCACGACCCCTACACTGCCCGAACACCACTGCACTGCCCTAAACGCTGAAACACCACCCCCTGCACGACCCCCTACACTGCCCAAACACCACTGCACTGCCCTAAACCCTGAAACACCACCCCCAGCACGACCCCCTACACTGCCCGAACACCACTGCACTGCCCTAAACCCTGAAACACCACCCCCTGCACGACCCCCTACACTGCCCGAACACTACTGCACTGCCCTAAACCCTGAAAGACCACCCCCAGCACGACCCCTACACTGCACGAACACCACTGCACTGCCCTAAACCCCGAAACACTACCCCCAGCAAGACCCCCTACACTGCCCGAACACCACTGCCCTAAACCCTGAAACACCACCCCCAGCAAGACACCCTACACTGCCCGTACACCCATGCACTGCCCTAAACCCTGAAACACCACCCCCAGCATGACCCCCTACACTGCCCGAACACCACTGCACTGCCCTAAACCCTGAAACACCACCCCCAGCACGACCCCCTACACTGCCCGAACACCACTGCACTGCCCTAAACCATGAAACACCAGCCCCAGCACAACCCCCTACACTGCCCGAACACCACTGCACTGCCCTAAACCCTGAAACACCACCCCCAGCACGACCCCCTACACTGCCCGAACACCACTGCACTGCCCTAAACCCTGAAACACCAGCCCCAGCACAACCCCGTACACTGCCCGAACACCACTGCACTGCCCTAAACCCTGAAACACCAGCCCCAGCACGACCGCCTACACTGCCCGAAAACCACTGCACTGCCCTAAACCCTGAAACACCACCCCCTGCACGATCCCCTACACTGCCCGAACACTACTGCACTGCCCTAAACCCTGAAACACCACTCCCAGCACGACCCCCTACACTGCACGAACACCACTGCACTGCCCTAAACCCCGAAACACTACCCCCAGCAAGACCCCCTACACTGCCCGAACACCACTGCCCTAAACCCTGAAACACCACCCCCAGCAAGACACCCTACACTGCCCGTACACCCATGCACTGTCCTAAACCCTGAAACACCACCCCCAGCATGACCCTACACTGCCCGAACACCACTGCACTGCCCTAAACCCTGAAACACCACCCCCAGCACGACCCCCTACACTGCCCGAACACCACTGCACTGCCCTAAACCATGAAACACCAGCCCCAGCACAACCCCCTACACTGCCCGAACACCACTGCACTGCCCTAAACCCTGAAACACCACCCCCAGCACGACCCCCTACACTGCCCGAACACCACTGCACTGCCCTAAACCCTGAAACACCAGCCCCAGCACAACCCCGTACACTGCCCGAACACCACTGCACTGCCCTAAACCCTGAAACACCAGCCCCAGCACGACCGCCTACACTGCCCGAAAACCACTGCACTGCCCTAAACCCTGAAACACCAGCCCCAGCACGACCCCCTACACTGCCCGAACACCACTGCACTACCCTAAACCCTCAAACACCAGCCCCAGCACGACCCCCTACACTGCCCGAACACCACTGCACTGCCCTAAACCCTGAAACACCAGCCCCAGCAAGATCCCCTACACTGCCCGAACACCACTGCACTGCCCTAAACCCTGAAACACCACCCCCAGCAAGACCCCCTACACTGCCCGAACACCACTGCACTAAAGCCTGAAACACCACCCCCAGCAAGACCACCTACACTGGCCGAACACCACTGCACTGCCCTAAACCCTGAAACACCAGCCCCTGCATGACCCCCTACACTGCCCAAACACCACTGCACTGCCCTAAACCCTGAAACACCACCCCCTGCACGACCCCCTACACTGCCCGAACACCACTGCACTGCCCTAAACCCTGAAACACCACCCCTCAGCACGACACCCTACACTGCCCGAACACCACTGCACTGCCCTAAACCCTGAAACACCACCCCCAGCACGACCCCCTACACTGCCCGAACACCACTGCACTGCCCTAAACCCTGAAACACCACCCCCTGCACGACCTCCTACACTGCCGGAACACCACTGCACTGCCCTAAACCCTGAAACACCACCCCCAGCACGACCCCCTACACTGCCCGAACACCACTGCACTGCCCTAAACCCTGAAACATAAACCCCAGCAAGACCCCCTACACTGCCTGAACACCACTGCCCTAAACCCTGAAACACCACCCCCTACACTGCACGAACACCACTGCACTGCCCTAAATCCTGAAACACCACCTCCAGCAAAACCCCCTACACTGCCTGAACACCATTGCTCTGCCCTAAATCCTGAAACACTAGCCCCAGCATGACCCCCTACACTGCCCAAACACCACTGCACTGCCCTAAACCCTGAAACACCACCCCCAGCACGACCCCCTACACAGCCCGAACACCACTGCACTGCCCTAAACCCTGAAACACCAGCCCCAGCAAGACCCCCTACACTGCCCGAACACCACTGCACTGCCCTAAACCCTGAAACACTAGCCCCAGCATGACCCCTACACTGCCCGAACACCACTGCACTGCCCTAAACCCTGAAACACCAGCCCCAGCACAACCACCTACACTGCCCGAACACCACTGCACTGCCCTAAACCCTGAAACACTAGCCCCAGCACGACCCCCTACACTGCCCGAACACCACTGTACTGCCCTAAACCCTGAAACGCCAGCCCCAGCACGACCCCCTACACTGCCCGAACACCACTGCACTGCCCTAAACCCTGAAACACCACCCCCTGCATGACCCCCTACACTGCCCGAACACCACTGCACTGTCCTAAACCCTGAAACACCACCCCCTGCAGCACCCCCTACACTACCCGAACACGACTGCACTGCCCTAAAGCCTCAAACATCACCCCCTGCACCGCCCCCTACACTGCCCGAACACCACTGCACTGCCCTAAACCCTGAAACACCACCCCCAGCATGACCCCCTTTACTGCTCGAACACCACTGCACTGCCCCAAACCCTGAAACACCACCCCAGCACGACCCCCTACACTGCCCGAACATCACTGCCCTAAACCCTGAAACACCACCCCCTGCACGACCCCCTACACTGCCCGAACACCACTGTACTGCCCTAAACCCTGAAACACCACCCCCTACACTGCCCGAACACCACTGCACTGCCCTAAACCCTGAAACACCACCCCCAGCACGACCCCCTACACTGCCCGAACACCACTGCACTAAACCCTAAAACACCACCCCCAGCATTACCCCTACACTACCCAAACACCACTGCACTGCCCTAAACCCTAGAACACTACCCCCAGCACGACCCCCTACACTACCCGACCACCACTGCACTACCCTAAACCCTAAAATACTACCCCCAGCACAACCCCCTACACTACCCGAACACGACTGCACTGCCCTAAACCCTCAAACACTCCCCCCAGCACGACCCCCTACACTACCCGAACACCACTGCACTGCCCTAAACTCTAAAACACTCCCCCCAGCACGACCCCCTACACTACCCGAACACCACTCACTGCCCTAAACCCTAAAACACTCCCCCCAGCACGACCCCCTACACTACCCAAACACCACTGCACTGCCCTAAACCCTAAAACACTATCCCCCGCATGACCCCCTACACTACCCTAAACCCTACAACACTACCCCCGCACGACTCCCTACACTACCCAAAGACCACTGCACTACCCTAAACCCTAAAACACGACCTCCTACACTACACAAACACCACTGCACTACCCTAAACCCTAAAACACTACCCCCTACACTACACAAACACCACTGCACTACCCTAAACCCTAAAACACTACCCCCAGCAGTACCCCTACACTACCCAAACACCACTGCACTAACCTAAACCCTAAAACACTACCCCCAGCAGTACCCCTACACTACCCAAACACCACTGCACTACCCTAAATCACTACCCCCAGCACGACCCCCTACACTACCCAAACACCACTGCACTACCCTAAACCCTAAAACACTACCCCCAGCACGACCCCCTACACTACCCAAACACCACTGCACTACCCTAAAACACTCCCCCAGCACGACTCCCTACACTACCCAAACACCACTGCACTACCCTAAACCCTAAATCTACCCCCAGCATGACCCCCTACACTACACAAACACCACTGCACTACCCTAAACCCTAAAACACTACCCCCAGCACGACCCTCTTCACTACCTAAACACAACTGCATAATTTGTTACAGGCGTTGCAACGCAGGCCTGTGGTGCTTACTGGAAGTACCTAGTGGGCTAGTTGGGCCCCAGGGACCCTCAGGATTCAAGGTGACCTAATCCCCCAACTTAAAACGCACCACGGGGCACATTTGCACAGTGGTGAAGGGAGGGGGCGGGGCCTCAGGTGACATGTGCGCAAACACGCCCTGTGGTGCGTTTTAAGTTGGGGAATTAATTCCCTTTGAATCCTGAGGGACCCTGGGGGCCAACTAGCCCACCAGGTACCTTCAGTAAGCACAACAGAGTTGCGTTGCAGAGAGGTGAGAAAAGGTGCGTGGCCTCGGAACGCCTCTCTGCAACTCAGCTCTGTGGTCCTAACTGTAGGTACCTGGGGATCTAGTTGGGCCCCAGGGACCCTCAGAATTCAAGGGGACTTAATCCCGCAACTTAAAACGCGCCACGGGGTGCGTTTGCACACGTCACCTCAGGCCCCCCCTCCCTTCACCACTGTGCAAACGCGCCCTGTAGCACGTTTTAAGAGGTAGTTTTAATCCCCCTGCCCTATTATGTACTAGGGACTTGCAGAGGAGGTCATGCTAATCACAGGGGTACCCCAACGCATAGTGTTCCCTAGTGTATGTAGGTGTTTTCACTGTATTCTAAGTGTCTTTTAGCATAGCACTGGCTCTGGTTAGTCAGAGTCAGTTACCACCAGTACCCGTCTGAAAAAGTTGTGGGCACAGGATGATTTTGCAACAAGGCCTCTTTCTGCTCCTCTGTTGGTTCTTTCTGCACATCTTTTGCTTCTTTCTGTGCGTTTTTCTTCTTTCTTCACATGTCCTACCTCTGTAGGCATAGTTAGAAACTAGCATTTAAAAAAACCTTTGAAATTCACTTAAAAAATCATAGGTTTCAGGCACGTTATAGTTAGAAATTAGCATTTAAAAAACCTTTGAAATTCACTGAAAAAACCATAGGTTTCAGACACGTTATAGTTAGAAATTAGCATTTAAAAAACCTTTGAAATTCACTGAAAAAACCATAGGTTTTAGGGACAGTTATAGTTAGTTGGACATTTCACTCGTACAAAACCATAGAAATTCCCCCGTTATAGTTAGTTCAGCTAACTATAACTCGCGCCCCCGCTTATACACCCACTCATTCTTCAATACGCCTTTCCCTATGTATATTAAACATATTTAAACTTTACAGAAACACACAGTCACTGGATGATGTCATCAGTGATGTCATCAGTGATGTCATTTGAGATGTCATCAGTGATGTCATCAGTGATGTCACTGACCATGTCATGAGTGATGTAATATGTGACGTCATCAGCAGTGCATTGCGGGGCGCGAGTTATAGTTACCTGAACTAACTATAACGGGGATATTTCACGGGTTTTGTACGAGTGCAATGTCCAACTAACTATAACTGTCCCTAAAACCTATGGTTTTTTCAGTGAATTTCAAAGGTTTTTTAAATGCTAATTTCTAACTATAACGTGTCTGAAACCTATGGTTTTTTCAGTGAATATATATTTATATATAAAAAAAAATCTCTGTAAAATACATTTTTTAGTCCTGATATCCTTGCTATCACACACCCTCCTATGGTATCCACACTTGGGTTTTGTTCTAAAGTTTGACTAATTGGTTTACCATGTATAATTAGTCATAAAAGAAGTGCAAGTGACAAGTTGCCTTGGAGACCCTTTCTCGTTTTCTCCCTTTGTGAAAGTGCAACGTGCATAATGATTATTTTAAAAAAACATTTTTTTAGAACTCTTGTTAAAACGATTCAATAAAAAGGTAATAACAATAATTTCTGTTTCTGTCACCAATTGTGTATATAAACTCGCTGGCAGCTGTACTTGATCTTTCTGAATCTGGGTATCAATACCTGATTTCTATTTGTTCACCATCAGGTTATAGTTCATCTTGTCTTAATATTGATTTTCATTTATCTCATGTCTGATATTAGGTGTTGGCGAGGTCAGATGGAAGGACCTTAGCTTGTATACTTCTTCTTTCTACCCCGTGCAGTACCGTTATGGGAGCCTGTCATTCGTATGTAGGTGTGTCACCCTACATTGGCATCTATGCTTGGGATATATATGTATATGCAAAAGCAGAGGCACGGAGCACTCACAGGACACTGCTGTTTAAAAGAGTAAATGCATTTCGGCGCAATGCCTTCTTCAGTACTCAAAAAAATGCACCACAAATTGCTTGTGTTTAAAATGCGTTTTTATGGCAATATATATGATAATATACTTTTCAGCAAAATCAATAGAAGGTACACACCCAGTCCTCCTTCTTGAATCTTCCTTCATAGAACTTCATTCTGAGCTGGTGGATTCATCTTGCTATTTTTTTTTCCTATCAGAAATGGCAACAGAGGTAGGAGATGGGGGTCAGCAGGAACAACAGCTAGACCAGGATGTGGAGGAGGTGGAGACTGAAGATTTGGAAGAAGAGGAACCTCCACAAAAGAGATAGTGTGGCTTGGGATTTGTTTACAATCCCATCAGGGGAATCTAAAACTGCTGCCAAACTTTTGCAATGCACAATCTGAGACAATACCCTCCCTAGAGTGACGAACACGAAATATTCATGTGGGACAACGTCCATGTTATACCATCTAAAGTCCTATCATAAAAACCTCTCCAACTGGCGATCAAACAGAGGGAAGCTGGAGGACCATCTACTTAAGTGGCAGCAGCAACAAATCTCGGCCAGAAACTCCCTTCAGAGGTGCAGACTACTACAACATATATGACTCCAGAGATGTCAAGAATAGCCACGTACTGCATGGACTGTAGTGTTGTCATAAGTGCTGGTGAGCAGTGTCTTACAGCTATTCACAATGCTGCAAAACAGCATACATGCTAATTTTTGTCCTCTTTTACATGTTTTGCACATTTTTCAGTGCACGTTTTTTCAATTTCTGCTGTCCTAGTTGCCATTTTTGTTATTATAAAAACAAACAAAAAAAGTAAAACTTTACAAAAGCCTTTAAAAAAAGGTTCCTGTTGGAACCGCCTTTTACAGTTAAAACAAGATAAAGTATGTATATGTGTTGGAATGAGTGTATGACTGGTGTATGGATAATTGAATGAGTGCACAACTGGTGCATGGATGTTACAATGAGTGCAGCAGTGGTTCCTGAGAAAATCTATGAGTGCATAAGTAGTGCCTGAGTAATTGCATGAGTGCAAACGTAGTGATTGGGTGATTGCACGTGTGCATGGGTAGTGTGTGGCTGAATAGATGAGTGCATATGTAGTGCCTGAGTGAATGGAAGAGTGGAACGGTAGTGGCTGAGTGAATGAATGAGTGCATGGATAATGGCAGGGTGAATGAATGAGTGCATGGATCGTGCCTGGGCGATTGCACGAGTGCATGCATAATGCCTGGGTGAATAGATGAGTGCATGAGTACTGGCATCATGAATGGATGAGTACAAAGGTAGTGCCTGGCTGATTGGATGTATGCATGGGCAGTGCCTCGGTGAATAGATAAGTGCATGGGTAGTATCTGAGTAAATGCATGAGTGAATGAATGAGTGCAAGGGTAGTGCCTGAGTGATTGGATGAGTGCATGGGTAGTGCCTGAGTGAATGGATGAGCGCATGCATAGTACCTGAGTGATCAGATGAGTGCATGGGTAGTGCCTGAGTGATTAGATGTGTCCATGGGTAGTGCCTGGGTAAATGGATGAGTGCGTGGGTAGTGCCTGAGTGAATAGGTGAGTGCATGGGTACTGGCTGAGTGATTCAATATGTGCATGGTTAGTGTCTGGGTGAATGCATGAGTGCATGAGTGAATGGATGAGTGCAAGTGTAGTGCCTGGGTCATTAGACGAGCATTTGGATAGTGCATGCGTGAATGAATAAACGCATGAATAGTGCCTGAGTGAATAGATAAGTGGAAGGGTAGTGCCTTGGTGATTGGATATGTGCATGCATAGTGCCTGGGTGAATGAATGAGTGCATGTGTGAGAAGTTGGCCTGGCATATGCTGTCCACTAATTATAGTGGGCACCTTGCACCAGTCCAAATCGACTCTTATGGTAGGTAGGTTAAAGACAACCTTATTGAAAGCTATCCTAGTGGTAGCTATGGAGAGCAGCCTTCAGGCTAAGTCTTGAAGGAATGTAAAGCAGCTTGTTTTACCAGTCTATAATCTCTTGAGTGACCAAATGAAAGAGCACCACACCAGGTATATATTCAAAATATATGTATTTATTACTAAACACACCCCTCTAGTCTCTTTATGAGGCTAGAGTTCGAAGTACATAGGTTATAAGATCTTAAATCACAATAATAGCACAAATACACGTTTGGGCCCTAGGGGCGTACCAAACCATATACCAATAAAGTGGTATGCGAACCACGACTGAACTAGACACTAGGCCTAGAGCCTCTAGAAGTGCTTGGACCACAAGGAACCACCCAAGGTAGTGACACAGGGGACCCACGGGAGACGCGTGCAGTGTATATACACAACCGCGATACGCCGTTAACTTCTACGGAGAAAGTCGGGATCGGGAAAATAGAGGAAAGGGACACTTAGAAGAGGACTAGGACAAAACCCTTTGAGATCTAGGACTTTGAAGAGTCTCTACCCACAGGAGCACCGGAGTACTCGTGTTACCTCACCCAGGGAAGCCGGGTGCATAGGTGCCTTTCGGGGTCGGGTTTCGTCGTCGTTTCGTATGGCGATCTGCTGCAAAGTGCTGCTGGCGACCAGGAGAAAAGTGTCCGGGTGGATCCAAGAGTGGATCGGAGTTCTGAAGAACCTGAAAGCAGAGGGGACAGAGTCTGGGTCACTAGCCAGTGACCAGGAAGGCGATGGACAGATGCCCACCGATGTCGAGTGCTTCAGGTGCGGTGACGGTCATCTTGACTCTTCAGCCACGAGGTCCGGGAGGCGTTGTCGGCGACCAGGAGCAGGATTCGGGCTGGTGCTCGATGTCTGTCGAGTGCTGAGGTGTCGGCGACCGGATTGGACCCAACAAGCCTTGGCAACGGCAAGTCTCGAGTAAGATGTAGATAGTCGATGATGCAGACCAGCAAGGTCTGGGGAACTCACCCAGCGAGGGTAAGTGAGGGCAGGCCTGGAGCCACCAGGATGCCAAGTAAAGAAAAGATTGGCCTTCGTCAAGGGCTACTAGCCAACGGGCTAGCGACCGCGAAGGAGCCTCGTGACGCCGCACGTGGAGCTGGCTTACAGGACACTCGTGGAGTGGGGGCCAGTGATCTTCGGTGCAGGTGGTGCTGGAGACTAGGGCTACTCGGAGCCCAAAGCACGACTTCTTGGGAGACCCAGAAGATGGTGCACTTGCAAGTGTGCTCGGTGTCCAGGGGTCACGGTCTCAAGTCACCCACGATAGCCACGGGCCTCAGCTTTGCTGGGGACTCAGGGTAGCCTCGGGAAGTCTGAGAATCCACCTCTGGTGATGCGATGACTTCGGCGTCCGACGGGAGCTTCAGTGATGCGAACCGGACAGATGCTTCTTTGGTGCCTGCCAAGCAGGGGAGTCACTCCTTGACCCCAAGGGAGATTCTTCAGTCCTCTAATCTTGTCGTAGAGCGTCGAAGGTCCAGGATTCCGTGTCAGAGTTTCGTCCAGGTATAATCTAAAGTCCTAAGGACTGGGTTCCTACCTTTATTCTAAAAATAGGGGATGGACTACTCTGTGGCCCCACCTATGGGTGGGTCAGGGCAGAGGGGTGGCTACACCCCTTTCCCTTTGTCCAGTTCGCGCCAAAGCAGGTGCTGCAAGCCCCTGATCCGGTTTGAACTGGGGTATGCAGAGGGACACCAAATGTGCCCCCAGTGCAGGACTTCAAAGCACCCGAAAGTGCTCCCGCCCAGCCCCAATACACATTGTCCTGTCTGGGGAGGTGGTCACACCTCCCTGGGACAGGAAACCTATTGTCCAGGCCTCCCCTGCCGGAGTTTCGTCCAGCAGCAGGAGGCCAGACTCGTGTCTGTGGCAGCAGCATCCATTTTGTGATGCCAGGGCTCTGGAAAGAAGTTACCGGACTCGTCAGAGTTAACATGCCTTTCCCTCTAGAAGGGTGGAATGCTACCCCCGCCGCCAGGATTGGCGGGGGGTAGTATTCCAAGATGTTTGACACCAAACACGACATGTTTAGGTGCAGCCATTCCATAGTTAGCATTTTACCGCGAGGATATAATGCGTTTAAGAGTATATGGTCAGGCTGCACTACAAACAGCATCAGAGATGGTCTCCGAACGCTGCAGAGGGGCCCTGCTCATGCAGGGGCACCCTCCCACATAGGAACCATGCACTCTGCCTTTAGGATTGATAAGGCCTGCCTTAGGAGTGACTTATAGGTTTATATGTGTGTATGCATTTAGTGATATAGGTAACCTATACCACAGTAAGGGGTGCATGCACCACCTTACCCAGGCTGCAGTAGCAGACCCGTGGTGTCAGTTTGGATGGCCTTCCAGGGGTGGCATAATACATGCTGCAGCCCCTGGCAGGCCTCTGAGGTACCTATGCCCTTGGTACATAGTATACCATATACTAGGGACTTACAAGGGCACTCCAGATCCCAATCAGTGATGTGCCTAAGGCACATGGAGACCCTTTTAAAGAGGAAACAGCTAGGCTGGGGTTCTGAATAGCAGGGCCCCAGCCAGACTAATGTCGAAAACCAGTGAAGCATCAGCAAAAAGTGGGGGTACCTATGTGAAGCAGATCCTACTCTCCTACAGCATGGATAATGCCAGAGTGAATGAATAAGTGCATGGGTAGTGCCTGGATCATTTGATGAGTGTATGGGTAGTGCCTGAGTGAATGGATGAGTGCATGCATACTGCCTGAGTGAACGATGGGTGCAACGGTAGTGCCTGGGTGATTGGAAGAATGTATGAGTAGTGCCTGGTTGATTGGATGACTGCATCAGTACTGCCTGTTTGATTGGATGAGTGCATGAGTAATGACTGGATGAGTGGATGAGTGTATGGGTAATGCCTCAGTGAATGAATGAGTACAAAGGTAGTGCCTGCGTGATTGGATGAGTGCATGGATAGTGCTTAGGTGATTGGGAGAGTGCATAGATAGTGCCTGTTAGAAATGGGATCTCTGGTTGGCTAAGGCTTGCGCCAAAGCCAGGCAGAGACCACCACTCTAGTCAGGGGGAGGGAGTTACACGCCAATGATAACCGCTGCACAACCCCTTGGTATCTTGGCACGAGCAGTCAGGCCTATCCCGGAGGCCATGTGTAAAGCGTTTGCGCACGCACACAGCAACAACATACAAGGCACACAACAAAAGGAACTCCACACAAGGTTATATCAAAAATAGCCTTTGTATTCTCATAACACATTAGAATAGTAATCACATAATAACATTGTGCCACCTGGCACTAGGTAATATCTACAAGGGATTATATACACATGACAGGGCCACGTGGACCACTGTCAGAACCATCACTTAGTGAACATAGTAAATGTAGAACATATCATAAGCGTAGAACACAACCAGTAACTACTGGCAAACACTGTACTCAGCATCATCCTGTAACATAAACCACATTATGCACAGTATCACATTTAGGTGTGAAATACATTCTGCGCCAACCTCACCAGCATAAACACATTATGCAATCATCTCATAAGTCTAAACGCATTAGACAATAACCCCCTAAGCATTACTCACATTAGGGGCATAAGTCACAGTACAGAATAATCTCACTAGCATAAACCATAGTATGCAAATAACCTCATACATAAACCACAGTTAGAGGCATAACGCAGGGTGCGTAAATCATAGTACATGAATAACATTTCCTAGCACCACATAAATTACATTAGGGCCTGGCGCCCTATAAACCTAACAGTCCCCCTGGCCAACTGGCCTTCCCAAAGGGGCTCAAATGCCCTATGTCCCAAATGTAAGGGCTGCTGCCAAGGCAGCGGAGTCCAAAGTGCGCCATCGTGCTGGGGAAAAGGAGTACATCACACTCCTATCTCTCACAAACATGCCCCCAAAGAACTGTGGCCTAAACGTTGCAGCTGATGCTACTTGCCGTGCAGCTGTGAAGACTAAGGCCTGGCACCACTGTGCTCTCTCTTGTCCCACTCAGGGACTTCTGATTCAATTATGCGCCAAACGATGCAGCTGCCTGCGCTCTTGCAGGGCAGCTGGGATCAGCATAAACACACTGGCACCACTGTGCCTCTGGACCCCCACTGGGGCCCTACGCAAGGATCATGCCCAACGTTGGAGCGGCCCGCCTTCTGCGGGACCGCTCAGGCACCGACAATGTGCCTCGACATGCAGGGGGGGACACGGGCCCCTCTGGGCCCTCACCAACCATGTGCCCCCTCGTTGGAGCGGCCCTCTATCAGGCGGGGCCGCTCATGGAATGATGCGGACACTCACTGTGCCCTCAGGAGTCCCCTCTGGGACTGTAACTGAATGCGGCCGTGTACCCTGCCCAGCCCTTACTCACCGGGCTCTGTGGGGGAGGCTCGCCTTGGCGCCGGTCCTCCTGGTGCTTCTCTCTCGGCTCGGCCAGCACGACGCGGGGCTCTCTCCTCAATCACAGGAGCCCCGCACTGCCATCGGCGGCCTCGGCTGCCATTTCTGCACTTCACCCGGGCCCCCTCCTGGGACCCGGGACTTGCGGCGCACCATCACGCGGGGCTCCGTCCTCATCACAGAATGGATGAGTGCATGGGTACTGCTTGGGTGATTGGATGAGTGCATGGGTACTGCTTGGGTGATTGGATGAGTGCATGGGTAGTGCCTCAGTGAATGGATGAACGCACGCGTAGTGCCTTAGTGAATAGATGAGTGCAAGGATAGTGCCTGGGTGATTGGAAATCATATCTTTCATTTTAGACTGCACTATCTCCACTTGTGAATGGTTAGTATCTGTTAACCCTTTCTCCCCTTTCAAAATCAGTTTCCTATCTATATGTGTTAGCAATGTATTCGTGATGATCTCGGAGAAATTGCAAAAAATGAGAGTTTAAACCTATATCTAGCTTCATTTTTTTTAAATGTAAATACTACACAACAGTGTATTACACAGTCCTGAGTTGGAAATTAAATCTTGCCATTACTTAAATTGTGTCATCACTCCTCAACTTTAAAACAAATGTTCTGTCTCTGTAACACCATTCCTCCCCAATACAGTCGAAGCTCAGTGTAGCTAGCAACCCAGTGGAACCAGTAGGTCACAAGTTCACAGCACATTCTAGAAGGAACATGCTGCTTCCTTTTTTTGTATTGTCAAATTGATCAAGAAACAAAGAAAAAGGAATTTTCAAAATACAAATATATAAAGTATACAAAATACTTGAGTCAAAGACTATACAATCGTACAAGCGCTTATATATGTCATAAATATTCAACATTATAAACTATAAACAAAGCCATTAGATAAGTGATGGAGACAAATTATAGTTCAAGCTACATTATTATTATTACTGCTTTAGGCAAAATAGATCAAGTTACTTCAGAATAAAACCCAATTAAACCTACTCCATGTTCGGTTGAATTCTTTAATGGAGCGTAATCCCCTCGTCCTAGCTACAGCCAATTCCCTCTCATATACTCCCCTAAGGATTGCCCACCACTCTGCTGCTCTTGGGGGTGTTGTTGAGACCCATGCCCTAGCTATGCACAGCCTGGCGGAAACAATTATAACAGTAAAAAGACTTTTTAGGCCTACATCCTCCAGACCCCTATACCCCAGCATGATCACCTTATTTGTCAATTGTGGCTCCAAACCAAGGCAAATCCTAATATGATTTCTCAATTCATCCCAGAATTTCCCCAGTTCTGGGCAAGTAACAAACATATGTAACAAACTGCAGCCTTCAATCCCCATTTAGGGCATTTATTTTTCTCCCCTCTATCACTCTCCTCATAACCTAGCCACTTAGCTGTTCTATCAGGCGTGTAGGATAGCATACAGACTGTTTTGAATTGCTGTAGTTTTAAGTTTAGGGAGTGAACTGACCTCTCCTTGGTCTCTAATGCTGCAATTATTTCCAAAAAAGTGATATTTTCTGAGAGGAGGTTACTCCATTTCAGCACAAGGTTCGAACTATCTTTAACTCTTTGCTGACAAAAATTCTGGTCAATAGTTCGTATTAGCGACTTTCTGGGTACCTGATAAAAATCTCCCAGCAGATCCGAGCGCTCCAACATTTTTATCCCCCGGCGTACCAGAAAAAATGTCTGATTTGCAGGTATTTAAAGAAGAGCCAATGAGGAACATCATAGGAGCTTCGCAAAATTTCAAATGTGCAAAAACAATGTATGTTATACACCTGTCCCAAGCACTCAACACCATAATCTGACCAGATTTTACAAGTTGAGTCATGAAGCACTTCGGGAAGCATCAGGTTTTCCCACATGGGGAGATACTCGTGGAAAAGAGGTAAAGAATATTCAGCAGAGATTTCACGCCAAATATAAACTATATCCCTTAGAGCCTTAAATCTTCCTTTTTTGAAGTAATTGGGATCGTTAATTTGATGTAAGAATAATCTGCTGTCTGAGCCAAGCACAAACCTATAACAAAAGTCATAATTGTCTCCGGCCAACAGTTTACTCAGACGTCCGGCAAATGCCACCCATTAATATAACTTAAAGTCCGGAAGCTGTAACCCACCCTGATTATAAGGAAACTTAATATGCCCTATTGCGCTCCGTGCTGTCTTAGATAAAACACCAGATAAAACACCAGAGAGCCCCTTCAAGTTTCTTAAAAAAAAGATTTGGAACCCGTAAGGGTATTGTATGAAACAAATATACAAATTTGGGTAATATATTCATTTTAATGATGTTGCACCTACCTATGACACTGATGGGCAACTTATGCCAAATTGTAAAGCTTTGGACCACATGCTGTAGGGGAATCCCATAGTTTAAAGCAAGAATCCGTGCGACCTGGGAAGATATCTGCACCCCCAAGTATAAGACTGATGAACAGACATATTGAAAATTAAGAAGAACTTGAGTCTTACTGACATTTAGTTTATATCCTGAAAAAGTGCTGAATCTGTTGGCTTCATCTCTAATATGATCAAGTTCGGATACTGGGTCAGACGAATACACGGCCACATCGTCAGCATGCACAATATAATTCACCTCGCATTTTCCTGCCCTGACTGGCAAAATATTAGTATTGAAGCATAGAGAGCATAAAAACGCCTCAAAATATAAAGCAAATAAAAGAGGGGACAATGGACACCCCTGCAGAGTTCCACGCTGTATCCGGAAAGGAGAAGATACCAGCCCACCATATGTCAACTGGGCCCAAGCGTTTTTATATAGAGCCGGTACCCAATTACAGTAGCGACCATTCAATCCAGAGGCCGAGAGTGTGGACCAAAGACAATCCCAAATTACAAGATCAAAAGCCTTTTCGGCGTCCAACAGTATCATCCCCCTATTGATACCTAGTTTCTTTGTCACATCAAGAGCTACAATCGGCCAGAATTACAGGTACTGGCAGGATGTCGAGAAAGTTGTCAACAATATTGTTGGGCTGAGTATTACTTTGAGCTCAACACTGGTACTGATGGGGCTGGAGGAACATCCCAGTCAGCCCCTATCAGCAGCTAGGAGAGCCCTTTTGTTTTATCTGATGCTCTTAGCCAGGAGAGAGATCTGTAAGCAATGGACGAACACCCTTCCCCCCAAGGGGCTTGACTGGCTGCAGGCAGTCAGAATCATATGTAAAATGGACATTGGCATTGGGGGGGGCTCTATTAGTGGGATCTGGGACGATTTCCAAAGATGGTGTGGATCTGTAACGTTTTAAGGAGATGTCCTATGATTACACTTGCGTGAAACCAGTAACCAGGAAACTGGTAGGGCTGGATCAGCAGGCCCAGAGTCCTAACTGCAATTGGCCTGAGGTTGGAAGCCTTTCCCTTTTTTAAGAAAAAGACGATATTTGTCATATTCCATTAGCTAGGGAGAACCCCACTGTCCCCTATAGATCGTACGAAGTCTCTCAGCAGTGGTACGATTTAGTCCTTAAACACTTTATAGAATTTGACAGGTATTGAATCGTCACCAGCTGCCTTGCTAATGGGCAATGCTGCCAAGGCCTCCAATATTTCTTCGCCGTTGTTTTCCTCTTGTGGGGTCTCAGTTTTTTCAACACTAAGCCTTGGGAGGGTGCACCCCAGAAAGTATTGACTAAACCCCATTTCATCAAACTCACTAACTTGGACGTATAATTTCTGATAGAACCCAGCAAATTGTTCCAATATTGACTGCGTCTGTGTGTAAAGAACTCCATCCTCACCTTTAACCGCCTTAATCTGATTCCTTGCTCTTTTATCTGTCAGTTGATGCGCCAACACTTTCCCTACCTGCTCGCCATATTCATACTGAAGGGAGCTATATTTATTGTAACTAACCGCTGCCCTCTCCCTTAATATGCTCCCCAGATGTGATTGTGTCTCAATCAAGGAGAAATATATCTTCTGTTGATCTTGTCCCCCCTGCCTTATTGCACCAGCGTGTGATGCTTCTTGCTGTGTAGCTGCACGCCGAGTTGCCCTCATGTAGAGTTCTTTGTTATTATTTTGCTAGTAGATATACTGCTGAGTAACGCCTCTTATAAAAGCTTTCATAGTGTCCCACACAGTCTGTGGGGATGCGGACCCAACGTTATTCTCTATGAACTCTGCTAGTTCTTTTTGAACTTTTTAATAAGTACTCCTTCTCCATGAGTAAGTGGCGAGGGAAGGAAAAAGTAAACCTCTGGCTTTTTGAAACCTGGGTACAGAAAGATAGACAACTAGGGTTATGTTCCAACGTCACTCTAGGACACACTTCCAGATCAGCAGACTGTAGTATCGTGTTATTAACAAAAGCCAAATCGATCCTAGAATACTGTTTATGGGGTACAGAGTAGTTCGGGTATCCAGGCGCTATTGGGTATAGTGACCTCCATACGTCCCTAAGACAATGTAAGCGTTCTAATTCAAGAATAGAAGTCCTGGGCTCAGGAGCACCGCCCAGACGAACTCGGGGGCCACCAAGTTCCGAGATGGCAGGAGGGAGGAGTGGCAAATCAGTAATGCAAACTAAACTCGATAAATATGCTTGGCAGAAAGGAACTGGCATTCAAGAGAAAGAGGCTGCTGAAATGCCAGTGAAACAGCAAGCGCCAGATGGACAATCAGAGCTGACTCTGCAGGATATCATGACAGCAATCACCATGGTAAGAACGTCGTTGGAAAATCGAATGGACTCAACCAAAGTCTCTTTAATAAGGGCGGACATGAGGGAAATGAACACTAGAATTAAAGATGTAGAATTAACAAGTTCCCTAGTCAATGACACATCAGCCCTTAAGAAGCAAGTAAGCGACCTCCAGACCCGAAACGAAAAGATGGAAATGCTGCTTGATGAGTACAAAGGGAGGTCCAGACGAAATAATGTCCAAATCCCCGGAGTGCCGGAGCGCGCCAAAGGGCAAACAACCGACTTGTTTGTTGAGGAGTTGGTCACAAACTACCTGCAACCCAAAAATCTGTCAAAATTTTTCACTATTGAGCGGGCGCACAGGGTGCCGGGAGGTAGACCAACACCCGGAGCACCCCCCAGACCCATAGTGGCTCGAGTATTTAACTATCGAGACAGGGACATCTATTGCAGACGGCTCGAACGGCGCCACCAGTGGATTTCGAAAGCAGCAAAATAAATGTCTTTCCCGATTTCACGCTCAAAGTACAGCGTCAACGGCGCAGCTTCCTCAAAGTGAAAAAGGACTTGCGAGATAAAGAAATCAAATATGCAATGATCTTCCCGGCCAAACTGCGCGTGGAGGCAGAAGGGAAAGTGTGGTTCTTCGGCAGCCTAGAAGAAGCGTGGGACTGGCTGGAAGGGTGGCGCACGGTGAAGAAAAAGAACCGAGTAAGTCAACAAAATGGACCGGGACTATCCCGAACAGAACAGAGTTAGGGGGCTACGTCGGGTGACAGCCACTTGGAGGATGACAGAAATGAGTAGTCGAATTGTATCTCTTATCAATACGGAGGAAGGTATTAAAGAGTCTCCTCTCCGAATTGTTACGGCACTCATCCCCTGCAGAGGACAAGCACACATTAATCTGTGAAACATGTGAGACTGTTCCCTGGAAGACACTGCGGGTGAAGTATAACGGCCCGATGGACCAGGTTCCAGGTGTTTATAACTGCAATAGTGTTCACAACAAAAAAGATGGTAAACGGGTGCGGGGTTGGGCCATGTACCAATTTTCAGGGGTGGGCGATAGGCACTCTGCAGAGTTGGAGAGGCGGGGAGTTTTGGACCCGCCATGCAGGGAGGCAGGGAGGGGGGTGGGGACAAAGTTTGCTGGAGGGTGGGAACTCCTGTCATTAAGCAACGTAGTCAGAGTATTGACGGAATGGGACAGTTTGCAGCCCATATTATATAGAGACGGGGAAGGGACAGGGGGGCATTTGTTAAGTATTGTACATAGTTCAGATGACACTAACATGAGACTAAAGGAAGGGATTGGTAAGTTTCTAACACTTTGCAATGAGAAGCTGGCGCTAGAGGGTATTGGACTGACAGCCGTAGTGAAGCGAGACTGCGCGAGGCCTGAGGGGGCTCCCCGACAAGACAGGGTACCAACATAAATAGAAATGGGGCCAATACTAAAACAGGGACTTAAGCTATTGTCCTGGAACGTGAGTGGGCTGGGCGACAAGATAAAGAGAGTCATTGCATTGCAGTATGCATACATCATTCACCAGATGTGATTTTACTCCAAGAGATGCATCTAATTGGAAATGCATGCGGGGCAATGACCAGGTGGGGCTATAAATTGGTGGCACACTCTGCATTCAGCTCCGGATCCCGGGGAGTGGGTAATATGATGCGGAAAAACTTTCAGATGACGATTGATCGCACATGGATAGATAATTTGGGTAGGTTCGTGGCGACCTCGGGAAGGAGGGAAGGCCGTACATTGAACCTAGTATCTGTATTCACACCACCTGGCCTCCAGGCTCTAGCTTTCAAGGACCTGGGCAAACTCCTACTAACACTACTAGAAGGAAGGCTCCTCGTGGGGGGTGATTTCAACTCAATTGTCTCAGGCCAACTGGATTGCTGGCCCTCGAGGGAACTACCGCCTACTCGCACACAGATCCACAATTTCCTGGGAGCGATGGGGTTGTTTGACACCTGGAGGGCGCTTCATCCCATGGAGAAACAATATACATTCTACTCCGGGGCTCACCGCAGCATGTCTAGAATAGACTATATTATAACACCGGTGGACCAACTAGACCAGATCAAAGAGGTGAGCCACCTAGCAAGGGGTATATCCGACCACTCTCCCATTTGGGCCCTGATTGAGGTGGGGGAGCCACGGGCGGGAAGGATAGCCCCTATAAATCCATGGTATCTCAGGATCCCCCAGATTAGGGAAAAAATCGTGAAAGAGACTGAGCTTTATTTTAGTGAAAACGGAGACTTGGTAGATTCAGCGCAAACACTGTGGGAGGCATTTAACGTAGTTATTAGAGGCTACGCTATCTCCCTGATTGCGGGAACCCGGAAAGAAAAACACGCGGCACTAGTCAGATTAGAAACAGATATGCTACAACTGGACAGACAACTCTGAGAAACGCACACAGAAGAGATCAGGCACTCTTTAAAAATCAAGCCCAAAGAATATGCGGCCCTAGCAACGGAGACAGCAAAAGTTCAATACAGGGCAACGCTTAGTAGAATCTACGAAGTTGGGGACAAAGCCGGGAAACTTCTGGCCTGGCTGGATCGCAGAGAGCAAGCCAATAGATTAGTAGTAGAACTAATAGACGACTTCGGCAAGCGCCTTACTGAACCGCAAGAGATTGCGGAAGAATTTGGGAATTACTACAGCCAACTCTACAAATCCCATACGTCCTCAATGGAAGAGGAAGCAAACACTTTATTGTCTGACATGCCCCTACCCACACTCTCGGAGGACAACCGTGCGAACTTAGAAACCGACCTATCAAGCACAGAGGTAGAAAGAGCGATTAGAGACCTGCAAGCGGGAAAGGCGTCGGGCCCCAATGGCTTACCTATTGAATTGTACAAACTTGCGCCTAGTAAGTTAGCACCATATCTAACAACGATTCAAGAGAGTCGAGAGAAAGGGACACTCCCGATAGACCAGAGACTGGCCACCATAGTGGTCATTCACAAAAGCGGAAAGCTTCAGAATAGATGTTCCTCGTATAGGCCAATATCGTTGCTCAACGCAGAAGCCAAGATCCTCGCAAAAATACTGGCCACCCGCTTGCTTCAGGTCATACCCAAACTGGTGCACTCAGGCCAATCTGGCTTTATGTCAGCCAGAAATACTTCTCTTAATTTACGATGGCTACATGGAGTGATGGCGCGGGCAGACACAATACGTGAAGACGCCGTGGTGGTATCCCTTGATGCAGCCATGGCGTTCGACACGATTGAATGGCCCTACATGTTCTCCGTCCTAAAGAAATTCGGATTTGGCTCTGAATTCTTGAGTTGGGTCCAGCTACTGTACAGGGACCCATTGGCTCAAATAGTCCCCAGTATTTACCCTCGGGAGGGGCACAAGGGAGGGGTGCCCTCTCTCACTGCTGCTCTTTGCCCTGATGTTGGAGCCATTGGCGATGTGGATAAGGAAGGACCCCATCATGAGGGGGGCTTAAGTGGGCTGAAGACTGGGAAGACCACATATCGCTATATGCGGATGACATTCTGTTATATATTGCGTCGCCCAGGACCTCACTGAACAGAGCTTTGCATATTTTTAACAATTTCGGGAAGTATTCGGGCTACAGCTACAGTATAAATTGGTCTAAATCAGTCATCTATGTCCTCAGTGGCAAGCTCCCCTCCCTGCCCAGAGGGGCTATTATCAATGAAGCATTAGAGGGATTCAAATACCGGGGAATCTATGGGGCATATTATCAAGGGCCCATCGCTAAAGCGGTGATATTTTTATCGCCCTATTAGCAAGCTGTCGCTAACAGCCGTTAGCGACAGCTTACTGGCGATAGCGGGCGGTTTTATTATCGCCTTGCATGCCAGCGATATTTATCGCTAATGACATGCAAGGTAGGCGTTCTGTCTCTAAACTTCACAAAAACGCCCGCTAACCACACCTCGCCCTGTTAGCAAGGATGGCCCGGACCCGCGAAGCGATAAAAAAAGTGTTGCTAAGGCCTGTTAGCTGCAGGAATTTAAGACCAGAAAAAAGCAGGTCTTAAAAATGTGGATAAGACTTGGGCCCACACTCATGCATGTTTCTGGTGCTGGACTGCGCTGCAAGCAATGTTGCAGCGCTGCCCTGCGACAAAAATATAGGGGCAGATTTACAATCCCCTTGCAACATCTTTACGACACCGTTGTGCCACTTATGTGACGCAGCGACGTCGCAAACAATGCGCCACTATGCGACAGATGTACAACGTGACGCATCTAGTGAGATGCGTCACGTTGTAAAGCCCTGCGCTACATTATACCTGCGTCAGGTATAATGTATGCAGGGTGGGCGTTCCGTCGCAAGGAAGCCCCTTAAAAGTGACGCAGTGAAATCTACAAGATTTCACTGAGTCACTTTTACGTCCCCGCTGCGTCAAAACCTTACGCCTGCTTGTAGCAGGCGTAAGGAGGGAAGCAGCATTGCAAGTATAGGATGCCCCTGAGCAGTGCTGAAGTAGCGTCGCGCTTGCGACACGACTCCAGCACTGCGTCACCTATACGCTGACAGATGCATCACACATCTGTCTCTCCTTGCACCACGGTGCGCTGCATTGTAAATGCAGCGCATCCATGGTGGCGCAAGGGGTTCCTAACGTCACGCAAAATAACTGGTGCATCCCTGATGATCTGCAGGGATGTGCCAGTTATTGTAAATCTGCCCCATAGTGCAGGAATGCGCACCATCACTAAGATAGTGCGCATTCCTGTGCCCCAGTCATGAAAAGTGTTTATGCGCTGCGACAAGACAGCGTTGCAACACTTCTCATCACGCCCTCCTTGCAACAGCATGGATGCGCTGTACTCACTGGACAGCGCTCCATGACGCAAGTAACGACATAAACGTCAGGAATCCTGACGTATCTGTCTGCGCTAAAGTCATGCATTGCTGCAGTCGTGTCACAACCATGACGCAACTCCAGCAATGCATGGGGCCAGCCTATCCCTGTGGCACAGCATCACCCTCATGCCTGCCATCAGGCAGGCGGAAGGTACTGACGCAGTGCCGTTCATGAGGGGTGCCCGAATGTCTGCGATGTTGGAGATCCATCGGTGGTGGTTGCGCGCTGTGGTGTCATCGTTTGGAAGCATTGGTGGAGTGTTGGTGTGGAGGGAGTCGACAAGACGTTCTGTGGTGGCCTGGATCCAGCTGCGACGGGGTGCGATATTGGCGCTGGCGTCCGGTGGGCAAGGTGAAGACGTCCTTCATCCAATGATGGTAGTGCAGGAGAGTCCGGTGTTGTGGCTGTAGTTGAAGTACCCGCTGGCGGAGGTGACGTGCCCGACCATGTGTCCTGCTATGTGGCCTGTTGAGGTGACTTGCTGCTTGCGTCTGATGTCGGTGACCTTCCCCAGGAGGGGGTGGTGCTCTGGTCACTGGGGTTGCCCAGGTGGAACTTGAGTACACCGAGTTGGATGTCGTTGGTAGATGGGAGACCCTGGGGTGCAATGAGGTCCTAAATGGGAATGGAGAATGGGGGGCCACGGCCCGGGGGGCCTGCACATGAGGGTGCCGCAGAGGATGTTCTTGGGCTTGGTCCGGATCTGGGAGTTGACGTGGTCCATGGTCACCCTTGGCACATTAGAGTGCGTGGTCAGTCGGAGTGTGCCCCTGTAGGTGACGGCAATGCCTCCTCCTTGCCTGTCGGGGTGCTCCTTGCGGATGATACTGCAGCCATCTGTGATGGCGAAGGCGAAGTCCGGTATGGAGCAGAAGTAGGTCCTGGCAGGCGAGCTGGAGTCCAGGGTTGATGGCGAGGAGGGTGCAGGCGTTGTAGCGGTGGAGTGGCCAAGAGGAATGCTCCTTTGTGCTGAGCGCGTCCAGGGGCTGATGGGCGCAAACGGCGTAGCCTGAGGGTTGCCTTAGGTACGGGAGACAACCATTACAATGCAGGCAGTACATCGTTAATAACGCAACTCCGACAATGCGGGTGCCTTAACATCGCATTCGATTACAACGCATTGTGAGGTCAGTTATGGGGTAATTTGAACTTTTCCATGTGTGAATGTGTTTTGGATGTCAAAAATGAAAATTGTTGTTTTTCTGGGGGTCAGATTTGAAAATTGGGGTGTGCTTTTGGGGTAAAATATGAAATTTGGGGTGTATTTGGGGGTAAAATATGAAATTTGGGGTGTATTTTGGGGTAAAATATGAAATTTGGGGTGTGTTGTGGGATAAAATATGAAAAATGGGGTGTGCATTTGTCTCAAATGTGATTTTCCGGTGTGTTCTGGGGGTTCTAAAAGGGATTCAAGGGTTCATGTTAGGTTTTGTTGTGCAAAGGTTAGTGTTGGGTTGCACTCACTGAAGTGGGAACAGTGATCTTGATGTCTCCGCCATGCAACACCTACCCTACTGTTGCAATGTGCCTAGTATTAGTATGCATAGGAATGGAATGCGAGGTCATGGCATGCGTCGCAACTACGTATGTGCCTTTGGCACACGAGTGGTATGCCCGCAGTGCATGGGCGCACAGCGTGTAGAAGAAAAAACCTTTCTAGGGGTTCACTGATGCACCTGGTCCTTAAACCAACAAAGAAGAGATTGGCACGGAAGCTGGAATATCAAAATAACAACTTTATTAACCTCACATAAGGGAGACTGTGTCAATACAGTACCCGCAGGCCACTGTAGGAGACAGTCTAAGGAGTACAAACACTCTGGGGGGCATATTATCAAGGCGGCGCAATAAAATTATCGCCGCTTTTGCGTCCGTTTTCGGCCGAAAAGCGGCGATAATTTTATCGCCTTATCAGCAAGGTCACGCTATCGTGTGAATCCTTGCCGTAGCGCCCTTTCCCTTAACACCCAGCTTTGCATCTCTAATGAGATGCAAAGTGGGCATCACTGGGCGTAGCCCGGATGGACTACCTTGCAAATATCGCTGATGTTCACATCGTGATATTTACAAGGCAGTCCACAGGATTTTAGCATACGTTAGATTTTGGCGAAAACGGCCGTTTTTGCCAAAATCTAACGTCTGCTAAATTCCTGACTTACCTATGTTTGACATAGGGGTGGATTATGCTGATACGACCACAGGGTCGTATCAGCAAGGTATATCGCCGTTTTGCAGGGAACATCGCTGGAAAACCAGCGATGTTCCTGCAAAACGGCGATAACCTCGCTATCTCTGGAATTTTTATCGCCCTGGAGAAACGTGTTGTTAATAACGCGCTACCAGGGCGATAAATTCCAGAGATAGCCTGCGATAGGAAATGTATCGCTAAGCACGGCCAGCGATAATTATTGCTGGCCGTTGATAAAATGCCCCTGGGTCTTTTATGCCCAGTTTATAGCTGAGTTAGCATGTAGACTCAAAAAAGAGACGGTACAAGTGTGCAAATAAATAGCTAGTTACATATAAGGATACATAAGAATTGATTAGTCAACAGAGTGGGAGGGTTTACAATATTGCTAATATTAGTTAAAATAGCCTGACAGTTACTCTAAGAGCAGGTGCATTCTAGCAGCTAGACCTTTCTGAGAATGTGCAGTGCTCTGGCTCAGTACTGAAGGAGTTAATTATAGTTCCTGACTCAAGTGAAATACAAGAGCAGGCAACAGTGAAGAGGGAGAAAGCACATGGCGAGCACATGGCTAACTAAAATGGCTGCCAAAAACAAAATGGCTTCAGCTGATGCTAACAACCATTGCAGCTAGTTTTCCACAAGCGAACAACAGTGAGAAGTGCGGGGGTGTCGGGACAGCTGTGGGGTGGTAAACGCTGGAAAGGACACTGAATGGTGCATGGACGTGGGGATGTGTGTGTGAGCGGGTGTTGTGAAAAGTTATTGAGGGAAGTCTTACCTGCAAGCCGGGTCCTGTGTCTTCTTAGCTCCTGCTCTCCAGCATCTGCTTCCAGGAATAGGAAGTAGCCAGCCAGGCTCCCTCCCCGGAGTAAATCACAACGCTGCAATGCAGTGGTGGGATTGGTAATTGGCAACGGGACAAGTCATGCAGCCTGGGACCGGAGGGGTGGGCATGTTCTCCATGCAGGCTATAATGCAGCCTGCATTGCAAACAGGGAAGTGTGCATGACTGCATTGGGCAGCCTGAGTGGGCCGAACAAACAGTCGTTGCGCACTTGAGTGGGCATGCCAATCCGCCCATGCCCTGCTCCGTGTTTGGAGCAGTCCTACCCACCCTCCCCCCGAGGATACATAGCATGATTACATCAGTTAGTTAGCCCTTGTGTTCCCCCTTTATAAATGATTTTTAGGCTTCTCTGAGCCTGCACTTCCCGCTTCCTGCTGCTGCTGCCCCTGTGGCCCCGCACCCCTGTCCTCGCCCATTCCCGCCTCCCAGCTGATTGATCCTCCACCCTCCCCTCATACATGGCGGACGCTGCGCGATTGCGCAGCTGACACGCGCCGCTGATGCACAGATGGCGGGCCTAATAAGAGCTTGTCTGCGTCCGTCCGCAACCGAACCACGACCAGCGCAAGGGACCCTGGATCACGAGCCACCCACTGCCACAGCACAGCCACCCTCCATGCACTCAACCCTGGAAAAGTCAGAGACTGACAACAGGCCTCGGCTAACACAACCCACGGCCAGTTCTCCTGCCTCCACTGCCGCCAGAGCGTAATCACCACCCCGGACTCCAACACAGCTGACCCCACCGACCTCAAGAAATACCGGCCCATATCGCACCTCCCCTTCACGCACAAAGTTGCAAAGTGAACAGTCAACAGGGAACTGACACGATTCATTGATGGCAACGCCATCCTCGACCCATCACAATCCAGATTGCGAACCAACCACAGCAACGATTCCATCCTAATCACTGCCACAGATGACATCCGCACCCTCCTGGACCAAGGCCACCCCGCAGACGTCATCCCACTCGAGCTTTCAGCGGCCTTCTACACCGTCTCCCACCGCACACCTGTCGCAAGAATACACGACGCCGTCATACAAGGTACAGCCCTAGCCTGGATCCGATCATTCCTCCCCGGAAGAAGCCAAAGGATCACACTGCCACCCTTCTCCTATCCCACGTAAATCACATTCGGACTCCCACAGGGGTCATCTCTGAGCCCGACCCTATTCGACATCTACTTGGCCCCCCTCGCCACCACCGTCCGACAACACGGCCCCAACATCGTATGCTACGCTGATTACACCCAGCTCATCCTCTCCCTCACCAAAGACCCCACCGCCGCCAGACTCAACTTCCAGGAAGGAATGCAGGACATCACAGTCTGGCTGACAAACAGCTGCCTGAAGCTCAACGCCATGAAGACAGAAGTCCTTGTCCTTGGAACCACCCCTTCAGCATGGGACTACACCTGGTGGCCTTCACCCTCGGAAGCCCACCTACCCACTCGGACCACGCCAGAAACCTCAGCATCCTACTCGACCCATCCCTCACCATGAGCAGACAGGTCTACGCCGTTACCTCCAGCTGCTTCAACACCCACCGCATCCTCCGCAAGCCCTTCAAATGGATACCCCCAGAGTCAAGGAAGACAGTCACCCATGCACTTATCACCAGCAGAGTGGACTACGGACACGCACTCTACACCGCCATTTACAAGTCCCTACTCCGCAAAGTACCAACATTACAGTACACCGCCGCCATGACTCGTCCTCGGCATTTCCCGGCACTAACACATCAGCCAACACCTACGTAGACTCCACTGTCTCCCCGTGGTGTAAAGAGTGACCTTCAAAATCATCACTAACGCCTACAAATGACTACACATCAACGTAAACAAATACCTCAACGACAGTATCAAATTCCACGTACACAAATGAGACATCCGATCTTCCAACCTCGCACTGTCCGAAACCCCGCACATCCACAGAGCCAGAGCAGGCGGGAGATCCTTCTCCCACATTGCATCCAATACCGGGAACGAGCTACCGGCAGACATCAGAGGTGCCCCCTCCCTGTACACCTTCATGAAGACCCTCAAGACCTGGCTCTTCAGCTAACAGATCAGCGGCACCCCAACTCAGTGCCTTGAGACCCTCACGGGTGAGTAGCGCGCTTACAATTCCCCTGAGTGATTGATTGATTGTGTTATCATCATGTGATGATTGTTCCTCTTCTGCACTGCTTGAGGTGGTGGGGCAACCCTCTTCCAACATAGCGGTGGAGCCGCCACTGGGGGTGCGTCATCTACATGTGATAGGCATGAGGAACTCCCCCCCGGCCCTCCTGCGCTACGCGTCCCACCTTCTCCTTACCTTTACATTGACCACGTGGCGCTGTCCCCTGCACTCTCTCCAAATCTGTGACTCAGCCAGCAGGAGCCTGAGCCAGGTGTGCTTTCACTGGGCTGGGTACAGCAGTCACTGCGTTGTCCACTGGTGGACCACCCGATGCAGCAGGGCTCCCTTAGGCATGTAGTTGCAGCACTCAGACCACACAAGTGCGGCATAGCTCAGGGGCCTCACCCTCCAGAGCATCTGGCCAGTCCAACATCATCCGTCCTGTGATGCAGGGAGATGGCACCCACCATTGGTGATCCCCTCCGTGCACCCCGGTGTAGTGGTGGATTGCAGTATTCGATGCGGACCCCACTACGTTGGTGCGCATGAGCGCCTCTACCATTAACTGCTCCAAGGTGAACAAGGCGGACTTCTCACACAGGTCAGCAACGTGTCTCCATGCGACCTGCCAGACTTCACCACCAGGTACGGGTGATCGTCGCACATCAATGTCTCCAGCCACGGCTCATCGACTCCACGGCTCCTCCACATCCCACTCCAGGCACCAGACGCAGGTCCAGCAAGGCATCCAGGCACCATACGCAGGTCCAGCGAGGCATCCAGGCACCAGACGCAGGTCCAGCAAGGCATCCAGGCACCATACGCAGGTCCAGCGAGGCATCCAGGCACCAGACGCAGGTCCAGCGAGGCATCCAGGCACCAGAAGCAGGTCCAGCGAAGCATCCAGGCACCTGACGCAGGTCCACCGAGGCATCCAGGCGGTCATCCTGGATGTTGGGTGGCTTGGGTGGGTTGTTGATGTGTGTCGCACTTGGCCCTGGAAGCTGCATTGAACTTTTGTTTTGTGCGTCTTTTTTATGGGAGGTGGACTGATTGGCTATTTTTTCCACACTTGCTGCTTATCGCTGATTGGCTTCATCGCTAGATTCCGCCCGCTATCGCCTATTTCCCTATCGCCATCGCTCTGCGGTTAGCGGCAGTTTTCGCCGCTGATCCCTGAAGCTATCGCCTGTTAGCGACGTGTTGGTAATACGTCGCTAACATGGAGATAACTATCAGGGATCGACGGCGATAAAAAAAATGCCGCTAACCTGGGTTAGCGATAATTATCGCCTTTTCTTGCTAATATGCCCCTATGTCTCTAGAGACCCGGCTAAGTTCTACGAGCGAAACCTCTTGCCCCCACTACAAAGACTTAGAAGCGATGTTAACCACTGGAAATCACTCCCACTGTCCCTGCTGGGGAGGGCAGCTCTTTTTAAAATGATGTCCCTGCCCCGTTTCTTATATACCCTGCAGAACTCCCCAAGTCCAGTAAAGGCGGAATATTTCAAGGCCATAGAAAGCACCCAAAGAGAACTTTTATGGGAAGGGAAACCGCCCATGATATCAATTCAGAAGAGGGTGGTATGACGGGGGAATTGGCCTCCCAGATATTAAAAGATATTACTGGGCGGCGCAGCTCGCAGCGATTAACCAATGTCAATACAGACCTCAAGGTGACCCTGGATACCAAATGGATAGGTGGTTACTACCGGGAGGAGATTTTACAAAAGTACTTTACTCCAAATCCAACAAATTGAAACTGACAGGCCCCACAATGCATGCGGTCCAAATATGGCGGCCAGTCCTAAAGAGCCTGGGCTGGGAAGGAAGGGTCACGCAGGTTACCCCACTTTGGGACGTGGAAATGCTAGGCAACTTAAGAAACACCAAGGGTTTTGACCGGTGAGACTTGATTGACATCTCTAAGGTAGGGGATTTATGGAGGGCGGGAGATGTGGTGACTTTCACTCAGTTGCAAACTGAATACGACCTCGCAAAAACAGAGTACTCTAGCTACTTACAGGTCAAACACGCACTGCAAGCGATTATTACAAAAGGGGTAACACTCCCGGAGTCCTCCCCACTGGAAGATAGGATCTTAGATGGCTACATGCCAGAAAAGTCCATCTCGCTGGTTTATAGGAAACTAATCAATAACATGACTGACCCTCTTATCCGGCTTCAAACTAGCTGGGAACAAGATGTAGCAGAGATGGAGGAGGAAGA
The DNA here is from genome assembly GCA_963921515.1 of Calotriton arnoldi. NCBI lineage: Eukaryota > Metazoa > Chordata > Amphibia > Caudata > Salamandridae > Calotriton > Calotriton arnoldi. The sequence goes on from CAWUFW010001788.1 coordinate 1,228,552, forward strand.
ATGGCTAGAGGCACTCCCCTCCCCCAGGGAGATTGCTATCTCCTCCAGGTTGAGACTTGTGCAGCTAAAAATACTCCATAGAACGTACCTCGGGGGCCCAGCATTGGTAAAGATGGGCTATAGAACTGATTCAGGGTGCAGGAGACGATGCGGACAGGAGGGCACCTTTATGCATGTAATTTGGAATTGTCCACACATACAAAGCTATTGGGCTGAACTGATAAAGTGCATGGAAGAAGTGGTGGGGAACAAAATAGAGTATAGAATAAAGACGTGCCTCCTGAATATATGGGGTCCAACTGACTTAAACAGTAAGGAGAAAATATGGGTAGCAATGAGACTGATCATTGCCAAACGGAACATTGCAAAACTGTGGGGGGCCCAGGAAACACCGTCAGTACTAGAATGGGAAAGAGACAAGGACTGGTGCATGGTGACGGAAAAGACAATATATGAATCCAGGGGATGTCCTAAAAAGTGGTTACAGATTTGGGAGAAATGGAACGAGTACAGGGGAGGAATCTGTGAGCCCCCGCAGCTGGGACTGGAACTGGGCCCGGGGTAGCTTAAGTATAAGTTGGCCGAACTTGGAATCGACAATGAACATGAATGAGCTATGGTCGGTGATAAAGTGTGGAGATAAAACTGCATCCCTGAGCGCTTATGTTTGTATAATGACTGCAATGTGTAAACTTGTCATCAATAAAAAGAATTAAAAAAAAAAAGAATAGAAGTCCTGACCTTCCTCATTCTTAGATAAGCATACTGGTTAGTTGAATCTTTGACATACTCCAAGGTACAGTTGAAATCGCCCATAACTAGCAGTTGCCCCCGCCATTCCAACAATTTGTAAAGTTAGCATGTCAAAAATAGCAGGCTCGTTCAAGTTGGGCCCGTATAACTGCACAATCGCCCATCTCCCCTGTGGGTCAGCTGTCGCCCTCAGGAGGTTGTATCTTCTATCTGCTAGAATAGCGACCCCCCCTGATAGCGACCCCCCCTGATAGCGACCCCCCCTGATAGAGACCGTCTGGGATGTGTAGACCATAATATAACCTTCATAAGCCAAATGCATTTCAATAAGACATACTATTTGGGGTTTATATATTTTAAGTTCTTCTCGGACTAGCTGACGTTTGCTGATACCATTTAAGCCGGAGACATTCCAACATATACATAGTATTAGACCCATTTCAAATCGGTTATTGCTTGCCTTAGCCTAATCCTTAGCATTAACATAGAAGAAAAAAATACGCCCCACATCACACCTTGAATTCTTCACAAAAATAAACTTTAAAATTAAATCTGTAACCTTCGTCACATTTCCAACTTCATCGTTAATCAACCCTAAAAACGACCTTGACCATTTAACTTTTGACCCCATATACACCTCATGCTCACCTCTGGAACCCCACCCCTCCCCTCAAAGAACAGCCCTCCGCCTCCCCTGCTCTAGCTGAAAGAGTCTCCCCAAACCCTGGGCTGTCAGCTCGTAAGCCCGAGAGTTCCCACTCACTGTGTTCCCCACCTCCCACGCTACCTGACAAAGACCTGCCCCTTCCGTAAAAGAAAAGGAGAGAATATTAGAAGAGAAAAACAAAAAGGTAATTTACACCTTGAAAGAAGAAAAGGAAAAGGAAAGACAAAACTGGAAGCCCCTACTAGAGAATGAGCAATCAGATCTAAAAAAAAAAAGGCTCAAATAACTTATGTACAACAGTCCCCCTTCTTATATTAGACAAAATCTGAGCTGCCTCCTGCTCCGTATTGCAAAACCATCTTTGACCCTCTTTAACAATTTTAAGTCTTGCTGGCTCCTGTAAAAAAACCTGTGCCCCAGCAGACTTTAGAGGATCTATAAGTTGTCAAAGTTTCCATTGTAGGCTGGCAAAAGTCCGAGCGAACAACTATTGACATTGAGTCTATTAGTACAGGAGCAGTTGGCCCTGCATTAATGGAGATAGCTTGTCTCAAAAGGAAGTTACTGAAGTACACCAGTATTAGAGGCAGTGGTATTAGACCTGACAGGGCGATTAATAGGGAGTCTATGTGCCCTCTGTATTTGAGATGCCAAATCCCAGTCTGATGGCCCCAGAAATGCTGTACAATAAACTGATGTGGATCCTCTCCATCCTTCCCTTCTGGTATGCCAAATACGCGTAAATTATTTCGTCTTTGTCGATTTCCCAAATCTTCAAGCTCGGCCTGTACAAGATGCAAATGGCTATCATGATTCTCTACATTTTTTTGAGTAGCTACTCCTTCGTTCTCTATGTCTTAAACCCGTTGTTTGAGTTCCCCCATCTCTGCAGTGAGATTAGCTATTTAACCGGTAGCCTCTGATAACGAGCGCTGTATAGCAATGTTATCGGCTCTGACTTGCGCATAATGCTGCTGTGCCTCGGCTCGCTGAGTCTGTAACATCTGCAAAATAGTTAACAATGTTGGCTCCTGCTCACTGTCAGATAAGAAAGGATCAGATGAGGCCGTAGGCGGAGAGCTAGCAGTGGTAGTGCCCCTAGGTGAAAGGGGGCTAGTGGCAGATGGAGCCAAGGCCTCCGGGCTATCGATAATTGAGGGCGTGAGCTCTACTGGACCTTGGTTGCACTTCTTCCCTCCCATGCGTGGGTTTTGGGAGTCAGTTGAGGCGGTGGACAGACGTGATATTATCGCTTTAACTTCTCTTTTGGACCCAACCCAATTTCGCATTGGGCTACTGTTGGTAGCCTTGTGTCTAACCTGAGCCTTGACACGTGGAAAAACACAGCAATCACCCCACTTGTTCTTTGGTAAGTGTGTTTGCGCCTTCTCATCTCTCCAGGCACTATTAACCAAAGACTTATCAGCCCGCCCCCTGCCACTGAACCTACTTCCATCGCGCTCTCACGTGGGTTGCTTAGTTTCAACACATCAGTATCTTCTGTAAGCGCTTCCTTATAGACACTCAGCGTTGGTGAATTTGTAATAATAGAGGCTAAGCCAGGAATGGCCACTGACACCGTAGATTTAACCATATGGACACCATGTGCCTTGCTCCCAGCACTAGAAACCTGAGTACCTCCCCCTTCCACATAGTCAGGTCCCCCAGCTGCGCCATCATTACTCACGACTCCTGGAATGTCATTATCACTTGCCTCAGATGGCTGACTGCCACCTGGAAACAATGTATCCAGCTCCTGTCCTCCCGCAACACTGTTTCCTTCCAAAGCTGTTAGTAAAGTATCCATATTTCCAGATGGAGCTGCAGCCATCAGCATATCAGCAAGTGAAGTTTCTCCTCCTGGAGACTCTTTAGTATAAGCCTGCAGTATCGAGGCAGCGACCGCCATCTTGAATAGTCTAAAAATTGGCCGCTCAGTGGTGATGTCGGGGCCATCCTGTAGTCTAGAGGGCTTCTCCACCTTCTCATTTTCAAGTTCTACAACCCCCCCAGGGCAGGCTTTACTGTGATTACGGGCTCCTTTGGCAGCTCGACTGGTGTTGGGTCGAGGTGGCATCATGAAAGCACTCAAGTTATCTACTCGTCAGAAAAATATCAATGCCCAGGGCCCGTTCCGCCCTAGAACATAATGCAGCCACATAGACGGGACCGCGGCACCAACTTCTCCTGATTTCTGGAGAAAAGGACCCCCCTTGCCGGGATACGCTGCGGAGCCTGGAGCGAGAGCCACAGCCAAAGCAGGAGAAGCAGAGCAGAGTTAGGTGTGTGCGCGGGAGAAACATGTGGGCGGAGCTCCCTGCGGCAAAATCAACCCGCCATCCTCCCCAGCAGCAACCGGAACATGCTGCTTCCAAATCAGATACAGTAGGTGTGCTTTACCCCACAGTTTCAAAAGAATATCAATGTCTGTATTGCATTTCTTGTCTTAAACAACAGCCAATAAAAAGGTTACTTGCTAAGGCATTCAACACACTACCTAATTTTATTCACTTTCATGCTGACAGCATTCAATGAAATATATCTTTTTTTTTTTTAAACACCTCCATTTTAACTGATTTTCATTTGGAAAACTACTTTATTCAGCTCCAGCCTTCTCCTGACTGCTGTTGCTCCTTCACTTCAAAATGCTTAGAGTATGGATTGTTGGCCACAGTTATATCTATTGGGCTAAAGAGGCTACAAAAAAATAGATATTGACAGAGACTTGGGTTTGCCAAATGTGCAGATTACTTGGTTTGCCCAGAGAGGGTTAAAGTTTAATCAGTTGCTGGCTTTGGTTAGATCCATTGTGGATTCCCAAACTCCTCACCTCATGATTGTGCACTGTGGTGGCAATGACCTAGGTACATTGACTGGTGTAGAGCTGGAAATCCTAATGAAAGAAACCTTTGCAGAACTGATGTCACTTTTCTCTCACACTGTCTTGGTGTACTCTAATATATGCCAAAGACAGTAATAGAAGTGGTCAAAACAATTCTGTCCACAGATTGAAAGCCAGGAAACATGTTAATAAAACTGTTTCTGCATTCCTCAGAGACCATCGCATGGGCTGTGTCTATTGTTCCGTTACCACACTGCTAATTGCCCAACACTGCAGGAGCGAAGAATATCCCAAACCTCTACCCACACCGCAGTCACCGTGCCCCTGCGTATATATATATTCACTGAAAAAACCATAGGTTTCAGACACGTTATAGTTACAAATTAGCATTTAAAAAACCTTTGAAATTCACTGAAAAAACCATAGGTTTTAGGGACAGTTATAGTTACTTGGACATTGCACTCGTACAAAACCCGTGAAATTCCCCCGTTATAGTTAGTTCAGCTAACTATAACTCGCGCCCACAATGCACTGCTGATGACGTCACATATTACATCACTCATGACATGGTCAGTGACATCACTGATGACATCACTGATGACATCTCAAATGACATCACTGATGACATCATCCAGTGACTGTGTGTTTCTGTAAAGTTTAAATATTTTTAAAATATATAGGAAAAGACGTATTGAAGAATGAGTGGGTGTGTAAGTGTCTGTATGGATGATTTAGTAGGTGCGTGACTGACTCTATAAGTGAGTGATTTAACGTATCTTACTGAATGCATGGGTTAGTGACTAAACTGGGTGAATGTCTGTATCCGTCTGTCTGTTGCTGTGTAAGTGGCTGCATGTGTTTGTGAATAGCTAAATGAGTGTCTATATGAGTTATTGAATGCTTGTCTGAGTATCTGTATGGGTGCCTGAGTGTTTGTGTGGGAGGGGTGTGTGCAACTCTGTGCACAGATGTGTGAGTGGGTGATTCACTGGGTGGATGGTTTCAAGAGTGCATATGTGATAGACTGTATGGGTGGGTAAGTGTGTGTAAGAGTGTGTTAGTGAGTGAATGTATGTCCCAGTGGTACATGTGTGAGTAACTACATATGTGAAAGGCAGTATATATGTGTGTTGGAGTATATAAATAGCTATAAGCGAGAGTGAGTGATTGTGATAGTGGCTGTATGGATGCGTGTGTGCTTGTATCAGTGATTGTATAAGAGCGTAAGAATGTGCTAGTATTTGTATGAGTAAGTGAGCTGGTGTGTGTATAACTGTATAGGTGAGTAAATGGCAGTGTGATTAATTATTTGCATGACTGACTAGGTGTGTGAGTATCTCTATGGATGAGTGGCGTTGTTTGAGTGTCTATATAGGAGTAAGAGTGCATATGATAGTCCTGTACTGAGTGACCGTAAGTATGAGTGACTGTACGGGTGAGTGAGTGGATGTGTGCGTAGACCTAAGAATCAGTGAGTGGGTATGTAGTTATTGGTGTTGGAGTGTCTATGGTTTTGCGAATGGCAGTCTGTAATTTAGAGTGGGTGTATCAAAGGTTATATTAGGGTGTGAGGAGGTGCATCAGATTATCACGTGGATGATGTCATCAGTGATGTCATTTGAGATGTCATCAGTGATGTCATCAGTGATGTCACTGACCATGTCATGAGTGATGTAATATGTGACGTCATCAGCAGTGCATTGCGGGGCGCGAGTTATAGTTAGCTGAACTAACTATAACGAGGGAATTTCACGGGTTTTGTACGAGTGCAATGTCCAAGTAACTATAACTGTCCCTAAAACCTATGGTTTTTTCAGTGAATTTCAAAGGTTTTTAAATGCTAATTTGTAACTATAACGTGTCTGAAACCTATGGTTTTTTCAGTGAATTTCAAAGGTTTTTTAAATGCTAATTTGTAACTATAACGTGTCTGAAACCTATGGTTTTTTCAGTGAATTTCAAAGGTTTTTAAATGCTAATTTCTAACTATAACGTGCCTGAAACCTACGGTTTTTTCAGTGAATTTCAAAGGTTTTGTAAATGACAATTTTTAAATGTATTAATTGTTATATTAATTTTTTTCATACTGATTTACTACATTTTTAGAAACATTTTTTTTTTACATATTTTATTTTTTAAATTACATTGTAATTACATTATACATTACATTACAAAAAATACTTTCTCAGAATGAATTACTTTAGTTTAAATACTTTGCAGATAGGCAATAGACTTTTAAGTACAGTAGTTACAGTTGTTGCAATGGGCAACACATTTTCAAACACAATGCAACATTCAGCTCAATGTGAATTTCTAGTTAAATGCAATTAGTTACTTTATGGATTACTTTTGTAACCACAGGACTGGATCCTAGATTCAGTCCTGGTACATCTCCTGTAAACAGTTGAGTAAAAGCGTTTTGGTTACAGTCGTGATTTTTAAGGAATATTATTGTATTTTAAAAGTTGACACTTAGAAACTTTTCTCATAGAATCACCAATGTTATCCTATGGAAGGAAATTCACTTAGCAGGTAAAAACTGTTATCGTTACTTTTTCTTACTCAGTGTTGGATCCTGGATCCAGCACTGGTGCATCTCCTGTAAACAGTTGAAAGAATGCGTTTAAGTCATACAGGCGATTTTTAAGGAATATTTGTAGTTTGTGAAAATCAACACTGAAACTTTTTGCTGAAAACCAGTCAATCTTAGCCTATGAAGGAAATTCAAGTTACCGGTAAGTACGGTTAAAATTACTTTTCAGGACCAGTACTGGGCTGAAAGATGCAGCACTGAGGTCTCTCCTGATAACAGGTGAGTAAATCGGAATTCGTATTTCGGCTGATTTTAGAGGAATATTTTAAAGTTCCAAAACTCCACACTTAGAAGAATTTCCAAGTGAAACCAGTCAATGTTAGCCTATGGAAGGAAATTCAAGTTACTGGTAAGTATGGTTAGAATTACTTTTCAGGACCAGTACTGGGCTGAAAGATACAGCACTGAGGTCTCTCCTGATAACAGGTGAGTAAATCGGAATTCGTATTTCGGCTGATTTTAGAGGAATATTTGCACAATGGTGAAGGGAGGGGCGGGGCGTGAGGTGACATCTGTGCAAACGCGCCCCGTTGCGCGTTTTAAGTTGGGGGATTAAGTCCCCTTGAATCCTGAGGGTCCCTAGGGGCCAACTAGCCCACCAGGAACCTCCAATATGCGCCAGGGGCTGCGTTGCAGAGACGTGTAGAGAGGCCACACCCCTTTTTACACCTCTCTGCAACGCAGCTCTGTGGCGCTTTCTGGATGTACCTGTTGGGCTAGTTGGCCCCCAGGGACCCTCAGGATTGAAGGGATTTAATTCCCCATCTTAAAACGCGCCACGGGGCCTGTTTGCACACATGTCACCTGAAGCCCCGCCCTCCTTCACCACTGTGCAAACGCGCCCGTGGCGCGTTTTAAGTTGGGGATTAAGTCCCCTTGAATCCTGAGGGTCCCCGGAGTCCAACTAGCCCACCATATACCTCCAAAAGCGCCACAGAGCTGCGTTGCAGAGAGGTGTAAAAGGGGCGTGGCCTCTGTACACCTCTCTGCAAGGCAGCCGCCTGGCGCATATTGGAGGTTCCTGGTGGGCTAGTTGGCCCCAGGGACCCCCAGTATTCAAGGGGAATTCGTTCCCCCTCTGCAAACGCGCCAGGGCGCGTTTGCAGAGTGGTGAAGGAAGGGGCGGGGCCTGCGGGCCCGATTGTTTTTTTTTTTTTTTTGTCCCTGAAGGGGGGCTGTGTGGCCCCCTTCCTTTTTCTCTTTTTGGGCCCTGGGGACCCCATCCCCCAGGGCCTTACCCCTTTTTATATTACAAAAAAAAAAAAAACGGGAAGGGGGCCGCGTGGCCCCCTTCCCTGGGCCTGTATTGGCCCCGGGGACCCCATCCCCGGGGCATGGCCTCTATATTTATTATTTTGAGGGGGCAGCGTGGCCCCCCTCCTCTGGCCATTTAAGGCCCCGGGGACCCCATCCCCGGGGCCGGCCTTTCCATTTTTTTTTACATTTTTTTGGAGAGGGGGCCGCGTGGCCCCCATCCCGAGCCACTACTTGCCCCGGGGACCCCATCCCCCGGGGCTGGCCCTTCCGTTGGGGACTGTGGGGGTCCCCAATCCCCCACAGTCCCGCCGGCTTCCACGTCCCTTGGGAGCCGGCATTGCTGTTCCACATGGGGAGCAGCTGACATGCTGCTCCCCATGTGGAAAAGCAATCGCTTTGGATATTGGAAGAGAGAGCAGGTTTCCCTGCTCTCTCTTCCAATATCCAAAGCAGTTTGCTATGGCAGGACGGGAGCCGCGAGGCTCCCGTCCTGCCATAGCAAACTACAGTGTCCCGGGGGTAGGCACCCCGGGACACTGCAGGAGCCGGCCCTGGGGGTGGTGGTCCCCAGGGCCATCAAGGGCTCCAGGAGGGGGCCGCGCGGCCCCCTCCCATTCAGTGCACAGCCCCGGGAGGTGGTGGTCTCCGGGGCTCTGGGGGTCCGTAACGGACCCCCATATTAAAATGTTTAGTGCCCGGGGAGGTGGCGGTCTCCGGGGCGTGTGGGGGGCTGGAGCCCCCCACACTGGTTTTATTATTAATTTAAAAAAGCCCGGGGAGGTGGTGGTCCCCGGGGCTGCGGAGGGCTCAGAGCCCTCCCGCACCATTTTAAAAAAGCCCCGGGGGTGGCGGTCCCCGGGGCTTGGGGGCCCTTTGAGGCCCCCACACATTAAATTATCCCCCCACCATGCCCCCGGGACTTGGGCCACCCGGGGGCCAATTAACTATCGAAGCGCGGGAGACCGCGCTTCGATTTTTCGGCAGGATTCGGGCACCCTGAGCGCATCCTGCCGATTTTTTTTTTTAAATGCTTTTTTTGCCCAGACCTAGGGGTCAGGGTGTTTCTACCCTGCCCCCTTTGTGCGTTTTGCGCACTTGTTTCTTTTTTCTCGGCGGGATACGCGCACCTAAGCGCATCCCGCCGATTTAAAAAAATATATATATTTTTCTGCCCAGGGGTCCTTGTGGGACCCCCTGAGCAGACCTAGAGGGTCAGGGTGTTTCTACCCTGCCCCCTTTTGCGCTTTGCGCACTTGTTTCTGTCCCTCGGTTCTACCGAGGGACAAAATGGCTGCCAACACTTCTTGATTTGGAGTGTTGACAGCCAATTAGCATGCAGCTCGTGATCGGGAGGGTACGCGGATCCGACGCGCCCATAGATATATATGTGATTTTAATTGTGAATTTCTCAGGAACTACTGAACGGATTTACACCATTTTAGCAAAAGGCACCAGTCTGAACCAAGGGCTACCTCTTTGCCAAATTTGGGGTAATTCCGTTCAGCAGTTCGAGCTGTAGCTGCGACTAAAGGTTCCTATGGAAAAATGAATGGGGAAAACGCGTTTTGGGACCCCCCTTTTTCTCGGCCCCTGCTTGACGTATCACCCCGAGACTTTCAGGGTAGGAGCGGACCGGAGCGCCCCAACAAGTTGGAAGCTTTCGCGAAGATTCGTCAACCGGCGCCAACGTTATTGCAAATAGAATGTCGCGGATTTCCTATGGATAATAGGTTGTAACTATAACTATCTACTGGCGACCGCCAGTAGATAATAAGGGTGACAGGTAACCCCGGTGCTGGGAGAAGGTGGGGGGAATTCAGGGAAAAGAAAAAACGGTAGTCAGGCAGAACCTCCCTCTGTTCTTGACCACAGATGGAACGTCAGGAAGGCACAGCTGGCCCTTAGAGGTAAGAGAGAAAAAAGAATTACAATGCAGCTGAGTGTGAAATATATCTCTAGCAAACATACATAACTAGGTGCACAATGTAGCAGGTATAACTTAATCTTACCCCCTCAGTCTGGTCGAGTTGTCTTAAAGAAGGAGGAACTCGTTATGGCCTGACTCCAAACTTGTCGGTAAAACACGAGATGTGGTATTTGTAATCCACAAAGAAAATACTGATTAAGTCCAATAGTCCTGATCCCCAAAAATGACACCTTCTTGAAAAACCATAAGCATGAGGGGGAAAAAGAAACACACAGTGAGCCAAAAAAAAAACAAACACGAATACGAGGGGGCGGAGAGCCCAACGAACTGCTGGCTTGGAACTACTCCGTGATTCCACCCGAATTCCCCATAACGAGGTGGACAAGATACAAAAAATACCGGAACTCCAAGAAGGGAAGACGGGAACGCAGCCGCGTTACTCCCCTCATCCCCTCAGCAATCACGGTCCAAAACACACCGCCAAACTCCAGTGAAGAAAAAGGGGTCCAAAGCAAAATCAGTCCCAGCGGGGGCCCAACCGAGCACGCCCCAATCCTGAGGCAACGAATTCTCCGCAGGGCAAAGGTCCAGCAAAAGGCACGGGCGCAACAGGAGCTGTCGTCGCAGATCTCCAGGAGGCAAGGAACCGGAAGCGAAACCAAGCACCGGCGTCCCGCAGGTAGGAACTTAAATACCTGCTGTCGGTAAGAGAACCCGCTCCTGCATGTGCACCCAATTACGCATGAAGCCAAAAGAAAAAAAAGGGTGAGAGGGAAACGTAGAAGAAGGGGGGGAGGAAAGGAACGAAGCCCCAGTCCTAACAATTTCCTAAATCCCAACATCTATAACAGCATGTGTTTTGACATGCATGGAATTTATATAAATGATGGAGTGCACTTTACAGATGAAGGCAACAGGGTGTTTCTAAGTAACCTGAAACTCTGCTTCCGGTCTTATGTGTAGCAGCCATATACACACATCCAACGCAACAGCTCTTGTCAGAGCCACCTTAGTACCCGAAATATTGTGGACTGCTTTTCTAAAGGTTTTTTTTTCCTTTAGTTTTTGGGGATCTTCGCGATGATGTCGCGATCCCTGCAGACACATTGAGAAAACTTAAATACCTGCTGCCGGTAAGAGAACCCGCTCCCGCATGTGCACCCAATTACGCATGCAGCCAAAAGAAAAGAAAGGGTGAGAGGAAAACGTAGAAGAAGGGGGGGAAGGAACGAAGTCCCAGTCCTAACAACGTCCTAAATCCCAACAGTACCCCCTCCCAAACGCCTCCCCACCGGCCTAGGTTTACTGGGGTGCTGTACATGAAACAGACGCACCAACCGAGGAGCGTGTATATTACTAGCCGGCTCCCAGGTACGATCATCTGGTGTATACCCCTTCCAGTCTACCAGATAATACAACCTCCCCCGTCTCCTCTTGGAATCCAAGATAGCATTAACTTCAAATTCCTCGTGGTCATCAATCACCACAGGGGGAGGTGGAGGCAATGCCTGTGTAGTCCTAGTGTAAGGTTTTAACAGGGATGTGTGAAACACTGGATGGATACGATACTCATCAGGTAAAACCAGTTTCATTGCCATCGGGTTCACCACCTTGAGGACAAGAAAGGGTCCCACAAACCTAGGCTGCAACTTCCTGGGGCCTTCCTACCTCAAATTCCTTGTCGCTAACCACACCATATCACCCACTGCATATGAGGGAGCAGGGCGCCTATGCTTGTCTGCCTGTGTCTTCATACTAAGCTTAGTAGCCAATAACTGCTCCTGTGCCTTCTGCCAAATCTCCAACAGAGCCCGACTCAATGTTTCTACAGCAGGTACCCGCCCAGAGGGTTGAATAGGTATGATCTTAGGATGAAATCCCATCGAACAATAGAATGGGTTCATGCCTAAGGCTGAGTGCATGCTGTTATTATATTCAAACTCAGCCAAAGGGAGGGCGGTTACCCAACTTCCAGTTAAGGAGGACAGCAGACATCGTAAATACTGCTCCATTGCCTGATTTGTATGTTCCGTTTGCACATCTGTTTGTGTATGATAGGCGGAGGACAACTGCAACTCCATCTTTAATGACGAGCACAACTCTGTCCAGAAATGGGATACAAACTGTGCTGCTCTGTCGGACACAATGGCAGTGGGCAAGCCATGCAACCGCAACACCTGTGCTATAAATACAACAGCCAATTCTTTAGCCCTAGGCACCTTAGGTAAAGGGATAAAATGCACTGTCTTGGTGAATAAATCTACCACCACCAATATGGCAGTGTACCCTGCCTCCAAGGGAAGATCGGTCACAAAATCCATACTAATAGTATGACAGGGAGTAGGAGGCACAGGTAATGGATGCAATAAACCAGAAGGGCATGTGTGTGAAGACTTACTCACCGCACAAATGGGACAGGAAGCCACAAATACCTGAACATCATGTCCTACCGTGTCCCACCAAAACCACCGCAAACAAAACTCCTTGGTCTTATTCATCCCAGGATGCCCAACCAAAGAAGAGGAATGACACCAAGTGATAACTTGCTTTCTCAACTCAGGTGGTATAAACAGCCTACCATCATGGTATAACCACCCGTCCTTCAGTTTAAACAATGGATTGGTCAACCATGGAGTCAAATCCAGGTTTCCCACCTCTTCTTTTACCGTTACCAGAAAATCATCCATGGAGGCACACCCCACTATTTTATCTGCTGAGATCATAGGCCTACTGTCAGACACTGACAACTCATCAAAGGGACCCACATGAATCCGAGACAGTGTATCTGATTTAACTTGTTGTGCAGCAGGTCTATATGCAATGGTGAAATCGTATTCATTAAAAAATAACACCATCTCATTTGTCTCTGGGATAAAGCCCTTGCAGAGCGAAAGAACTCCAGGTTTTTATGATCCTTTCAGATCGTAATGGGATGTCTAGCCCCCATAAATGATGACGCCACACTTCAAAAGACAATTTAATAGCTAGCAACTCCCTTTCGGCCACGGTGTAATTTTGCTCAGCTGGTAATAACTTCTTAGAAAAGAAAGCAATAGGATGCATAAGGCCTGTATCAACATCTCTCTGGGACAACACCCCTCCTACCGCATAGTGAGAAGCATTAGCCTCCACATAGAACGGCAGAGCCGGATCCGGATGCATGAGAACAGGAGCTGTGGTAAATCTAGCTATTAACTGTTCTAAAGCAGACTGGGCTGCAGAAGACCAAAAAAAAGGCACTCCTTTCCTCAATAGGGCTGTCATAGGCGTGATAATATCCGAAAAATGGGAGATAAAATGCCTGTAAAATTTGCAAACCCTAAGAGAACCTGAATATCCTTCACACAAGTAGGGGGAGGCCAATTAACAATAGCCTCAATCTTACGAGGGTCCATCTTAATACCATCATAGGAAATGAGAAAACCCAAAAACTCCACACAGGATGCACTGAACTTACACTTCTCCAATTTAACGAACAAATGATGTTCCCGTAATTTTTGCAACACCTGAGATACATGGTGTTCATGTTCTTCAGTCGTCTTAGAAAAAATCAAAATATCATCAATATAGACAATCACACTCACATCCAAATACTCCCACAATACCTCATTAATAAAAAACTGAAAAGCTGCAGGGGCGTTAAATAAACCAAAAGGCATAACACAATACTCAAATAAACCAAATTTGTACGAAACGCGGTCTTCCATTCGTCCCCCTCACGGAGAAGAATGAGATGGTAAGCACCCCTTAAATCGAGTTTCGCAAAAACAGTTGCATGCCTTAACTGATCCAGTAACACAGGTATCAGAGGGAGTGGATATTTGTTTTTTATCGTCACTTTATGGAGCGCTCTATAATCAATCAATCAATCACAAGATTTGTAAAGCGCACTACTTACCCGCGAGGGTCTCAAGGCGCTGAGGGAGAGGAGGGGGGGTGTTGCCGCTACTGGTCGAATAGCCAGGTCTTGAGTCGTCTCCTGAAGGTCAGCAGGTCTTGGGTCTGTCGTAGGTTGAGGGGAAGGGTGTTCCAGATCTTGGCGGCGCGGTGAGAGAAGGATCTGCCTCCGGTGGTGGTTCTCCGGATGCACGGGACGGTGGCCAGGGAGAGGTCGGCGGAGCGGAGCTGACGGTTGGGAACGTAGAAGGAGAGTCGACTATTGAGGTAGGCTGGGCCGGTTTTGTGGAGTGCCTTGTGTGCGTGGATCAGGAGTTTGAAGGAGATTCTCTTGTCGAGAGGAGCCAGTGCAGGTTTTTCAGGTGGGGGTGATGTGGCTGTGGCGTGGAATGTCGAGGATCAGGCGTGCAGAGCGTTTTGGATTCTTTGCCGTCGTTTGATGAGCTTGGTCGGGGCTCCTTCGTAGAGGGCGTTTCCGTAGTCGAGTCTGCTGCTGACGAGGGCCTGGGTGACTGTTCTTCTCGTGTCTGTCGGGATCCACCTGTAGATCTTGCGGAGTATGCGGAGGGTGTTGAAGCAGGAGGAGGAGACTGCGTTGACTTGCTTGGTCATGGTGAGCGTTGAGTCGAGGATGACTCCCAGGTTGCGTGCGTGGTCGGTTGGTGTCGGGGGTGTCCCTAGTGACGAGGGCCACCAGGAGTCATCCCAGGCTGATGGGTTGGAGCCGAGGATGAGGATCTCCGTCTTGTCTGTGTTCAGCTTAAGTCGGCTGCACTTCATCCAGTCGACGACGGCTTTCATTCCTTCGTGGAGGTTGGATTTGGCGGTGAGGGGGTCCTTGGTGAGGGAGAGGATCAGTTGAGTGTCGTCGGCGTAGGAGATTATGTTGAGGTCATGCTGTCGGGCGATGCGTGCGAGTGGAGCCATGTAGATGTTGAACAGTGTCGGGCTGAGGGAAGATCCCTGGGGTACGCCGCAGATGATCTCGGAGGCTTCTAATCGGAAAGGGGGGAGGAGGACGCTCTGGGTTCTGCCGGAAAGGAAGGAGGTGGTCCAATCCAGGGCCTTGTCTCGGATCCCTGCGTCGTGGAGGCGTGTGCGTAGTGTGTGGTGGCAGACAGTGTCGAAGGCGGCGGAGAGGTCCAGGAGGATGAGGTCCGCCGTCTCGCCGTTGTCCAGCAGGATCCTGATGTCTGTGGCGGCGATGAGGGTGGTCTCGGTGCTGTGGTTGCTGCGGAATCCTGACTGGGAGGGGTCCAGGATGCTGTTATCTTTGAGGTAGCGGGTGAGCTGTCTGTTGACGATCTTCTCGATGACCTTAGCTGGGAATGGAAACAGGGAGATGGGCCGGAAGTTCTTGAGGTCGCTCGGGTCCGCCTTGGGTTTTTGAGTAGAGGCGTTGATCTCGGCGTGTTTCCAGCTCTCTGGGAAGGTCGCGGTCTCGAAGGAGAGGTTGATGACGTTGCGCAGGTGGGGTGCGATGGAGCTGCCGGCTTTGTTGAAGATGTGGTGTGGAAAAGGGTCTGATGGGGAGCCGGAGTGGATTGTGCCCATGGTCTTGATTGTGTCCTCGGTGTTCACGTTAACCCAGGCTGTCAGGGGGTCGTGATCGATGGGGTGCGGCGGGTCTGATGTGTCGGGGCCTGTTGGGGTCGTCCGGGAGTCGAAGCTGTCGTGGATGTCGGCGATCTTGCGGTGGAAGAATCCACACAAGCGCAAAGGTCCCCCTCCTTCTTGGGGATAAAAAAGATGGAAGACGACACCGGTGAAGAAGACGGTCGTATAAAACCAGAGGCCAACATCTCATCAAGATACACCCGAAAGTGCAGCTCCTCGGGTTCAGACAATGCATATATGCGACTACATGGCAATGTAGCACCAGGCAATAAATCAATGCGACAATCAAAAGACCTATGTGGAGGCAATACACTAGCTTGTACTTTATCAAAAACGTCACTAAATGCCACATAGGGAGTAGGGATATTGCTATGGTCTCCACAAGTGCCCACTGCACAAGTTAAAGGCACAACCCAATCTGTTGCTACCTGATTACAATGATGTAAACAATGTTCAGAGTCCAGCGTAACTGTCCGTCTCACCCAATCTATCCTAGGGTTATGTACCTGTAGCCAAGGCACTTCAAGTATGACCCCAAAAGAAGGAGCGTCTATAAGGTCAAAACTGATAGTTTCAGAGTGCCCATTGTCGCAAGTTAACAGTAATGGTTCTGTTTGCTGAACTATTGATCCAGAAGAGAGTTCTGTCCCATCAACTGCTCTTACTGGTTCAGGCTGTTCCTTATACACACAGGGAACCTTCAATTTCTCAGCTAAATGAATGTCCATAAAATTCCCAGTAGCGCCGGAGTCCAGTAAAATCGACATAGTAGACCTGCTGCTGTTAGACAACACCAAACACACTGTGATAGTAAAGTGGCGTGGGACCCTCTGTACTGCCCCTGGGATAACATATGGGTTATTGCAACCCACTTCTTCAGCTGATAACCCACCAGTATTTCGTCCTACCAAAGCTACTGCTTAACTTGTAGAAAAGCTAGAATGTTTCACAGGTCATTCGCGAGCATAGTGCCCACTCTTCCCACAATACAAGCACAAATTTTGAGCTTGCTGTCGTCCCTTCTCTTCGCTTGTCTACGGACCCCTTACCCCACCGATCTGCATAGGCTCAGGCAATTGTTTAGACTCAACATTGTCCTTTGATTCCCCTCTAACAACTACCATACGAGATGCCTGAAACCAATTCCTCTCACCCTTTCTTTCAGACAGCCTATGGTTCAACTTAACCACCAGATCAATAAATTCGGTGCAGTCTTCTGGAGGGTTAACAACCTGAGATACTACATCCTTTAAGTCTTCACACAACCCCTGATAAAACAATGAGGTTCTTTTTGCAAGGGGCCAGTGTGTTTCTGAAACCAGACGGTTAAGGACGAGATGTATGTTAACAGATCCTGTTTCCCTTGTCTCAGTTTGAGCAATTCAGCGTCACTCGCCTGCATAAAAGCATGCTTCACGAATAAACTACGCATCTGCTCTTTAAATGCTGGAAAATCATACAATACAGGATCGTCACCCTCCACCAGAGGAACGGCCCACATAGCTGCTGTACCAGCTAAATAAGAAATAATAAACGCAACTTTAGCTGATTCATCCGGAAATGCAGTGGGATGTACATGGCACTGGTTCATAAACACCCCGTATTTGTTACAATCCCCAGAAAACCTTTCTGGAACAGCCAAGGGAACAGGGACTGGAGTGGTAACTGTGATGGCTACAGGTGTACCTCCACTAGCCCCCTGACTAGTGTTACGGTCAAACTGAAAGGTAGCGGGCTGTACAAATGGTCCCTTTACTGTGGAGGAAGGTCCCAACCCCTTTCCCCAAGGATGTTCCCGGGGTCGAAACACGTTGAGTTCCTTATGCAACCCATGATTCTCCTGCCTCAAATCCTGTACCTCGGCCTGCAGGGCAGTGATGGCGGCCATTAAATCCTGTATTGAAGGAACCACTCCCCTACCCCCGTCCTCTAATGACACGGGATTCAAGCCTTCCTGATCCATCTTCGCTCAGGCAGTGCACAATTTGTGGGCTTGGTTTTCTGTTCCGTTACACACTGCTAATTGCCCAACACTGCAGGAGCAAAGAATATCCCAATCCTCTACCCACACCGCAGTCACCGTGCCCCTGCGTATATATATAAGGGTGACAGGTAACCCCGGTGCTGGGAGAAGGTGGGGGGAATTCAGGGAAAAGAAAAAACGGTAGTCAGGCAGAACCTCCGTCTGTTCTTGACCACAGATGGAACGTCAGGAAGGCACAGCTGGCCCTTAGAGGTAAGAGAGAAAAAAGAATTACAATGCAGCTGAGTGTGAAATATATCTCTAGCAAACATACATAACTAGGTGCACAATGTAGCAGGTATAACTTAATCTTACCCCCTCAGTCTGGTCGAGTTGCCTTAAAGAAGGAGGAACTCGTTATGGCCTGACTCCAAACTTGTCGGTAAAACACGAGATGTGGTATTTGTAATCCACAAAGAAAATAGTGATTAAGTCCAATAGTCCTGATCCCCAAAAATGACACCTTCTTGAAAAACCATAAGCATGAGGGGGAAAAAGAAACACACAGTGAGCCAAAAAAAAAACAAACACGAATACGAGGGGGCGGAGAGCCCAACGAACTGCCGGCTTGGAACTACTCCGTGATTCCACCCGAATTCCCCATAACGAGGTGGACACTCCAAGAAGGGAAGACGGGAATGCAGCCGCGTTACTCCCCTCGTCCCCTCAGCAATCACGGTCCAAACCACATCGCCAAACTCCAGTGAAGAAAAAGGGGTCCAAAGCAAAATCAGTCCCAGCGGGGGCCCAACCGAGCACGCCCCAATCCTGAGGCAAAGAATTCTCTGCAGGGCAAAGGTCCAGAAAAAGGCACGGGCGCAACAGGAGCTGTCGTCGCAGATCTCCAGGAGGCAAGGAACCGGAAGCGAAACCAAGCACCGGCGTCCAGCAGGCAGGAACTTAAATACCTGCTGCCGGTAAGAGAACCCGCTCCCGCATGTGCACCCAATTACGCATGCAGCCAAAAGTAAAGAAAGGGTGAGAGGGAAATGTAGAAGAAGGGGGGGGGAAGGAACGAAGCCCCAGTCCTAACAACGTCCTAAATCCCATCATCTATAACAGCATGTGTTTTGACATGCATGGAATTTATATAAATGATGGAGTGCACTTTACAGATGAAGGCAACAGGGTGTTTCTAAGTAACCTGAAACTCTGCTTCCGGTCTTATGTGTAGCAGCCATATACACACATCCAACGCAAAAGCTCTTGTCAGAGCCACCCTAGTACCCGAAATATTGTGGACTGCTTTTCTAAAGGTTTCTTTTTCCTTGAGTTTTTGGGGATCTTCGCGATGACGTCGCGATCCCTGCGGACACATCGAGAAAACAGAAAACAAAAGCAGATATTCAATGGCCACCAACACCCCCAAAAATAATATGTAAAAGAGCCCATTCTGAACATTGCACTACACATATTACTAAACACATACTTCTTTCAAAGCATGTTTAAACCCATATTTTTGTACTAAGATTCTTTTAAAACCATCTTTCAGGCCTATTTTCCATTTTCGCAGTTTTTCAGGATGTCGCGATGACGTCGTTCACCACGACGATCGCGCCTCTTCCGTAAAGTGAAAACACATACATGCACACACATTACAATATTTTACACACTAGAGGTTTATTACTGTACACTTCAAACTCATGTTTTTCTAGTGTATTTCTAGAACCATCTCTAAAACCTATTTTCTGTTTTCGCTGTGACTCCGTATATCGCGATGACATCTGTCATCGCGATCCTCGCGGTACGTAGCAAAAGAAGAAAGTAAAAGCAGGATTTCAATAGCCACCACCACATAAAAAAATTATAACTATATAATTAATCTAACCATCAGAGTAGATAACTCACTATATAAATAATTCTATAAAAACATTTATCAGAATCTCAATATCTCTACAAGAATGCCTATTAATGATTCACCAATATTCGCGATGATGTCGTTAGTCGCAACATCTCTGCGACGGTACACGGAGGGGTTGCGCTAGCAGTCACGACATCGTCACGACTATCGCGCGCTATGAAAAAAATTAATTTTGGACACATAACTTGTATCACTAACACCTCCATTTCTCAACCATGAGGTCAGAGTATCTCCACCCTGACCCCTTATGTGGGCTTTCACACACATTTTCAGTCTTGGGAACCGTTCCCGATAGATAAAATGGTGGCCGCAACTTTCTGTTCAAGTTGCGAACAGCCAATCAGAGTATTCCTCCTTGGCGCGTGCATTTGCGATTCATCGTGAAACCTCCGCTGAATATCCGCAGCCAGAGATATCACTATTATTTTCGGCTTGAATTTCTCAAAACCTACTGAATGGATTTACACCAAATAAGCAAAAGGCACTTCCTTGAACCGACATCTACCTCCCTGCCAAATTTGGTGTAAGTCCGTTCAGTGGTTCTGGCTGTTGAGGTGGCTAAAGGTTCCTATGGGAATTAACATTACAAACGCAACCTTATTTTGCACCCCAAATTCTCTGTCCCCACCGCATGGATTACCCCCAAACTATCCCAATCAATAGTACCCAGGGTGATACTTTTTTGGCAAAATTTCATACAGATTGGTCAAACGACACCAAAGTTATAGCCAAGTCAAAAAATGCTTTTCCTATGGAAACATGGTCATAAATATAACTAACTACTGGCGACTGCCAGTAGGTAATTATCTACTGGCGGTCGCCAGTAGATAGTTATAGTTAAAACCTATTATCCATAGGAAATCCGCGACATTCTATTTGAAATAACGTTGGCGCCGGTTGACGAATCTTCGCGAAAGTTTCCAACTTGTTGGGGCGCTCCGGTCCGCTCCTATCCTGAAAGTCTCGGGGTGATACTTCAAGCGGGGGCCGAGAAAAGGGGGTCCCAAAACGCGTTTTCCCCATTCATTTTCCATAGGAACCTTTAGTCGCAGCTACAGCCCGAACTGCTGAACGGAACTACACCAAATTTGGCAAAGAGGTAGCCCTTGGTTCAGTGTCGTGCCTTTTGCTTAAATGGTGTAAATCCGTTCAGTAGTTCCTGAGAAAATCAAAAGTAAAGTCACATATATATCTGGGCGGAGCCTAACCACACATGTCATCGTGAGATCTGATTGGCTGTCAGCACTTCATCCTGGAATTGCTGGCAGCCATCTTGAGACCAATATAAATGATAGTACCCCATTGAAATGCATTGTAGTGAATCGAAGATTTTGAGGGTTACCAAAAGGAGAACTATAAAGGGTGATAACAGACTTTAGTTACATTAGAATTCATTTGTTGATGGTACCATACTAATTTTAGGAATTGTGGTGTATTCTAAGGTGATTTTACCCTGTGAAAAACCTTCTGCTGGGATATCATGAATCATGTTTGAGAGAACACTATTTTCTCATGCTTGTCCCATGGAGGTTTGGAAGGTGCTCCAGAAGCTAAAATGAGAGCATATTTTCTGTAAATTCACATTATCTTTCTCAGTCATGTGAGAATGAAGTCTGACATTCTCAGTAAAACATGTACATCCAACAAGGGCAGAGACTGTCAGTTGATTCCTTTGTGTTCTACTGCAGCTTCCCAGAGTGTTCTAAAGAACAACTAGAGCGCTAACAGCCTTACTTATGACAAAAGTATGGCACACCTGAAGCCATCTTGATTGGAATAAACTGGTAACACTTAAAACATTTAATTTAAAAAGGAACAAAATGATGGGGTTCATTTTGTCATAGAAATTATGGTTAGTGCTGTAGAAAGAAAAATTAGGACATATTTCAAGTGTGATCTCAAATATCTTCCTGTTATATTTCAACAGGAGCAGCCTGCCAGTTGATGCCTTTGTGTTCTACTGCAGCTTCCCAGAGTGTTCTAAAGAACAACTAGAGCGCTAACAGCCTTACTTATGACAAAAGTATGGCACACCTGAAGCCATCTTGATTGGAATAAACCGGTAACACTTAAAACATTTAATTTAAAAGGAACAAAATGAGGGTTCTTTTTGAAATAGAAATTATGGTTAGTGCTGCAGAAAGAAAAATTAGGGCATGTTTTAAGTGAGATCTCAAATCCTCTTCTATTTCATTAGAAAATTCTGACATGCAGACTGAAACAATCACTTTCAATACCAGCAGCAGACTACCAGTTAACTCCCTGGTGAGCAGTAGCTTTACTCCAGTGATCTAATGAGCAACTAGAGTGCTAACATTCTGAATTTATGGCAGATGTGAGACACATCTGAATGCCTTCTTGATGGAATCAAAGTAAAAAACTGAAAGCATTTCCTACTGAGCAGACTGCAGTAAATGAAGAAATTAGGAAACTTCATAACAAAGAAGTCTTCCAAGATGGCCACCAGTGAAAAAGAGCCCAAATGTAGCACAAATATTACCCAGATGTAGCCCACATATAGCCCAATGACAAAAGTGTGCAAAACACTTTTTATTTTTAGTTTTTTTGCAGTTTTATGTAGTGCAGACTGGTCAGGTATTGGAGCATTGCATCTTAAAACATGACCCCCTACACTACAAAAACACCACTGCACTACCTTAAACCCTAAAACACTACCCCCAGCACGACCCCCTACACTACACAAGCACCACTGCACTATCCTAAACCCTAAAACACTACCCCCAGCACGACCCCTACACTACCCAAACACCACTGCACTAACCTAAAACCTAAAACACTACCACCAGCACGACCCCTACACTACCCAAACACCACTGCACTACCCTAAAACATGACCCCTACACTACACAAACACCACTGCACTACCCTAAACCCTAAAACACTACCCCCAGCACGACCCCTAAACTACACAAGCACCACTGCACTATCCTAAACCCTAAAACACTACCCCCAGCACGACCCCCTACACTACACAAACACCACTGCACTACCCTAACCCTAAAACACTACCCCAGCACGACCCCCTACACTACCCAAACACCACTGCCCTAAAACATGACCCCCTACACTACAC
Organism: Calotriton arnoldi; assembly: GCA_963921515.1. Taxonomy (NCBI): domain Eukaryota; kingdom Metazoa; phylum Chordata; class Amphibia; order Caudata; family Salamandridae; genus Calotriton; species Calotriton arnoldi. The sequence continues at coordinate 1,251,083 of CAWUFW010001788.1, forward strand.
AAACACCACTGCACTACCCTAAACCCTAAAACACTACCCCAGCACGACCCCCTACACTACACAAGCACCACTGCACTACCCTAAACCCTAAAACACTACCCCCAGCACGACCCCCTACACTGCCCGAACACCACTGCACTGCCCTAAACCCTGAAACACCAGCCCCTGCATGACCCCCTACACTGCCCGAACACCACTGCACTGCCCTAAACCCTGAAACACCAACCCTAGCACGACCCCTACACTGCCCGAACACCACTGCACTGCCCTAAACCCTGAAACACCACCCCTTCACGACCCCCTACACTGCCCGAACACCACTGCACTGCCCTAAACCCTGAAACACCACCCCCAGCATGACCCCCTACACTGCCCGAACACCACTGCACTGCCCTAAACCCTGAAACACTACCCCCAGCAAGACCCCCTACACTGCCCGAACACCACTGCACTGCCCTAAACCCTGAAACATCACCCCCAGCAAGACCCCCTACACTGCCCGAACACCACTGACCTAAACCCTGAAACACCACCCCCAGCACGACCCCTACACTGCCCGAACACCACTGCACTGCCCTAAACCCTGAAACACTACCCCCAGCATGACCCCCTACACTGCCCGAACACCACTGCTCTGCCGAAAACCCTGAAACACCAGCCCCAGCACGACCCCCTACACTGCCCGAACACCACTGCACTGCCCTAAACCTTGAAACACCAGCCCCTGCACGACCCCCTACACTGCCCGAACACCACTGCACTACCCTAAACCCTGAAACATCACCCCCAGCACGACCCCCTACACTGCCCGAGCACCACTGCACTGCCCTAAACCCTGAAACACCAGCCCCAGCACGACCCCCTACACTGCCTGAGCACCACTGCACTGCCCTAAACCCTGAAACACCAGCCCCAGCACGACCGCCTACACTGCCCGAACACCACTGCACTGCCCTAAACCCTGAAACAACAGCCCCAGCACGACCCCCTACACTGCACGAACACCACTGCACTGCCCTAAACCGTGAAACACCAGCCTCAGCAGGACCCCCTACACTGCCTGAACACCACTGCACTGCCCTGAACCCTGAAACACCAGCCCCAGCACAACACCCTACACTGCCCGAACACCACTGCACTGCCCTAAACCCTGAAACACCACCCCGTGCATGACCCCCTACACTCCCGAACACCACTGCACTGCCCTAAACCCTGAAACACCACCCCCAGCGCGACCCCCTACACTGCCCGAACACCACTGCACTGCCCTAAACCCTGAAACATCACCCCCAGCAAGACCCCCTACACTGCCCAAACACCACTGCCCTAAACCCTGAAACACCACCCCCAGCAAGACCCCTACACTGCCCAAACACCACTGCACTGCCCTAAACCCTGAAACACCAGCCCCAGCACGACCCCTACACTGCCCGAACACCACTGCACTGCCCTAAACCCTGAAACACCACCCCTGCACGACCCCTACACTGCCCGAACACCACTGTACTGCCCTAAACCCTGAAACCCCACCCCCAGCATAACCCCTACACTGCCAGAACACCACTGCACTGCCCTAAACCCTGAAACACCACCCCTGCACGACCCCTACACTGCCCGAACACTACTGCACTGCCCTAAACCCTGAAACACCACCCCCAGCACGACCCCCTACACTGCACGAACACCACTGCACCGCCCTAAACCCTGAAACACTACCCCCAGCAAGACCCCCTACACTGCCCGAACACCACTGCACTGCCCTAAACCCTGAAACATCACCCCCAGCAAGACCCCCTACACTGCCCGAACACCACTGCCCTAAACCCTGAAACACCACCCCCAGCAAGACCCCCTACACTGCCCGAACACCACTGCACTGCCCTAAACCCTGAAACACCACCCCCAGCAAGACCCCCTACACTGCCCGAACACCACTGCACTGCCCTAAACCCTGAAACACCACCCCCAGCATGACCCCCTACACTTCCCGAACACCACTGCTCTGCCCAAAACCCTGAAACACCAGCCCCAGCACGACCCCCTACACTGCCCGAACACCACTGCACTGCCCTAAACCCTGAAACACCAGCCCCAGCACGACCCCCTACACTGCCCGAACACCACTGCCCTAAACCCTGAAACACCACCCCCAGCACGACCCCCTACACTTCCCAAACACCACTGCACTGCCCTAAACCCTGAAACACCAGCCCCAGCACAACCCCGTACACTGCCCGCACACCACTGTACTGCCCTAAACCCTGAAACACCAGCCCCAGCACAACCCCGTACACTGCCCGAACACCACTGCACTGCCCTAAACCCTGAAACACCAGCCCCAGCACGACCGCCTGCACTGCCCGAAAACTACTGCACTGCCCTAAACCCTGAAACACCACCCCCAGCAAGACTACCTACACTGGCCGAACACCACTGCACTGCCCTAAACCCTGAAACACCACCCCTGCATGACCCCTACACTGCCCAAACACTACTGCACTGCCCTAAACCCTGAAACACCACCCCTCAGCACGACACCCTACACTGCCCGAACACCACTGCACTGCCCTAAACCCTGAAACACCACCCCAGCACGACCCCCTACACTGCCCAAACACCACTGCACTAAACCCTGAAACACCACCCCTGCACGACCCCCTACACTGCCGGAACACCACTGCACTGCCCTAAACCCTGAAACACCACCCCCAGCACGACCCCCTACACTGCCCTAACACCACTGCACTGCCCTAAACCCTGAAACATCACCCCCAGCACAACCCCCTACACTGCCTGAGCACCATTGCTCTGCCCTAAACCCTGAAACACTAGCCCCAGCACGACCCACTACACTGCCCGAACACCACTGCACTGCCCTAAACCCTGAAACACCACCCCCAGCACGACCCCCTACACTGCCCGAACACCACTGCACTGCCCTAAACCCTGAAACACCAGCCCCAGCAAGACCCCCTACACTGCCCGAACACCACTGCATTGCCCTAGACTCTGAAACACCAGCCCCAGCAAGACCCCCTACACTGCCCGAACACCACTGCATTGCCCTAGACTCTGAAACACCAGCCCCAGCAAGACCCCCTACACTGCCCGAACACCACTGCACTGCCCTAAACCCTGAAACACCAGCCCCAGCATGACCCCCTACACTGCCCGAACACCACTGCACTGCCCTAAACCCTGAAACACCAGCCCCAGCACGAACCCCTACACTGCCCGAACTCCACTGCACTGCCCTAAACCCTGAAACACCAGCCCCAGCACGACCCCCTACACTGCCCGAACACCACTGCACTGCCCTAAACTCTGAAACACCAGCCCCAGCACCACCCCTACAATGCCCGAACACCACTGTACTGCCCTAAACCCTGAAACACCACCCCCTGCACCGCCCCTACACTGCCCGAACACCACTGCACTGCCCTAAACCCTGAAACACCACCCCTGCACGACCCCTACACTGCCCGAACACCACTGCACTGCCCTAAACCCTGAAACACCACCCCCTACACTGCCCAAACACCACTGCACTGCCCTAAACCCTGAAACACCACCCCCTGCCGCCCCCTACACTGCCCGAACACCACTGCACTGCCCTAAACCCTGAAACACCACCCCCAGCATGACCCCCTTTACTGCTCGAACACCACTGCACTGCCCCAATTCCTGAAACACCACCCCCAGCATGACCCCCTACACTGCCCGAACACCACTGCCCTAAACCCTGAAACACCACCCCTGCATGACCCCCTACACTGCCCGAACACCACTGCACTGCCCTAAACCCTGAAACACCACCCCTGCACGACCCCTACACTGCCCGAACACCACTGCACTGCCCTAAACCCTGAAACACCACCCCCAGCACGACCCCCTACACTGCCCGAACACCACTGCACTGCCCTAAACCCTAAAACACCACCCCCAGCACGACCCCCTACACTGCCCGAACACCACTGCACTGCCCTAAACCCTAGAACACTACCCCCAGCATGACCCCCTGCACTACCTGAACACCACTGCACTACCCTAAACCCTAAAATACTCCCCCAGCACGACCCCCTACACTACCCGAACACGACTGCACTGCCCTAAACCCTAAAACACTCCCCCAGCATGACCCCCTACACTACCCGAACACCACTGCACTGCCCTAAACCCTAAAACACTCCCCCAGCACGACCCCCTACACTACCTAAACACCACTGCACTGCCCTAAACCTAAAACACTACCCCCGCATGACCCCTACACTACCCAAATACCAATGCACTACCCTAATCCCTAAAACACTACCCCCCGCACAACCCCCTACACTACGCAAAGACCACTGCACTACCCTAAACTCTAAAACAATACCCCGCACTACTCCCTACACTACCCAAAGACCACTGCACTACCCTAAACCCTAAAACACGACCTCCTACACTACACAAACACCACTGCACTACCCTAAACCCTAAAATACTACCCCCAGCACGAACCCCTACACTACCCAAACACCACTGCACTACCCTAAACCATAAAACACTACCCCCAGCAGTACCCCCTACGCTACCCAAACACCACTGCACTACCCTAAACCCTAAAACACTACCCCCAGCAGTATCCCCTACACTACCCAAACACCACTGCACTACCCTAAACCCTAAAACCTAAAACACTAACCCCAGCACGACCCCCTACACTACCCAAACACCACTGTACTACCCTAAACCCTAAAACACTCCCCCAGCATGACTCCCTACACTACCCAAACACCACTGCACTACCCTAAACCCTAAATCTACCCCCAGCATGACCCCCTACACTACACAAACACCACTGCACTACCCTAAACCCTAAAACACTACCCCCAGCACGACCCTCTTCACTACCTAAACACAACTGCACAATTTGTTACAGGCGTTGCAACGCAGGCCTGTGGTGCTTACTGGAAGTACCTGGTGGGCTAGTTGGGCCCCAGGGACTCTCAGGATTCAAGGTGACCTAATCCCCCAACTTAAAACGCGCCACGGGCGCGTTTGCACAGTGGTGAAGGGAGGGGAGGGGCCTCAGGTGACATGTGCGCAAACACGCCCTGTGGTGCGTTTTAAGTTGGGGAGTTAATTCCCTTTGAATCCTGGGGGCCAACTAGCCCACCAGGTACCTTCAGTAAGCACAACAGAGTTGCGTTGCAGAGAGGTGAAAAAGGTGCGTGGCCTCGGAACGCCTCTCTGCAACTCAGCTCTGTGGTCCTAACTGTAGGTACCTGGGGGGCTAGTTGGGCTCAGGGACCCTCAGGATTCAAGGGAACTTAATCCCGCAACTTAAAACGCGCCACGGGCGCGTTTGCACACATGTCACCTCAGGCCCCCTCCCTTCACCACTGTGCAAACCCGCACTGGCTCTGGTTAGTCAGAGTCAGTTACCACCAGTACCCGTCTGAAAAAGTTGTGGGCACAGGATGATTTTGCAACAAGGCCTCTTTCTGCTCCTCTGTTGGTTCTTTCTGCACATCTTTTGCTTCTTTCTGTGCGTTTTTCTTCTTTCTTCACATGTCCTACCTCTGTTGGCATAGTTAGAAACTAGCATTTAAAAAACCTTTGAAATTCACTTAAAAAATCATAGGTTTCAGGCACGTTATAGTTAGAAATTAGCATTTAAAAAACCTCTGAAATTCACTGAAAAAACCATAGGTTTCAGGCACGTTATAGTTAGAAATTAGCATTTAAAAAACCTTTGAAATTCACTGAAAAAACCATAGGTTTCAGACACGTTATAGTTATAAATTAGCATTTAAAAAACCTTTGAAATTCACTGAAAAAACCATAGGTTTTAGGGACAGTTATAGTTAGTTGGACATTGCACTCGTACAAAACCCGTGAAATTCCCCTGTTATAGTTAGTTCAGCTAACTATAACTCGCGCCTCATAATGCACTGCTGATGACGTCACATATTACATCACTCATGACATGGTCAGTGACATCACTGATGACATCACTGATGACATCTCAAATGACATCACTGATGACATCATCCATGTGATAATTTCATGCATCTTCTCACACCCTAATATAACTTTTGATACACCCACTCTAAATTACAGACTGCCATTCTCAAAACCATAGACACTCCAACACCAAAAACTACATACCCACTCACTGATTCTTAGGTCTACACACACATCCACTCACTCACCTGTACAGTCACTCATACTTACAGTCACTCAGTACAGGACTATCATATGCACTCATACACCTATATAAACACTCACACACCGCCACTCATCCATAGAGGTACTCACACACCTAGTCAGTCATGCAAAAAATTAATCACACACCCATTTACTCACCTATACAGTTATACACACACCAGCTCACTTACTCATACAAATACTAGCACATTCTTACGCTCTTATACAATAACTGATACAAGCACACACGCATCCATACAGCCACTCTCACAATAACACACTCTCACTTATAGCTATTTAAATACTCTAACACACATATATACTGCCTTTTACATATGTAGTTACTCGCACATGTACCACTGAGATATACATTCACTCACTAACACACCCATACACACACTCACCCACCCAAGCAGTCCATCACAGATGCACTCTTGAAATCATGCACCCAGTGAATCACCCACTCACACATCTATGTATAGAGTCAAACACACCCCACCCACACAAACACTCAGGCAGCCATACAGATACTCAGAGAACCAATCAATAACCCATATAGACACTCATGTAGCTATTCGCAAATCCATGCATCCACTTACACACCAACAAACAGACGGATACAGACATTCACACAGTTTAGTCACTAACCCATGCATTCAGTAAGATACGTTTAATCACTCACTTGTAGAGTCAGTCACTCACGTACTAAATCATCCATTCAGACACTTATACACCCACTCATTCTTCAATACGCCTTTCCCTATATATATTAAACATATTTAAACTTTACAGAAACACACAGTCACTGGATGATGTCATCAGTGATGTCATCAGTGATGTCACTGACCATGTCATGAGTGATGTAATATGTGGCGTCATCAGCAGTGCATTGCGGGGCGCGAGTTATAGTTAGCTGAACTAACTATAACAGGGGAATTTCACGGGTTTTGTACGAGTGCAATGTCCAACTAACTATAACTGTCCCTAAAACCTATGGTTTTTCAGTGAATATATATATATATATATTCACTGAAAAAACTCATAGGTTTCAGAGACGTTATGAGTTCGAAATTAACATTTAAAAACCTTAGAAATTCACTGAAAAAACCATAGGTTTCAGGGACGTTATAGTTAGTTGGACATTTCACTCGTACAAAACCAGAGAAATTCCCCCGTTATAGTTAGTTCAGCTAACTATAACTTGCGCCCCCGCAATGCACTGCTGATGATGTCACATATTACATCATTCATGACATGGTCAGTGACATCACTGATGACATCACTGATGACATCTCAAATGACATCACTGATGATATCATCCAGTGACTGTGTGTTTCTGTAAAGTTTAAATATGTTTTATATATATAAATGCCAAGGTGTATTGAAGAATGAGTGGGTGTATGAGTGTCTAAATGGATGATTTAGTAGGTGCGTGACTGAATGTATAAGTGAGTGATTAAACATGTCTTACTGAATGCATGGGTTAGTGACTAAACTGTGTGAATGTCTGTACCAGTCTGTCAGTTGGTGTGTAAGCGGCTGCATGGGTTGGTGAGTAGCTACATGAGTGTCTATATGGGTTATTGATTGGTTGTCTGAGTATCTGTATGGGTGCTTGAGTGTTTGTGTGGGTGGGGTGTGTGTGACTCTGTGCATAGATGTGTGAGTGGGTGATTCACTGGGTGCATGGTTTCAAGAGTGCATCTGTGATGGACTGTATGGGTGGGTGAGTGTGTGTATGGGTGTGTTAGTGAGTGAATGTATATCTCAGTGGTACATGTGTGAGTAACTACATATGTGAAAGGCAGTATATATGTGTGTTGGAGTATATAAATGGCTATAAGTGAGAGTGTGTGATTGTGAGAGTAGCTGTATGGATGAGTGTGTGCTTGTATCAGTGATTGTATAAGAGCGTAAGAATGTGCCAGTATTTGTATGAGTAATTGAGCTGGTGTGTGTATAACTGTATAGGTGAGTAAATGACAGTGTGATTAATTATTTGCATGACTGACTAGGTGTGTGAGTACGTCTATGGATGAGTGAGCGGTGTGTGAGTGTCTATGTAGGTGTATCAGTGCATATGATAGTCCTGTTCTGAGTGACCATAAGTATGAGTTACTGTACGGGTGAGTGAGTGGATGTGTGTGTAAACCTAAGAATCAGTGAGTGGGTATGTAGTTATTGGTGTTGGAGTGTCTATGGTTTGAGAATGGCAGTCTGTAATTTAGAGTGGGTGTATCAAAGGTTATATTAGGGCGTGAGAAGATGCATCAAATTATCACATGGATGATGTCATCAGTGATGTCATTTGAGATGTCATCAGTGATTTCATCAGTGATGTCACTGACCATGTCATGAGTGATGTAATATGTGACGTCATCAGCAGTGCATTGCGGGGGCGCGAGTTATAGTTAGCTGAACTAACTATAACGGGGGAATTTCTCTGGTTTTGTACGAGTGAAATGTCCAACTAACTATAACTTGTAAGGTTTTTTAAATGCTAATTTCTAACTATAACGTGCCTGAAACCTATGGTTTTTCAGTGAATTTCAAAGGTTTTTAAATGCTAATTTCTAACTATAACGTGCCTGAAACCTATGTTTTTAAGTGAATTGCAAGGGTTTTTAAAATGCTAGTTTCTAACTATGCCTACAGAGGTAGGACATGTGAAGAAAGAAGAAAAAACGCACAGAAAGAAGCAAAAGAAATGCAGAAAGAAGCAACAGAAGTCCACAAGAGACGAACAAAAGTGCAGGAAGAAGCAAGACATGTGCAGAAAGAACCAACAGAGGAGCAGAAAGAGGCCTTGTTGCAAAATCATCCTGTGCCCACAACTCTTTCAGACGGGTACTGGTGGTAACTGACTCTGACTAACGAGGCCTAGAGCCAGTGCTATGCTAAAAGACACTTAGAATACAGTGAAAACACCTACATACACTGAGGGAACACTATGCGTTGGGGTACCCCTGTGATTAGCATGACCTCCTCTGTAAGGCCCTAGTACATAATAGGGCAGGGGGATTAAAACTACCTCTTAAAACGCGCCACGGGGCCCGTTTGCACAGTGGTGAAGGGAGGGGGGGCCTGAGGTGACATGTGTGCAAACACGCCCTGTGGCCGTTTTAAGTTGGGAGATTAAGTCCCCTTGAAGCCTGAGGGTCCCTGGGGTCCAACTAGCCCACGAGGTACCTCCAGTAAGCGCCACAGAGCTGCGTTGCAGAGAGGTGTAAAAAGGGGCGTGGCCTGGACCACCTCTCTGCAACGCAGGCCTGTGGCGCTTACTGGAGGTACCTGGTGGCCTAGTTGGCCCCCAGGGGCCCTCAGGATTGAAGGGGTATTAATTCCCCAACTTAAAGCGTGCCACAGGCGTGTTTCCACATGTCACCTCAGGCCCGGCCCTCCCTTCACCACTGTGCAAGCGCGCCCCGTGCCGCGTTTTAAGTTGGGGGATAAAGTCCCCTTGAATCCTCAGGGTCCCTGAGTTCCAACTAGCCCACGAGGTACCTCCAGTAAGCGCCACAGAGCTACGTTGCAGAGAGGTGTAAAAAGGGGCGTGGCCTGGACCACGTCTCTGCAACGCAGGCCTGTGGCGCTTACTGGAGATACCTGGTGGGCTAGTTGGCCCCAGGGGCCCTCAGGATTGAAGGGGACTTAATTCCCCAACCTAAAACGCGCCACAGGGCGTGTTTGCCACATGTCACCTCAGGCACCGCCCCCTCCTTCACCACTGTGCAAACGCGCCCCGTGGCGCGTTTTGAGTTGGGGATAAAGTCCCCTTGAATCCTGAGGGTCCCTGGGTTCCAACTAGCCCACGAGGTACCTCCAGTAAGCGCCACAGAGCTGCGTTGCAGAGAGGTGTAAAGAGGGCGTGGCCTGGACCACCTCTCTGCAACGCAGGCCTGTGGCGCTTACTGGAGATACCTGGTGGGCTGGTTGGCCCCCAGGGGCCCTCAGGATCGAAGGGGACTTAATTCCCCAACTTAAACGCGCCACAGGGCGTGTTTGCACATATGTCACCTCAGGCCCCACCCCCTCCCTTCACCACTGTGCAAACGCACCCCGTGGTGCGTTTTAAGTTGGGGGATAAAGTCCCCTTGAATCCTGAGGGTCCCTGGGGTCCAACTAGCCCACCAGGTACCTCCAGTAAGCGCCACAGAGCTGCGTTGCATAGAGGTGTAAAGGGGCGTGGCCTGGACCACCTCTCTGCAACGCAGCCCTGTGGCGCTTACTGGAGGTACCTGGTGGGCTAGTTGGCCCCAGGGACCCCCAGTATTGAAGGGGAATTAATTCCCAAACTTAAAACGCGCCACAGGGTGCGTTTGCAGAGTGTTGCTGGGAGGGGGCGGGGCTCGGCGATGCCGGTCTTTTTTTTTTTTTTCTTTTTTTTTAAGAAGGGGAGCTGTGTGGCCCCCCTTCATTTTCTATTTTATGGGACCTGGGGACCCCATCCGCCAGGGCCTGACCCCTATTTTTTTTATTTTTTTTAAAAATGGAAGGGGGCCGCGTGGCCCCCCTCCAGAGGCCATATTCGGCCCCGGGGACCCCATTCCCCGGGGCACGGCCAGTGTTTTTTTTTTTTATTATTTATTTGGAGAGGGGCTGCGTGGCCCCCCTCCTCAGGCCATTTATGGCCCCGGGGACCCCATCCCCCGGGGCCGGCCTTTGCGTGTTTTTTTTTTTAAATATTTTATTATGGGGGAGGGGGCCGCGTGGCCCCCCTCCCTGGCCACTTCTGGCCCCGGGGACCCCATCCCCCGGGGCCTGGCCTCTCGTTGGGGACCGTGGGGGAGCACCAATGCCCCCACGGTCCCGCCGGCTCCCGCGTCCTGCGGGAGCCGGCATTGCCTCCACATGGGGGCTGCTGATATGCAGCTCCCCGTGTGGAAAAGCAATCTGGATTTGGATTTTGGAAGAGAGAGCAGGTTTCCTGCTCTCTTCCAAAATCAAACCACAGTTTACTATGGCAGGGCGGGAGCCGCGAGGCTCCGCCCTGCCATAGCAAGCAGCAGTGTCCCGGGGGTGGGCACCCCAGGACACGGCAGGAGCCGGCCCTGGGGGTGGCGGTCCCCAGGAGCCATCACAGGCTCCAGGAAGGGGGGCCACGTGTCCCCCTCCCAATCAATGCACAGCCCCGGGGAGGTGGTGGTCCCCGGGGCTCGGGGGTCCGTAACGGACCCCCAAATTTGCATTATAGTGCCCCAGGGTGGTGGCGGTCCCCGGGGCATGTGGGGGGGCTCGAGCCCCCCCACCCAGGTATATATATTTTTTTTAAAAGAAGCCCCTGGGGGTGGCGGTCCCCGGGGCTGCGGGGGGGCAGTGTGCCCCTTGCAAATAATGAATGAAAGCCCCGGGGGGTGGCGGTCCCCGGGGCTTGCGGGGGCCTTGGAGGCCCCCCTAAACATTACAAAAAAGCCCTGGGGGGTGGCGGTCCCCGGGGCTGCGGGGTGCCGTGTGCCCCCCGCAAATATTTTATCAAAGCCCCGGGGGGTGGCGGTCCCCGGGGCTGCGGGGGTCCCCCTGGGCCCCCACAATTTTATTTCTGCATGCCCCTGGGACATGGCCCACCCGGGGGCTTAATTAAACAAAGCGCGGGAGCCCGCGCTGTTTCGTTTTTTTCGGCCGAAATTCACACTGGGTGCGCGAATCTCGCCGATTTTGTTTTTAAAAAAATGCTTTTTTTGGCCCTGGGGGTCCTTGTGGGACCCCCTGAGCAGGCCTAGGGGGTCAGGGTGTTTCTACCCTGCCCCCTTTTCTTGTTTTGCGCGTTTCTTTTTCTCTTTTCTTGTGCCTCGGTTCTACCGAGGCACAAGATGGCTGCCAACACTTCCTGGTTTGAAGTGTTGACAGCCAAGTATAATGCAGCTCGTGATCGGCAGGGTGCGCGGATCCACCGCGGCCATAGATATCGAAACTTTTATTTTTTGATTTTCTCAGCAACTACTGAACGGATTTACACCATTTCAAAAAACAGTCTCTTTCTGAACAAAGGGCTACCTTTTTGCCAAATGTGGTGTAAATCCGTTCTGCAGTTTCAGCTGTAACCGTGTCTAAAGTTTCCTATGGGAAAATGATTTTTTGACCTCTATTTTTTTAATGTCTCAGGAACTACTGAACGGATTTACACCATTTAACAAAAAGGACTCTTTCTGGACCAAGGGCTACCTTTTTGCAAAATTTGGCGTAATTCCGTTCAGCAGTTCGGGCTGTAGGCGTGTCTAAAGTTTGCCACGGGAAATAACATGGAGAAAACACGTTTTGGGACCCCCTTTTTTCTCGGCCCCCGCTTGCTGAATCACTCCAAAACTTTCAGGATAGGAGCTGACCGGAGCGCCCCACTAGTTTTGAAAATTTCGCGAAGATTCGTCAACCGGCGCCAAAGTTATTGGGAAAAGAAAAAACGCTTTTCCTATGGAAAGTAGGTCCTATCTATAACTATCTACTGGCGACCGCCAGTAGATAATATATATATAAGTTTTTTTTTCACTTAAAAAACCACAGGTTTCAGGGAGGTTATAGTTAGGCTGACATTTTACTCATACAAAACCAGAGAAATTCAGCCGTTATACTCACGTCCCCGCAATGCACTGCTGAGACTCAGAGGAGCTGGAGACACAAGGAACCACCCAAGGTAAGTACCCAAGAACCCTACGGAGGCTGTGTGCAGAGTGAAAACACAGCCACGTATTCAATAAAAGTCAATGGGAAAATCGCGGTTGCAGTTCTGAAGAAGGAGGGCCCTTCCCAGTGGACCCCGAAGCAACTCCGTGGAATACAGAAGATTGGAGAGTCAACCCACCTGTGGATACCCCAGGATACCCCAGGAACCAGGATACCTGCACCAGGGAAGCCAGGTGCATAGGTGCGAAGTGTCATCGAACACCGCCGTGGACCACAATGGAGGACCTCGAAGAAAATGCCACTGGAGAATACTGTGCAAGTGTCTGGTGGAATCCAAGGGTGGGTTCTTGAAGAAGAGAACCAATAAGCAGAGAGGACAAAGTCTATGCCACATGGAGGTGACCAGGAGGCAAAGAAGATCAATGACCACTGATGTCAGAGGGTTCAGGAGTGTTGACAGTGACCTTGTTGGTGCAGCAGTGTGGACCAGGTGATGCTGAGGAAGACCAGGAGCTGTGCACGAGGTGTCCCACATTGGTAGTCAAGGACCAGGGGGTCGGTGTCCTGCGGGTGCACTAACAAGCCATGGTAGCTGCAAGTGGTGAGGAGAACGAAGGAGGGAACGTTGGGACTAGCAAGGGCCAAGGGACTCACCACGAGCATGAGAGTCAGAGCAGGCCCCGAGCAAGCAGGGTAGCCCACTGAAGCAGAAGAAGACCCTCAGGAGGACCCAGAGGCCAAAGGTACAGGAGTTGCGGGAGGACCTCAAGCAGCTACCAAGAAGGAAGACCCACAGTGCAGAGGATGCTTGGCAGGATGCTCGAATTGGCAGGAAGAGATGCTGGAGGCGGAAGCTTCTTGTAGTCCGGAGATCTCTGGAGTGCACATCCAACAAGCCTTGGCAGCGGCAAATCGATGCGGTGCACAGGGGTTCGTCCCAGCAGTTCCGACAAGGGTACTGGCCTCAAAGTTGCAGAGAGGACAGGCCAGGCCTCAAGGGAGTTGCAAACTGCCATCTGTGTTGCTGAGCCTTTTGAAGCCCATGGGACGTCAGGAGTAGCAGACCGGTCAGCTTCATTGCGGTTCCTGCAGATGCAGGGGAGTGTGTCTTTAACTCCAAGAGAGAATACTTTGGCTGTCCTTTAAGCCCAAAGGTCTGTTGAAGATCCTGAAAGAAGTACAGGAACAGACGATGAAGAAGACTTGAAGAAGAAAGAGACCAGGAGCAGGAGGAGTCTTCCTTGGTGCAGTCTCAGTTCCAGGTGAAATCCAACTGTCCAGACGGTCCAAGAGTGATATGGTTTCAGGCTTGAGTCTTGTCCCACGACGAATCTAAGGAGCCACCCACAGGTAAGCCCTTAAGTACCCTGGGGAAAGGGTTTAAGTGACTCAGGGCTCCCTCTCAGAGGAGGGGCTGGACAGAGGGGAGGATACTCCCATGTCCTTTGTCCAGTTTTGTGCCAGAGCTGGGGCCAAAGGCTCCCTGAACTGGCTCAAAATTAGAGTATGCAAGGAGGGCACCAAATGTGCCCTTCAAAGCAGTCTGGTAGCGCTGGTGTTACTTTTTGAGACCAACCACTCACCTGAAATCCAGGACCATCTGCAAGGGCGATAACTAGTTCTCCAACCCTCTCAGAACACCTCTCAGCACTACTGAAGAGAACAAGAGCCCTGGCAGGTGTTCCCAGGGGCAAGGGGATTGGATGAGAGAAAGCCAGGATCCTAGGTCTGGGAATGCAGGACTATCGGTCGTCTTTTACCTAAAACAAGAATCTACGTTTAGCTAATGGGGAATGTATATGTAAGCATTTATATACCTTACTAAATTACCTACAAGTTACAAGACCTAGAGAATTACCTCTGCTATTGTTTGACGCTCGTGATAACAGCAATTCACAAAGTGTCACTTCTTTTCCAAGCATTCTCTCATCAAAGAGATATTCAAAAACATGTGTTGACAACTGGATCTATGCAAATCAAGGAACAGAATATATTATAATAACATACACATTTCCACAGCACGTACTGATATGCGCTCACGCAGAACCCTCTCACCTGTAAATTACCTGTCGGCTATTTGCATATTATAGCGTAGCGCTGATACTTCTCATATGCACAAGTAAGAATCAAAAAGTCCAGCAGTAATATCAAAAGTCTGTACTCAATTTAAATAGGTATTGCACATAAGGTTCATTCAAAAACGGGCCTTTCACATAATGTCTTTAATCAAATCACCAGCTCACTCTGGCCAAACAGTCATGTCCACGAATTGCAGCATGAAGAGTTGGAGCTGGCTCGACGAGACAACTCCAATACATGGAAAACCTGGAGAAATCCTTAAGCGGCCGACAAGTCTGATGCTGGGGGAAGACTCGGCTGAGTTTGTGATGTGGCTGAGAAACAAAGCCAAGCGCCGCATACTGTTTATAGCCAATGAACAGGGTGTTGCCGGGCGCGTTTCTATTAACGTGCTTGGTGACGTTGTACTCCCTTGTGACCAGCTTGTTATCATACTCCGGTCTCATGGAATGAGTGCTGCCATGGAAACTGTTAAACAAAGCCGGTGTATGTCTTTCAAGCGTGCATCGGCTTTTGTTAAATACAAAACTAATGGCGGCCACGAGTGTACAGTAAACAATGACAACAAGCATTGGTAATAGCAAGTTTAAATAATGACAGCCATGAGTGTACAGTAAACAATGACAACAAACATTGGCAATAGCAACACGTTGTATACCATCACAACAGGGGGACATTTTAAGAAAAGACTGCAACATGATTTATGTGGAGACCACAGGGGTGTGGGCAAATTACACAGGTTGTTGTACCAGCTGTGCCATGTGAATTCCTGACAGCTGGCAATGCGCTAAGTCTTGTCTGGTAGGTGGACACACCTCCCTGTGCTGGGAAACCTATTTTCTACCTTCCCCCCTCCTCGAACTTGGCTCAGCAGCAGGAGTGCAGAATTGTGTCTGTGGTCTGCAGCAGCACTAGCCTGCTGTCAGACCCTGAGGGACTGTTACCGGTAGTACAGGGGATACCCCAAGAGAGCCCCCCAGTATATGGGATTATACTTCCAACAGTGGAATCGGTGTTAAGTTATGATTTCAACATGTTTGATACCAAACATGACCGGGTTCGTTGCAGCCACGATATAGTTAGACATCTCGTAATGACTGATGTCCACTATATGTATCAAAATGGCTGACTGTACTTACAAAAACTTGGAGAATTGACTCCGGGTTTGTAAGAGTGTCCTGCTCATGCAGGGGTACCCTCACACTTATAACCAGGCACCCTGCCCTCATGACTGAAGTGCCTGCCATAGGGGTGACTCATAGGTTTTAATAATTTAGTGAGAAAGCACACTGACTGGGGTCCTGATTAGCAGGATCCCTGTCAGACTAGTCAAAAGCATACTGACACCAAGCAAAAAGTGGGGATAACCATGAAAGCAGATCCTACTTTCCTACAAATGTCAATAGTGATGGCATCAGTGATGTCACTGATCATGTCCTGAGTGATGTAATATGTGAGGTCATGAGCAGTGCATTGCGGGGGCGTAAGTTATAGTTAGGAGGGCTTCTGGGCCCCCAAGAACCCTCAGCATCCAAAAGGACTTCATCCCCCTAGATGTGTCACTTTGTAAATATGGCGCAACATGGCACATATTTTACGCTGCCGGTGCGTCATAAAAAGTGACGCACCGGCGGCGCAAAAGTGACGCAAGGGCCCATAAATAAGCCCCTGAGGTTCTTTCTCTGAGTCTGTAGGAGACTCACCATCCAAGATGTCAGACACATCTGAATCAGCAGACTAAAAAAGCGCCTCATAGGGGTCTAACTGAGGGTTTGGTGCAGCAGGAGGTGCTCGAGAGGTGTATGTCATTCAGAGGGTTACGACTGTCAATGAGTTCGCCCCCATAGCCATACTAGGATTATTTGGGGTAACAGAGATGACAGGAGGTGCCCCCAGCCACAAGGCAGAGTGGCCAGGGGCTTAGCACCCAATGAGATATACCTGGTTATCCTTGCTGGTTGAGTGTGCCAAGCCCCCTACAAGTTGTTTCTACAGAAGTAGTTGGATCAGACTGAGCAATAGACTGGGGGAGGGGCGAGTGGCCATGCAGGGCTGTAGCGTTCCCTATAGAGTTACCTCACCACCATCTATATCGTTCTGGTTAGTCACACCGAGTTCACCAAAATTCAACTCCTCAGTATTGAAAACAAGAGAGAGATCTTCTAAACCGAGGGTCTCGAAGACAGAAAGAGTATGCACCCTCCCTGCACCAGGAGACACCACTCCAATAGTCCCTCCTTGCACCAGGAGACACCACTCCAATAGTCACTCCCTGCACCAGGAGATACCACACCAATAGTCACTCCCTGCACCAGGAGGCACCACTCCAATAGTCAGTCACTCCCTGCACCAGGAGACACCACTCCAATAGTCACTCCCTGCACCAGGAGACACCACTCCAATAGTCACTCCCTGCACCAGGAGACACCACTCCAATAGTCAGTCACTCCCTGCACCAGAAGACACTACTCCAATAGTCACTCCCTGCACCAGGAGACACCACTCCAATAGTCACTCCCTGCACCAGGAAACCCCACACCAATAGTCACACCCTGCACTAGGAGACACCACACCAGTAGTCACTCCCTGCACCAGGAGACACCACACCAATAGTCACTCCCTGCACCAGGAGACAGCACTCCAATAGTCATTACCTGAGACTCGAGCGGTGACGTGGCTGTTGCACTGAGCACAGCCCCAGCACTAGCGGCAGCCATGCCCAGATGCCGCCTAAGGGAGGGCGTGAGGGCTCTCCAAGTCAAACAGACAAGTTAGTCTGAGAGCCCCATCCACGTGACACCAATTTATGGTCTCATATGTTCTGTGAGGTTCGTATGGATCATTTAGGATGGTTCACATCTGCTGTTTCTCAGTTTTCTTTTCGTATCCTCACTTAGAGAAAGCAGAGCTGCACTCTCCCTGCCTCCGGGGACACCAGACAGCCGCCATCTCACTCCTCTCACTGCCCCTGTTCGCTTACAAACTTTACAAATGCTTCTCGAAGATGAAATGCCTGGCTGATGTCTCCGTGCTCCAACCACTAGTTGTTAAGGACAGCCCTCTCACATGGGTGGGTGCCTCTCGTGAGGAGGTTGCCAGCGGGGCTGCACCTGCCCCAGGGTAACACATCAGTAGTAAAACGAGGGAGTTTGACGGTCCAGCACACGTCCTCCTTAAACAGAACAAGTATCAATACAGTAGTGTCCTGTTCCATTGTTTCACCGACTCTACACTGAGGTAGATGAGCGCTAACTGGTCATAAAAGGCATCTTTTCTAGGATGCCCTGGCCTGCGACCCCCTGAATGGCCGGCTTCACCATGCAGCCATGCTCCGCACTGGCTGGAGGCCTTGAAAGCGAGTAGGCTAAGGGCGACACTTCTACAGGACAAAAGTGTCTGGGCACACTGGAAGTGGCTCAGAGGGTCTCTAAAGGGGCACGTGTATATATATAACAGGTCTCAGGGAATAAAACGACTCCATTATGAGCAATTCCTCTTTGGCAAGATTCTGATATACTCCTTTCCATGTTTATGGGGACTTTCCAACATATATCATACACTGTAATCCTCTGTAGATTAGGGTAAAACGTTTTGGTCCTGAAAAATTGCAGCTGACCCTCATAGAGCACACTAGTCAAGGAACATGTTCACCTTCATTAGAACCTCGGCTTCATACTCATCCCCATTGCTCTACATGAATTTTCTAATCTTGACATAGACATCTTTTTGAAATAATATAAACAGCAAATTACCCCAAGCCAATTGTAACACAACTTCCAATCTTCCTCTTCTCCCCCACACACCTAAAAAAAATGGCACCATCCCTCTGTTTGGCAAAAACCAGGGGGCAGATTTACAAGCCCCTTGCGCCACTTTTGTGTCACTTTTCCCATGTTAAAAATTACACAAAACTGGCGCAAGGGCCTTGTAAATAAGCCCCCAGGTATTGAGATTAGAAGATCTCTGGCAAAGACTCCCTCAAGGGGCCCGCTGAATATTTCAGCGCCCACCCAGCGAGGAACATGGACCGATGATAAAGCATGTCACTCTGGGGGGCGAGGGACTGTGTATCCTACAAATAATGCCCTTTATGACCAGTTTAAGCTCATCTACCTTAGTGCAGAGCCACGGAAGCCTAAATAACCATTTTCAATGTTTGGGGTTGCCCTTCCTCCCCCCTTGCAGGCTGTAATCAGTACGCACTATAAATTCTTTGCCCCAGACATACTGTCTGAATTTAGTAATACCCCAGGAACAGACAAGGGCCTCTTTTCTGCTACAGAGTACTTAAGGAGTTATTTTGAGTGGACTACGACCCCCTTTAAGCACATACCACTACTTTATCTCTGCCGTGTCTGCCCCAGCACCATAATTACTCAAGTCTGTCTCTATGATGGTAGGTAGTCTAGTGTCAAATGGTTTTCAACACAATACTTCACACATCCCTTTCTTTAAGCTCACACATGACACACAGTGCAACTTTCTTTATCTCTGTCTATATTCTTCCACTTGTTTAAGAAAGGATTTCAATAAATTTGAAAATATGAGGTCAACCCTAAAAATGTAAAAAGTTGTTCCTTGGTCCTTGGGTTGGGTGTCTCTTTCATAGATTTCACCAAACTCTCCTTCAGTCTCACACCTCTGTGGCTAATATAATGCTTCAAAAAATTCACACTATCAGAACTCAGTTTATATTTCTCACTTTTAATAGTTAGGCCACTTTTTTTTCAAAATACACAATACTCTGTGAAAAGCCGAATAATGCTCTATCCAAATCCTTCATATGTACTAGTAGGTCATCCTGGAAAAGGGTTGCAAACTGTATCTCCCTCAACAATTATTGCATTGCTTTTTCAAAACACTGCAGCAGAGGCAAGTGCAAAGGGTATACACTAGAAATGATCTGCACCTACTGAGCTGACAAAAGATGTAAAATGTTTAGAACCCTGTTCCATTGCTATCTGTTGATACGAGGAAGAAAGATCTAAGATGGGAAATGTTTTTAAGTGTCAACTCAAATACTCTACATGAGGTCCCTCAAATTCACACACATTCTTAACCTATTCATTGTCTTTCTTTCTAGAACCACGGTAGAACCCCAATCAGAGGCTTCAATTGGCTCTATGACTCTTTCCTTGCATAACCTTTCCAATTCTCACTTCAACTCCTCTGTCAAAGATAAAGACACCCTACAAACTTTATGTACTTTGGGGACCATACCTTACCTGCAAAATTATCTTATGTTTAAATCCTTTTTAAAAACCAAGGCTTTTGCAGAATACCTCTGGATACTTAGTACTCCACTTATCTTGATATATTCTGGGTGTGTCCACATAATTCTCGATAGTCAGGATGGTTAGGGTATAACATGATTGCAATATCTCTTTGTTGTGGTCAACCCAATAAACACCTTTCATCCTTGGCTACATACAACTTGGATTAAATGCTGCAACTCAGGAATTAAATGGTCTCATCGTAACAACTCAGAACTTCAATTTGTTTACTTCTGTACAAAATTAATTTTATATCAGATGGTTTGATTTTTTCACCAGCGTACACTTTTTAAATATTTTTACCACTCAAAGTATATCTAGCCGGAGAATCTGCCATTACTTTGATTTTATCCATTGATCGCCACTTCTCTAAAAGGAACATCAAATATCTTCTGTCCACAAATTTTCTACTTGTGTAGCACTCTTCGAACACTACCCTTTACATACAGATTCTGCCATATATAT
Organism: Calotriton arnoldi; assembly: GCA_963921515.1. Classification (NCBI taxonomy): domain Eukaryota; kingdom Metazoa; phylum Chordata; class Amphibia; order Caudata; family Salamandridae; genus Calotriton; species Calotriton arnoldi. Next base: position 1,271,710 of record CAWUFW010001788.1, read on the forward strand.
ATTTATACCAACTACCTGGGTAAAAAAACAAAAAACTCACAAACGTTTCCTGTACACCTGGGCCCAGATTTACTAAGATTTTGTGTTGGGGTTGTGTCACTTAATTGGCGCAGCCTCAACACAAAGTCCATTTTGGGATTTACAAAACCACACAAATCCTGATTTGCGTGCCTTTGTTCAAAAAAGTAATGCAAGCAAGCACATAGGACTGCCTGGTGTTACCTTGCGTCAGGCAGGCATTACATGGGTGGTGCATGGGTGCTCCTGTGGATCCACCCCTGTATTTTTATTTAAGCCCATTTATGCCCAGACATGTAAGTGTGGAGTTGCGCCAAAATGGTGCGGATAGCTGAGACTGGTGGAAGAAAGAGAATTATCTTTTTTTCTGCTTGTTATTTCCTCTTTGCATGTGTGCTGCCTTCTGCATCACACATAACAATAGGAAATAGCCCCAATGGGATAGTTTTTGTGCAGGAAGGGATACCTCCCTGCACAAAAACTATCCTGACCACAACGCAGGCACCCTTGCGCAATGACTCAAGGGTACCTGTGTTTACGCTAGACAGCCACAAGTGCACCAACCCTAGCTTTGAAGCATATATTGAAGACAAAGAGGGAAATGTGTTCACTGGTAAAAACAAATTGTCATTTTTAAAACACCATATGGCACTGAAGGAGAGAAAGTCTTAAAAGTCTTATCACACCTTTGTTAGCAGAGGATGGAGCTGTCATAAAATTATAACTAAATACATGAAAAAGAAAAAAAGAAGTGGTAGAAAGGCATTGCTTTTTGGGTAGAGGGCAATTACCAGGAGAGACGATTCATGGCTGTGTGGCAGCGTGGAAAGGATTGGCAGCGTGGAAAGGATTGGCAGCGTGGAAAGGATTGGCAGTGTGGAAAGGATTGGCAGCGTGGAAAGGATTGGCAGCGTGGAAAGGATTGGCAGCTACGTGCAATAACAGATCTTTCAGGACAAGATCTTCAGGATCAATTAGTACAAACAGTATCTGTCAAAAGACTCAAGAAAAGTTGCTTTAGATTAAAGATCTTACTTTCGATAAGGTGGTAGAAATCGCCAAACGTTTTGAATATAAGTCTCAAGGGATAAAATGGCTGGAATCAACTCCAAATATATTGAAACAGAAGGTAATGAATAATTGCTGATTTCACAAATTTCAGGAATTCTTTGTTATCTGTTACTAAGAACCTGGGGTGTGTACGTCACCATTGATCTTTGGACATGCTCAAAATTATTAGAAAATTCTTTGGCTTGTTGGTGTGGGCCACCATTCATTTTTCGACACACTGATGCATCTGTGTTTCTTTCCTCATTTGTTTTCCTCTTTCTAACGTGATGCACAGTTACCGCTGAGGTACGTGCTGGGTGTCCCATGCTTACACTTCCAAATATGGTGGTGTACACATCAGCGGTGCGTTGTGTCATCACCTTGATGCAGTTATTGGTAAGGTCCCATTTACATACATGTGAGCCGTGCAAAGGATCCCACTGTTGTGAGTCTGGTCAATCAACAATCACCAATGATGGGAAAATAGGAACTTGTCCAAAACTCACCTTGTGGTCTCACCAGCACAGATGTTCAAAACGGCAAAAGTCCATGAGACTGTTTCACATGGTGCACAACGCGCTTGAAGAGCTACCACAGTGGGAGCATTCAACAGATTCCTGCTCTGGTCTCCAATATAACAAGCCCCCTTTCATCAATCTTGTGTCCACACATGTAACCTGGCTCCACTGAGCACTCAGGATATAATCCTGTCTGTAGAATGCTCAAAGTTTATGAATAGGGCTAAAAGTTACAGTTTGAAATATGCTGTCAATGGCTAAGAGGAGTTAGTGGGCATTCTGGGCAGGTGCCGATGGGTGAGGATCTCCGTAAGTTAGTGCACCCTCTGAGCTGGTGCTGATGGGTGAGGATCTCCGTGAGTTAGTGCACATTCTGGGCTGGTGCCGATGGGTGAGGATCTCCAAGAGTTAGTGCACATTCTGGGCTGGTGCCGATGGATGAGGATCTCTGTGAGTTAGTGCACATTCTGGGCTGGTGCCGATGGGTGAGGATCTCCGAGAGTTAGTGCACATTCTGGGCTGGTGCCGATGGGTGACGATGTCCGAGAGTTAGTGCACATCCTGAGCTGGTGCCGATGGGTGAGGATCTCTGTGAGTTTGTGCACATTCTGAGCTGGTGACGATGGGTGACGATCTCCAAGAGTTGGTGCACATTCTGGGCTGGTGCCGATGGGTGAGGATCTCCGTGAGTTAGTATGAATTCTGAGCTGGTACTGATGAAGGGGGATCTCTGTGACTTTTTGCACATTCTGAGCTGGTGACGATAGGTGAGGATCTTCGTGAGTTAGTGTGCATTCTGAGCTGGTGCTGATGGGTGGGGATCTCTGTGAGTTAGAGCACATTCTGAGCGGGTGACGACGGGAGGGATCTCCATGACTTAGTGCACATCCTGAGCGGGTGCTGATAGGTGAGGATCTCCGAGAGTTAGTGCACATTCTGGGCTGGTGCCGATGGGGGGCGAAGCTGTGTGTTAGTGTGCATTCTGACGAGGTTCCGATGGGTAAGGATCTCCATAAGTTAGTGCTCATTCTGAGTTGGTGCAGATGGGTGAGGATCTCCGTGAGTTAGTGTACATTCTGAGCTGGTGCCGACGGGAGGGATCTCCATGAGTTAGTTCAAATTCTGAGCTGGTGCCGACAGGAGGGATCTCCACGAGTTAGTGCAAATTCTGAGATGGTGCCCATGTGTGAGGATCTCCATGAGTTAGTGCATATTCTGAGCTGGTGCCGATGGGTGAGGATCTCAGTGAGTTAGTGCACATTCTAGGCAGTTGCCAATGGGTACGGATCTCCGTGAGCTAGTGCAAATTCTGAGCCTGTGTCGATGGGTGACGATCTCCAAAAGTTAGTGCTCATTCTGAGCTGGTGCAGATGGGTGGGGATCTCCGTGAGTTAGTGCACTTTCTGAGCTGGTGCTGATTGTGGGGGGATCTCTGTGGGTTAGTTTGCATCGAAAGTTGGTACCGATGGGTGAGGATCTCCGTGAGTTACTGCGCATCATAAGTCGGTGCCAATGGGAGAGGATCTCTGTGAGTTAGTGTGCATTCTGAGGAGGTGCCGATGGAGGTGGATATCTGTCACTTAGTGTGCATCCTGAGTCGGTGCTGATGGGTGAGGATCTCTGTGAGTTAGTGCACATTCTGACCTGGTGATGAAGGTTGGGGATCTCTGTCAGATAGTGCACATTCTGAGCTGATGCCGAAGGGAGGGATCTCCGCGACTTAGTGCACATCATTAACCGGTGCCGATAGGTGAGTATCTCCGTGAGTTACTGAGCATCCTTTGCCGGTGCCATTGGGGGAGGATCTTTGTGAGTGGGTGTGCATTCTTAGCTGATGCCGAAGGAAGGAATCTCTATGACTTAGTGCGCATCCTGAGCCGGTGCTGATGGGTGAGGTTCTCAGTGAGTTAGTGCACATCCTGGAGCCGGTACCAATTGGTGAAGATCTCTGGGAGTTAGTGTGCATTCTTAGCTGATGCCGAAGGAAGGGATCTCCGTGACTTAGTACGCATCCTTAGCTGGTGCTGATAGGTGGGGATCTCTGTGAGTTAGTGCACATTCTGAGCTGATGATGAAGGGAGGAATCTCCATGAGTTAGTGAACATTCTGAGCTGGTGGCGTTGGATGGGAATCTCCGTCAGATAGATGGGTGGGGATCTCCATGAGTTATTGTGCATTCTGAGCTGGTGCCAAAAGGTGAGGATCTCCATAAGTTAGTACACATTATTAGCTTGTGCCAATGGGTGAAGATCTCCGTGAGTTAGTGCACATTCTGAGCTGGTGCTGATGGGTGAGTATCTTCATGAGTAAGTGCACCATCTGAGCTGATGTCAATAGGAAGGATCACCGTGTTTATTGCACATTCTGAGCTGGTGATGAATGATGAGGATCTGCGTGAGTTGGTGCATATTCTGAGCAGGTGCCAATGGGTGATGATATGTTTGAGGTAGTGCACATTCAGAGCTGGTGCTGATGGGTGAGGGTCTCCGTGAGATAGTGCACATTGTGAGCTGGTGCAGATGGGTGAGGATCTCCATGAGTTTGTGCTAATTTTGAGCTGGTGCAGATGGGTGAGGATCTCTGTGTGTTAGTGCACATTCTGAGCTGGCGCTGATGGGTGAGGATCTTTCTCAGTTAGTGCACATTCTGAGCTGGTGCTGATGGGTTGGAATCTCCGCGAGTTGTTGCACATTCTGAACTGGCACCGATAGGTGAGGATCTCCATGAGTTAGTACACATTATTAGCTTCTGCCGATGGGTGAGGATCTCCATGAGTTAGTGTACCCTCTGAGCTGATGCCAATGGGAGGGGATCACCATGTGTTAGTGCACATTCTGAGCTGGTGCCGAATGGTGAGGATCTGCGTTAGTTAGTGCACATTCTGAGCTGGTGCCAATGGGGAGGATCTCCAAGAGTTGGTGCACATTCTGAGCAGGTGCTGATGGGTGAGGGTCTCTGTGAGTTAGTGCACATTCTGGGCTGATGCGAAGAGGGGATCTCCATGATTTAGTGCACATTGTGAGCTGGGGCCGATGGGTGAGGATCTCTGTGAGTTAGTGCTCATTCTTAGCTGGTGCCGATGGGTGAGGATCTCCGTAAGTTAGTGCACATTCTGAACTGGTGCCAATGGGGGAGGATCTCCAAGAGTTGGTGCACATTCTGAGCAGGTGCTGATGGGTAAGGGTCCCCGTGACCTAGTGCACATTCTGAGCTGAGGTGTAGGGGCCGATCTCCATGAGTTAGTGCACATTCCGAGCTGGTGCCGATGGATGGCGATCTCCTTGAGTTAAAGCACATTCTGAGCTGGTTCCGATGGGTGAGGATCGCTGTGAGTTAATGCACATTCTTAGCTGGTGCTGATGGTTGAAAATCTCTATGAATTAGTGCACATTCTGAGCCGATGCTGATGGGTGAGGATCTCTGTGATTCAGTGCACCCTCTGATCTGGTGCCAATGAGAGGGGATCACTGTGTATTAGTGCACATTCTGAGTTGGTGCCGATGGGTGAGGATCTCTGTGAGGTAGTGCTCATCCTGAGCCGGTTCCAATGGGTGAGCATCTCCATGAGTTAGGGCACATTCTGGATTGGTGCTGAATTGTGAGGCTCTCTGTGAGTTAGTGTGCATTCTGAGCTGGTGCCGATGGTTGAGGATATCCGTCAGTTGGTGCATATTCTGGGCAGGTGCTGATGGGTGAGGATCTTCATGAGTTAGTGCACATTATGAGCTGGTGCCGATGGGTGAGGGTCTCTGTGAGCTAGTGCACATTCTGAGCTGAGGCAAAGCGGGTGATCTCCTTGAGTTAAAGCACATACTGAGCTGGTTCCGATGGGTGGGGATCTCTGTGAGTTAGTGTGCATTTTTAGCTGATGCCGAAGGGAGGTATCTCCGTGACTTATTGTGCATCCTGAGCCAGTGCTGATAGGTGAGGATCTCCGTGAGTTACTACGCATCCGGAGCCAGTGATAATGGGTGAGAATCTCCATCAGATAGTGTACATTCTGAGCTGGTCCAGATGGGTGAGGATCTCCATGATTTAGTGCACATTGTGAGCTGGTGCCAATGGGTGAGGATCTCATTGAGTTAGTGCACATTCTGAGCTGGCACCGATGGGTGAGGATCTTTCTGAGTTAGTGCACATTCTGGGCTGGAGCGATGGGTTAGGATCTCTCTGAGTTAGTGCGCATTGTGGGCAGGTGCCGATGGGTGAGGATCTCTGTGAGCTAGTGCACATTCTGAGCTGAGATGAAGGGGGCGATCTCTGTGAGTTAGTGCATATTCTGAGCTGATGCCAATGGGTGGAGATCTCCGTGACTTACTGCTCATACGGAGTTGGTGCCGATGAGTGAGGATCTCCGTGAGTTAATGCACATTCTGAGCTGGTGCCGATGGTTGAAAATCTCCATAAATTAGTGGACATTCTGAGCTGGTGCTGATGGGTGAGGATCTTTGTGAGTTAGTGCGCATCCTAAGCTGGTGCCAATGGGTGAGGATCTCTGTGATTTACTGTGCATCCTGAGCCGGTGCCAATTGGTGAGGATCTCTGTGAGTTAGTGTGCATTCTGAGTAGGTGCCGATGGAGGGCGATCTCTGTGACTTAGTGTGCATCCTGAGTCAGTGCTGATGTGTGAGAATCTCCGTGAGTTAGTGTGCATTCTGATCCGGTGCTGATGGCTGGGGATCTCTGTGAGTTAGTGCACAGTCTGAGCTGATGCCGAAGGGAGCGGTCTCTGTGACTTAGTGCGTATCCTGAGCCAGTGCCGATAGGTAAGGATCTCAGTGAGTTACTGCGTATCCTGAGCCGGTGCCAATGGGTGAGGATCTCTGTGAGTTAGTGTGCATTCTTAGCTCATGCCGAAGGGAGGTATCTCCATGACTTATTGCGCATCCTGAGCCAGTGGCTTATAGGTGAGGATTTCCGTGAGTTACTACGCATCCTGACCCGGTGCCAATGGGTGAGAATCTCCAAGAGTTAGTGCACATTCTGAGCTGGTGCCAATGGGTGAGGATTTCTATGAGTTAATGCACATTCTGAGCTGGCGCCGACGGGTTAGGATCTCTCTGAGTAAGAGTGCATTGTGGCCAGGTGCCGATGGGTGAGGATCTCTGTGGGTTATTGCACATTCTGAGTTTGTGCCGATTGGTGAGGATCTTTGTGAGTTAGTGCGCATTCTGAGCTGGTGCAGATGGGTGAGGATTTCCGTGAGTTAGTGCACAGGGTTAGCTGGTGCCGATGGGTGAGGATCTCCATGAGTTATTGCGCATTCTGAGCTGGCGCCGATATGTGAGGATCTCCAGGAGTTAGTACACATTATTAGTTCTTGTCGATGGGTGATGATCTCCATGACTTAGATCATATTCTGAGCTGGTGCCAATGGGTGGGGATCTTCGTGAGTTAGTGCGCGCTCTGAGCTGATGCCAATAGGAGGGGATCACCAGTTCTTAGTGCACATTCTGAGCTGGTGCTGAATGGTGAGGATCTGCGTGAGTCAGTGCACATTCTGAGCTTCTACCGATTGGGGAGGATCTCCGTGAGTTGGTGCATATTCTGAGCAGGTGCCGATGGGTGAGGGTCTCCGTGAATTAGTGCACATTCTGAGCTGAGGAGAAGGGGGAGACCTCTGTGAGTTAGTGCACATTCTGGGCTGGTGCCAGCAGGTGGGGATCTCCCTGAGTTAATACAAATTCTGAGCTGGCTTTGATCGGTGAGGAATCTCCGTGGGTTAGTGCTCATTTTGAGCTGGTGCCAATGGGTGAGGATCTCCGTGAGTTAGTGCAAATTCTGAGCTAGTTCCGATGGGTGAGGGTCTCTGTGAGCTAGTGCACATTCTGAGCTGAGGCGAAGGGGGGATCTCCGTGTAATAGTGCATATTCTGAGCTGGTGCTGTTGGGTGAGAATCTCTGTGAGTTAGTGCTCATTTGGACTGGTGCCGATGATTGAGGATCTCTATGAGTTAGTGCACATTCTTAGCTGGTGCTGATGGGTGAGGATGTCCGTGAGTTAGTGCGCATATTGGGTAGGTGCTGATGGGTGAGGATCTCCGTGAGCTAGTGCACATTCTGAGCCACTGCCGATGAGTGAGGATCTCCATAAGTTAGTGCTCATTCTGAGCTGGTGCGGATGGGTGGGCATCTCTGTGAGATAGTGCGCATCCTGAGCCGGTGCTGATAGGTGAGGATCTCCATGAATTAGTGCGCATTATGAGCTGGCTCCAATGGGGGGGATCTGTGTGTGTTAGTGCGCACTCTGACCCGGTGCTGATGGGTGTGGATCTCTGTGAGTTAGTGCACATTCTGAGTTGAGGTGGAGGGGGCGATCTCCATGAGTTAGTGCACATTCTGAGTTGGTGCCAATGTGAGGGGATCACCGTGAGTTAGTACATATTCTGAGCTGGTGATGAATGGTGAGGATCTGTGTGAGTTAGTGCACATTCTGAGCTGGTACCGATTGGTAAGGATCTCCGTGAGTTGGTGCATATTCTGAGCAGGTGCCAATGGGTGATGATAACTTTGAGCTAGTGCACATTCAGAGCTGGTGCTGATGGGTGAGGGTCTCCGTGAGTTAGTGCACATTGTGAGCTAGTGTCGATGGGTGGGGTTCTTCTTGAGTTAGTGCACATTCCGGACTGGTTCCAGCGGGTGGGGATCTCAGTGAGTTACGGCAAATTTTGAGCTGGCGTCGATGGGTGAGTATCTTCGCGAGTTAGTGCACATTCTGAGCAATTGCCCAAAGGTGTAGGGTCTCCGTGATCTAGTGCACTTTCTGTGCTGGTGCTGATGGGTGGGGATCTCAGTGAGTTAGTGCACATTCTAGGCAGTTGCCAATGGGTACGGATCTCCGTGAGCTAGTGCAAATTCTGAGCCTGTGTCGATGGGTGACGATCTCCAAAAGTTAGTGCTCATTCTGAGCTGGTGCAGATGGGTGGGGATCTCCGTGAGTTAGTGCACTTTCTGAGCTGGTGCTGATTGTGGGGGGATCTCTGTGGGTTAGTTTGCATCGAAAGTTGGTACCGATGGGTGAGGATCTCCGTGAGTTACTGCGCATCATAAGTCGGTGCCAATGGGAGAGGATCTCTGTGAGTTAGTGTGCATTCTGAGGAGGTGCCGATGGAGGTGGATATCTGTCACTTAGTGTGCATCTTGAGTCGGTGCTGATGGGTGAGGATCTCTGTGAGTTAGTGCACATTCTGACCTGGTGATGAAGGTTGGGGATCTCTGTCAGATAGTGCACATTCTGAGCTGATGCCGAAGGGAGGGATCTCCGCGACTTAGTGCACATCATTAACCGGTGCCGATAGGTGAGTATCTCCGTGAGTTACTGAGCATCCTTTGCCGGTGCCATTGGGGGAGGATCTTTGTGAGTGGGTGTGCATTCTTAGCTGATGCCGAAGGAAGTAATCTCTATGACTTAGTGCGCATCCTGAGCCGGTGCTGATGGGTGAGGTTCTCAGTGAGTTAGTGCACATCCTGAGCCGGTACCAATTGGTGAAGATCTCTGGGAGTTAGTGTGCATTCTTAGCTGATGCCGAAGGAAGGGATCTCCGTGACTTAGTACGCATCCTTAGCTGGTGCTGATAGGTGGGGATCTCTGTGAGTTAGTGCACATTCTGAGCTGATGATGAAGGGAGGAATCTCCATGAGTTAGTGAACATTCTGAGCTGGTGGCGTTGGATGGGAATCTCCGTCAGATAGATGGGTGGGGATCTCCATGAGTTATTGTGCATTTTGAGCTGGTGCCAAAAGGTGAGGATCTCCATAAGTTAGTACACATTATTAGCTTGTGCCAATGGGTGAAGATCTCCGTGAGTTAGTGCACATTCTGAGCTGGTGCTGATGGGTGAGTATCTTCATGAGTAAGTGCACCATCTGAGCTGATGTCAATGGGAAGGATCACCGTGTTTATTGCACATTCTGAGCTGGTGATGAATGATGAGGATCTGCGTGAGTTGGTGCATATTCTGAGCAGGTGCCAATGGGTGATGATATGTTTGAGCTAGTGCACATTCAGAGCTGGTGCTGATGGGTGAGGGTCTCCGTGAGATAGTGCACATTGTGAGCTGGTGCAGATGGGTGAGGATCTCCATGAGTTTGTGCTCATTTTGAGCTGGTGCAGATGGGTGAGGATCTCTGTGTGTTAGTGCACATTCTGAGCTGGCGCTGATGGGTGAGGATCTTTCTCAGTTAGTGCACATTCTGAGCTGGTGCTGATGGGTTGGAATCTCCGCGAGTTGTTGCACATTCTGAACTGGCACCGATAGGTGAGGATCTCCATGAGTTAGTACACATTATTAGCTTCTGCCGATGGGTGAGGATCTCCATGAGTTAGTGTACCCTCTGAGCTGATGCCAATGGGAGGGGATCACCATGTGTTAGTGCACATTCTGAGCTGGTGCCGAATGGTGAGGATCTGCGTTAGTTAGTGCACATTCTGAGCTGGTGCCAATGGGGGAGGATCTCCAAGAGTTGGTGCACATTCTGAGCAGGTGCTGATGGGTGAGGGTCTCCGTGAGTTAGTGCACATTCTGGGCTGATGCGAAGAGGGGGATCTCCATGATTTAGTGCACATTGTGAGCTGGGGCCGATGGGTGAGGATCTCTGTGAGTTAGTGCTCATTCTTAGCTGGTGCCGATGGGTGAGGATCTCCGTAAGTTAGTGCACATTCTGAACTGGTGCCAATGGGGGAGGATCTCCAAGAGTTGGTGCACATTCTGAGCAGGTGCTGATGGGTAAGGGTCCCCGTGACCTAGTGCACATTCTGAGCTGAGGTGTAGGGGCCGATCTCCATGAGTTAGTGCACATTCCGAGCTGGTGCCGATGGATGGCGATCTCCTTGAGTTAAAGCACATTCTGAGCTGGTTCCGATGGGTGAGGATCGCTGTGAGTTAATGCACATTCTTAGCTGGTGCTGATGGTTGAAAATCTCTATGAATTAGTGCACATTCTGAGCTGGTGCTGATGGGTGAGGATCTCTGTGATTCAGTGCACCCTCTGATCTGGTGCCAATGAGAGGGGATCACTGTGTATTAGTGCACATTCTGAGTTGGTGCCGATGGGTGAGGATCTCTGTGAGGTAGTGCGCATCCTGAGCCGGTGCCAATGGGTGAGCATCTCCATGAGTTAGGGCACATTCTGGATTGGTGCTGAATTGTGAGGCTCTCTGTGAGTTAGTGTGCATTCTGAGCTGGTGCCGATGGTTGAGGATATCCGTCAGTTGGTGCATATTCTGGGCAGGTGCTGATGGGTGAGGATCTTCATGAGTTAGTGCACATTATGAGCTGGTGCCGATGGGTGAGGGTCTCTGTGAGCTAGTGCACATTCTGAGCTGAGGCAAAGCGGGTGATCTCCTTGAGTTAAAGCACATACTGAGCTGGTTCCGATGGGTGGGGATCTCTGTGAGTTAGTGTGCATTTTTAGCTGATGCCGAAGGGAGGTATCTCCGTGACTTATTGCGCATCCTGAGCCAGTGCTGATAGGTGAGGATCTCCGTGAGTTACTACGCATCCGGAGCCAGTGATAATGGGTGAGAATCTCCATCAGATAGTGTACATTCTGAGCTGGTCCAGATGGGTGAGGATCTCCATGATTTAGTGCACATTGTGAGCTGGTGCCAATGGGTGAGGATCTCATTGAGTTAGTGCACATTCTGAGCTGGCGCCGATGGGTGAGGATCTTTCTGAGTTAGTGCACATTCTGGGCTGGAGCGATGGGTTAGGATCTCTCTGAGTTAGTGCGCATTGTGGGCAGGTGCCGATGGGTGAGGATCTCTGTGAGCTAGTGCACATTCTGAGCTGAGATGAAGGGGGCGATCTCTGTGAGTTAGTGCATATTCTGAGCTGATGCCAATGGGTGGAGATCTCCGTGACTTACTGCTCATACGGAGTTGGTGCCGATGAGTGAGGATCTCCGTGAGTTAATGCACATTCTGAGCTGGTGCCGATGGTTGAAAATCTCCATAAATTAGTGGACATTCTGAGCTGGTGCTGATGGGTGAGGATCTTTGTGAGTTAGTCCGCATCCTAAGCTGGTGCCAATGGGTGAGGATCTCTGTGATTTACTGTGCATCCTGAGCCGGTGCCAATTGGTGAGGATCTCTGTGAGTTAGTGTGCATTCTGAGTAGGTGCCGATGGAGGGCGATCTCTGTGACTTAGTGTGCATCCTGAGTCAGTGCTGATGTGTGAGAATCTCTGTGAGTTAGTGTGCATTCTGACCCGGTGCTGATGGCTGGGGATCTCTGTGAGTTAGTGCACAGTCTGAGCTGATGCCGAAGGGAGCGGTCTCTGTGACTTAGTGCGTATCCTGAGCCAGTGCCGATAGGTAAGGATCTCAGTGAGTTACTGCGCATCCTGAGCCGGTGCCAATGGGTGAGGATCTCTGTGAGTTAGTGTGCATTCTTAGCTCATGCCGAAGGGAGGTATCTCCATGACTTATTGCGCATCCTGAGCCAGTGGCTTATAGGTGAGGATTTCCGTGAGTTACTACGCATCCTGAGCCGGTGCCAATGGGTGAGAATCTCCAAGAGTTAGTGCACATTCTGAGCTGGTGCCAATGGGCGAGGATTTCCATGAGTTAGTGCACATTCTGAGCTGGTGCAGATAGGTGAGGATTTCTATGAGTTAATGCACATTCTGAGCTGGCGCCGACGGGTTAGGATCTCTCTGAGTAAGAGTGCATTGTGGCCAGGTGCCGATGGGTGAGGATCTCTGTGGGTTATTGCACATTCTGAGTTTGTGCCGATTGGTGAGGATCTTTGTGAGTTAGTGCGCATTCTGAGCTGGTGCAGATGGGTGAGGATTTCCGTGAGTTAGTGCACAGGGTTAGCTGGTGCCGATGGGTGAGGATCTCCATGAGTTATTGCGCATTCTGAGCTGGCGCCGATATGTGAGGATCTCCAGGAGTTAGTACACATTATTAGTTCTTGTCGATGGGTGATGATCTCCATGACTTAGATCATATTCTGAGCTGGTGCCAATGGGTGGGGATCTTCGTGAGTTAGTGCGCGCTCTGAGCTGATGCCAATAGGAGGGGATCACCAGTTCTTAGTGCACATTCTGAGCTGGTGCTGAATGGTGAGGATCTACGTGAGTCAGTGCACATTCTGAGCTTCTACCGATTGGGGAGGATCTCCGTGAGTTGGTGCATATTCTGAGCAGGTGCCGATGGGTGAGGGTCTCCGTGAATTAGTGCACATTCTGAGCTGAGGAGAAGGGGGAGACCTCTGTGAGTTAGTGCACATTCTGGGCTGGTGCCAGCAGGTGGGGATCTCCCTGAGTTAATACAAATTCTGAGCTGGCTTTGATCGGTGAGGAATCTCCGTGGGTTAGTGCTCATTTTGAGCTGGTGCCAATGGGTGAGGATCTCCGTGAGTTAGTGCAAATTCTGAGCTAGTTCCGATGGGTGAGGGTCTCTGTGAGCTAGTGCACATTCTGAGCTGAGGCGAAGGGGGGATCTCCGTGTAATAGTGCATATTCTGAGCTGGTGCTGATGGGTGAGAATCTCTTTGAGTTAGTGCTCATTTGGACTGGTGCCGATGATTGAGGATCTCTATGAGTTAGTGCACATTCTTAGCTGGTGCTGATGGGTGAGGATGTCCGTGAGTTAGTGCGCATATTGGGTAGGTGCTGATGGGTGAGGATCTCCGTGAGCTAGTGCACATTCTGAGCCACTGCCGATGAGTGAGGATCTCCATAAGTTAGTGCTCATTCTGAGCTGGTGCGGATGGGTGGGGATCTCAGTGAGATAGTGCGCATCCTGAGCCGGTGCTGATAGGTGAGGATCTCCATGAATTAGTGCGCATTATGAGCTGGCTCCAATGGGGGGGATCTGTGTGTGTTAGTGCGCACTCTGACCCGGTGCTGATGGGTGTGAATCTCTGTGAGTTAGTGCACATTCTGAGTTGAGGTGGAGGGGGCGATCTCCATGAGTTAGTGCACATTCTGAGTTGGTGCCAATGTGAGGGGATCACCGTGAGTTAGTACACATTCTGAGCTGGTGATGAAAGGTGAGGATCTGTGTGAGTTAGTGCACATTCTGAGCTGGTACCGATTGGTAAGGATCTCCGTGAGTTGGTGCATGTTCTGAGCAGGTGCCAACATTGAGCTAGTGCACATTCAGAGCTGGTGCTGATGGGTGAGGGTCTCCGTGAGTTAGTGCACATTGTGAGCTAGTGCCGATGGGTGGGGTTCTTCTTGAGTTAGTGCACATTCCGGACTGGTTCCAGCGGGTGGGGATCTCAGTGAGTTACGGCAAATTTTGAGCTGGCGTCGATGGGTGAGTATCTTCGCGAGTTAGTGCACATTCTGAGCAATTGCCCAAAGGTGTAGGGTCTCCGTGATCTAGTGCACTTTCTGTGCTGGTGCTGATGGGTGGGGATCTCCTTGAGTTAGGGCACATTCTGAGCTGGTGCCAATTCTGAGCTGGTGCTGATTGTGGGGGGATCTCTTTGAGTTAGTGCGCATCCTAAGCTGATAACGGTGGGTGAGGATCTCCGAGAGTTACTGCACATCCTGAGAGGGTGCTAATGGGTGAGGATCTCTGGAAGTTAGTGCGCATCCTGAGTTGGTGCTGATGGGTGAGGATCTCCGTGACTTAGTTCACAATCAGAGCTGGTGCCGATGGGTGAGGATCTCCGCGAGTTAGTGTGCACTCTGATCCGGTGACGATGGTTGGGGATCACTGTGAGTTAGTGCACATTCTGAACTGATGCCTAAGGGAGGGATCTCCATGACTTAGTGCACACCCTGAGCCGGTGCCTATAGGTGAGGATCTCCGTGAGTTAATGCACATCCTGAGCCAGTGGCAATGGGTGAGGGTCTCTGTGAGTTGGTGTGAGTAGTATAAGCGGATACCACCCATCACCATGCGTGTCCTTAAAAGTGACAGGTCCCCCCTCCCCTAGCTGTGTCCTTAAAAGTGACGTGTGTCCTTAAAAGTGACAGGTCCCCCCTCCCCTAGCTGTGTCCTTAAAAGTGACGTGTGTCCTTAAAAGTGACAGGTCCCCCCTCCCCTTGCTGTGTCCTTAAAAGTGACATGTGTGTCCTTAAAAGTGACATGTGTGTGTCTGTTTAAAACCGAGGGCTGTGTTGCTGGCAGTTGGCGTCTGAGCAGGCATCCCTAAGCCCCCACCAGCCCCGGGACATCTGGGGCGGTCTAACACAAGGGTTTACGGTGCAGAGTTTTTTTTAAAAAGGGTCTTTCTTTAGAATCAGATGCTGCAGTTTGAAACGCATCCCGGCCGTAGCTGGGGGCAGAAAACTACCCATTAGCCTCACAAGTCACAACGTGAAAACACAAGAACAAAAGGCCAGTTACCCTGACAGAGCACCGTTGAGAACAGGCAAAACTAATCAGCCAGTCCCAATCTTCCCACGCATCTTAATTTGTATAGTACAGGGGTTCTTTATGAAACATCCGTCCAGCCTTCCCAGGAGCGCATCCCCCAACAGGCCCTAGGTTTAATTATCAGATATCAAAGGTCAAAGAGCCATCTAACAAAGCAGTGCTATGGTCAGAAAACGGTCCCAATATTGACCCTCACTACAATGCTCTATTACCAATAATGACACGTACTACAAGATTCTAAACACTCCCCTCCATAAAGGGTCCTCCTTCCAATTATCATGCCCTGCCAGGTATAAAAGCATACTTTAGAGCTCCGACACAAGCAGCCATTCAAAAACCCATTAGGAGCGACCTGCTGGGATTGTCTTTGCTGCACAGGCCCACCAGCCCCAGAAGTTTAAAGCCAACAATGGACCAGAGCAGCTTCTCCCAGATTGACGCTGCCTGCTACACATTAATGGAGGTACGTAAATAAGGGGCTGTGTTACAGGCTTAAGAGTGTATGGGCTTATTTAATATGTTGATGCCTGTATATAAATGAACAGCGTTGCATTTTTAAAGGGTGTTTAACGCAAGGCATGAAGGTGTTTACAATGTTTTAAGTAGGGATTAAGGAGGTCTTGGGGCAGGCTGCTTATGGTGGATAATGAGGGATATAAAATATAGGTGTAATTTTAAAGTTTAACAATGCCTAGAAGTATTTTTACAATGTTACATACATGTTTAGAGTCCCCAGAGATCGCAAAATTAACCCCAAACAATTTAACAATAAATAAAAACTGTTTAAGTACTCACCCATGGGTCGATCCTTGTGGCGCTGCTGGTGAAGGGTCTGTTGATAGCTGACCAGGGCCATTATGTGCGAGGCCCCAAAAATGTCGCAAGTCCGCGATGGGGTCATGGTCCCCTAATGGCTGGAGTGATGTTGAGGGTTGGGGCTGTGGTGTTGATGTTGACCGGGAGGTTTTTAAAAAATAAATAAATTAAAAAAAATGTCCCCGAGCCCCCTTATGGTAGGCGCTGCTATGGGGCTGTGGTAGGGCCATGCACTGCTGAAGCCCAGAGCCATCGGTGGGCTCGTGAGGTCTCCGGGGATCTGGTGCGAGCGGGGGGCTAGGCACCGTGTGGGCGCGAGGCCCTGTTTTTAAAAATGAAAGGCCCCGGAGCCCGCTTGTCATGGGTGCTGCTCCGGGGATCTGGTGCGGGCGGGGGCGAGGGACCGTGTGGGCTCGAGGCCCTGTTTTTTTAAATGAAAGGCCCCGGAGCCCGCTGTGCGCCATGCGGTGCTCCGGGGTTGCTGAGGCAGTTGTGGCTGGGGCTCCGGTGTCCCGTGGGATAGTGCGGGGGCACGAGGCCCCTTTTTTTAAAATTAAAGGCCCCGGAGCCCGCTATGCACCATGCGGGGCTCCGGGGCTCTGGTGCGGTCGGGGGTGTGGGTCCGGCGTGTTTGGGCGCCGTGTGGGGTGTTCGGCCCCCTTTTTTTAAATTAAAGGCCCCGGAGCCTGCTTTGCACCAGGCGGAGCTCCGGGTGCCCGTGTGAGGGTCCTGCGGCCTTGGGGCTCCGTGTGTGGTGCTCGGCCCCATTTTTTTAAATTAAAGGCCCCGGAGCCCGCTGAGCTCCACGCGGTGCTCCGGGTGGCTGGGGCAGTGGGGGTTGGGGGTTCCTGTGCCCTCGGGGCAGTGCGGGGCGCGCAGCCCTGTTTAAAAAAAAAATAATAATAAATAAGACCTCGGCGCCCTCTTACCACCGGCGCTGCTCTGGGGCGGTTGGTGGCGCCGTTTCAGGGGCCCCCACGATGGTTGCAAGGGCGGCAGTATCATGGCTGCCAGGAGCTTCCCCTCAGCATTTCACGAAGGAAGCTCCTCCCCTCTGTGATGACATCACGGCTGGGGAGGGTCTTCCTTCGTGAAACATGGAGGGGGAGCTCCCGGTCGGTATTCCCCCCATGGGAAGTGCCTCCTAAGAGTGTGTAACAAGGCAGCCTCATTGTAGGGTGTCACCAGGGCTTTAAATGGAAGCTTTTTCAATATTATATACACATCATAGTTGCTGCTTATTTGTCTAATGCAACTAACAACCAGTGACAAAGCCAATAGACCTGCTGCTGTTACATGCTGGATCATATATCCGGATACAATGTTAGAAACAGGCCATGCAAAAAATAAATGTGTGTGTGTGTGTGTGTGTGTGTGTGCGTGTGTGTGTGCGAGTGTGTGTGCGTGCGTGCGTGCGTGTGCGTGTGTGTGTGTGTGTGTTTTTTGTTTTGTTTTTTAAACGCAAATGCTCACCCATAGCTTTAAGGGCTTATTTATTATAAAGGTATCAGATACCCCTATTATTGGTGCAGCTGCTTCCAGGGTGAAATAAAATAAATAAATGGCTGAGTTTTGTTTTCAATTTAGATTTTTATGTTTTCCCAAACTTTAACCAGGATGTTTAGCTGGGGGGTCGGGCATGTCATGTCTACAGTTTGTACACCCATAACCAGGGTCCCATATTCCGCGGTACTGTTTTATGTACACTCGGTGTAAGGGTGTCTGTCTCTCTGCGTTGTGTATTGGAGCTTTCTAAGGTGAATGTATGAACTTGTAATATCATGTTTATGAAGTGTAGTTTTAAAACATTCGTTTTTATTTATCCAGACGCAGGACATGCCGGAATTAATCCTAACAGACTCTGAAATGCTAGCCCTACAGACAGGTACATGTGTTTTGAGGTGTATAGTTCCGCGTAGTTTTGTTCACATATATCTTAGAAGTTAGGTGTTTCTAATGGTGTTCTCATGTATGGGTTGTTTTATAGGTCTGGATCCTGAACTACAATGGATTCTTGATGATATAGAATGTCCCAAGGGTGGTCAAGACGCATCGCCATGTGTACAGGATAGCCCCGTTCTTACAGGTAAATCAGAAAGGCGCTGCTTCTTTAAAAGGTCTAAACCATGGGGTGTCTAGACCCCAAAAGCCGTAGTTGTGAACTATAGGAACGCACCGTAGAGGGGGCTACTAAGGCCAGCTGTATACTGCAAATCTGATTATTTTTTCTTTACAGGGTCCATGGAGTCACACACGGAAGCAGTGATTGTGCAAGAGCCGGCGCAGCGACCAAAAGAAAGACCTGTGAAAAGGAAATCTTCAACATCTAAAGAAGGGCCTGGGGCAAAGAAACGAGCTGTGAAAAGACATCTAAAAGGTGTGTTTTATACAAAAGGGTGTGAAAAAGAACTCGCTGGGTTGTATTCTCTCAAACAAAGGGGTGCACAGCCATGTAGTACCAGATGTACTACTGAGGGTATTGTAAGCATCTTATGTTCCTTATTGTTTCTAATATATATTTTTTATGTTACATTCTAGGAGCCGTTCAAAAGAGCCACGGCAAAGATACGCATAAGTCTAAGAGGTCTACAAAACCACTGAGGGATATAACAAAGACCGTTCTGAACAGCGGGGCTGCGGCAAAAGGAGTGAGTAGGCGTGTACGCCAGAATAAGATCTACACATACTACACCCACATACAACAGAGAACCGACGTATCCGATGTGTATCTGAACCCTCTCAAAACCTCAAAAGGAACTCTAATCTCAAACAAGCCCACACTTAAGAAGAAGCAAATGGCCGCAGAACCCCAGACATGTCCTTTAAACCTCAAGAAGCCGTCTTTGGTCCTGGAATTCCAAGCAGCCCCTTTAGACCTCAGCATGAAATAGGTGGTCCCTGAGACCCTAGCTATACCTTTGAAATGAAATGAAAATGGGTTCTTATAAAGCGCATGGCTACCCGGAAGCGTCCCAGCGCTGAGCGGAACCAGAGTGAGCAACCCGCCTATGGGAAAAGCCAGGTCTTCAGACATTTGCGGAAGGTGAGGTGGTTGGGTTCCCTCCGAAGGTACAGTGGGAGGGTGTTCCAGAGCTTGGGGGCATTATAGGAGAAAAGCCTGCCTCCGCTTCTGGCTCTCTTAATTCTGGGCACTGCTGCCAAATGGAGCATATCCGAGCGGAGGTTTCTAGAGGCTTTGTAAGGACAGATCAGGGTTTTGAAAATGGGTGGTCCAGTCCCTTCTAGGGACCTATGGGCCACACAGAGGGCCTTGAACTTTATTCTCTCCTGAACCGGGAGCCAGTGTAAAGAGCGCAAAGCAGGCTTTGCAGAGCAGCGGTGGCTAGTGCCGATAAGCAGTCGTGCTGCAGAGTTCTGAATAGTCTGCAGTCTAGCGACTACTGAGTTGGGGGCCCCCAGATATAGGGAATTGCCAAAATCTATTCTGGACAAGATCAAAGCCTGTATCAGTAACTTTTTTGCTCGGAATGGAAGAAGGGGGAGTACTTTACGGATCATTTTAAGCAGACCGTAGCATGTGGCGACTGTCTTCCTTGCTTGGGTTTTAAAGGAGAGATCTTGGTCTAGCCAAATGCCTAGGCTCTTTATTTCTGATTTTGGAACTGGGGCCCTACCCATACAGTCAGGCCAGAGGGCATTGAAATTCACATTTAAGTGATTGCCAAGCAACATCAGCTCGGTTTTGTCGCTATTAAGTTTGAGATGAGAAAGACTCATCCATTTAGCCACTTCCTTCAGACAGGAGTGTAGGTCAGTGGGCGACTGGTCGGCTTGATTCAGTGCTACGACCAGCTGCGTGTCATCAGCATAGGATACTATGTGGATCCCGAAAGGGGCGACAATATCCGCCAAAGGGGCCATATAAACATTAAAGAGCGTTGGACTCAGGGAGGAGCCCTGAGGGACTCCACACTGCAAGGGCAAAGGATCTGAGGTGATGTGATTTTCAAACACCTGAAAGAGCCTTCCTTCCAAGAAGGATTGAAGCCAAAGAAGAGCTTGGCCTGATACTCCTACCTTTCTGAGACGGTGAACCAGAATTTGATGGTTCACCGTGTCAAAGGCTGCGCTCAGGTCAAGGAGGATAATGGCGGATGAGCCTCCTGAGTCGAGGATCTTTCTAGATTCCTCCGCAACCATTATCAAAGCTGTTTCAGTTCCTTGACGAGGACGGAAACCTGTTTGGGATGGATGGAGTAGATCATGGGACTCAAGAAACGCAGAGAGTAAATGATTAACATATTTTTCTGCTATTTTGCTCACTCCAGGGAGGAGCGAAATAGGTCGGTAATTGCCTAGATCATTGGGATCCAGATGAGGTTTCTTTATAAGTGCTTTGACCATGGCTCTTTTCCACTCGGGGGACCAGGCCCGAGGCGAAGGAGGCATTGATCATACTAAGGATGGGGGAGCAGTTATGGGTGCTGCCATTTTCAGAATATTAAGTGGTGCAGGGTCAAGGGGCGACCCACTTTTCACAGAAGCTAGAATCGGTAAAAAGGTTTCCAGAGTCAAAGGAGTAAAGGTCTCCAGGAGGGGAGCATTCGCGGCTCGGCTAGAGTCAGTGATGTTGGATATAAAAATATTATCTTTCACGGGGAGGAGTTTAAGAATATTTTGCACTTTAAGGTAGAAAAATTGTGCAAGATCGTTACACCGGCGTCCGGAAAAGTCAGGAGTCGTCGGTGAGTCGGGGACTTTTAGTAGCTTTTTGGTGATCTTAAAAATTTCCCTGGGAGAGTTGGCTGCAAGGGAGATCTTTTCCTCAAAGTATAGAGCTTGGGATCTCTTGATTTCTGCTTTATACGTTCGTAAGGTTGCTCTATATTCTAATTTCTTGTCGTGAGAAAAGTCTTTTCTCCAAAGCCTCTCCGATTTTTTACATTGTTGTTTAAGGAGATGAGGTTCAGGGAGAACCATGGTGATTTATTAGATCCAGCTTTTTTCTGGATGAATTTTTTTGGGAGCACTCGATTGAGTGTGCCTTCAATCCAAGAGGTAAAGCGGTCATAGGTGGTTACCGGATTGGAATCTGGGGGGTAAAGTCTTCCTAAGTTCCTGGGACCATTCTTCCAAGGGGAGTTTGGACCACAAGCGGTTAAGCGTTCGGGACATCTGGGTGTGTGGACCTATGACAGCGGGGGTCCAGGAGAATGGCACTAGGAAATGGTCCGACCATGGGAGGGGAATGGGAGGTTTTCCTTTTAATTCTTCTAAACTGGAGAAGATAGGGTCAAGGAGGTGTCCTTTATTGTGGGTAGCTTGAAGGACCTTCTGCTGGAGATGGTAGGACGCAAGGTCTTGAGCAAGATCGATGGCGACCAGGGCAGAAGGGTCATCAAAGTGCAAATTAAAATCTCCCAGGAGAGTAAAAATTGGCGTTGGAGTAAGCAAGGTCAATAGTTGTTTCCACCAAGGATTTGCAGAATTGACCCGGCGCCCCAGGTGGGCGGTAAATAAGAATACCTGAAAGTGTAATTGAGGAGGTAAATTCAATGGAAAATTGGACATTCTCACAGTTTAGTATTGGGCTACCGAGTAGACGGCAAGTCATGTAGTTTTTATAGACAATTGCGATGCCGCCACCCAAGCCTGTTGTTCTGTCCACTTTTTGAATTGCGTAGCCCGGGGGCAGGGCTTTAACGATATCGGGCTCTGAGCATGGAGAAAGCCAGGTCTCGGTCAGAAACAGTACTTCTGGTTTAAGATCTGATAGCAATAATGCGAGCTCCGTTGAATGCTTCGGTAAGGATCTACAGTTAAGTAGTAGTAGATGAAAACATTTCCCCGGGAGGCTGAAGTGGGTATGTTTGTGGGGAGCTCATAATGACAGTGTGAACACTTGTGCCTACACTGTGAGTGCTCCAGCACGATGGAATGTGTACATTGGGGTTCTAGAGTTCTATTCAGTTGTTTCAGCTGAGAGCTGGTGTAGCCACAATAGGGTAGGGGTGAGGGTACAGGGGTTGTAGCCCCTTGGCCCGGTCGAGCGCGGACGGGCGCAGACGGGCTTGCCTTAGGCGCGCCCGCTGCGCGCGTCCGCTGCGCGGTCGCGTCATCCGACGCTTTTATCCGCGTTAACAGTGAATTAGGTGCAGCCACTAGAGCGCTGACCAAGGCCTGTGCCACGTTTCCGCCCCTCCCCTGAGCTATAACACAGCTCCCCTTGTGCAAAACAGCAGTAAGTGGTAAATAAAAGCAGTTTGTTAAAAGCACCGTTAAAACCACAGCGATTTCAGTAAAAGCAGTTATGCTAAAAACCACTCCGTCACCCGTCACCCGGTTACCACAGGGGAAGCCCCTCTAGTTGCCGCTGCGCGGTCGCGTCATCCGACGCTTTTATCCGCGTTAACAGTGAATTAGGTGCAGCCACTAGAGCGCTGACCAAGGCCTGTGCCACGTTTCCGCCCCTCCCCTGAGCTATAACACAGCTCCCCTTGTGCAAAACAGCAGTAAGTGGTAAATAAAAGCAGTTTGTTAAAAGCACCGTTAAAACCACAGCGATTTCAGTAAAAGCAGTTATGCTAAAAACCACTCCGTCACCCGTCACCCGGTTACCACAGGGGGAAGCCCCTCTAGTTGCCGCTGCGCGGTCGCGTCATCCGACGCTTTTATCCTTTAGATCTAGCATTAAAAAATGTTGCTAAGCAGGGGAACGATCCATCTACCCCAGCGCTCTCTTTGGGCCTCCCGGCTGTGACGCCTGGTGTGGAAGCTCTGTTACAAACTCAAACCCCTAAAGTCAACAAGCTTTCAAGAAATTATCTTAAGAATAAGCAAGGGGTACAGGCGTTACAAGTAGAAACATTGGAAGGGCCCTTAAACAAACCTGCTACACCACAGGACCCTTCCCATCCTCTGAAGACCTCTATAGTTTCAAATAAACTAGCGACGTCTGTAGAGGAATGCCCCGTAGAACAGACCTCAAAACCTTCTATAGGCGGTACTGATGGGTTTAGGGGTCCCGGGTCTGGAAAAGGGCAGCCCTTAGGAGGCTCGTATACCATCAGCAAAAGCTGTCTCAATACACTGGCAAGTATGGTAGACAAATTTGATAAACCCTCAGAAGCAGCGCCCGAGGGGCCTTCTAGCACATACAAGGGGTTTTGCAGACCCCGTTACACATTCACCCAACCCCGGCCCTGACAATACCTTAGCCGTTACCACCCTCGATTATTTCGACAGTCATTTAAACTCCCCGGACCTTATGTCCCCTATCACCCCTCAGGGAGCTTACGACCCAAACAGCCCCGCGGCCAGTGCAAGCTCTGCAACACCCCCGACAACATACAACACTGACAGTACAGGGTGGGACGACTGGTCTATTCATAGTACGGGGGTGCCATTTAGTGAGGCGACTTTCCCAAATGCCCCGGGGTGTTCGCACTGGGATCCTATTTCTATGATCCCCCCAGGCCCTCAGTTACAGAATGGCGTTGGGGATGAAGGACCATTAGAGACCCCGGGGTGTTAAAGGCTGTTATACAACCAAACACCGTATTCATACCTAACCCTCCACAATACGACGCTGTAGACCCAAATCCGGTACTAGATGCTCATGTAAAGGATATACAAATGGCTGTCAGAAAGCTAAAACGCCAAGCGAAAACCGCAACCTTAAAAATGGGGTTGGGGGTAGCGGCGACAGGTCCATGGTGGAGGCACAGCAACGGATACTGCAAAGGGTTGACATGTGTAAAAGGCTGATCCTCAACACGTGCCGGGAAGCGGGATCAGACATATGGCGTATACAGGCGTGACTAGGACAGCGCCATACCCTAAAGAAACCCCATGCTAGCGGTTCTAATAAAAAAGCACACACATCAAAATATAACCGTAAGGTCCAAACAGTACTGACAAAGTCCCTGCGCTTCTTACGCATACTCCAGCGTAAAAAGTACATAGAACCATGCAATCAGAGTCATACCCCGATGCCATCCACCCCCTATACGTAAGTGTAGGAGGGAGCGGTCCTGGGGAGGGCAATTGAATGATGTTGGTGGTAGAACGCCAACACATCGACATCCGGAACCCCTAGAGGGGTCAAGGGGTGGGCATGTAGCAGAGGCCTCCATGAGTACAGCGCACATAGACACATCCCATACTGTTCAGATAGGAAATGGACGGTTACCTAGAAAAGACTGGTCCCGTAAAAAACAAAAGTGGGCTAATAGCGCCAAGCAGCGCCGGCTTTTAATAAGTAAATTAAAGAAAGCCCGGATATGTGCTACAAGGGTGCCTAAAAGACCCCCAGAGACCCTACTAAACCAGAACCCCCAAAATGATACATCAGTAAGCTCCCCAATAAGTCAAATCCCTCAAGATGAGGATTCAGAGGGCGTCTATTTAGAGAGCATTAGAAGCTACAGGCGTGATGTAGAGAGATTTAATGCCACCGAGCACTACGAGGAGTTTAGGTTTACCAACCTCCACCAGATAAGGTTCTCCGATCACGGTGTTTTAGCTATACATCAGGCGGTGCAAACGCTCATAGAAAGGTTGTTACGCGATGTGGGGCCTAATGATTTTTTCCAACTACGCTTCCAGGGGCAGGGTTTTGACAGTCCTTTGTTCACCAAACGGAGGTCCCAAGATGTGTTTGACGCCGTGGAATTTTTAGAAAACCTTTCGAGGCTTTTACAGAGCAAGGCTGAACTAGTCGCCTACGGTACTTTCCGTGTCATAGCCCTCATTGTACGGGGTCGTGAGGGGGGTGTTTCAAGACCTTTAAAGAGTGTGCTATACAGTCAGATAATTGGTAAGAAACAGCGGTGGCTGCTCGACTTTAACAACGACACATCCAATATCTGTCTGGCGGCCAGCATCGTAGGGTTGTTGATGGGGCGCAAAACCACCGACGTGACCATCATGTCTAGAGCGGCTGAAGCCCACGAGGTTCTTGAAATACCACCAGACCGCATGGTCGGCTTTGGCGACATAGGTCTTTTTGAGAACTATTTCTCTGTGACGGTGAAAGTTCTTTATCACAGCGGCTCTTGGAAGTACTTTACAACAGGGGACCGTGTGAGAAACAAGACCGTATATGTCCTTCACCACGAAAATCACTTTTACGGTATCTTGAACCTTAAAAGTTTTCTGGGTGTTAAGTACGTGTGCACACATTGTGACCACATATACAACAGTAAGGACCGTCATCAGTGTGAAATGCATTGTAAGATGTGCCAGAGGGACGGTTGCGTCGTAGACGCTGCCCTGAAGGTGAGGTGTCGCACCTGTAAGATGTTTTGTCGCTCTCAAGACTGTTTGAGCAACCATAAGAAAGCTGTTAAATGCAGCCCTAAAATGGATTGCTTTGAGTGTGATCGGTATGTGGCGACAGATCACAAATGCCGAGGTATGAAATGCCCCAGGTGTCAGACGTCTTTTGAGGCGGGTACCAACTATCGGTGCTACATGGTTAAAGGCAGACCCCAGACCAAAACTGAAGCATACATAGTGTTTGATATAGAGTGCACACAAGCGACGGGAGTACACCGACCTAACTATATTTACGCACACCATCTAACTTCCGACGACAGCTGGGAGTTTGAAGGCAGAACGTGCGTTGGTGATTTCCTTAACACCTTCATTCAAACCAAATTCAAAGGGTATACCATGCTGGCCCACAACTCAAAAGCATACGACTCATTCTTTATTTTACAAAATATGATTCGTGAAAAGGTACAAGTAGAACTCATCACTCAGGGTTCCAAACTGATGTTGTTAACAGCCGCTCGGTTACAAATAAGGTTTATAGACACCCTGAATTTCCTACCTATGAAATTGAGCAAGCTACCAAAAGCCTTTGGATTCCCCGGTTGTAAAGGTTATTTTCCACACTTTTTTAACACCTGGGCGAACCAGAATTATGTGGGCCCCATGCCACCTCCTGACAGCTACGGGGTTGAATATATGATGCCATCCGAGAAGGAGAGCTTTCTAGAATGGTACTCTGAAAACCGTGAAAAGGAGTTTCATTTTCAAACAGAGTTGAAAGCTTATTGTCAGGCTGATGTAATGATCCTACGACAAGCGTGCAACCTCTTCAGAGATGTTGTGGTGGAAATGACTAAGAAAGTCAGGATCCTGAAACCCAAGAAGCCTCAAACGACAAAGAAAGTCAGGATCATGAAACCCAAGAAGCCTCAAATGACAAAGAAAGTCAGGGTTTTGAAACCCAATACGCCTGAAATGCCAAAGTCTGTCGAATACATAGACCCTTTTCAAAACATCACACTGGCCTCCATGTGTATGTCCATCTACAAACACATGTTTTTAAGACCAAAAAGTATTGCTCTAGTGCCGGTAGACCTCTATAATGGCAAACAGAAACGCTATTCAACCCTCTCGATCCGGTGGCTCATGTACGTTTCTGAGAAGGAAGACGTACATATTCAACACGCCTTACAGGGTGGTGAATACCGTGTGGGTCCCTACTACTTGGATGGGTACGCTGTAATTAAGGGGGTGCCGACGGCCTTTGAATACAATGGCTGCTTTTACCACGGCTGTCCTCAGTGTTACAAACCCCATGAGTTTAACAGACTGCTGGGTGTCAAATTTGAACACTTACACAGACGTACGCTGTTGAAGGCTCAGTATGTTGAAAAATGTGGCTTTGCTATGAGGGTTCTTTGGGAGCATGAGTGGTTAGAGATGTTAACAACCGACACAGCGCTCTGCTCTTTCCTTCAGAGTCGTGATTTACCAGAACCGCTGGAACCCCGCGATGCCTTATTCGGGGGTCGTACAAATGCCATACAGCTGTACAGGGCCGTGGGTGAGGGTGAGAAAATACACTACTATGATTTCACCAGTCTGTACCCATTTGTGAACAAAATGAAGGTATACCCCTTAGGGCACCCAACCATCATATATAGAGATTTTAAGCCCATATCCGAATACTTTGGGCTAGTCAAATGTGAAATCTATCCTCCACGACAGCTTTACTTTCCGGTGTTACCATACCGAGTCGATGGTAAACTGATGTTCCCCCTCTGTCGCACATGTGCGGTGTTTAAAGAGGTTGACGATTGTAGACACACCGATGAACAAAGGATGCTCACAGGGACCTGGTGCAACATCGAGGTAGAAGCGGCCTTAGAGAAAGGTTACAGGCTCGGTAGGATACACGAGGTGTGGCATTTTCAGAGGACCACGACACGCCTCTTTGCCCCATACATTAATATGTTTCTCAGAGACAAGCAGGAGGCCTCAGGGTATCCCGAATGGTGTACTAGTCAGGATGCAAAGCAGAAATACATCGATGACTACTACGCTCACGAAGGTATCCATTTACGCCCCCATTTGATAGAGGTCAACCCGGCCCGCCGGCAGTTAGCCAAACTCTGCCTCAACTCCTTATGGGGAAAATTCGCACAGCGTACAAACCTGTCAAATACGACCTTAATAACCGATCCTGATGAGCTGTTTAAGTACCTGTTTGCCCCATGTTACGAGGTGTCCAGCTGCGGGTTTATCGATGACGAGACCACTGCAGTGTGTTGGAAATACACAAAAGCGTACCCCACAACGTGTAACAACATCAACATCTTCATAGCATGCTTCACGACCGCCAACGCCCGTCTAGAACTTTACAAGGTTATGGACAAGCTCCAGGACCGCTGCTTGTATCACGATACCGACTCGGTGATTTTCTGAGTAAACCAGGGGATGAAGACCCTCCTCTTGGGGATTATCTGGGTAATTTGACCAGCGAGCTCGATAAGGATGAGCATATAATAGAATACACGTCATCCGGACCTAAAACCTACTCCTACCGCACAAATAAGAACAAAGTGTGTATGAAGGTCAAAGGCATAACATTAAATGTCAGCAACACCCTAAAAATCAATTTTGACAGTCTGAAGAATCTGGTGCACGAATACGCTGCCTCCGCCAATTGTGAAAATGCTAAAACCATAGTTGTGAACCAGCCGTGTATAGTCAGGTCCAAAAAGAAGTGGGAAATTACAACCCAGCCCTTACATAAAACATTACGCGTTGTTTTTGATAAAAGGGTTCTGACTGCTGACTATAAAACACTGCCGTATGGTTATTAGACTCATTAGAGATACAGACCCCGCACCATGGACACCAGATTACAGCATCCATTCGCATGCGTGTTAGCAGGGCCCTCAAACTGTGGTAAGAGCTACTTTATAAAAAGCTCTTAGAAAATGCTGCCGATGTTTTATCCCAAACCCCTAATAACATTGTATGGCTTTATTCATGCTGGCAAGCTCTTTATACTGATCTGTCCCGTAGTTTCCCCCATATCAGATTTATAGAAGGCATACCAGATAATCTCAACGATGATGAGTTACTGCCACCGTCCCTTGTAAACATGATAATTGTCGATGACTTTATGCGTGAAGGTGGGGATCATCCGGAGTTAGAGAGAGCTTTTACTCAATATTCGCATCACCGTAATCTAAGCATCTGCTACATTGTGCAGAACTTGTTCTACAAGGGCAAGAACAGCAGGTCTATAGCTCTCAACGCTTCATACCTTGTTTTATTTAAAAACCCCCGTGACAAACAACAAATATCAGTCATAGCTAAACAGATGTACCCAGGAAACACACACTTCTTCATGGAGGCCTTTAACGACGCTACAGCAAAACCCCACGGCTACCTGCTGGTCGACTTAAAAATGAAACTCTAGAAGACTATAGACTGAGGGCTGATATATTTGCCCCCGATCTACCAGTCGCTTACACCCCTAAGCCCAAGGTCCGGACCTATAAAAAGCAGCGCTGATGACTTTTAGAGACATTTACAATCCTGTCCCTTATAATATAAGGTGTTGACCATGTCGGCCCGCCTACGCCGCAATTTAGCTCTCCTGAAAATGCTTGTTACAGCCAGTCCCCAGCACAGAAAGGCCATCCTGTGCGCTGCTTCTGACGACTTAGTGTCTGCCATTTCTGAAATTGCCCTAAATACCCTAAAAGGTAACGTCCCTATATCAAGGAGTCAGTTACAGGTTCTGAAGAAGAAGAGGTCTCTTATCAAGAAGCTCAGTAATAAAAGGGCCTCACTCATTACCAAGAAGAAACTGGTGAAACAGTCTGGAGGCTTTATAGGCTCTTTGCTGGGCATAGCTATACCCATAATTACAAGCCTCCTCTCGGGACAGTAATGGAGCATGCCACAAAAATGTATTTGGTTCCGAGGCAGCAAATGGACCATCTGAGCTCTTCAAAGGACAACGCCTGGGATATACGCCGAAATGAGACTCTGCGTCTGGATGCTGAAATTAAAGACATTTTGAACAGAACCGATGTAAACCCCTACGACAAGGAAAACCTTTACACCAGCACCCTTAAAAACTTTTTAAGTTACTACAACCAATGGAATACCGAGAAAAATAAGCTGACTCTATACGCCCTGGACTCTGAACAACCAGCCGTACCTCCAAATGGCCCTCAACCCCTGCAGCCATCACAGGACCTTGCATCACCCTCAGATGCCTTTGTTGCCGATCTCTTAAAAATATAAGTCAAAGACACAGGGGGGCCGTGCAAATGCTGTTGAGTAAACTTGCAACTTCTAAAGACCTAACATCTTGGAATGAACGAGGCGAATTTCTCTACAAGGGCCAGCCGGTTGCAGGGTCACACATGTACGATCTAGTCAAAGGTCTCACGCACCCCAAAATCATAATGCCTCAAAACGCACCGCGTGGTTGGGATGCGTTTCTACGAGCCGCTGCTGAACTCAACATCCCATCCACGCTCGTGGGTAATAACGAGCACCGGCGTTTGCTTGAAAATTTGAAAGCCCCCGTACACCCATCACCAACAGGCTCTGACGTTCCACGGCTATCCCCCTCCTGGACTACCCCTGCAACGGTGGTTGTACCTCGAAAAAGACATTTTTCAAACCAAGTACCTGGCTTACACCCTGAT
Source organism: Calotriton arnoldi (assembly GCA_963921515.1). NCBI lineage: Eukaryota > Metazoa > Chordata > Amphibia > Caudata > Salamandridae > Calotriton > Calotriton arnoldi. The sequence continues at coordinate 1,301,384 of CAWUFW010001788.1, forward strand.
GTTTCTTCAGACTTTTTATTGTTTTTTAATAAAATGTGTCTATTACGCGTATAGCAGCGTCTGCTTTTTCTTCTTCTTCTTATGTTTCTTGAGCATTGGTTGTCGATGTAATACACCCCTGCATAGATGTTTGTAATAAAACACTTTTTTTTTATAACTTTACAACCTGCCTCTGTTGTCTTTTAAAATGTTTTAATTATGTTGTATGTGGTAGCATAGAAATACAAAGTCTGAATACCGGCTTTTAAAAAAAAATAACGTCTTTATTT